>OY744475.1:161540982-162805982 GCA_963556175.1 Tipula confusa | reverse complement strand
GTTAGGCGGTTGATCGCTTGACTCGAACTGATTTTTTCTTGTATTCTTTATTTTGCGTTCGATCGTGGATATATCACCATTTCATAAAATTTATTTGCCAGACAAGTTTGACAATATACATCAAAGTGTTGCGTATAATGTTGTGTGTATATATTATACGCACACTGATAAACCGGGGAATAATTAAAACATTCGTATGATATTCGATTACGATATCATACGAGAAAAGCTAAAAAGCCGGAAGATAGCGTAAAAGAAAACGTGGTATAACATATACAATCAATCAAAGTCGATTGTAAAATAGAAATAGAAACCACTGAAATGTAAACAAACTGTTCCCCAACAAACTTATAAGTTGTATACATTTGTTCTAAAATATTTGATATAAAAAGTTTATTCTATTCTACACTAGATGTAGTATAGTAGAACTAAACTGATAATAATTTATAATAAATTGGAGCGCGATTCAAAATACACTTATTCAAATAATTTATAAAATATAAATTGAATAATTAGAAATAAGTAATATAAGTTTGAATCGGTCGCTACAAATTTAAGACAAAGGTCTATGTCAACAACTTCCCGTGCGTTATAGGATAAAATTAAACGCAGAATGGTCATGGACAATTTCAATAAAAGAGTGCGTATGTGCATAATATAAATACACATATAGTACTACCATCATTAGAAAAAAAAATGGTTTACTCATTGAAGTTCCAGATGTCGGATCGATAGCATATCGTCAACATTTACTAAAAATATATGACATTTAGGGGATTATACATAAAAAATATTATGATTAATTTAAAACGATACCAGTAGCGACATCTAGGACGTCAATGGGCTAACATACTATGGTAGTACTTTGTGTATTTATATTATGATATGTGCCAACAAAGCCTTGGAGGCCATTTACCTAATGTGTTATTCCATAAATAACCCAATCCTATTTACTTTATGATTCAATTAAAATAACAATCTAAAGACTAAAAAATGAGTGTTCTATTTAATTAAAACCTTGCGTTAATTTTGGGACACCCTTTAGATACCCAGATACTAAAATAAAATATTTATTTAACAAGTCAGCATTTCTAGGTTGCATTACTTTAATTTTCACACTATGGTCACTATGATAACAGTATCCTTGTTTCGTAAAATAAAACTTTGGGATTGATTTACGGGTCTCATGATCTGCTTTTACAATAAAACATTTACTAACTAGGAAATAATTTCTCCGAAAATCAAACGGACCACTGCTTACATAAAAAAACACAGGTCTGCTCTATTCACAGAAATTTATAGTATATATATGTACATAAATTTTAACCTATACATACATTTGGAATGAAAGCGATTTATAGTCGAGAGAGCAAGATCTTTAAAAGAGTTTACATGTGACCAATTAGCGAACAATCATGTAAAATTGATGAAAATCTAGGACTATACTGTTCCGGGAAACAGGCGCATGACGTTGTTATACTTCTTAATGATTATAGCACGGTTCGGTTTAGCCTATTTAGGCTTTTCATTTTGAATTTCCTTAATTGACGCTTCCATTCACGACGAGCCATCAATAATTACACTTCATTTCAATGAAAATAGCATGTTTGTCCATAGCCTGCTCAAACATTCTTGAAGCTCATTAAACCCGGAGGTATTCGAAATAATATCTTTAACATTCTCCATTACTCTAGTAATTACCATCTTGTCTGTTCTCAAACAGGTACTGTCCGAATTAACCATGGCTTACCAAGAATTAGATTATGTAACCGACAAGTTCCTCATGTCTATGCCAACAAGCCAAGCTTTAGTACAATTTTGAAATGGCTGAGTCAATACGCGAAATTTTACTTGCGTCAAAACGCCGATCTGGTTTTGTTGTCCTCTATTTTAGTTTCACCACATAACTGAAAAGCTGCAAGTGCAACTGTATCTGTATGACCACTATAACTTAGTCTGATATTGATGGTAATTCTTTGATACGTGTAGTGCACAATGGGGTATTCAGAATGAAAACTATTGAATTATAAATTAGAATTCAGTTGCATATTAACATTTGAAGTTCGCGTATAACGATAAATGAGTCCAAGTAGTTTCAACCGAAACGAAATGTGAATGTGAGACGGAATAGATTGCTTGATATTTCCAACATAAAACCATTACTTACGTTCCCATCAACAATAAAATCTTTTTTTATCATAATGGTTGCATATTACAGCAGCATTAACTGCCTAATCATAGCAATCGTAAAATGTTATAATGATTGGTTTGAATAAAACCGCCATTTAGGCGATAAATATTCAACTTTCGCTCGCCGCACGGTACGACAAATATAATAATAAAACATTTAACTGTTGTAAGGTTTTCAAGCATTAATCAAATTTAATTTTAATTGAGTTTGTATATCCATTAGTTAAACATAATATTATAGTATTTGTGGGATTTGGGCAACTTCCGCTAGTCTCGGAATAATTTAGTATAAAACAAAGTATATGCTCACTCACTTAGAACGCCAAGAAGCAATACGTGTTAGTATTTGTGATCACCTTTGTGAAGAGGTGACGGCGTATACTATTCGTCTACTTAATACTTTACAAATTGTCCGACAGGCGGACAATTTTTTAGCGATGCTGATAATTATAATACATGAACATGTTATAGCAGTATTGGTACTAATGTCGTGAGCAATTGATGGTATCAGTCAGTACAAAAGGATCACTATTATGTGTCTTATGAAACCGTTCAATAAAATTCAAAATAGGTTGCAAAAACGTTACGAAAAATCCATTCCTTATTACGTGCGACATGCATAGTTTGTCATCTCGTATTATTCTTTTAGAACTTAATTAAGGTTGATTTGCGATTCACCCATGATTTGCGTAGTTCACGTTTCTTTCCAGTCTGACATATACTACGTAGAAACATTTTAAAAAAATTAAACGTTTTATATTTTGGGCAAGTTATCTTCCCTTTACCTTTTACCGGTCTTTTTTGTCGTCGGTTTAATTTGATTTATAAAACGAACATTTCTCAAATTTTTGTTTTTTAAGACACAAAAAAGTTAAACAAGTGAAATAATTAATTTTTGTTTATTAATTTAAACACAAAAACCTCACCATCATCTAAATCTACACAAAAAAGTTACCAACGTACCCTTCCTTTGAACAAAGATAATTCTTGTAATATTTATTACCCGCTAAATTGTGTCGTTACCGTTTTAATAATTTATTTTGGTTTTATATTTACGTTAATTAGGAAATGAGACTATTTGACAAATTTTAATTAATTTGTATAAACAAATTAAGAATTTTGCTTAGTAAAAAAAAGGTTTTTATTCGAAATCAAGGTACAACTAATTATATGCTAAGATTAGTCATTCGCAAAAGATGCACAGAGCATACAAAGTGTAATTTAACATTATATCATAATTAGCTGTTTTGCAAATTATATATATATATATATATATATATATATATATATATATATATATATATATATATATATACATATATATATATATATATATATATATATATATATATATATATATATATATATATATATATATATATATATATATATATATATATATATATATATAAAGGGAGAGTTTTTAAAAAATGCCAGGCTTTTATCTCAAAAATTGGAGAAAATTACTTCGAATAAAAGGTGGTGACCATGAGAGACCTTGAAACTCAGGATATATTTTTAAGAGATTTTTTATATTGAGCAAATACTTTTTGCTCACTAAAAATTCTTGTAAAGTGTATGACATATGAGCAAAAAATTAATATTCCACAGTGTTACATTGTAACAACAAATAAAAATAGATAATATCAATAGTTCTTTGATTTATTATGCAATTGTTTATTTCATTTCTATGATAATAAACAAATAAATGTATTAGTTAGTCTTGAGTTTTAATTGTGATAAGATTACAAATACCTATCTGTGTAAATTTTTTTTTTGTCATTTTGTACAATAACGCGGAAACATTTAAGACGATATACGGTAAGTGTCAACAAAATGAACGGATGGCGATTAGATTATATGCTGCATGACCTCCAGATCGTCAACACATTGGAAGAGGTGTCTTTAAACGTTAAGCAGATAAGCTTCACATTACCAGAAGAATAAGAAAAAAAAGATTCGTCGTGAGTTTCCTAAGAAAATTGTTGTAGATATTCTAGCTGAAGTATCACATGACCCATACACATCAACACGAAAAATTGCACGAGATAGAGGAATATCTTAAACGACCATGTCTGGCGTTTTGAGAGAAAATAAATTGCATGCCTAACACTTATCATTGCTGCAAGATTTATCTGCAAATGATTTTAGAGCAAGATTACGATTTTGTCAAGGCAACAAATTGATGAAAATCAAAATTTTTTTCATCATGTCCTTTGAACAGACGAGGCAACATTTAAGAGAGACGATCCATTGACGTTCCATTGACCATCAACATCGTTGGAGTGTAAATGCTTGGGCGGGAATAGTTGCGTCTCGCCTAATCGAACCTTTTTCTATGGAACACTAACGACACAAAACTTTGTGAATTTGTTTAATGAAGATTTTCCCAATTTATTGGGAGATATTCTACTGAGAGAAAGATAAGAAATGTGGCTTCAGTTGGATGGTGCACCTCCCCATTTTGGAACAGTTTCATAACAAGAAATTAAATGTAGTGGTCCCAAATAAATAGATTAGAATAAATAGCCCTACATCTTTTTAGCACGATCATCCGATTTAACAAATATGGAATTTTATTTATGGGAAAAATGAAAACTTAACTTATTTTAATCGGACGACCACTTCAAAAAATATGAGATAAAAAATTATAGTTATTTTCTGAAATCATACACTTTACAAAAAATTGTATTGAGCAAAAAGTATTTACTATTAATTGTTCTATATAAAAAATCTCTTAAAAGTATAGGTTCTAATTTAAAAAAAACTTAACTTTGGCTTATAATCTTCGAAACTAATGAGTTTCAAGGTCATTCAAGGTCACCACTAGAAGTACTTTTCAATTTTGGTTAGAGTATTTTTCTCCTATCTAGCACCGTTCTCATGCCTGCTTTTAGAGAAAGGGAGTTCAAATTCTTGATGTTTTTGACTTCTTCCACCGTAAAGTGTAGATTTCCAGCAGTTCTAGAAGTAATAGTCTTTTTGTTTTAAACTTTAAATTAACCAAACAGAGAGTTCATACCTTCTTTCCTTTCCGTTGTTACTTTCATGACATTTAAAGTATAAAAGTTCGTAGTGTATGCATCGTCGTTCATCGTCTAAAATAGAATATACAGTCATACGTCAAGCTTGAAATAAGTAAAGAGATTTCTTTGCAGCTAGACCCCAACACGTGCGATTCATCCCATCACAATCGAGTTTCTTCCGATCACATTGGCAATTGATACTAATGTCAGCAAAGACGCGACTTTATTAACGACCAATCTCAGCTTCTTATTAAAGTTGGCCTCCGTTAAAAAGTCAAAAAGACAGAAGATTTACCGAGTAATTGGCGCAGTGGTTAAACCTGCAGAGTTTAGGTCAGGAGGTACTGGATTCAAAGCCCAACGGAATGGTAAAATTTTGGGCCCAGAAAAGATGCATGGATTAAACCATAAAAAATAGTCTAAATTCCTCTGCGGTTAAACTATCACAGTTCTGTCGGGTAAATCATCTTCTGTGTCGATGACATCCTCAGTATCATCAAAATCTTCTTCTTCTTCTTCTCAGTTTTTGACAGCTCGTTGTCGGCAGTCAAGCACATTAATAACTACGAGATGAAAAGCGTGCGCGAAACAAAATTGTTGGACACGTTTCATTAGTAGCCTAATAATAATAGCCTATACAATTTGTGGATGTCGACCGATGAACAAAAAACTTGAATTCAGATTCCAGCATTTCATAATTTTGGATATCTAGAATAGTCCAACTGTCAGACCCAATAATATCAAACCTAAATCCATTTTTAACAAAATTACAGTGATTTGCAATTAGATGAAAATCACAAAAAAATAATTATTTTGAATGTAATTATTTGACGTTTATTTTGGGGAAACGACGTGTTTCCTAACGAACATTCAGCTCCTTGGAATCGTGTTCCCTTTTCTAAATCATTATTAAATACACTAACCTATTGAAGGAAAATAATTACAAATTGCTCTAAATGAATGGATTCAAAACCAACACAAATGTATATACAAGCCATGAAGTTGCGATACTCATGCCAAAAAGTGACTACTATACCTAAGTATTAGTGTTGTGACGTAGTATAATTTGTATATACTTTTATTATATACTTTGATGTAAATAAAAAATGAATACGAATGATGGAACAACAGTATTTTGCGCTCTTTAAGACAAAGCAAAAAACAAATTTATTATTTAACGAGAGAGAGAAGTATTGTTATTATTATTTACTTCATAATATACTATACTATATACTAATAATTTAGAGCAGAGTGGACAGTCGCAAAATATAATTTTTGTTTCGTTTTTTTTGTAGAAATGTTATGTACTTTGAATTTAGAGGAGTATGGACAGTGCGAAATATAATTTTTGTTTCGATTTTTACTGTAGTCAAATTCACTAACACATACACCCAATAGTAGTCATAATATGTTTTACTTAGCCAAGCTTCATGGCTTGTATAATATACAATAGTGTTGGTTTTGATGGATTCATTAATTTTTTTTACCTTTATGTTTTTATGATGTATGTATGAATAGGTAAGAACAAAACAGAAAGGTGTACCATACAAATTTTGATTATTGATCGATGGTGATACTGTATAAACTGTAAACATAAATTTACTTTCGAATTCTATAGGGTCTACCCATAATTTTACCTATAAAATTATTAATTTGCTGTAAGGCAGGTAATAGCACCAACAATATCGAATCTCCGTATTATACCAAATATTTTTAAAAAAAAAGTCTCATTTAAAGATAATCTCATACCCGCTGTTTTATTTCCGGGTTACTTTTATACATACACAAATATACTCGTATCCTAGAGGTGTGTCAAGTAGCAAATGGCAAAGATGTTATCATTGTGTTCTTGTTTACGCGCTGTTATATATTCAGTTCAGTATTATAATTTTCTATGCATAAAAAACCTTGATAAAATAAGGAAAATCTTCCTTTTCCTCTTTGTCCTTAATTTAGTTTATAATTTTCGTTCCTTGTCAGTCGCTTTATATGAATTAATTTTTGTTTTTCTTTTTAACTGACTTAACTATATCCATCGTTACCAACCAAAACAAAACAACGTAAAAACAAAACTTGAGATTAAATCAACATTTTCATTTAAAATTTGTTTTTTTTTTTTTTTTTTTGTTTTTGCATAAAATTAAATTGTTTATGTCAAATATTACGAATAAATTATATTTTAAGTCGAATATTAGAAAATCAAATCATCTTTAAAATTGTTTTGGTGAACTGTTGCAAAAAATTGGAAGTTGTTTTTGGTTTCACAAGAACGGAGGTAACGCAAGTTTATGGTGGGAACAAAGATAAACTTGAAAAATTAAAAATTATATTTGATTGAATATTTACAGGCTGTTAAATGAGCTTATGTTTGAAATGAGCTTATTGCCAAGGGACTAAAAATGATGGATACAAATTCATGTTTTTCTTAGAAGCCGAAAATCACAGTTTTACAAAACGATCAATATAACGCTAATATCTCAATCCAATCTCATTGCAAATGGACGCACGATTATGTACTTGGTGATATATGGAATACCTGCAGTTACTTTGCGACTACCAATTACTAAATTAATAATAACTCACAAGCCTATGAAATATTAAAGTATTATTTAAATTAACAGCCTATAATGTCTTTAAAAGAGAAAAGAAAGATCCTTAAGGATAAGAATATCCTTAATGAGATGTTGTAGCAACAAACACATAGCACTACTGCGAAAGGTAAAGGAAGGATTTGAAGGGAATACGGTAAGAGAGGAATAAAAGGAATAAAGGTTTTCAATTTTTCAGTTGTTTACTTTTGATATTAAGTTTGTGACCTCTGCAAATTGTATTCCAGGGGGACGTCTAGTTGTTCAGTTCATTCCACCTTCGTGAACTCCTTACAAAAAATGAATTTTTAAATTTATTAGTCCTCGCGAGTTTGATTTTTAGATTGTACCGATGCACAGGGCATCTTAAATTACGTGCGGGCCTTGACAAACCAGGCATAAATTCATAAAACTCCCATATTACGCCTATGGGAAAGATAATCAAGACAATAATTGTGCGTCCTCAATCATTTGAAATGTTCGGTTTTGGACCCAATTGAGTGAAATCAGATGAGTTACATGAGAATTATACTCCAACCTGGGTCTTATCTTGGTCTTGTATATTGTAAGTATTTCCGATGGATTAAAGTAGAACTTACATCGTCGTAAAAACCCAAAGCATCTGGCTGCACCAATTGCTGCTTTGTTTATTTGTCCAGCCCAAGATATTCTCTTTGAAATAGTAAAACGAGAATCTCAAATGTGTCAGACGCAGCCAAGCCAGATTCACCAGTCAGAAAAGACGGCGAATAGCCATCATTTCAGCCAGAAAAAACACAGGATTAAAATTTTTTGGGATTAAATTCAACTCTGTTGGCTTCACCCCATTCAAGAATGGAATTGAGATCTCACGTAAGGTGATTTTTCATAGCCATTCTTTCTGCGAGAACATCGTCTCGTGATGTAGAAGAAGGTAAAAAATAAGAGATTAGAAAAAGGGTCGGAGAAAAGACGGATCCCTGAAGAACACCAGCGTTTAAAAAATGTGGAACGGAAGTCACCACTTGTATTTTGCGACCGAAAAGAAAATTCTCAATTTATACAATTAAAGAATCATGATGGCAAACTGCCCTCAATTTGCACAGGAAACCTTTGTACCACGCGCGATCAAATGCAGTCGAGATATCGAGCGCAATGACTTCAGATTGATGAATGCTTCTGTTCCATTGGTCAGTGACAACATTAATTAGGTCACCTGCTAAACGCGCTCCGCGAAAACCATACGTCGATCGAAAATTAAATGGTTATTTTTGAAATATTTCATCAACTACGGAAATTGATTATGGTCTCAAGTACTTTGGAAAGCACTAAGACGATAGCAAATGGGTGATAATATGAAGGGTCCAATTTACTGCTCTTTTTTTCACTGGATGTATGTTGGCAGTTTTCTAGATGGAAGGGAAAATGCCAGAAGACATAGATCGATGGAAATCGGTGGTAATTATTTTTAGCTTGTGACACCATTCGCGTTGACAAGTTTCCAGCCGCCTAAATTCAGCTAAATTTTTATTTGACGAATTCTTAACAAATTTGCGGTAAGAGGCTTCTTAATGGCGGTTGCTGTTCTGCAATCAGGATTATGCCAAAAATTTCCTAATTTGTTTGGCTTAGAGGTATTGAAAGGAATGAAATATATCATTCCCGTAAGAAAGTCAGTCGAAATCAGAATGGCTGCACTATCAGTATTACCGAAAGCAAAACAAGAATGCAATTCGAAATCATCAAAGAACTTGTCATTCCTCACCAGTCTGCATTTTTATAGTGCCATAATCGATGTTTAAGTGAAACATTCACTTGGCATAATCACGATATTGAAAATTCCGCTGTAATAAGGCGATGGTCAGAGTTTTCTAAGTGAGATACTGTATTTCTCTGCATGACATGTTAAAAACAAATCCAGTAAATGACCTGTATTGTTGACCCGATCTGGTATACCCGTAGGCTGATCTACAAGCTGTGTTTATTGGTTTAAGGCTGCATTTCAGCTGCCTCACCAGCCGGTGTAATGGACTTAGAATAAGGAAGCCACTTGTCATTGTGCTCATTGAAATCACCTGCCACAGCGATTTCATCATTTGGTGATTTCTGAAGGATGCTCTCATTGAAGTCTGACAGAGAATCAAATTTGATTAAGACCCTATAGGAAGAGGAGGTGTTTCGAGGCATGAATTTCAACCCAAATTGATTGATTGATTGATTTTTTTAGAGTGTAAGGCCAAGTATTACGCAGGATATCTCGAAAAACGGCGGGCCCAAAGAACACCCGTTTTTACATATACTTGGAAGGATAAGGCAGGTTAAATTATTGAGATCGTCTCGGTTACAGACACCGTGGCGGCCAATAGTTAGTAATTTTTTCATGGGGTAGGGAAAGGAACGGTATGTCAGTAATATAGAATTTCATCATAATCGGTTAAGAACTCGCCGACTGCCTTCCTAACTGGCTATATTCTAGAACTTTCTCAAAATCATTTTAAAATCCTATTTTTATCCTACGTATTGAATTTCATCAAAATCGGTTAAGAACTCGCCGAGTTCCTTCCTAATTGGCCATATTCCAGAACTTTACTAAAAAATCATTTTAAGTTTAAATCACATGTCGAAATATCCTGTTTTGAAATATCCAGTGTTGTACCATATCTCGTTTTGTACCTTATCTCGGTTTGAATTATCCAATTTTGAAATATCCAGTTTTGTACCAAATCTCGTTTTGTACCTTATCTCATTTTAAAATATCCAGTTTTGAATTATCCTGTTTCATCAAATCCAGTTGTAAAATATCCAGTTTCGACCGGTACCCATTAAAAATATAAAATTATACAAATTATAATATAAATTTAATTTTATAAAATTTGTATAAACATTAGAAATCAATTGAGTTAACCGTTTTACAGATACGTCATAGAATCGCCGAAAATCTAATTTATACACACTTTATTTGACACAAAACTTTAAAATTATACGAATTAAATTTTAAAAAAATTTACTAAATATTACAAAACAATTGATTAACCGTTTTATGATCGAAACATGAGTTTCAACCCAAATGAAGCTGAAATCATTATTCGTACTTTGGCCTAAAAAACTAAGAATGGAAAATGGTATATCGTTGCGGATTATACATAGCCAGCCCTTTACTTTATTATGGTGAATAAGCCGATGAATTATGGAGTAACCCTAAACTCTGATGACCGAAGAATCACCTTTAAAATTTCCTGAGTTTTTTTAACGGAAGTTTAGCAAGAATCGTTTAAAATATCCGATTAAATCATAAAATCTACGCTAACCTATTATTCATGAGTTACAGATATTTGAAACTAATCGAAAATCTAAAAAATACTTTACATATTCCCGAAAATATTCAAAGTATTTTGAACTGTATTTTTTCCGAAATATTCACGATTTCTTTTTTTCGCCTCTTCGGCGATTTAGACTCATTTAAGCTAACCGATAACCCATAAAACACAGCCTTATCCTATTTAAGATCGATATCTCTATGTGCTCTCAAAAATATTATCCAATATAAATGGATGTGCAGAATCCCACAATGATTATTTAATTTTGTCAGTAGGCTAAAGCCGATAAAACATCAATTTAAAATGATTTTCCTAGAATAAAGTTTGGCATTTTTCCACAGTTTATAAAATGCCGCGTTATTTTTTACCAAAAAAACTTATCTAAGCCAAACCTTTATTCCGTATAGCTATTCCGTAAAATACAAATGTGATTGTTATAATTTGGCAAATAATATTTCGAATACAACAGTAAACATATTTTTATTTATTTTATAAGATCCACTTAAAAGATTAAAATCTTTCTGGCAGTTATCCTCTGTTTTCATTCCGCGTATCTTTACAATCGTACAACATAGTAAATTGTTGGCGACAAGTACTTTAAATGTGTTATCATGAATGATGTGAAGGGGAAATAATATGAATGAAATAATTTGTGCTCTTCAAGGGGAAAACTCTACACAATATTTCTCCTTCTCAAGGGGAATAAGTTTTTTATAATAAGTATAATATAAAGAGCTACCCTTTAACAACGGTGTTTTTACTCTCAAAATCGTTCATGCACTTTAATTGTTCCTTATAACACTAACACACGATATAATCACATGGCATTAAAGAATTTATAATCGAGTACTGACATCAGCTTTGTATGTGAAACGATTCATTCTATCAATTGTATTAAATTGAAAAGTTATTCAAGTGAATTGAATTAAGTCGATTTTGTTTTCCAACTAGTAGAAATTTTTTCAAAACCACACATGTGTCAAATCACGTAGAAAAGGGTGAAAATTTTAATATGTTTTACGATTTTTTGTTTTTTTTTTTTACTTTTGGTCTTTAAGTTCAATTTCTCAGAAAGATTTATTGAAAGTGAAACGTGTAGATGGATTATGATTAGCAAAATTTGTTATCCGCTTATTTTGTTGTATCATAATGGAATTGTTGCCGTCATTTAGGCGATTATTAATATTGATAGTTCATACTTGACAGTCGTGAAGTACAAACGTGTCGAATTAATCATGGAAAAATATTCGTTTGATTAACGCTATTCATAATATAAATACACATAGTACTACCATGGTATGATAGCCCTTTGACGTGCTATATGCCGCTACTGGTATCGTTTTAAAATAATCAAAATATTTGTATATGTTTAATCGCCTAAATGTCATATATATAATTCTAAATTTTGACGATATTCTATCGACCTATATACAGTATATACTAATGTGAATTTGATGTGAATATTCTGTAAATTCAGTTCAATCTAATGCACCTTATGAATTTTTTTATTATGCGCACGCAATTTAATGGTGTAAATATTTTACACGAGTCAATCATCAATTACATTAATATTAAGAAATTATGTAAAAGTTTCGGAAGGAATATGGTCCATGAGCAAGTTTCGGAAGGAATATGGTCCAGAAGCTGTACGCGTGAAAGTGTATGAGATAATCCAACGATATCAATCAGACACCTAAGTAAAAAAAACAAAACAGCCGAATCTGGGCAATAAAAAATCAACCACTATTGCATACCTTGAAAGTGATGGAATGATGTACAACTTAGGTTGGAGGGATCACTGGACGAATGATAACAGTGTTTTAGACTAGTATTACATGCCAATGGTTTAGTGAACATATGGTTCGAACAAGACGGCGTCACATGCCATACTACTAGAGAAACCATGGATTTGTTACGAAAAATGTTTCCAAAATAGTTTATTTCGAAATTTGGTTATGTGGACCTCCACGTTCACCTGCTTTAACTTCTTTTAAGGGATTATCTTAAAAGTATAAGGTTTATGCAAATAAACTATATAACATTGAACTTAAAAAAAAACATTAGAGGAGAAATTAACATGATATAGGGTGAAATGTGTTAAAAGGTGATGAAAAATGTAATTAAAAGAGCCCCAATAGAGGCGGACATTTGGCACATACTTTTTTCATACTTAATTCCAATCATTAAATAAACGATCTATGAACTATAATCGATTTTCTTTTATTTAAATTGTATATAGGCAAAAAAAGGAGTAAACCTTTTGGGTAGACACCCAGAACATATGAGGTCCTTAACGACAATCCAGTTTTATCATGTATGAATGAATCCCGTTAACAATATATTTTCCAGCTCTTTCCTACTTTTCGGTTACAGCACCAATATTTGCATTTTTCAACCCTTTTTTGCACAAACACTTTTGCTCAAGCATAAATCGAAAATATTCACTCAGTTCAAATATCATGCAAATGCTTTTGAACGCAAAATTTTGGAATATTGCATAGTATAAATACATTTAGTACTACCACCATATGAAAAAAACATTTAGTATAAATATACAACATTTAGGCGATTATACATATACAAATATTTTGAATATTTTAAAACGATATCAGTAGCGACTTCTAGCACGTTAATAGGCTCACATATCAAGGTAGTACTAAGTATATTTATACTATGCTTAAGGTTAGTATCTTCTTTTTATTTATTTAAACTCATAACCGCAGTACATAAGGATAAACTTATTCAATATACAATATGATAAAATTTTAAGTTATAAAATATTCCCAAGGGCAGTGATGAAAAACCAAAAAAAAACAATATTTCAGATCAACCCTGTCAAAGGCTCTTTTATTATAAATAAAACTGCACTAACAAGCATTATAACGATGAAACTGAAATAGACTCCAATCGAAGCCAATTCTGGACTTTTTCCAGACCTAAAGCCATAATTTACATTAAATTTAGAAAAAAAGTCCACCATTCTTGTTTTTAGTGCTTCCTCCATAATTTTTAAAACAATTGGATGTAAAGCATAATTCCTAGTAATTATCTTTTTATGGCTTATCACCCCATAGAAATAATAATTGCAGATTTTATTACATCACGAACAATGCCCTCTATGGTTTTGATGTGAATCGTCAGCGAGTCGTAGTGGTGAGGTGTGGAGCGTGACGAAGTTCATGGCCACCTCCTGAGTTGACTGGAATTACTTTGAATATTTTGTTTTGTTTTGGTGTGATGTCCTTGATGACCGGGATTGGCCAGTTTCCCAGGTATTGTGATTTTGATTTGGTAGGGATGTTTCTTGGTAGTGAACTTGCTAGTTTTGCAATTGCTGCTTGTGGTTTTCTGAGGGCTTTCGTGGGGTGCTGTGGCCGATTTTTCACTGATTCTGTATCGGAGTGGTGTACGCCGACAATCTTTTCAGTGAGGTCTGATTCACTTGTAGGAATGATAGAGTGGGTGGGATTGATGCGATAGTCTTCCCAGAGCTCGTTGGGGACTTTTAGCGTCCGGCTCAATTGGCAATTTTTGTCGAGGAATGGATGGTGTCGATAGGACTCGCGTGTTTGGTTAGTTGTGAATTTTTGTCTGCTGTCAAGGGTGGTTTGTTTCAAAGGGGACATTTTGACGGCACCATTAATGGTGCAAGCTTCTGGTCTGTTCCTTTTGTGATCGGTCCCAGCTTGAAGTTTGCTTTTGTTTGGAAAACTGTAAATCTGTAATTTGGGTTGCTGTGAAGTTTGTGTGTGTTGGGGTACCTTTTGGTGGTTAGTATAGGATGATTTGTGGATGTATGTTGTACAGTTGATGGTCATAATACTCAAAATGCCACTATTATATTGTTTTTAATTTTTATGTGTTGTGGATTTCTATTTCTATATTCCAGTAGGTGCTTTGGTGTGTGTCTCTGCAGTGTTGTATCTACTCGAAACTGCTCATGCAAAATAGTAGGAACAGTTGCACGTCGTTCAGTTGCAGAATACTCGCATTTAGGTGCTTGCAGTTTGTGGCGGTGGTCGATTGGAGGGTAGCTATTGATTGCTCTGCAGGGGAGGGGTCTAAAGTTGGGGCTGTTTGTCTGTGTTGGTGTTTGTGGATTCAGGGATAGGGGATGACTTTGGGCCCTGACTAAGTTGTGGTAGATAGAGGGGGATCGGTCCATTTGTAATTCTTCGCAGATGGTGGAAAATTTGGAATTGCGTTTGGGGAGAGGGTTGGCTATAGAGTTGGGGGATTTTTGTCAGGAGTGGGATGTTGGGTTTATCGGTGTGGTTAACCAGTTGGAGTCGGTTGCAGTTTCTGGTGTTTTTGGATACGGTCAGCGGCGGGACAGTGGGCGACTCCGGCTGGGATCTGAGGAGTATGTTGTAGACGGCTGTGGAGGTGGCTTTTAGTTGTATGGATGTGGATTGGCAGCGATAATTCTGGGGTAGTCTGGTGAAGTGGGTAATGGTGGTTTAGGATTGTGTTGTGTGATTGGTATTCTGATTTTTGGTAGTGGTCGTGCCTGTGAGTGTCGTTTCGAAATGAGGAGAGATTCTGGTCTTATACATGATGTATTTCGAAGAGCATGGTTGCTAGGCTGAAGTAGGGCTTTGGAATTCCTCTTTTAGAAAATGGTGGTGGTTTTAATGTGAATCGTCAGGGAGTCGTGGTTGTAAGTTGTGGGCTGTAAACTGTGGTTCATGGTCACCTTTTGAGTTGACATTGACTATCTTGATTTGGTTTTGGTGTGATGCCTTTGATGACCGGAATCCCAGGAATTGTGACTTGCATCTGGTAGAGATGGTTTGTGGTAGAGTAAAGTTGCTAGTAGTTTTTTACACTGATTCTGTTTCGGTGTGGTGTGGGCCGACAGTCGCATATGTGGGTTTGGTTTACTGGTAGGAGTAATAGAGTGAAGTTGGTCAGATAGTCTTCCCAGATCTCGTTGGTGACTGTCAGTGTTTTAATACCGGTTCAATTAGCAATTTTGGTCTGGTAGCAGTTGGTGTCGATAGGGCTCGTGTAAATTGTTATCTGCTGAAAATGGCGGTTTGTTTTTAAAGAGGCCATTCTGCCGGCATCCTTGATGGTGCACGCTTCTGGTCTTTTCCTATTGGAGTTGGTCCCAGATTGAAATGTATGCCCTCTATAAAACACAAATTGATTAAATGAGCCATGATCGAAGACACTATCTGAATATTACACTTGAGAGAATTAACACTCATTCCAAGACTGTCCGTGACTTCCCCAAATTTTAAAATTTTTATTAATTTAACGTAATTTCGAAAGTGTCAACCGGGTAAATAAAAAAAACTGCAATTGACCATCGCTCCAGGTTGTAATCACACGCAGTGTTCTTTACCATTATTGTCATTTTTAATATGTTAACAATATTCGAAAAAAAAACAGACCACAATCATTAACAATCGATTCAGGATTTTTTTGACAAAAATTCCTGATGTCGTTCATGAAGTAAAAGGACAGCGAGTTTGTTGGCTCGATTTAGCTCCTGAAATATAAATAACGATTTGTTCCGATGGCTTGTACCATAACTTACACGGCGCGTGCGATGTTGTCTCAAACATATTTTCTCTTACTCATAATCTTTTGAACGTTGTTAGTTCCAAAAGCATAAAGACGCAGTTTAACATGTGTAAATGACGTATTGTAAATGACTCAAGAGACATTCGAGGTACATTCTTATCTTTAATCGTATTTTTTTTTTTTTTTTTTTAAGTAAACAATATTTTGTTTACTTTTTTGTTGCAAACACTATTGCTCGTTCGCTGCTCAAAAACACAAAAGGGTTGACAATTTTTAAAATCGAATTTA
Organism: Tipula confusa; assembly: GCA_963556175.1. Taxonomy (NCBI): domain Eukaryota; kingdom Metazoa; phylum Arthropoda; class Insecta; order Diptera; family Tipulidae; genus Tipula; species Tipula confusa. Next base: position 162,789,062 of record OY744475.1, on the reverse strand, counting down.
TATTCGTTCAGCGATGTAAGATACTGAATCGATCGAGCGTTCAATAATTCGATTCACTTGAATTTTGTCTAGCTTTACGAAACAAAACGAAACGAATAAAATTGAAATTTTATATTATTTCTGCTTCCTATATGATTCAATCAACATTTATTTTCGACAATATCGTATCGTAAGATGAAATTGGTACAAAATATTTTCTCAATTGAATTAAACTGTTTATCTATCTATGTACATACGCGGAAAACAAATTCATTTTGGGGAAAGGGTACTGTATTATTATGGTACGCACCTACGACATAGTACTTAGTTATAGGATTTACAAATAAAAAATTTTATCACAGTGATAATATTATATTATAAGATTTGGTAAATAAAGTTGTTGTAATAATTCTTCAAGATAACCAAATTTTTAATACTGAACTTCAAAATGGATTATAAACTTTTTTCAATATTAAAATCGTACGTGATTATCTTATCGTAAAGATCATAAAATTCTATTCACATTTTTAGAACTCTGTTCTGTGCTTGTTGTCGTAATTTTGCCAACATACAAATTAATACTTGATGAAAACGATTGCATAAAATATATCATCTTTGTTGTGTTTGAGCCATAAATTTCATACAGGACCCATTTCTCTTAATGTCTCGGTTTTCAGGTAAACATATGAAGGCCTATGTCTATTACCTTTTATTACAAGGAAAGGAGTTGATTTAATTAATTTGGAGCTCTTAGTTTTTGTAATTTGGAGCTCTTTTATACCTATTCGTAGGGTCCTATCGATTTGTGTAATTAATCAATAAAAGATGATTGACTTTTTATTCAACGGGCAACCAGACGCGTAGCGGAGGCAGACGAGACGTCACACCATTCATGAACAACGTCAAGCAACAATATGCTAGGTTAGTACATATATGGTTGACCGCTTGGGAACATCTAAGTAGAAAAGTACAAAACATGAAAAAAGAGAACCACCTCCCCCCCGGTATGCTCAGTATACTTTATCCAGCAGCCCTGGAAACTGGCTAAGATTCAATAGCCCAATCCATTCATTAATCTGAAACCTAAATGATTACAGAAAAGAATACAACAAATAACAACACAAACCGGGCACCCAACACAAATATCGACCCTTAGGCTATCAAGGCTAGCTAGCATAAGTAGAGAAGGAAATGAAACTTTATAACATCGAGATTCTCGGCCTCAGTGAAGTCAGATGGAAAAGCAGTGGTGAAATAAACACGAGCAATGGAAATTATATGTATATTCTCTGGTAGAGATGACACATAAGAACAAGGCGTGGGCATATTAACAACAAATAAAGCCAAAGAAAGCATTGATGGAATGGCAACGAGATAACAGCAGCAGAGAGTTATAGTGGCAAGGTTTCATTCAAAAATAAGAAACACAACTATCATTCAGTGCTATGCCCCAACAGAAGATGCAGAAGATACAACAAAATATGAGTTCTACGAGCAGTTACAACCCACAATAGCAAGAACGCATAGAAATGACTTCAAAATCATACAAGGAGATTTCAATGCAAAAATTGGTACAGACACCATCAAACCTAACCACTATCATGGGAAGAAATGCATTGGACTCTGTGCGAAATAACAATGTAGAAAGACTTGTCAACCTCTGTAGCACAAATCAATTGTTTAATAGGCGGCAGTAGGTTTCCACACAAAAATATACATAAATACACATGGACATCACCAGATGGCAGAGCTAAAAATCAGATAGATCACGTAATGATCAATAAGAAATTTCTCACATCACTACAAGATGTATAAGATTAATGAGGGGCGCAGATGTACACAGCGATCATCTGGCACTAGCACAATTCAAGATCAAGCCAGCAGCTGTGAAACATTCGAAGACAAATAGGAAGAAATTTAACACAAATAGATTGAGAGACGCACTGAAACAAGAAATAATTTTAATGAAACGCTCCAATTTAATCTCCAGTCTGAAGCCACCCGTATAGAAGAAAGATGGAACCAAGCAGAAGAAGCCTACATCAAGACTGCCACGGACGTACTCGGCTACAGAGAATACAATCGGAAACCTTGAATCAATGATAATACATGGCAGAAAGTTGAGGAACGCCTTCAATTTAAGTTGCAAATGTGCTAACATAACACGGAAGAGGTGAAACGTAGATACGAGGAAACAGCGCGTTAAGTAAAAAAAGATGGCAAGGAATGATCGAAGAAAATATACAGAAAGCATTATCAAAGCTGCTGAAGAGGTAGCAGTAATCCAAAATATGCGAGCATTACACCAGTGTGTAAGAAACGTCACTGGTAAAATTACAAACATACCACCTATAAGGGACGCTAATGGTCAAGTACTATCAAAACAGATGAAGCGCAGTTAAAGAGATGGAAGGAATATTTCGAAGAAGACGTCGTCGTCGACCCCGAAAATCTCCAGTCATCAATTGACATTAATAACGAAACTAGCAACACCCATCCACCAACGGAACGGGAAGTTAAATTATTATATTATTATATTATTATATTATTATATTATTATATTATTATATTATTATATTATTATATCATTATATTATTATATTATTATATTATTATATTATTATATCATTATATTATTATATTATTATATTATTATATTATTATATTATTATATTATTATATTATTATATTATTATATTATTATATTATTATATTGTTATATAATTATATTATTATATTATTATATTATTATATTATTATATTATTATATTATTATATTATTATATTATTATATTATTATATTATTATATTATTATATTATTATATTATTATATTATTATATTATTATATTATTATATTATTATATTATTATATTATTATATTATTATATTATTATATTATTATATTATTATATTATTATATTATTATATTATTATATTATTATATTATTATATTATTATATTATTATATTATTATATTATTATATTATTATATTATTATATTATTATATTATTATATTATTATATTATTATATTATTATATTATTATATTATTATATTATTATATTATTATATTATTATATTATTATATTATTATATTATTATATTATTATATTATTATATTATTATATTATTATATTATTATATTATTATATTATTATATTATTATATTATTATATTATTATATTATTATATTATTATATTATTATATTATTATATTATTATATTATTATATTATTATATTATTATATTATTATATTATTATATTATTATATTATTATATTATTATATTATTATATTATTATATTATTATATTATTATATTATTATATTATTATATTATTATATTATTATATTATTATATTATTATATTATTATATTATTATATTATTATATTATTATATTATTATATTATTATATTATTATATTATTATATTATTATATTATTATATTATTATATTATTATATTATTATATTATTATATTATTATATTATTATATTATTATATTATTATATTATTATATTATTATATTATTATATTATTATATTATTATATTATTATATTATTATATTATTATATTATTATATTATTATATTATTATATTATTATATTATTATATTATTATATTATTATATTATTATATTATTATATTATTATATTATTATATTATTATATTATTATATTATTATATTATTATATTATTATATTATTATATTATTATATTATTATATTATTATATTATTATATTATTATATTATTATATTATTATATTATTATATTATTATATTATTATATTATTATATTATTATATTATTATATTATTATATTATTATATTATTATATTATTATATTATTATATTATTATATTATTATATTATTATATTATTATATTATTATATTATTATATTATTATATTATTATATTATTATATTATTATATTATTATATTATTATATTATTATATTATTATATTATTATATTATTATATTATTATATTATTATATTATTATATTATTATATTATTATATTATTATATTATTATATTATTATATTATTATATTATTATATTATTATATTATTATATTATTATATTATTATATTATTATATTATTATATTATTATATTATTATATTATTATATTATTATATTATTATATTATTATATTATTATATTATTATATTATTATATTATTATATTATTATATTATTATATTATTATATTATTATATTATTATATTATTATATTATTATATTATTATATTATTATATTATTATATTATTATATTATTATATTATTATATTATTATATTATTATATTATTATATTATTATATTATTATATTATTATATTATTATATTATTATATTATTATATTATTATATTATTATATTATTATATTATTATATTATTATATTATTATATTATTATATTATTATATTATTATATTATTATATTATTATATTATTATATTATTATATTATTATATTATTATATTATTATATTATTATATTATTATATTATTATATTATTATATTATTATATTATTATATTATTATATTATTATATTATTATATTATTATATTATTATATTATTATATTATTATATTATTATATTATTATATTATTATATTATTATATTATTATATTATTATATTATTATATTATTATATTATTATATTATTATATTATTATATTATTATATTATTATATTATTATATTATTATATTATTATATTATTATATTATTATATTATTATATTATTATATTATTATATTATTATATTATTATATTATTATATTATTATATTATTATATTATTATATTATTATATTATTATATTATTATATTATTATATTATTATATTATTATATTATTATATTATTATATTATTATATTATTATATTATTATATTATTATATTATTATATTATTGTATTATATTAGAATTAACAACTGGGGTGCAATTGTTCGTTGATAATGATAACTGATAAACTTATCATCGAAAATACACAAATCGCGATTCCCTTTTCATGGTAAACGATAAACTTGTGTCAAATTTGGTGAAACACTTAGATATTTTATCAATTTGATTTTGTTGCTGAAAAGAGTTTATCGCCGATGATAAAATTATTCTTTTTCCGCCTAAATGTTTGTTTCGTGTGTTGTGTGTATTCTATATGTGCGGATTCTATATGTGTGTTGTGTGTATTCTGTTAATAACAAATTTTAAAAGTCAATCACGAGTTTCAATTTTACTAAATAATAATTAATTTAAATTATTCTTTTTTTAAATTTTAATAAAACGAAATAAGGAAACCTTGTTTTAATAAAAACAAAGAATTCAATACTTCTAGTTTTATATATAAAAATTAAAAATTATTTACAGCAAAGAAGTAAAACTTTCTTTAATGTGATAATAATTTTTATATTAATTTTCTATCTAAATTCTTTCTAAAAAGAAAAAAATTTTATAAAAAATTTTTATAATTTAATCATTCTTTTTATTTTAACGGGATTAATTTCGAGGATTACTATCCTCTTCATCAGCCTGTACTACTTTTCATAATTAATTGCAATTTTTTTTTTAAATTTACAAGTGGAATATACACGGTCAGTAATAATGTCACTAATTACTGATTAATTTACTGAATCAATACTTCAGTTATGTTTATTTCCTTAGACGGTCAGTAAATTTCGTCAGTTATCATATCAGTACAAGGAAAGAGAATAGTGTGTAAACTTAAAAATATGAACAGAGCGTTTGCAATTGTGTTAGCTTTCGCAGTAGATAAACAAACGTAATGAACGAACGGGTAGACTTTGGATAAAAGAATGGCTTAAAGGCCGAAATATATACTCTCATATAAATCGTTTGGATAATTTATTTATTTATTTGTATGTATATGTCACATACATTTAGAATTTAGAATCTAGAATTAAGAGGAAAAGCACATATGGAAGCAATTATAATAACATCAAAACCGAAATTTGCTTCTATTAGGCATAAAAACCTCTTAAATTTTTTCAAAACAAATTCACTCCATTCAGCACACCTCATTTTGAACTAGAGCTCATTTATAATGAAATGCGCTACACGTGATGAAATAATAATAATAATAATAATAATAAAATAACCAATAACATAAAAACTGTAAAAAAAAAGTTGTGTATTGCCAATTAGCCACGCCACTCTAAAAATGTTAACTTAAATAATTTTCATCGAACCTAGCCTTTTAATAGCAAGTGGAATTGAATTCCAGAGAGAAATCTCCCTAACGAAAAAGGGTTTATTTAACGATCTACACAAATTTTTTGGTGGGAGTAACCGCAAGTTAGCTGGATGAAACCTACCAATTACCAACTTTCTATACAAATAAATTGGCTGCTTAGTTTTAAGAAGTTTAAATATAAAAAAACAAATACGAAGTTCAAAAAAGGTATATAAACTACATCCTAAAACAACATTAGAAACATTTGGATAAAATCCAGATAACTGACCAAGATTACTATCGGAACTATTTACGTATAAACGAAGACTTATTTAATAAGCTGTTGGTAATATCCTTATATAAAACGTGAAGATAGAAATATGAGGCAATCGATTTCAATGAAACAGAGGCTAGCATTAACATTACGGTTCTTGGCTACTAGAAGAAGCTTTGAGGACCTAAACTTTTCTCTTATATCGCCAGCATGCATAAGCCAAATTGTTATTGAAACGTGTAGTGCGCTTGTTCATGTTTTACAAGATTATATAAAGGTAAGATAAATAAAACTTCAATGTATTGTTGTAATCCTTTATTGGAAAAAATAATAACAAAAACAATAGTAAATTCAAAAGGTGAAAATTGATTTCAAAAACTGTTCGTACGAAGGTTATAAAATGAAAATTTTCAATGTAAATATAGTACTTAAGATTACTTAAATATCTTGAAATATTAGATTGATTTTCGCTTTGATGGGCAACACAAAATTGAAATTTATCAGTTGATGATACATTCGATAAAATTGTTTCCTTTGTGTAATCCGAATCTCAGTATAATAAAACTTCAATAGGTCTAGATTCTGAAAATCTAGTATTATGATTTGATGTTGACGTTGTATATGGGGTGTCACGATATGTTGTATGTTCTTCATTTATTCGCCCAATTCTGCTTCAAATAGAAATTCGTTTATGGTTTTCTCTGCGAATAGTTTTTGCTCTGAAGGTAATGAACACTTGAGTGTTGTGCTCAATACCTTTGCAATGTCTAGATCGGGATCGTCTTGAGATAAAAAATCACAAGCTAAGATCAGTAACTTATTTTGCGTTTTGTTTCTGATCGGAAACAACGATATGATGAATCTACCGAAGACTGAATTTTTATTTACATTTCTATTAAAGCACGATGATTCAGATGTATTTTCTGTCTGTAACAAAAAAAAACATTTTAATTTCAGTTTCCAGCAACCTATGAAGAGTGGAAAATAACCTCAAGACAATTTGGAGAGAAGAGCAACTTTAACACATGTCTAACAGCACTTGATGGGAAGCACATCGCTATACGGAGACCTAACAACACAGCATCGTTGTACTATAATTATAAAGGGTATTAAAGCATCGTATTAATGGCATTAGTTAATGCAGATCGGCAGTTTATAATGGTGGATGTAGGTGCGAATGGCAGATTTTCCGATGGCAGTGTGTTGTTTTATATAAAATTTTGAGAACTATTTTAACAAAAGGAATTAAAAATGCCACATCTCACCCAGCAACCAAATTTAACAAAACGTTTTTCCTACGTTTTTTTTTTGCAGACGAATCATTTGCACTAAATATAAATTTATTGAAGTCATATTATCAGAAAAGTTGCACATCGGAGCGAAAATAATTTAATAATTATTTTTCCGCTACGCTTTTGAGGAAAACGCTTTTGGGATATTAGCTGCTACATTTGGAGTATTCCAAAAACCAGAACTTTTTAATGGAAGAATCACCGCAATTTTACTCATCCACGATTAGCATTGAATCAAAAAATATGGGAAAATGCATACAAGCAAATTCGTAATTCAGAATTCTCTGTCAAAGAAGTTAGAGATCAATATTGCAATTATTTCAACAATATAGGCCAAATTTTAAAATTCTATTGGACTATATAAATAAATTTAATACTCACTTCCAGTCTTGTTTCATTTTTTACATTAGATGATTGCCTTTTATTGGTTTGTCCGCACTGTCTATACACTTTAAAGCATAAAAAACCGCGTGTATATCTTGTCCACTTCAATGCCAGGTCTTTTTAATAATTCAATTTTTTCTTTTCTTTTCTGTAATTTGAACGCAACGTGTTTATTTTTTTCCTTACGATGTCAATTGTGGCATCAGATTTCATTTTTCTTTAATTTCCAGCAACTTTTATAAAGCTGAAGCTCGTTTATCTTTCGGCATAAAAACAGATTTCTCGAATTCCACAATTCCGACAACTCTTCTAATTTCTGAATAAAATGGGCTAATAATTCTTTATTATCAATAACCACCTCCTCTTCAGCACTATCTTCCTCATCCAATTCTATTAATATGTATTAACTTTTTGCAAGTAGTTCTTCAAAAACACACAAATACAAAATAGAAATATTAAAAAGATTTACCGTTTAAATTATACGATCAATAATCCTGTCAGAGGATGATGTGGGTGAGTCTCAATAGGGTAGGCAATGGATTATGGTCGTAACTTGTAACGGCTTGTTCTCCTTTGTTGTAACTATGTGGAGTCCGCCAATTGTAACTAATATACCTCCTAGTGGTATCATCCGGGCATCTACTTTGGTAGGCTAATTAGATGCGAGTGCTAGCTCTATAAAACAAGGGATTAAGGTGTCAAGCGACCCGTGCTGATGATCGACCTGACTGGGGGCCCTTTCAAATAGCTCAGTCTTGAACGGAGCCTCTGGATACCTGGCGACCTCCAGTTGTTCTTAGTCTTATCTTTGTATTGCGGACCTCTGCAAGGATGGACACCATTTTTCTCCGCTACTCATGGGACAAACATGGATCTTAAAATAAAAAATAAAGAGGCCGGAACTCTTAAAAAACAAGAAAATTCAAATAAGGAGAAATCAAATAGTGAGGTGCTAAAAGATCCACTAGTTATAGCGGTGGTTGATGGAGCTCAGGAAAATGGCAGAAAAAGTCCTTCTATTTGGAGGAAGCTGGAAAAGGATTTAGCCTTCTCATTCCTTAAGATTATGAAGGAGAACCCTGGGGTGGCTCCTATATGCCGGGATAGAGGTTGATACAGGAACCGTGTCAAATTGACAGCCTGTACCAATCAGAGATCTCTAGATCTCTACAAAAAGGCTATTAGCAGCCTTGGAGAGGTTTGGCCTGTAGCCAGGTTTCATGTTATTTCGTTGGGGATATTCCCAGTAGGCCGAGAGCTCAAGCGTGGATTCCGACGGAACCGAGCAATCCAAAAGATATTTTAGAATTGTTGCAGGTCAGCAATCTGGGTTTGCCAACTTCCAACTGGAAGATAGTCAGGGTAGAAGAAGCTAAAAAGGGCAGCAGCTTGGTGGTCATTATCATCAACACACCATCTTTGGTGGTGCTATCCAAAACAGGTGGTGTGGTAAGCTACGGCTTTAGTGCTGTCACCTTAAAAGTTTTTAAAAAGGATGGGGCTGCTAGGTCAGGGGCACCAGAAACAGAGGAGGATACCTACGCAATGCACGCAACTTCGTCTGAGGATGGTTGCCTGATTGATACGCAGTCGCATTCTGATAAAACAGAAGGGTCAACTTTGGACACTGAGTTGTCTTTATCAATGAAGTCACTTTGTGGACTCGGTTTGGAATCTGATTCTACAGAATCTGGTTCCACTGTGGTAGAGGTTGTAACTAATTTTTAATGCTTAAGTTTATTCAAATCAACCTTCATCACTGTAAGGCAGCGTCAGTTGCTTTGTTGCTTCAAATATTAAAAGATAACGTTGATGTCGTCTTGGTTCAAGAACCATGGGTCAATGAGGATTGGGTTCTTGGACTCGGAGCTCCCAATTATAAATTACTGTTTGTACAGCAAGACGGTAGGATTCGATCATGCATTTTTGCAAAAAATAAACTAAATATTTTGCTGCTTGTAAATTACAGCGACGAAGAAGTAGTTGCAGCCAGCATCGAGGTCGATAAGGAAAGCCTCTGGCTTATATCAGCGTACTTGCCGCACGACGGGGTTAAGCTCTCACCTGCAAATGTGCGCAATCTTGTTATGGATGCTAAAAATGGAAAGTTGGAGTCATTCTTGGTAGTGATGCGAGCTCACATCATACGATCTGGGGAAGCAGTGATACAAATGAGAGAGGTGAGTTACTTTTTGATTATATTCTAAGTAATAACCTATCAATCTGTAATGTAGGCTGTAAGCCCACATAACAAGAAACAGACAGAAAGTTCTGGACATTACCCTTGTCTCGAATTCCTTGTCGAATATATTAAATAATTGGAGAGTGTCTGAGGAACACTCCTTTTCTGATCATTGTGATCTTCAATACGGATTGGATATAACATATTTTAAAACTCCAACTTTTAGAAACCGTAGGAAGACCAAGTGGGATACTTTCAGAATGGTTTTAAGTAACTCTCTACCATCACTAGTTCCTAAATCTCCGGAATCAACACAGAAGCTAGATATCATGATAGATCGGGTGTCTGATGCTTTTAATGAAGCTATTTCAAGTTCGTGTCCGATTAGAAGACCATAGAGTAAACTTCGTCTACCATGGTGGTCGAAGGAACTACAAGTAATACGCTCAAAATGGAACGGCCCTTTAAAATCGCGAAGAGAACAAAAACTGACATGGACTGGAACTCCTATAAGGAGGTCCTTAAAGCGTCTAAGTATGAACTAAGAAGTGCCCAAAGCAATTCTTGGAGACTCTTTTGTGATAAAATACAATGGTCCTCTGAGGCAGGTAGACTACGTAAGATATTATCCACTTGTTCTATCGTTCCAAGTTATTTCCAACGACTGGATGGACAATGACTACAAATAGTAGTAAATCCGTGGAACTTCTTCTGGTAACTCATTTTCTGGGTTGTTCCAATTCTCCTCCTATTTTGCCAAAGGCTAGTAAGGCTACTGGCCTCACGGGAAAAATTGTCAATAGGAGAACTATCTTGTTGGCAGTCAACAGTTTCAGACTTAACTGTTCCATGGCTTCAGGGGATTTTCAAAAGTAGCCTCGAACTATGTCACATTCTAAAGAAATGAACTGAAATAAATGTAATGTTTATACCAATGGCGGGAAAACGTTCTCACTGCAATCCCAAAGACCTTAGGCCTATTAGCTTATCTTCTTATTTCTTGAAAATTCTAAAAAGACAGATTATCTCAAAGGCTCAATCGAGCTTGTAATCCTGTCAACGTCTCAGCATGCATATAGTAAGGGAACATCGGTGGAAACTGCTCTCCACTCCCTCTTATGTCCTATAGAGAAGTCTCTCGAATATAAGGGATTCTATTTGGTGACCTTTTGTGATATTGAGGGTGCCTTTAATAATGTCAAACCAAAGGCGATCACGGCAAGCAATTTCAAATTTGAGGGTGGATGTGGTACTTAGAAGCTGCATTGATCAAATGCTCAAAGGCACGGTCATAACGGCGAATCTAGGTGTATTATCCATCATTAGATTTGTAAGTAAGGGTACACCGCAAGGTGGTGTATTATTCCCCTTTCTTTGGAATTTGGTCATAAATGACCTATTACTAAACCTGGAAGGGTCTGGCTTTAAAGTGGTGGCTTATGCAGATGATGTTGCTATTGGCACTTTCGGTAAATATACTTGTATCCTCAGAGATGTTATGCAGAATGCTCTTGGCATTTTAGCTCAATTGACCAATAGTTGTGGTCATAGTGCTAACCCACTGAAGACTGAGTTAGTTGGTTTTTGCAGGAAGTACAAACTTCTTCGCTTTGACCCTCCAACTCTCAATGGAGTTATTTTGAACATCGCAGACAAAGTGGAATTCTTGGGTCTCATTTTGGATAGTAAACTAAGCTGAAAGCCATATATTCTGGAAAGAGTAAAAAAGGCTACAATAGCACTCTACTCCTGTAAAAATGCCATTGAAAAAGGACTGGGGCTTAAGCCTCACATTGTGCATTGGCTTTATACATCTGTAGTTAGACCAGTTCTAATGTATGGAGTTTGGTGGCCCGCCTTAAATACAGTGGCGAACCAAAAGTTGCTGATGAAAATGCAAAGAACTGCTACATTGTGTATAAGTGGTGCACTTAGAAGTACTCCTAGGGAATGTAGGCGAATATTTTTTAAATGTCAAACATGTTATTCACAAATATTTATCATGGGTTTCGGTCAAAGTCTTAATAATTCTTAGCAACATTGGAATGAATTTGTAATTTGCAGGCGGAAATTAATGCCATTTATTACAGCCTATGGCTTGGAGCTATTAGTGCACTAATAATTTTTTTCAAGGAAACAGATTACAGTTGAATGGTTGCACACTGAGTTGTTGAAAAGAGATTGCAGAATGAAGAGCAGTTCATTATAAATGTGATGGCTATGTGCTAATAGTATATTGAATATTGGTCACCGGGAAACCGGACCAATTCTTATATTTCTTTTCCCTTCCCTACCAAAAATACTAACTATCGATCGCTTAGGTGTCTGTAATTCGATCGAGTCTGTCACAACTAAAATTCCTGTCCACTCCTTTGGTTTTGTTTATGTAATAATGATGTACAGGGGTGCCTCCATTCCAGGAGTTTCTGGTTAATCCTTGGCCGTATACACTAATCAATCAATCAATCAAAAGATGATTGACTTTTTAATAATAAAATCAGAAATTGAATGAAAATCTTATGTTAAATGCTAAGAAAGAGAATATAGTGATTTAGTAAGTGCATAGTGAATGTACTTTACGGTCAGTGCCTAGTTTACAGTTTGCTTAGAACAATATAAAGAGGTGGCCCAGGAAAGAACCAAAGCAAATGACAACCTTTCATTGGGAGCCCATAAACATTTTGCATAAATTAAGCGCAATCTATCGAAACACTCCGATAGCCTAGAAATAAATTCTTTATTTAAAAATGAATTAAACACTGTTTCATTATCATAAAAGTCTATAAGTCTTCACGGTGTTTTTATGCTCATCAGGCAAGGTAAAAAGGAAAACATTTTTTTAAGTAAGAGACACGGATAAAGTAGTACGTTTTTGCTTTAGAGGCTATCCTAATAACTTGTTAAGCTTTTAGAATCATATATTAAATGTTGTAAACATCTAAAGCAGGATAAAGTAGTATATAGCAGTACTGGTCCTGAAGAAAAACACTGTTTTTGATTAAAGCGAGAATATTCAATAATAACGATGTGCATAAAGATTTCAGACCATATTATTAGCAGAACTGTTTCTGGAGTTTAAATACGGGAAGTTTTATAGGTAACTTAACACTAGCATCCAAACTAGTTGTTAGTATCAAAAGCTATGCTGGAAAAAGCAGTGATTGCTATAATTGCATATAGTTTTGATGAAATTTAGCACTCATCGAACATCATCGATTATGCATTCAAAGCCTTCTGATATAACTAACACTAATGGTATACGTAAATTAAATTATCCAATTTTCTTTGGTAAACAAAACTAGCACATATTGTAGTTCAATGCATTGATTTTTTTGCTTTTGAAATTTGGACTCCTATGTATCTTAACGGTATTATCTAGCTCATGAGTTTTAAATTAAAATTCTTGCTGCACGTTCTCATTTTTCATTAAAAACATTTTGAGCTATAATGTAGAAACAGTTTTTGCAATTCCACAAATTTACAAGACGTTTCGATCAAATGTATAAAAATTTTCAAAATGTCATTCGTATAAATCTCTTTTGGAAAATTGTTAATATTTAAAGTGGTTTACAAAGCATCAATTTCATTTTATATAAACGAATATATAATCAACTTAAGCAAATAGATATATTTGTACATAAAATGTCAATAAACTCCCACAATCAATGGTTTTGTTTTATCAACGTGTTGACTAAATTTTGATTTCTAAGTTATTTAAAACCCATGACAAGTTCATCACCATTCTTGTATCGTTTATATATGTATATACATGTATATCGATTGATGATATCAATAAAATACTTTTGTATCATGATAGTATTAAAAGATTTCCAATTTATTTTTTCAACATCTTAAATTATAGATATACGAGTATGTATTTACTTGTATACTATATTATGTATATGATATCATTTATTTATATCTTCTAATATCATTTTCATCTGGGAGAGCAATATTATCTTTATTCATTTTTCAATTTCAAGGGGAATCGATAGTTCTTATGGTATAAATTTATCGTTTATTGATTCTAAATACTTTATCTTCGATTATAACGCTTCCAATGTGAACACTGGATCTGTATTTAATACTTTGCGTATTAATTGTGTTTAAAGTTTGTTTTACATGAAAACTTAATATGCGTCTTCCAATTGAAATTTAATTTCAAAGTTTCTCTACTACTCGATGTTCATATACTGCCGTACTATAGATGTTTAACTTATCTACAAAAAATGTGTTTTGAGAAAATTGAAATTTAAGTTTACAAACTAGTTTTGCGTAAAATCGACATTAAAAAAAATCATATCATGCAATTGTTTTGTAATATTAACTATTATAATAAGTACAACAATTTCGCCACACAAAAATTAAAAATAATGTTGTTTTTTATAAAAAAAATAAACAAAATATTGTTGTCTAACAACAGGGGTAAAAATCATTCCTTAATATTAATCATTAATGACTTATTTATCAATAAGTCAATGATGTCACAAATTAAATTAAAAATTAGTTTTTACTTACGAACCATTTTGGCCTTACCTACCCAATAAGTCGTTTATGGTTCTTTTTTATTTATAATTTTTTTTTTAAACTACTTAAATGATCTGTTCAAAAAGCAATTTTGAAAAACAATCAAAATTTTTATAATAAAATAAAACTTTTATTTATGTATTATAATTTCATGTAATTTATTTTTATATTAAATCAAATATATTTATTTATTTATTTATTTATTTATTTATTTATTTATTTATTTATTTCATTTAATGTTGGAAGTTCTTATGAACTTATTCCATCAGATTGGTAAAATTTAATGTTTTACATATATTCATTTATAAACATACATTTATTCTTATTTCATTTTATTTTTTTATAAACTACTATCAAACAATTAACCTAATTAATCTATATTAGTGTAGCCATAACCCTATTTAAATAAATATTTTATTAATTTAAGCACGCAAAAAACTCCTTTCGAAACATTCCTATTGTTTTATTTTGTTTTATTTTTAAATTAAGATTATTCCATATGCATACTGCCCTGACAAAAAAAGAAGAATTCATTAAATTGGTTTTGTTACTAGCAGGTACTAAAATGTAATTACGACGATTCGCAGACTTATAAGTTTATTAAATATATATATATATTGGTTGTTGATAATTTAAAAATTTAAATATGTATAAACACACTCGAAACTGATAGAACTGTTTAAGGGAGCAACCCAACAACGAGTTGGAGAAACTAGAAATGTGGTCGTACTTTCTCAATTTATAAACGTAGCGTATAGCTGAGTTAAACAGTCTTTGTAATTCCTTAAACTGTTTATTTTTCAATTCAAACAGAATCACATCTGCATAAAGAAAATTGAGGCAAAATAAATGTTTTGAAAAGTTGAAGTCTTAATTTGGTTTTTAGGCATTTAGAGGTAGACCATAACATTCTTAGTAGGAAAACCACTCTATTGCTATTCTGTTCAATGTGATAGTTCCAGCTCAGTGTTTTATCAAAAATCAACCCAAGATTATTTATCGAATCAGCATAATCAATATCTTTACCATCAACATTTATCTTAGGATAGTCACGAGTACTAGATACCAAAATCAACTAGATACCAAATTAAGCGGCATGCTGGAATAGAAAATTTGAAATTGTAATGTAACTTTTAAATCATTAATGGATGGTTAATTTTATCAAAAGCTTTACTGAAATCTAATAAGACTAAAGTGCAAATTTCGCCATTATCAACAGCTCGCCGAATATCATCACTAATATGAAGTAGTGCGGTTGAAGTACTGTGGTGACGACGGTATGCTGATTGGTATAGCGATAGAATATTTAGGGCTTCGATATAAACTAATATCTGCGATTGAAGAACTCTTTCAAACACTTTTGATAAAACCAGCAATAAGCTGATAGGTCGATAATCAGATAAAGCTGTGGGATTTTTCTTTTTAGGAATAGGAATGATTAAGGCGTGTTTCCAACCTGTAAGAAATATCGAAAATGTTATTAAACTATTAAATACA
Organism: Tipula confusa; assembly: GCA_963556175.1. Classification (NCBI taxonomy): domain Eukaryota; kingdom Metazoa; phylum Arthropoda; class Insecta; order Diptera; family Tipulidae; genus Tipula; species Tipula confusa. Next base: position 162,772,724 of record OY744475.1, on the reverse strand, counting down.
TGCAGTATGTACAAATCTATATGTGGTAATAATAATTTAACAAACCTAACCGGAATTTCATCAACACCTGTGGCATTGGACTTAGTGCACTCAAATGCCTTGCACAAATCCACGACATCAATGTTTTTAAAACTAAAACAACAACTTTCAGACTCATGATTAATTATATCATCAATAATGAATGTGTCTTTAGCATACCCATTAGACAATGAAAAATAATTTACAAATTGGTTTGGTGAAAATAACACGGGTGAATTATCTTTAGCATTTGAAAAACCACCTACAGGTTTTAGATTTTTCCAAAAGACTTTTAATGGCAATTTAGGATTCAAAATAGTTGGCAAATATTTTCTCTTCGCATATTTGATAAGATTATTAATTTTATTTCTAGCGATTTTGTATTCATTGAATAATTCAGCATTTTTTGTGCGCTTAAATCGGCGCAAAATAAAATCTCTAAAATTAATCATGTTACAAATTGTGTCATTAAACCATGGTGGTCGTTTAAGATGTAGCAAAATGGTTCTTAGTGGAACACATGTTTCATACAAATAATTAATTAACGCAGTTAGAAAATCAACTTTTTTCGAAGGTTCTGAAATTGAATAAAGCAGATTCAAATTGAGCCACCTGCATGTCATTAGCATGTGGAAGGTATTAATATTTCCAAAGTCACGAAATGTAATTTTTGAGGAAGCTTTTTCCACTTTGCAGTCATATGAAAAAAAGAGAAAGTCGTGATCTGTAAAACCCACTGAAATTTGGTTGGAAAATATAATATAATCCTGATTGTTAGTGATAATCAAGTCTAATAAGGATACAGCGTTTGTAAAATACGTAGGCTCACTATTAATTATTTTCAGACAAGATTTCCTTAATAAACTTTTTAGTTTCTTAGACTTAGATTTGTCCGCAATGACGTCACAGTTATAATGTCACTGTAGTTAACACTGTAATTTTCAAGAATTGTGTTTAGCTCGTTCTAAAAACTCTTCCTTGGAGGTTTATAGACTACAACTAATAGAATTTTTTTAGTTTCGAATGACTCCACCACCTCGTTTGGGAATATCAAGTTTCCGATCTAATCTCACCATATTAAATCCAGGAATAGCAATTTGAGTGTCCAAAATACCATCATGAAGAAAGCTTTCAGCAAAACAAAGAATGTCAAAATTGACACCATCAATTAGATTCATAATTTCACTAAGCTTAGGATATAGACTTCGAATATTTACGGACGAAATATTAAGTTGATGAAACCTATTGACAGACGATTTCAGTACGATATTGTTTAAAATTCTAGGGGAAGCATATGGATTAACTCCTATGTTATTCATCTAAAACCATGTAATGTTTCGAAAAGGACCAGAAAATCAGAGGTGTACTTAAATACCATGCAAGTGTTAAACTAATAATAAAAAGACACAAAAAAAAAGCAGAATTGTGGGTACACAAAAAAAATTAAGATTACAACTATGAGCGCTCCTACTAATCCATAATGTTAAACTCATTGTGTTAAATTAAATCGAAATCGAAATAAAAAATAACATTGGTCTCTAACGCCATTCAATAAAAAAAAAATTAAAAATTTATATACATAAAAAACAGATATGCATGCACATGATATCTCAAATAACTGTAACAGCTTACATAAAACGTTTCTAAAATGCCATAAATGATGAATGACTGAATAATACAGGTTGCCGTAGTATATTTTAAGACCACTATCCTTGACCCAATTATGAAATTTTTAATTATAGTGCTGATTTTTTTGTCGAGTTGTACAATGTGGTTTGTCCAAACTGATGGCATCACTGTTCAAAATATTCACTGGATTCAATGGATTTTCTACAGTTTCACTAGTAGCAGGTTGAAAAACTATTTGGCTATCTGTCAAACCTTTTAACTGTTCATTGTTATGAATCACGGCAGGTACTCATGTTTTGGTTGACAAAATATGCACTAATCCAAATTTAATAAACGCCTTGAAAATTACTCCGCTTTTTTGTAGTTTTCGGGCCTCAATGTTAATCTGGTTAATTCTAGTAGGTAAACCCCGATTAATATAAATCCGCGATGTAGAGTTGATACCAATATCGACAAGTGATAGTGTGCGCTTGGTATTGTAAAGTTTGAAAAATTCAATCGCTGAAGATTTCAGCGCAAATTTGATAATTAAAGGTGCGCTATTTGATGTGGATGTATTTGACTTCACACGAAATGCTGAAAAATTATGTTTATCATAGTCAAAATTAACCGCTACGCAAATTTTTTCAATAATTTCTGAGATATTTTCTTTTTTCATAACCGGAATATGTGACACTATGACATCACAAGATCGACTATCCATTTCCAGACGATTCACTTTATCATTTAGGTTGGAGATTTCAATTTCCATACCGTTAATTCGATCTCGTATAGAGTTAATTTGAATTTTTAGTTCACCAAGATGCGAGTCAATACAAAGAACTAAATCTTTTTTTACATTTTTAGCGAATTGATACTTTCGATGGTTTTACTCACTTTCAATGGTGTTCATGTTTGTGTCCTTGTATACCTTGATTGCGTAATAATTTTGTACTTCTTATGGGCCCATGTGCGTAAATCACTGGTGCGGTGATAGAATTAGGAATAATTCCGATAAAACGTTGACGCAGTCAAAACCACCTCACTTATCAAACCCACGTGCACTTACAATATATTAAGGAACAATTACAAATTTATTTTATTCTAATTTAGACTTTGGCGATGAAAATCACTATATATGTACATATAAATTCAAATAAATATTCGTTAATAAACTATTTTTAAAAATCCCAATTAATTTCCGGCTGCCTTTAACAAATCGTCTTTGACTAAAAGATTTTTCCAAAAATTATGATGGAATTAAAGGTATAATGTCTTTTAATATTTGATTGCGATGCTCTGTGGTTATTCCTTTAGGTTCGGATCTTATCTGAGAAAGAGGCAATCCAGATTGTTTAATTTTTGGCTGTGATGAATTGTCCTTCCAAAGATAAAAGTCTGACACATTCATGACTTCTACAATTACATTTCGTTTATTGCATGTTTTGACAGCATCACAAAAATCGTTAAAATCATATGTCTTTGGGTTTCGTTTTAAACCTTGTTCAACCTGATGGTGAAAACTATCAGCTGACATAAAAGTATGTCCTGGTTTGAAGTAGAGCAATTCAATATATTCAGCATTAATTTTTGTAGAATTAATTACTGCTACCATAAAAGATATTCATGTCCAATTCTTGTTCTGGGATGCGCAATTATCTAACCATATTTTAATTTTTTTAATGTCTCGGTAGTATAATAAAAATTTGTAGAAGGAAGAAATAATGTCTTCCTTTTTTCGTCCTGATATTGCCGATGATTCGTTAAACACGATTATACGTTTTGTAAACAGTATTTGCTTGAACATCTCCATGCGTGGCAGCATTATAACTTTTTGTAAGTCAGCCGAAACACAGATTTCAATTTCTTTCGCTCCACGGACTGGTTTTGCATAACTCGTATAATTCGCGACTTTTCACTGACCGAGTTTTATGGAGGCTGTAGTTCATACAAATCTCACAACTGTTGTCACAATTTGTATGTTCTAGTTCATGATTTTTATAGATAATACATCTGTCACACTCTTCATTCCCAAGTACTGCAAAACTAATATTTAACTCACTTACAAAAAGTTGTTGCGTTGGCAAAACTTTATTAACCAAAAATTATCATTAATTTTCTGTCGCACATTAGTTGTAATTTTAAAAGTACAAAGTTTTCTGTAACTTTCGAAACACGTTGGTTTTAATTGGTGGTTATTTCGTCGTTTAGCTTTTAAGTTATTGATACGTTTACTTTTTTTATGAACAAATTTTTTTCGTTTTCTTACTTCGCCAATCTTTGTTAACGAATCGTCAATCTTAGTTATATCTACGATAGTAAATTATAAGTAAATACAAACTCATGTGACTAAACATAAAACGAAATTTACTAACCACTTGAAATATTTCCTAATAAACTTGATGCATGATCTCCAAACGATTCGTTTATTACATCATTATTCCCACTACCAATATGTTCATTTTGCGGTGAATTGGCATTTAATATTTTTTGTGTATAATAACTATGTGTATAATAACTATCGTACATCCATGATAAACTTCTGATGATAAGCTATCATCCTCTGTGTCAAACAACAGAGGACTTAGAATAGTTTGATGGCGTAGTGACTCGTCTTCCATTTTTATTTCTATATCGTAGCTAGATCCGAAACTACACGTTGATGTGTTAGGAATTTGTACAATTTCTATTTCTGGTTCAATGATTTGGCAATCATCTTCATTGTCAATGTACTCCTCAAATAACAAATCAAACGTATCCATTTTTAAATTTTAATCGTTAATATTTAATTTATTTTATTTTTTTTATTTATTTTATTTAATATATTAAATAATATTAGTATACAACATTTAATTTAAAGGTAAATACCTTTTATATTTCGTAAAATTCGAAACACCACAAGACAATATATGAACTCTATAACTACCACGCACTAAATAACAACTAATAATATTTTCACAAGACATAAAAAATTATATAATGCAGGTGCATCGGGGAATTACCAATTTATTGGTTTTCTGATATATATATATATATATATATATATATATATATATATATATATATATATATATATATATATATTTCAATTTCTTTCCTCTTTTGGGTTATTTTCGTTAATAAACTGATTTAAAAAATGTATAACGGATTTTTAAACAAATTTTAACTTCTGCTTTTGATTTTAAGTTCTTTTTTTTCTAAAACAATATAGTATTTTAGTAAGATACGGCTTTTTTTTCTGTTGATAAGCTATTTTTGTTTTAATTCATCAATAAGAAATATCATATAAGTCAGTTTTGCAAAATAGTCAATTTACCTTAATTGCAATTTGAACTAAGACAAACTAAGCAATTAAGACTTAACCTACACATTTGAAACAAAAAAGCCTTACCTGCAAATAATATTACGAAAATTCTTTAGTTAAGTTATTCTTGTTTAGACCAGGCTTACTTTGTTCTGTTAGAATGAAAAGCATTTTTGTTAATTGCACATTTTCTGAATATTTTTTAAATTTTTTTATTAATTACAATAATAAAGCGTATTGATATATATCGATTGGCATCAATAGGTCCATTTGGCCAAAAATGTTGATAGGTTGAACATTTGTAGTACGGCAGTATAGTTCTTAAAATCTCTTGTTTTTGCCTTCTGATCCGTATCGTTGCAAAACGATAATCTTTATATTGTTCCCGACAACCTAAAGAAGACAAATCGTTCTTTACATCTACCAAAAAGCGGCTTTCCTCTAACAGATAGATGCATCATCCGCTTCGGTTGGCTCGCAGAACGTGACAGAGGTAGTATGCTTGCTGTTCTTTTACTTCATGATTAACATCAGGATTAAGACCGATATCAGTTATTAAGACCAACTAAGTTTCGTATACAATTAGAAATTCCTGATTGTTTGTTCTAATAGATTGGATTGCGTTTTGGCTACGTCAAAAGAGTTGTGTAATCTCTGTGCTTGCTTTTCTAAATTGATTTTAAATATTTTTTAGAGTAAAATTGATTTTTCATTGGTAAATTTTGAGTTTTAAACATAAGTGCTGTGCTATCAAGTGTTATCTTGTGTTGGATGAAAAAAATAAGTGCTGAAATAGATCAAATTGTTTATATACTGCGTTAGTAGAAATCTGTCAAATTTTCCCGGGCAATTTTTGATCAAAGACACTATATATATAGATAGTACAGTGACATCTTTTATCCTTTGATATCAACTATCGTTGTCTACACTCTATACAACATCACATTAATCAGCAGCATCATTATTTTATCACGGAAACATTCTAAGTCTACACACTGTTTTATTTCAAACCATTATTCGACAGTTTATTACACGTCAAATATTAATTATGTCTGAAAAAAATGCGTGTTTGCTACATGTAACAACCCATTAGCAGACAAAAGTATTAAATGTAGTGGTCTGTGCGAAAATTTTTTACACTTGGGTTGCTCTAAAATTAATAATAATGCATTTTCGCTGTTTGCTACAAAAAATTTTAAATGGTTTTGTGATAATTGTTGTGAAATTATCGACAAGTTATCTCAAAATACGTTGGTTATGCTGAATACACTTTAGTCAATTGTTGATATTAAATGTATCATTAAACCGGAGGAATCTGGTTTGCCTTCTGAACGGAGAGTGACTCGTCTTGGAAAGAAGAAAATTCTTCTATCGGAATCGGATGGAACTGCCATCCCTACTAACCAAGAAGATGGTCCATTACCAGTTAATATCCAGGCAAATATAATAATTGGTGCTTGTGCTGACCTTGATGATTCAACTGGGTTAAGAGCAGTTCCTGTGAAGAAATTTGTATATGCATCTCGCTTAGCAAGCTCTACTACTCCAGAGGCTGTTAGAAATTATTTAACTAAAAAACTGCAAATTTCTGATGACGAATTAGACTGTCGGTTACTAGTTGCAGCCAACAGAGACGTCAGTTCTTTCAATGTCGTCTCATTGAAGATTGGAGTGAGTCCTGATATAATTAATAGGCTGCTGCGTCCTGATGTTTGGCCAATGGGAGTGATGGTCCGGGAATTTATTGATAGACCAAAAAACGTCCAGTTACCGGTGTCAATGACTTAACATCTGCACCTGTCTCATCTACAACTTCATTTAATTCTCGCTGCCAATCTTAATCATGTCTTAATTCATTAAAAAATTATTATCAAAATGTAAGAGGGCTACGTACCAAAACCAAAGAATTTTCCTTAGCTGTTATTGAATGCGATTTTAATGTTATCGTTTTAACTGAGACATGGCTTAATTGTAATATTTTCGACACTGAGTTATTAAACACTAACTATGTTGTTTTTAGATATGATCGGGTATTTTCTCGCGGAGGTGGTGTTTTAATAGCAGTTAAATCCAGTTTAAGCTGTAGACTATTTAATTTAGAATCATTCAATGACTGCGAGACGGTTTGGATTAAAATCACTGCATTGTCCCAAAGTTTTGCTTTTGTTGTGCATTATATCACACCAAATTCTAATCTGAGTCGTTTTACGGAACATTGCAATATCATCAGTTCTCCTGCAGAGCTTCTTGATGATCGAACAATTGTGTTAGTTTTTGGTGATTTTAACTTACCATGTATACCGTGGACGTATAACTCAAATGTTATGCTGCCAAACAATTCTCCGTCATTAAATCGCATTTCATTGATACCATGTCTTCGTTGGATTTAAATCAAATCAATAATATTTTTAAATTACGCGGTCGTTTGCTGGATTTAATTTATCTATCAAGTAACTTCTTCGACTTAATATATGAACTAACCGAAAGTCTTGATTGTCTAGTTACAAACGATAAACACCATAAATCAATTTTATTAAACTTAGGAAAACCGAATTTGTAAGTACAGTTAATAAATCAGTTAATAATAGGTTTCACAAACACTTATGCTTGGCCAAAAACAAAATGAATCGATTGCGTAGAAAATGCAACCCAAATGTTCTTACTTCAGGCTATGATTTGTTTAAAGTTGCCCAACTTAAAGAAATGCATAGAGTAAAATTTCGCTAATTTGTTCATGATGTAGAGGCCGAAAAAAAAAATGATCCCATAAATTGTTGGTCCTTCATCAATACAAAAAGGGGTACTTTCGGTTATCCCCGTAGCATGAAACTGGATAACACTGAGTCTGAGTGCGTACGCGATATTTGCGAAATTTTCTCATCACAATTCTCATATAATTTTATAACCTCATCGCCATCATTTAATTTAAATCAATCCTCTAATTCTAGTCTTGGTGTTGGCAATTTGGGATCGGTTATTTTCGAAACCAATGCTATACACAACTATATGTTGAAATTAAAACCAAATCATTGTCCTGGTCCTGATCTTATCTCTGCAACTATTTTACGCAGATGTGCACAGTCCCCGGCTTTGCCGTTAGGTCTGCTGTTTAACAGATTGCTAGAAATTGGTTATTTTCCCGATCATTGAAAGTCGTCGCATATTATTCCGGTTTTCAAAGATGGAGATAGATCTTTACTGGCTAATTATATACCGATTTCCATTCTGTCGGCTATTTTTAAAATCTTTGAATGCATGGTTCGTGATATTATGTTCATTGAATTTGGTAAGTTTATTATTCCACAGCAACATGGATTTTTCCCGGGTCGCTCAACTGCTACTAATCTCGTAGAATTTACCCAATTTGTTATAAATTCGATTGAAGGTGGTGCGCAGGTTGATGTAGTGTTTACTCTTTTCAAAAAGGCATTTGATAGAATCTCACATGAGATTTGGTTATCTAAATTGCAAGAAGACGGTGTTCACTCGAACTTGTTGTTGTGGTTAAGATCTTATCTTGATCTTATAATCTTATCTTGCGGTCGCAAAAAATCTGTGAAGATCGGCGATTGTTATTCGAGTTTGCGGGAAGTAACATCCGGGGTTCCTCAGGGAAGTCATCTAGGACCCTTACTATTCAATATATTTATTAACGATGTTAATCTTAGCTTATCTAAAGTTTTACTTTATGCTGATAATATGGAAATATACGTGAAGTTAAATAATGTAGGTGATTGTTCGCTTCTCCAACAGGATTTGGATAGATTCTTCCAATGGTGTCACTGTAATAAATTAGAACTCAATGTAAATAAATGCAAAGTGATTAGTTTTCATAGAAAGAAATATCCTGTCTATTATGACTATAAATTTAAAAATGTTAATATCAGTCGCATGAAAAAAGTAGTTGACCATGTTATTGTTCTTGATGAAAACCTAACATTTGCTCGTCATACCGAAAAAATAATAAACATATAATCATAACGCTAATGCTATGATGGGATTTATGTTTCGTGTTGGTAAAGATTTAAAAGATTTGGATACCTTCAAGACCATCTATAGTACGTTGGTAAGATCACAAGTAGAATACCTTTCTATCGTGTGGGATCCTCTGTATGATATTCGTATTAATCGAATTGAGGAAATTCAACGCAAATTCACTAGCCGTGTTTGCTATTCTATTATTAGAACGCCAGATTATGTTCCATATAATACTCGTTGTAAAATGGTTCAGTTACTTCCGTTAAATATAAGGCGTTCTATTAACTCGGCTTGCTTTATATTTAACTTATTAAACAATAAATTAAATTCTTCCGGACTTTTAGTACCAAAAAACTTAAATATAAGAAACTGATGCTTTATTCAACCTCGTTACCACAGAACCAATTACGGTACTCATAATCCTTTTGATATAGCAATCAAAAATTTTAACTTGTATTATAAGATGTTCGATTTTAATATTGGCAAAAATGAATTTAAAATCGAATTTTGACAAATTTAAATATAATTTAGTAATTGTTTTTATTTTTTTATATATTTTATTGGTTAAGTAGCTTTTAACTGTATATTTTATTAGCTTATAAATTCTTGTTACTTATTTATTGTAAAGTTTTATTATATTATGTTTACTTGTAGTTTTAATATGTTAGTGATGATTTGGTACAAGTCCTATTTATGTAACTTTTTTGTAATATGCGGGTCAGATTAAAACAGTTATGTTGACCCCTTAAATAAATAAATAAATATTTTTAAGGTATTCTCGGACATCGTAAAACACACCATAAGCTATCCCGATAGATTGACTCAAAGGTTAGCTGGGTATCCAAAAACACCTTATGTACATCACCTGAATCAGACTCAGTGAAAAAACTTGGAATACAGCATTTGGCTCTTGTTGAACATTGAGTAAATCAGAAAAATTATAATTCTATGTATCAAGTACTGCATCGATGTTAACACGGACGTTTGAATCTTAGTCCCGAATGGCAATTGACCTAAACCTGCAGGTATGACGCAGTCTAGTGATTTTTTTAAATAATTAACGTGAACTGCACTTATATCTGAGTTATTGTACTCTTAAGACTTTAGCCTTTCACCATTCATGCTTTTTCCATCTACAAATTTGGTTGGCGGTTTTCCTAGCTTTGTTGACAGACTCGTCATCAAACCAATTATTTTTGGATCTAGTTTTTAGCATACCTAGGTCTACGTGCATGACACTGACAACCGAAGTTTACAATACCTCCCATAGATCATCATCATCATCAGAACGGTAATTAGTTTCCATAATACTACTGCTAACAATATTTTTGTTTATCACGCCAGAACTAAATTTAATTAGATCTACTCCATTCAAAAAACTGAGTGCTAAAAACAATAACAGTGAAATAATATTATTACAAATTGGAACGGATTTTATCTGTAAGGGCATAATCATGTTTCAATATCTTCTTGAGAAATATGTCATTTTAGTGTGTCATAAAACTTTATCTTAGAATATTATCGATTCGCAAAGATGAAGTGAAGGACAAAAATGTATAAATAAATTTCAAGATATACTAATTCCGATAATCAGATTTTTTTCTATATTATATATATATTATTAAAGATGGCTATTATATTCTTATAATATAAAAGCAGAATATCAAATAGGAAATTACTCCATGTCAGTTACTTTAAGCAAAATATTCCGGAAATACGAATACAGTAATTCTCTTATAACGTTCGATAATACAATATTGAAACGAATAATGACAAAGCTCTTAGCATTATCCATATATACAGATTTAGCTTATTTTTGCATTCATTTACGAGAGATTTTATTAGTGATATAAATTCAAAAACAAAAAATCCATAAAGTTTTGTGAAATAAACGAAAAAAATTGAGATAAATTTAAAAAGTTTTCGTATTTAGTCTTAAGAAGATATAGCGAAGATTAGTATATATGTATAAACCACGGTTGATAAACCACGAAAAATGTGACGTATAATATATATATATATATATATACATACATAATTATATCGTATCCGAAACCAAAATTTCCTATTTATTTATATTTTCGGAAGTTATTTTTTTTTATATTTTAACATTTTTTTTTTAATGTAATCTAAATTTTTAAATTGTATTTAAGATGAAAAAATAAAAATAAATAAATTAAAAATAATAATAATAAAAGTGTAATGTTATCAATTCAAATGTCAAATGACATAAATTTTTTGGCCATAAAATCGTTAAACGTTTAATGAGAACGACAATCGTAAAATGAATGCCAAGATATTGATGCGAAAAATTAATTAATTTTTTCAGGAGTTGCTTAAAAGTGAAAAGTATTGTTTATTATAAAAAAAGACATAAAATAATTTTGTGGGATGGATATTGTAACAGTAAATATAAATTTGAAAAATCATGTATTTGATTCAGGGTTGGGCGTTTTACAAGTAAATAACGTAAATTACAAAAAAATGTGTATTTTACAAAAATATGTAAATTATATTTAAAAAACGAGAATCCGTCCGTAAATCCGTCGTAAATAATTTAAAATATTGAATAAATAATACAAACATTTGTTTATAAGAATAACTTAGAAAATCCAATTAAACATTTTATTTAAATGGTTAATCATAATTATTTTCCACTTTTAGTTATCTACATTGAGACTATAAAAATCACCTATCCTTCTACAATGCCATCTGTTTACGTCTTAAACTAGTTCTTATATTTGACAAAATAAACAACTAGTGACATAGTGCCATCTAGCGACATTTGAATAAACTAAAATAAAATATTTTTAAGAGTGCATATTTCTTTCGATATGTAGCGGAAAACTAATTGCAATTTGACGTTTAATCATAAATAAAATAATTCTCTGCAGTGAAATGAATGAAGTGAATCTATACTCGTTTGACTGGCTTTTAAATTTAAATCTTTATTAATTTCAAACAGGACAAAATCAACCAAATTATCACTACCCGTCTCACCCTCATCAAATAAAAGTATGCCTGAAATTACTAGCCCTATTCTATCCATTCGATAAAATGCCTATGCATTATGCCTTTGATGTCCAGTGTAGTAAAGAGGTAGCGAATATGATTATCGAATTTAAGCGTGGAACTGTAGTGAATTTTATTAATTCAATTTAATTTTTCTTACTCTAATTACAATTAATAATTTTTCATAACCTAAGTTTGCAGCAATACCATTATACTAACCTTACCATAGAATTAATACTAGATAAATTGATTAATACATTAATAATTAAATTTGGGAAAAATATTCTTTTTGAAACCCAGCAGTTACCATTCAAGGAATTCCATATGCTAACTCCTCTCACGAAAAACGGCTTCGTTTTTCACTTTCGTTCACTTTATAAGTTGCACTTTATTTGACATTTATACATAAGTACAAATATCACAATAAATAAACACAAATACACTACACTGTAGTATATAGTCAATTTTTCTTTAATTAAGAGAATTGGTAACAGATGGCGATAATTGTAATGAAAAAGTTGATTTATATTTTACAGTATGTATAAAATAATCGTTTACATTTTACATATATTTTACATGTAAAAACCCAGTAAATTACATTGTGTAATTTACACGCCCAACTGTGATTTGATTGGAGTGTGTTAAACATGGACTGTCGCCCTACTACTACGTTTCGTCCCAAAAATAGCAGTCACGTGAAGTATTTACTAAATTATTCTTAGAAAAACTTAGAAAAAATTTCACGTATCTATCATTTAACCGGTTATTATGTAAAAATAGTTTTAATTAAAACAAGATAATAGGAATAAGTTTGTTGGTTTTCCTGAAAAGCGAACACTCTAGCGGAAAATTGTTTTGAGGCAAGAGTCTATTCTAAAAGAAAATGATACAGATTTTAAAAAATTTTGGGGAACAGGTAGTTAGGAATGGACATTTTTGATGTAAGTTACATAGTATGGCGATACATCAATTTTTCCCAATATGGTACTTTATTAGTATTGATTTGAAAAACTATTTAAATTTTATTTCAAATTTTAATTAACTTCGTTTATTGATTCTAATTATTCTAATTAAAATTAGCATCTATCAGTTACTTAGGTTTTTAATTTTTGAACGTCTTGTGGTTGATTAAATATTCGGCTGCGTAAATATTCGGCTTGCGGCAACCCCTGTACGATCTTCTTGTACGATCTTAAAGATTCTTGGTTCTTTTTTATGGTATCGCATTATTTCATGAGCGAAATGCCGCACCTTTTCACCCATTTTAAAAAGAGATTTATTTGGATTCCATGGGCCGTACGTAATAGTTTGGTTTTCTATAAAATTTATAATAGCCACTGTCCAATGGTTATTAGTGCAATAAGGAATAATCACAAAGTTTGCACTGGCGCACAAAATTAACTACCTCTATTTTGATTGATCTAGTGCTCTATTCACAATAATGTTATCAAAAATTTTCATGGCAACATATACAGACACTACTAATCTCAGGAACATTTAGCGTAGTTGAAATAGCGTTGTACACTATATCCCAGGTCAAAAAGTTTTTCCCGCTTAAAGAAGTAAAACAGGTGTTGAAGACACAGCTCTCCCATAAGTTATTATGTTGGTATTTAAAAATTACCAAGTGATAATTTAATTCGATCATTTTTTGGTAATATGCGTCAGGCATTCGACATAATATAACCGTTTTGGTTCTCGCGATTTTATTTTTTTTTTTTTTGCCAGTTTTCTTGATTAGGTCCGACTGCACGTTTTTCATCATTTCTAAGTGAAGAAAGCGGAGTTGTATGAGGAGTACTTTTGATGGTATTTAATTTAATTCTATTTTAATTTTTTTTTTTTTTGGTTTGAAGAAGGTCCACATTCTACACCTTTTAGAAGCAATGACGTTCTTTCTTTAAGAGCATCTACAAAACGCCCTAGTTTCATGTGCAGTTCGTTCAATAAATTATTTTTTTTAGAATATTGAACCAATTTTCAATTGGGCAGTTGGACATCCGTTCTTTTATTCCAAATTTCTTTAGACAAATTGTTGACATACCTTCAATGAAAAAATATATGAATTCTTCACAGAATAATTCGTTGGAGCTACCAGTATTATCGTTCTCCAGAAGTTTTTGTACCACACCAGTGTAAATTGTAACATATCGGCAATAGAAAGGTGAATCTTCGAAGTCGGTGCTCCAATCTGATTCATAATCTTTCACTAAACTATTAATAACATCTGGGGCCTTATTATTGCAAAGGATCGCCTTTATAAAAGTAGCCAATTAGTTTTGCGCTTCGAAACACATTTTATTTTCATATTAAGAAAACTCACAAAAAAAATAAATAAATAATTAAATAATTACTAACCGTTTATTTGGAACTTGTACTAAGCTCTATATACAAATCGCGAATGTCATATTTCTATTTGCACTATAAACTTTCAATTTCTCTCGCCAGATCTACGACCAGTTCTCAATAACTTTTCTAAAATAAAAATAAAAGGTACATAGCAATACACGTAAAACATTATACACTTACTCCCAATGATCCCGCGAATTACAATTTTTCGATTAAAATTAACCATCCAGGCTTATTCAGATTGGTACCAGAATTTGTTCTTCTGCTGCTGTCCCTAACATAAATAATTAATAAACGTCATTAATATTTTCAAAAAAAGTTAACTTCCTAATCTTGCATCTTTCGGTATACCTTTTTTTAGTAGTGCCATTATTCGCTTAAAAAGATATATAATAAAGATATATATATATATACATATATATATATATATATATATATATATATATATATATATATATATATATATATATATATATATATATATATATATATATATATATATATATATATATATATATATATATATATATATATATATATATATATATATATATATATATATATATATATATATATATATATATTTATTTATTTATTTATTTATATATATATATATATATATATATATATATATATATATATATATATATATATATACATATATATATATATATATATATATATATATATATATATATATATATATATATATATATATTTATATATATATATATATATATATATATATATATATATATATATATATATATATATATATACAGGGCCGGCCCTAGACTATTTTCACCTGGTGCAATTTAAAAAAGTGGCGCCCCAAACAAGATTGGCAGAATCAAAAATAGGTAGAATTTGGAATGCTTTTATTTTATTAAAGTGACCCACTGAGTCATAAATCATAAACCTCATAAACAATTCAAAAAGTAAAATAATTCAGCTATAGAAAACTTATTAACTCTAACAAATCGTAATAAATGCCTATTAAAAAAATATACATATTACATAGTTAAAAATAAAAAATTATACGTAATATTATATACGTTATATACGTATTATTTGCAAATTTCAAAAAGATTAAAACGAAAATAAGTCCAATTAGAATAAGAACATTTCTATTAAGTTTTTACACTTGATTGTGTTAGTTCATAAAATTGTGTAAACAAAATAAAATATACATATAACCAATTCTAATAGGAATACGAATAGGAATTAGGACATAAGAAAACCAATAGCAAATATAGTCGGTTTTGTCTAACCAAAGCAAATCAATCGTTCCTTTTCGGTTTTGTTTCATATGGTTCATAAAAATAAAGTGAACCAAATCCCACTCATACATAGAAACATTACAATATTGTTATACAACATTTAATATTTTTTATTCGTTTATATGAATGTAGTAAAATATTTTGGTTCAAAAATATTTTTGAAACCAAATGAGTGACGTATTTGTTCATATGAAAAAACCAATTGGATTTTTTAGAATTTACTTCATTGAATGAATATTTTTAATTTTTTTTTTCAAATTATTAAGGGTTTTATCAGTAATTTCGTATAATCTATAATTAGATTAACTTTGTTTTTTAAATATTTTATTTATTACAATTGAACTAAATAAATTCAAAAATTTATATGATATTTTGATAATATGATAAGTTTTGATTATAATTTAATACAATAATTTTGTTTCAATTGAGCGCCCCTTAGATTATAATTTATTTTGCGCCCGGTTGCAGTGCACCATTTGCACCTATGGCAGAACCGCCCCTGTATATATATATATATATATATATATATATATATATATATATATATATATATATATATATATATATATATATATATATATATATATATATATATATATATATATATATATATATATATATATATATATATATATATATATATATATATATATATATATATATATATATAGCTACAAGAAATTTAAAAAAAAAATACTAAAAATGAATTATATTTAATTAGTAAAATACATATTTCATTTTATTTTGAAGCACTACAAACAGAAACTAAATCGAATGTAAACATAAGAACAAACGTCAAAAAAGACAACGACTACTAGATAACTACCAATTTTCATGTTTTACTCTACATTTTACTACAGTATTTGAATTTACCTTATACACTGTCAAAAAGTTGGTAAAAGTGATATTTACCTTTGGATTGGTCTGCAGCCTTAGTTCTTCTTTGAGTTTAACAAATCATTTTTTTTTATTGTTGTTGTAACCTTTTTCTATCATAAATTCATGTGTTTTCCGCATTATACAAGCGGTGCTGTGTCGTTCGTATTCTTTACAATTTTCAAACTTTACGGCATCAAAACTTTTTTATTTTGTTCTTCTTTGTACGTGGAATATTACTAGTATTTGCTTACTATTTTGTATGTAACCTTTCTTGTCTAAAAATAGGAACGTTTCGAGTCCTAGTATTTTGTTTTGTGTCACTTTTTCTATTATTGCGTCATCAGTGTAGTTTGGTCCATACTCCATAGATTAAGGAGTTTGTAGCGTTTGCTGTTTAGCATCTAATATGATGTGAAAGTCAATTCTGGTAGATCTTAAACCGTCGTATTGTTTTTTGGTTTGATATGTAGTGTCTGTTAGTGTCCAGTTTTCTGTGTTGCAATGTCGAACACAATTGCGTTCAAACTTTTTCAGTTGTTCCATGTAGTTGACATTACAGTTAAACCACACTGGACATACATACGTAACACTCGGTCGTATTAGTGCTGGTAGCAGACAGTTTTAGCTTCGCAACTAATAGACTTTAAGAAAAAAATGCATCCGCAATGCATAAATGCTTTTCTCCCTGCATCTATTTTTTATTTTTTTTTTTTGTCTATGTATTGGTGCAGATAACAAAACTGATCTAATTAGATTCCTAGATATTTGACCGTGCAATGACCGTCCTTTGTGCAATGATATTTTGGTTTATCACTATTCTTAAGTTCAGAAAAATATTCTGCGGCAATTTTGTTTAAAATTGCGTTGGCTCTATTTGTTTTACTGAAACTGTAATAACTGTAGTTTACCCTGTATTTATTGCAGTCAGTTTAGTTTTCCAGTGAGTGTTTATTTATTTATAGATTGTTTATAGGCCCTGTGTCGCGGCAAGGAATTAGAAAAAAACACAAGCTATATGAATAATCCACCTTACACGACACTTATGAAATTGTAATAAAAGTTTATTTTGGGGGCACTTAATAAATCTTATTTAAATGAATATTACACTTAATTTAACTGTTATCAATTTTATTATTCACTATTTCCAAAACAATAAGTATATGAAAACATATAATATATAAACAATAACTTTGTAAAATAAATATGAAATATAAATTTATTAATTATCGAATATAATTTTATAAAGTTTAAATATAATATAGATCAATGAAAAGAATCGTTTGTTTTTAAATGTATAGCTAGTTGATGAAAATTAAGTTGAATTTTAGACTTACTCATTTATCGAACGCCAATCGCAAAGTGAATTATTATGCCAAAAAATCTAATCTTTAAGAAATATTGTTAAGTTGGCTTTTGCTACCATCTACCTTAACATGCAACCTATTCATGTGCCATCTACATTGATTGTACTAAACCGTATGCCAACCCAACAACATTACAAAATTTGCAAGCCATTATGTTTGTTTACATTGGCGCTGTCAGATAGATCGACTATAATAATGAAGATAAGTACATAAAATTAAATACTATATTTGATTTTGAGTTTAATTAATTTATTAATTTATTTCAGGCATCAACACCCTGCTCGTTTTAAATGTTTTAATGCTGTTACAATACATTTGCTGTTTAGATAGGCTTTCAATGATTTTGTTTGTAAAGCTTTCCATATTGTTTCGTCGTTTTATTTTTTTTACTCCTTTTCAGGTTTTGCTTTAATAATTGTTTGTGATAATTTCAATGTAGCGTTCTATTTTCGAATTAGTGATGTTTCTGTCATTGAGCATTATATAAGTGTTATTGTTTTTTAGATAAGGTTCATATATCTTTTGTAATAAGTCTTTCCACTTTGTCCAGTTTATGTTTAAGAAGTTATATCGCAGCTTTTCAAGGGTCTCTATCTTCATTTCACTGGTTTCCATATCTATGACTACCACTTCAATTACCTTATGGCATAATTTAAATACATATGGTACTACCAGAGACAACTTATAATAGATTAATCATTTACACTACGAAGGAAATAGAAATTTATATAAAAAAAAAACTTCTGATATTTCCAATGTCTTCGTTGTATTGGTGAAATGTTCTTGCTTGTACGTATTATTTACTATGCGTATACGTATTATATACGAAATTTTGAAGTTTGAATGTGTTGTGTTGTATAAAATAAATACAGAATAGGAAATAAGTAATAAATACATAAATGAAACTCGAAGTAATTCGGTGATTTTATTTTTGTTGTAATTTTTATAATTTTTGTAAAATAAAATTCAAAACAAAACTGCAAATGAGGAAATGTTTACATTTTTGAATCATTTAGAATTAAAGGGTATCCAAATAAAAAATCATTCATTTTATCTATGATTTAGATTTATCCTATTATTATTTGTAAATCATTATCTATTATACGACCACGGCCGTTTTGATTGAAAGTTATATACCATGTTACCACTTTCTTCAAGTCCTGAATTATTTAGAGATTGTTGGCACAAACGATTGATTCAAATATAACCCAAACAAAATCAAATGGTTTAGGATTACATGAGATTATTTATAAAGGCTATTTTATTTACATGAAATATTCTTTAAAAAGGAAATAATATGGCAAACATTGATTTATTGATTGAAATACCAATTGCATACATTTTAGTAATAATACTGTTTTTTTTAAGCCAAGCGCTTAAAAAATCATCCATTATTATTTGTATTGTTAAAAAAGTAGTAGATTTATACGCAATAAGCAATCGTCAATGTTTTAGTGAGATTTTAGCAGTCCAAAGACAGCATATTGTCATACCAGAAAGACTGTTTGGTGTCTGTGACTGCTATGTTCTATATGAGTTAATGATTGTTGCGAAATCCACTTTTTGGTATTTTTTGTATAAGTATTTTTTTTTAATTGCGTGCAGAACGAATTTTATAGCGTTTTATTAATCTGAAATGCTATATTTATGTCTAAATTCGGACGAAATAGAAATTTTATGGTGTATGACATAACCACAAAAATATTTTATTGCGTTATCACATAATGTTGCACTTGTTATTTCATTATTGACCTGTGTGACCTGATCAGATTCTTCGTCATATTCTTCTTCGTATTCGTCACTTGTGGTTACATTCAATTGACATACATCATGTTCATCTTTATTGATTTCTTCTATGTTAACTGAATCGGATAACACAGCTTTCCAATCAATAAGCATAGAATTAATACCACCCTTACAATTCGCATATTTCGAACTATAAATAAGTTTTATTGACATTATTCGTTTAATTATTTCCCGAAATTCTTTAACGGAAGGTTTTCTTTTTTTATAACGCACAATTGAAAACAAATTTTCCAAACAATCTTGATTAAATCTGTTAGTACAGATGTATTTCCAATCTTTTGATTTAAACAAATCATTGGCAATTAGTAGGATACCTTTTATTGTCTGCATAATTCCATTAATGCAACTTATTTGATTTTTTGTATTATTTGTTAGAAATTTTAGTTTAGATAAATAAATAATGTAATTTTCTAATTTTGTTAAAAAAAGTTCTGAATTTTGAAGAGCTCCACTATTTGAAATTTTACCATATAAACTTTTGCTGTTCAACACGTCAAATATTTCGTTCATTTTTTCTAAAAAATCAGCTGTATCGTTAGCCCGTTTTGATATATCTGAAGTAAACAATTTTAATTTATCGATAGTGCGTATACCAGATGCGGCGCTTGAACTAAATATTTGGACAGCATATGAAACTTTCATTTTTTGGAATGTATTTGGCTGTATATGCATTGGAGTTAATTTTGGAACTAACCGAACTAGTGACACAGAATCAATTTTATATAGTTGTCTAATTACATCCCATGAAACTATAGCATTTGAATTACCAGCTTCTAAATTATAATTTATTAAATTATTCCGAAGAGATTTCCATAAGTGTGGAACATCGTAAATACATATGATTTTATAATCTTGAAGCATGTAATATGGCTGATCAATCGAAACATCTAAACATTTATAAAAAGATTGATTTGTTTTTCCTTGGTCGCAAACCAAACCTTTTACAACCAGCCCAATAGAAAAACATTTCAGAATAAACTCATTAATTAATCTTTTAAGCTCAGAGACAGGAGTTGTGGTAGCGGCAATTACAAACCCAATTACCTGCTTCCAGTTGTCACGTATTGATCGCACCATAAATGTACAAACTACTTTTGCAAATTTATTATTTGAGCTGCCATCTCCATAATCGGCAAAGCCTTCGATTTGATCAATTTTACTGTTGTACTCTAGTTTTTTTGCAATATGCATTTCGTCAAAACACAGCATTACTTGTTTTGATTCCATTTTAAAATGCTCTATTCTCGATTTTATTTGAGTAAACAATTCATCATTAATTGAACCTGGTAATATTTCTTGGAGAGGAAACCATCTATAAATTGATGCAAGTGAAGGCAGTTTAAACATTAAATTAACCCTTAAAAACAAATATGCAGTGGATGATTTAAAAAAAAAAGCCATGGCCAAATCTTTTTCTTCGTTCGTATAAATGGTTTTATTGTTAATAAGCATTTTAACAAAAGTTTTGACATATTTATGAGCTTTTGTACTGTCAATTTGTTGATAAACAGTAAGCTGATTTCTTTTTAATTGTTTTATCCTTAATTTTGCAGTACGTTTCGATTGCCAGAATTTATAATTTTAAGTTGTAATTGTTTGTTGAGTTTTTTTAACATTTTGTTTTCATCAACCAAAACTTTATTTTGTAATTTAAAACTCTCCATTTCACTTCTGTAAAACCGACAATTTTGTTCACTTGTTAGCCATTGCTCATAGTCAGTTTTACTTAAAGGGCATGTGGGATCTGATTGCGTCTCATGTTCGTTGTAATTTTCATCGGGCATTTCTTCGTCACTGGAATCTGTATTTCCTAAATTTAAACTAGGTATAGCACCAGAATACAGTTTTTTCTTCCCAATGTATGCCATTTCGAAATGTTTATCGCATATGATAGGATTTTTTAGAGATCCTATGATTTTCGCTGAATTGTAGCATATAGCTAACCACTTAGTGTAAACGTCGGAATCCCTCGGTGGAAATTTAAAATACTGGTTTCCGTTTACGCAAAGACAGTTTTTTAAACAACACCTACGCGGCATTGTGAATCAAAACTTAAACAAAAATGGTATATGAATTCAATAATTAATAATTTAAATAACAAATTTGTAGAAATATGTATTAAAATCTATATAATTTTGTATATACCAAAAATATATACAATAAAAATTATATTCAATTATAATAAAATGTAATGATGTATCATATAATTTCTCTAAAATTAACACAAATGTAAGTTTCAAAGATATCGAAATATTAACTAAAATCGAAAAAATGGAATTACAAAATTTTAAAATAAAAATTTATTTCGCCAAGCAATATGTATTATGTGTACATATACAAAATCAAACCAACAACAATGTCTATACAATCCGAACGAAACATACAAAGAGGAAAGAAATACAGTTAATTTCCATAGGTGATAATATTTTTATATATATCGCTCATACACGAGAAAAGTGACACATTTTCAAATTTTCAATTTCCTTTTTTTGAAGTAAACGTGATTAAAAAAGCGTAAAGTTTTATTAATTTTAATGTTAAATGTTATGTTGCGCATTACTTAAATCTTATTTTCTATGAAGCTTGATATTTTGAAATGTGTCAGTTTTCTCGTGTATGAGCGATATGCAGTATAAAAAAATGAAATATTAATCGTTTTTATTCGATTTTTAACACGATGAAGACAACAATTTGTTTTTGTTTTATTGTATATATATGCATATATATGCATTTATTGTACATAAATAGAATGAAGAAAAAAAAATCTAAAAACCTTTGAATGTGTGGTAAATACATAGCCAATATTATTTAGTAATACAATTTTGCTGTAGATAGCATACGAACCTCCCAAAAAAACCAAAAAATACTCGTGTTAAAGAAGAGAGATCTATTATAAGTTGTCTCTGGTACTACCATGGTATGTTAGCCCATTGACGTGCTAGATAGATGTATCGTGCTACTGGTATCGTTTTAAATTTATCAACTAGACATATGTTGACATATGTTGATCGCCTAAATGTCATATATTTATTCTAAATTTTGACAATATTCTATCGATCCGACATCTGGAACATCAATGGTAAACTGTTTTTTTCTTATGATGGTATAGTACTATATGTATTTATATTATTCTTATGGTCACTTCCGTAATGTTGCGTAGGGATCTCATTTATTAGATTTGTTTGTATTGTTTGTTAGCCGCTCGTCAATGACAACTAGTTTTAGGTAGCTTCCTTGAGATGTGTATGTGAGTTCATCTGGTTTGTAGAGTTCTTATGATGAAACTATTGTTCTATCCACCAGTTCCATTGTGTGCCTTTATTGTTGTTGTTGCTGTTACCCCACTTTACGTGTATGGCATTCAAATTTCAAGCTATAATATAGTAGTTTGTTATGTTGCCTAATTCAAGTCGAATATCCAATATTTGTTTCCATTCCTTTTTGAATTAATTCCCGTTATCATTACTAACCTGACAATACATTGTTATTATATATAAATTATCATCATTATATCTGGCTTATGTTTTTTGTAAAAAACATAAGCCAGATTCTTATCTTTGGGATTCTTATTATTGAATTTACGTTAAAAGCAATAATTTTGAGCTCTTTCATAATATCTGACTTATTAGTTGAGGTAACTGAGCAATTTGCTCGCTTTGTTGCGTTATTGTTTTTGCCATTTCAACTTTAGTTGCTAGTTGGTTTAACGTGATGGTATCAGTATTCGAACTATCGTTTCGTTTGAGCATATCAGCATGTGGCTTATTTTCTGAGTTTAAATCGTTTTCTTCTATTTTTTTCATTCTTTCTTAGTAGCGTTTTCTAGTATATTGAACTGCCCTTAAATGAAGCCGGGTGTCCTGGCTTTGGTAATTTACACAAAATATTACTTTTTTTAGTGGTTTCCATTTTACAGTTTTGTAACTAATAATTTTAATATTCAACAGGCTGGAAATATTTTTCAGATGCCACATGTACTATATATAGCGGAAGACTTTTATTCTTTGATTTTCTTGTTTTAAGTTGAGTGACTTTTAATATGCTGAACTCTCCTTACCTCCCAATCTTCTTTTTAAGTTCCTCTTCCTCTTTATTTAGGCCTTTGAGTAGCACTGTCTTTGGGTTCATTCCTTTTGGCGTATAAGTGAAAAATTTAGTTTTTTCTGTTTTTAGTTTCTCTTTTACTTTATTAAACTCTGCCATTATATTGATTTTAATGGAATGTTTTTCTTGATAGACTCGATTCCACATTACCAGCGGATTCTGCTAACTTGTGTCAAACAAAAATTAAAACAGTTTGTGTCAAAAATAATCTTCTCTAAAGTATTTAATTGTTTATTTTATTAGTTTTAAAAACCACAACAATTTTATTAACTCCAGATATTATCTTTGATATTCTAACTAATTTGCATTTTTAAATTGAAATATTCAGGAAATTTTTTATAAAAATATTTAATATTTATATGTTTAAGACAAATTTATAAAAGAACTATCATTTTATGTTTTTATTTTCAATCAATTATTTCTCAAATAAAACTGTCAAAATTGTATTACGTTTAACAGCGAAACTAACGTTCTTGTGTGAGCATTCACCCGAAGTTCGCGCGATTTCCGCGCTACTATCGCGAATGATTCGTTACCGCAGCCGTAAAATCGCATCATTTTGTGGGATTATTTTAATGCGGGTTATCAATATTATCGTTATTCTAGCCTTCTATTAATAACCTAAACCCAAAAATATGAAATTAACTTTTTGGAATATTAGTTGGGGAACACAAACTGTTGTACAACATAAAAAAAATGCTTACTTTTTTCTAAAGTAATGGATACGACACAAACCCTTCCGTTTTTTGCAATAGTATAAAGCAATATAGTATACTATACGATGCACACAGAGAGTAATCTTTACATTAAAAAGAATCTTTCTAACAAAATGGACACCGCGAAACGGTGCTATTAGCTATCCTACATCGATTTAAACATTTCATGAAAGATTTAATCGAAATTGTGGCAGATCCAGTGAAGAAGAAATAGATCAGAAAATTTTCTTAAACTCTTGGGTTGTATACGAAGTTGTTTTAATCACAGTAATCATAAAATAAATACACATAGTACTACCATGGTAAATTCGCCCATTGATGTGCTAGATGTCACTACTGGTATCGTTTTAAAATAATCAAAATCTTTTTATATGTATAATCACCTAAATGTCATATATGTATACTAAATTTTGACGATATTATTATTGATTTTATAATTTATTTTATTTATTTAACTTGTGTAATCATCAACCGGTCGGGTTAACATCGTGAGTCAGAGTGAGTTTTTATTGTCTTTTTTCACTCGGTTGTTAACCTTTACGTTATGCTTGTGTATAGATAAAATATAAAATTACAGCTAGAAAAACAAGTTACAATTTATAGTAAAAAATGCTGACGCTAAACTTTAATTCCTAATCTAAAATGTAGGTACTAAAAGAATGTGAGAAATATAAATATATAACTTGAGTGATTGATAAAGATTATCTTTGTGCAACAATATGATGAGTTTGTGGAACACAATCTTAACCCATTTTGTGTTAAGTCTATGTGTTTGCACACCCACACTATTCTATCGACCCGACATCTGGAACATCAATTGGTAAACTGTTTTTTTTTTTCTTAAGATGGTAGTACTATTATGTATTTATATTAGGCAGATTCTAATATTATTCTAATATTATACTATTTTAATATTAGCTTCTAATATCATTGCGTGGTCTGTTTGCAACGAAAACTTCACAGTGATTTGGTACATTTGAAAATCAATATAGCACGATTATGAAATCTTGATAATGCTTTAATTGGTACGACTTAAGTGTTGGCAGTAATTAACCTTGTGCAAATATTTCTGTTATATGCATGTGATTTAGATAATACATGGCAGCATAAGCTCACTTGTTAGCTTAACAAACTTCATGTAATTTAAAAATATTTGATAAATGAAGAAATTATTTTTATTGTCCTCAGAAACTGCAATTTGTCTCGAAGTATTAGCAAGTTTGATTATATTGCAACAGGTCATAGATCATCCCACCCAATATGTTTCCACCAAAGCTATTGGAATATCATTTTGATTTTTATTATAACGGTGGCTAGCCATTCAAATGGGTAACAAATAGGACAGCAATCCCCGTTTTGTTGGGTTGTATTCTCCTTACTCAATTGTATAGCCAAGCACATCCTTAAATTGGTTTCATTGGAATCCTAGAGCCACTGTACTACACGAATCGAAATTAAAATGCCTTGTAAAAGTATCCGTGTCACTAGTAAGAATTGTGTTCAATAGTTCTTTTGAATTGGACAACCATTTACGTACTTACCATAATATAAGCACCAAACAATACATACACTAAATCACATTTCAACTTTTAACGAATTACTTAAAGAATTCGACCCAAACATGACGTCATCTATATACGTGTGTTTACGTAATAGCTTTGAAATTTCTGGATATTTATATTTTCAGTCATCTGTGCTAATTTTCTATTACTCGTGTTGAAAAATACGGTGCTGGTTTTATTCCATATGGGGTCAAGGTATAAAACTTTTATAGACTCTGACAAATGCATTATTATGAAAAAACTTTTTTCCAATGATATTCGCATGGTTAACGGTAAAATCCATTAAATCCTAACTGATTAATATTCCATTTGACTATAGTAATCTTACCACAAATCATCCTTTCGAGTTTTTACTAGTGGTTATTTTAAACATTTCTTAACATTAGGCTGCTTTTTCACTTTATTTTGTGCCTATGTCTCGTTCACTTTTGACATTTCTTCACCAAATGGACACCCATGTATAATTTCAATCTCTTACGTCTCTGTACCCAGTTGATTACAACACTTATCACTTTTGGATAACGTCACACTGGGCCCAATATCTAATAAAATTGTTTTATTCGAAATAAAAGTGTATATCCACGTGTATATCTGAAATGTTAACTAAGACAGTTGGTAATACAAAAATGATCTATATTGGCAATTTGATAATTGTTCCTTGTGCATCTAATTTAGATGAGTTGTCATCTATTTTAGATTTGTGACCTAAATAATTAGCTCTATTTTGTGTAGCTTGAGTTAATGAATTTAATAAAATTATGGATTTAAATAAGAAACTTTGTTCACCATTGCGAATCTTGCATCTAATCGTTACTCTGCATTTAAATACTACATGGTTTTTTTTTTCAAACAATTGTAACAGCATCACTTAGCCAATTCATGACATTTCTGTATCGACTACCGTCTAAAGTCGATAAATAAAACTTTAATATTGAATTTTCGTTGCCATAGAAATGAAATAAAATCAGAGTATATTAAATTCATATTTTGTAAAAATACTCGTACAAAAACAATTATAGAATAACACGTAAGGCAAATGTAACAACATCTTGCTTAATTAGCATTTCTTCTAATTAGAACAAGTAAATTTGGATATATGCTAATTGAAAATGTTTGCAGTATCAATTTCTTTTTACTTTAACTGAAAAATAAAATATTAAGTGGAAGCATAAATTGCTGTAAATATAAAGTTTTTAAAACTTATTTACAAACTTCACAGGTAATTAATAATTATGCATCAAATGATACGCACACCTTGTTTGTACTTACTTATTTCCGGTGTGACTTATATTTAGCATCTAAAGAAGCTACAAACAAAAGCAATTTCTCAAAAAAACA
Source organism: Tipula confusa (assembly GCA_963556175.1). Taxonomy (NCBI): domain Eukaryota; kingdom Metazoa; phylum Arthropoda; class Insecta; order Diptera; family Tipulidae; genus Tipula; species Tipula confusa. The sequence goes on along the minus strand of OY744475.1, from coordinate 162,745,406 downwards.
AAGTAATTTGTATTTCAATATATCCTCCCAAACGTTTGAATCTCATAAAACAAAAGCAATGCTGAGTAACTTTTTTTTTTTTTTTTAAACTTAAACTTTTTGCTATACTGTTTATTGTGTATGTGTATGCTTGTTGTGTTTATTCTATAAAACAGGAAAATTTACGGTTTAAAGGGAAATAATAACAAAAATAAACATTTTCAAACGGTACAACATTTTAGTCATTAAATGTTTATATACACCTATGATGACTTTTTATAAACGTAATAAAATAATGTTATAATTATAAATGTTTATATTATATTAGTTTGAAAACATTAACATGTTGTTATGTAATAATTTGTTAATAAATAAACGGATAAAACTAACTTTGGTTCGTTCACATGCTAATTTTACGTTCCGTCACATTATTAAGTAGATTTAACGAACATTTTATTTTATTAGCTCGTTAAATTGAGGGTTACATTTTTCAACGTTTCCGTATATTTTATAGCAGATTGTCATAATGGTTTACCACTTGATGTTACCAGAAATAGGTTCACGAATATTTTGCATTTATTAAAGGATCTTTAACTGAAATAAAATTACCAAAACTAACACAATACGTCAGATACGGAGAACTAGAAATGACGTACTTTAGTTCTTTCTGGAAACTCACTCCGTCGGAAAAAAATATCTTGTATCCTTAATCCAACCAGGTCATGGCATATGCTGTTGATATCTGTGTGATTGGACTGAATGGCAGCTGTGGTTCTACTTGAACGATTCTTAGCTAGCATTGGTCTCAGAAACAATGATTATAGAACGAAATAAATGAGCGAGAGGCACAGTGGTTAGAGCACTGGCGCTTCAAGCAAGAGGTACCGAGTTCGAATCTCAATAGGGGCAGAATGCAAAAGGGAATTTTTCACACACGATTACGATCAGGGATTTGATGAGCATATAGGATAATTTACTTCCCAAGTAAAGGAATAAAAACTCACTATTAAATTTATTTATTTATTTGTATGCACTTTAATTAGTAAAATTTACTTACAGTTAAATTAATTTATGAAATTAATTTATTATTGTTGTTGTTGTTGGCTAATGATGATGATGATTTTCTTTTTTCCGTGATGTTGTTTGATCGACGTCTAAAATGGAATGGAGTAGTTTACCTTTATTTTGTCATCCCGTCTTTATTATGATGTAGCGCTCCATCCTGTGGTGAACACAACAACTATCGTTGTACCATAAGCGCACCTGTCGGTACGCGGTGTTATGGCAAACATATAATTAAGTTAATTATATGTTTGCCATTTCTGTACGGATGAGTGAAACTCAACCGCTACAAGCACAAATTTGACCCCCTATTGGTGTACAGAACTCATGGGCCGATCTAGTACTTTAAGTGAATGGGTTGAATAAATTTGTGTGAATGTAAAAAGTATTGAAGTATTTTAGCCCTCAAGGGACAAACACTGGCTGATCAAAAAATGTATGATCACAGATTTTCTAGATCAGGACAAAATTTGTATTAATAGTATGATATCCACATATTTGAAGGGCTATTTATTAAGCAAGTGCAGAGGACTTTGTCGGCGACGAGTTATCAGTTACTGAGCCGGTGATAACGAATATATTTATAATGCAGGGAAGCGTTTCTAAAAATGATAAATTAAACAAATATTTTTTATTTACTACGTTATAATTCGTTTAATTATAGTTAAAAGAATGAATACAATAGTTATGTTGCTTTTGAAATTGTACAACAACAATCACATTATATAAATCCAAAGGAGATTTATGTTAAATCCAAAATGGATTTAGCTAAATCCAAAATTTTTTTAGTTTCAATGCTCACCACTCGATTTTTTTATTTTTTATGTAATTGTTACCAAACTAATATAGTTTGGTAACAATTACAAAAATAACATTTTTGTTTTATTTTTTGTTTTGTTTTGTCATTTTTGTTTTGTTTATTGTTCAAAAAATTATTAAACGTAAAAATTATTTATCAAGTGAAAAGTAAAGTGAATTGAACTAAAATTTATAAAAAAGTGTGGTGAAGTGGTTTAATTAATAATGGGATTAGACGACGAGAAAATTGTTATTCGAGTAGGATACAAGGGATATGGCTTTATTCTATTTCATTTTATAGACTATTCTAGATAAAATATTACCGGATAAAGGTGAGATAAAAGTTGCCGATTTAAGTAGCTCTAGCAGTGAAACGTCGTCTTCTGAATCGTCAAGCTTGTCCGAAAAGGGTAATACAAAACGTAATAGAATTACAGGTTTAATGAATCTCGTTGAAAGATACAGTGACAAAGAATATAAAAGTCACTTTCGGTTGTCACGGCAGACCATATCTTTATTAGTAGGTAAGTTGTTGAATACACTTGTATTTATAGCATGAACTTTTAATTCAAAGTTTTAATGCTCCAATGTTCTAGTTCACAAATATCTGAGTTAATGTGTTTTTGATTTCAGAATTGTACGAATCATCGGAGCTTGCCCAAACGTAGAGGTCGTAATAAAGATGGTACCAAAAAAGTAATAAATTTGTTTATATGGTATGTGGCAAGTAACTCCATGGAGAGTAGCGAAAAGAGTAGCATCTTCGATGATTAGTATATTCGATCGCTACATTATTTGGCCACGCTCGACTAGTAGAATCGAACAGAAATATCTGGTGCAGTTGGTGCCATAGATGATAGTCATATAATAATTAAAAGGCCGTTTTATCGGCGATTTGGTCTAGCTTCTGAACATCAACTATTTCCAAACACTTTTGTACTGGGCGATTCAGCCTATCCGTTTAATTCCTAGCTTGTAACTCCCTATAAAGACATCGGAAGATTAACCCCGCAACAAAAAAAATTAATACGATTAACTCCTCATCCTGAATCGTAGTAGAGATTATAGAGCCCAGCGCGGATACTTTTTTTGGTATCCGCATCCGATCCGCATCCGTAAAAAACATTAAAATTATCCACATCCACACTCGTCAAAATGCGTATATACGCATCCGCACTCATCCGCATCCGCTAAACCAATAAATACCTCGCCAGCCGAGAAATTCAAATAATTCTGACTAATTAAATGAGTCGGTGATTGGAATATAATATTACAGTATACACTAACAAAACAGTTCAAGCATAATATCAAAAGCAACGCGAATGTATACTACAGGATATGTTGATAATATTAAAACCTTCTATATTATTAAAAAAGTTTTTGAGAGGTTTTGATGGCCGGGCCTACAGTACACATATACTGGGAAGGATATGGAAGGATACTAGTTAAATTATTGAGATCGGTTACAGACACCTTGACGGCCAATAGTTAGTAAATTTTTGTGGGTTAGGGAAAAGAAAAGTATGTTAGTTATGACTTAATTGGTCCGATTTCCTGGTATCCAATATTCTAACTACTGTTAGTGTAAGACAATCACATTTTTGTTGTACTGCTCTGCATTCTGCCATCTCTTATCAGGCAACATGTGCCACCATTCATCTGTAATCTGCAGATGTTTCCTGAAAACAAAATCTATTAATGAACTAATTGCTCTTAGCCATAGGCTAATTGCTCTTAGCCATAGGAATTCGTTCCGTTGCATTTTTGCTAAAATTTAGGAGTTAATTTAGTACCGTACTATAGTGGTAATATAAATCATAATATAACAGTATAAAGATAATAAATTATATAGCATACAATAATATAACAATATAAACACCAAAATTCAAATCTGAAACGTAAGAATATACAGAATATAAAATATAGATATCGAAATTAATTAAATAAAATCGGCATTTGTACGCAAATTAAATAGAGCAGCGATACTTGATTCGTCACTTATTATTTTACGGCCCTTAAGATCTTCGTTAAAATATGTAATTTGTAGGAGAAGCCAGCATCCATAATCTTCAGGATGATAGCTTTCAACAACGTCACGTATTTGAGCATACGGATATTTTTTTGGGTTTAACACAAAATCTTCAAAGCTTTTCTGGTACAGATATAATTTATATAACTTCATTTTATTAAATAAAATTGATCTTTCAACATATAAATTTTAATTTAAACCCTAAATAGACCACCCAAATATTACGAACAGACAAAACCAATCTACACTCCAACAAAACTAAAAGATCCTAAGAATTACAAATACATAAAAACTAATAAATTTAGAGTTATTAGTTAATATAGAAATATTTTATCTATTTAATATATTTTATTTATATGTATATAGATTATAAAATATTTGCAAACTACATTTTCCTAATTTATTTGTTGAACTGCCCAAAAATTCAACAAATCGAATTTTATTAAAATAATTGAACAACTGAATTCGATCGAATCCACCGTTTTTTAGCAATCACACCACCTTTTTATGTAAAAATATAATGTATAATAATTCTAAATACATAACAAGGTAATTTATTTATTTTTCAAGTAATTTAATAATTCATGATTCTCGCGGTCTTTGTATCATTTCTGAATTGCCTGTTCCTGACTCATAATGGACTTAATTTTTTCCTCGTTTCTGTTTTGCTTAACTTGTTTCCTTTCCTTACGTCTTTCATCTTTATCCATCATCAATTTAAGCTTCGTTTCTTTATAAGTCTCGTGTTTTGTCGTTTTTCATTTTTTTGGTATTTCCAAACTTCTCAGTTGTTACATTTTCGGACATACTCACCTCAATCAAATCGTTCAACATTATTAAATCCGATGACATTGTTGAACTACAACTTGTCTCTGATAAACCGGATTCTACGGCTTTGTTAACTTTAGAAACTTCTGCAATAGCAAGACACGAAACTGGAGATGTTTCAGTTACGCTCGGTGCTTTCACCACCCTTGAAGCTACCTTCTGGTTAGCTGATGCCCCCACTGAGCTCTCTTCTGAGATGAGAGACTCTAATGACTGAGACATACCGATACTTCTGCGCCTGTCATGTCCTCTACTAAATTTTTAAAAACGTTTCGCTTTTGAAACGTTTCCCTTAACTCCATTTTCTGTAAACACTAAAAGGGTTCTGGTTTCGATATATGTCCACGCCTTTCGTTGATTACTATAGGTAAATGAAATGAATAAACTAAATTTTCTAATTTTGAAACGAATGGTTTACTTACGATTTTTTTTGTTTCAATGGATGACATTATATGGTTTCAAATTCTAATCACCAACGAAACTTTTAAATACGGGCAACGAAATGGATAGGTAAGTTTATTTATTTATTTATATATATGTATTTATATTTTGAATTGTAAATTTCAGAAAAACAGAAACTATACAAAATAAACATGTACACCTTAACAAATTTTGTTAAATGTTTTTTTTTCATTTGTTATTTCATTTATTTAAATTTTTTTTATTTGTACTGCTGCCAACACATAAAACTGAAATGTTTGCTGTTCCTTTGGGAAAAAATATAGATACGTTAAATCCACTAAATCCGAGTTTTTCAAAGCAATATAACTAATTAGAGCTCCCGCGATCTTTTATTGGATGAATTCGGCTTTTAATATAGCAGGTTTTGAGTAATTTTCAAGCATAATATCAAAGCAGAACTAAATCTTGCACCAAAAAAAACAAAGAGCAAAAAGGGAAAAATAGAGGTGACGAGCTCAGCAAAGCCAAGAAAATATGAACTCAATTCAGAAAACGGATGCTGAATGGTATGCCAATTCGCGAGAACAGGCAGCGCTAAATCAAATGTAAACTTGGCGCTCCGCCAATCATAGTTATCAAGCCAGTCGTCGGTAACAAGATGAAATGTGAACAAACTCCGGCTTAACTTGTGGACACTTCTAGACATGAGGCAAATCTAGAGCCTCTAAGAACATAATGTTGTAGAATGAACATATAAATTAAGGTGCGTTTAATGTCGTTTGCACAGTTCTGTGCAACTACAAATTATCCTGCCGAGTATCTTTCAGATGGAATGTTTACCAATTATATCGAAAAGGCAAAGTAAAATTAAAAAAAACATATAGTTGATGCGAGCAAAAATGTTAAGAAGTAGAGAAAGAATTCGTTCATACAACAGCGCTTTATCCTTTGCATTGGTGGAAGCAAAATTATTGTAATTCGTGAAAGAGGACCATATGTTTTCAAGATTCGTGATAAAGTTTTTCATATAAATAATAATTCATCGATTAAGTTTACCTTTTTCAGAAACCAGATTTGGTTCGCCAATACTTACTGCAATCTTCGTGAAGGAGAAGCTAATAATTAATAGAATGATTTGGGTAAAGCTATGCCGGTTGCGAACCTGGTGTTTATCCGAATTCGTCATTCTAATCAGTTAATGTTCAATTCATCCACTGTCAATGACATTACCACGATATTCATAAACAATGATGGTAAACCGCCCTCTGAAACGATATTCGTGAGTATCCAAAAACAATCCAGGCATCTCGAAACAACCGTTCATTAATATATATATATATATATATATATATATATATATATATATATATATATATATATATATATATATATATATATATATATATATATATATTATAAATATATATATATATATATATATATATATATATATATATATATATATATATATATATATATTTATTTATTCTAGCCCACATTTAGATCCAATGTCATTTCCTCATTGAACATTGAATAGCGCGGGGTACATCACGCGCATATTTTAACAACGTTATACGGGTAGAGGATAGATTCTCAAACGCAGAGCATATCGACGAAATACATATACATATAGCGCTGTAAAATATATTTACAAAGGAATTGACTTTGCGAATATGACAAACACGACTGCCAAAAAGCCTCAACTTATAGATGCGATGAACTAAAAAAATCATCAATGCAAGGTAAGGCGTTTGCTTGTATCACAATGTATGATTGCTCGCATGCAGTTATAAGACTGCCAATGTATTTCCTAAATCAGCAACGAATCATGTTTCAAATATGCCTAGAACAATAAGCTTTTGAAGCAGCACAAATAGGAAGGATGGAATTAAGAACTTGGTCCAAATTAAACGAAAATGATGTGAAGACGATAATTTCCAAACACCCAATATAACTCTATAATATGTCGTTAATAACTCTATATATGTCGTTCTTACGAAATGCTTCTAAATGACGAGATTTTCCCAATGTCTTAAAATAAAAATTTGGGAAATTAAATTCTATATATCATATTCCGGTTCTTTTGGGCCAAAAACTAGGATAATCATTATCTGTATTTTTGATTTTGAAGTCAAATCAAATACTGTGCAGTTGCACTTAAAAGGCTGCAAAGCAGCACTGAAGTGTGGCTCCTTGGCGGCCAGGGGTTTCCCTTTGTTCTAAATATAAACTGATTACTAACTTGAAGCTTGATTGTTTTGGCTTTGCATATTTTTGATATCGGATCAACATTTTCTTGAATTTTTAAAGAAAACGAGTCTTTCCATATCTAATCCTATCCTATGTGCAATATTGGAATGTTTAAGTGTAACATTGCGAAATTGCCCATTTTGATTGTCAGCTCAAGCCTAGTATATAGTCATATACTTAAATTTACTCTTTCGTACTTTACCCTTACAACCAAAGTGATGGTTAAACTGGCTACTTTGTAAGGTTGGGAAACTATTAAAATAATCTTTGCAAAGATTTAGACAGTGCCTGCGGTGGCATTGGTTAACAATGAATGGTTTGTTTAATCAAATCTGACCTAATAGCCTAGTTACTGATTTTTTTTAAATTAAATAACATCTCGTTTTGTCTTTCTTCGTCTTTTATTTCCCCACTGAAAAATATGCATTTAAATTAAATTTTAATTTGAACATAATCAATTTTCAATTAAATTAAAAACAAATCGATATAAAAAAACATATAAAAGACAAGAAAAAAATGCAATTACCAATATAATCCGAAATTGAATGGAAAATTTCTGTTTTCAATATTTTCGCCAAATTATCATCTTCATTTTGTTATGAAACTGGAAAATTTTAAATTTGAATAACAAATTTAGCATATTTTTCCCATTAAAAATTTAGGTTTTGGCGTAAACAAAATGATAAATTGGTTGGTCCGAACCAAATGAACCATTGACAAAGATTTAAAGAACGAGGGCATATATATATACGGCATATTTATCATATTGAGCACACTGCTTAAACTTTACAAAAAAAAATCTGCACACGAACGGGTCGAACAAATACATTCTACCTTGAAGATACTAACCAGTTAAACTATCTAATAACTATGTTTAAATGCATACGGAGCCTTACTCATATTACAATAAAACTAACAAGGTTAAGATGAGAACTCAGAGTAACAGAACTTGCTTTAAAACTGTCAACTGGCTAAGGGTCAAAATTTATAAAAACTGGTAACCATTATTAGTTTGCCCAGTAAAATTTCACTATGCGAGCAACACCCTTATATTTTTTTATAATTTTTTACACAAGTTTTTCTTTTTATCAAGGTGTTACTCCTTAAAAAATTTTTATGATATTTAATATTCTTAAGCAAGATTCATTGCTCTCTGTCGATTCCTTGCAATGAAAAAAATCTATTTTCAATTCCGATTATTTTAAATTTTCCATTTTATAACTCGATAATTTGTTTGAAAAACTTTTTTCGCTACTCTTACAATTCTCTCTTAATTTTTATTTAAAAACTAATATCAACTTTTTTACTAGACAGGTGCATATTTACTACAGTGAAGATAGATAAAATTTATAGTGAATAACTTGAAGGGTCAACAAACTCTTTATCGAATAAGAAAGTTCTTAAAGCTTGATTCGAATATCATGTGTAATAGAAGCAAATATTTGTCACTAAATATACAATTAAGATACTGCAACTTCACCTTGCTGGCGTTGCCACATGACAAAAATAAGCACGTTTTTCTAAAAACATATTTTCAATTTACGATTGGATAAATTTATATTTTTTGTTTCCATTAAAGAAAAAAAATAAAAAAATAACCATTTTTAATAATTAAAATAATAAATTTTCAATAATTTAACATTTTTAATTGAATAATTTGGATTTTTGTGTTTTGCCGTTCCTAGAAACAGATTTTTGTCATTAAATGGTATAATTTTCAATACGCTTTTATTAGCTTGCTTGTAAGTTCGTATGTAAATCTTTCTTTCAAATTAATTTTCACCCACTTCTAGACGTCTGAATAATTTGAAATTTATAATAATTTAATAATTTAATAATTTGAACACGTACTAGGACTCGATGACAATACAATAATTTCACATTTTTGAGCAAATATTCTTACCAGGATCATCAGGAACTCAAAAAAAACGTATTATAAATAAAACGTATAATAAGTGACATTCAGGGGTACTAATTTATACATTATAATATATATATATATATATATATATATATATATATATATATATATATATATATATATATACAGTGTGCTCTAAATTAAAATTAGCATTTTTGTTATATCGCTTAGTATGAATTTTGTTCGTCGGTTACATATTTGAATTTTACTGGTATTTCTTGTTTATCTGTATGTTTGTATGTATGTACGTATGTATCTATGTGACGGCATTTTCAAATTAATTTTCATCCGCTTTTAGACCTATAATTCTGCAGGTTATACATAATTATGACGTTTTGACAGCAAATATTCATCTAAAAAAACTAAAGATGAAAATGATACATCATGTATGTGTAGCATCTAACTGTTAAACAAAAATAATAAAATAGAACAAAACAAAATCATTTTTTACCTATTTAACAAGATAAAAGTAGTAGTAGGTTACATCATAATATAAATAAACATAGTACTACCATCATAAGAAAAAAAGAGTTTACCCATTGATGTTCTAGATGTCGGGTCGATAGAATATCGTCAACATTTAGTATAAATATATGACATTTAGGCGATTATACATATGAACATATTTTGATTATTTTAAAACGATACCAGTAGCGACATCTAGCACGTCAATGGGCTAACATATCAAGGTAGTACTATGTGTATTTATATTATGGTTACATTAATACTATTGTAATGTTGAATTTTAAAAAAACGTTTTAAATTGTGTAAAATCAATGTGCATGACTGCAAATTTAGATTTAGTCCCTTTCCAGTTAAACAACCGCTAGTCAACCGCTTTTTGTTTTAGTCTTTGCTAAATTAATTACTTAAAACTGATCTTAAATTTTGAATTGGCAAGCGGTTTAAAACTGATACTCCTAGCGGTTGTGCGTAACTGCTTCTAACTATTCACAACAAATAGCAAGAGCATTTAGGAGTAGTTAAAATTTAGCAAAGACACACACCTCTTAGTACTTATAAGTACTTGCAGTGGTCGACTGGAAAGCAACTATTGCTCTTGTTAATCGTGGGAATAACAATGATAAATGATAATACAACACACAGAAAAAAAGATTGGCAAATACTAAAAAAATAAAAAAATAAAATTATAGTCTAAAAAAACTAAAACACGCTTTTGTAGCACGTGAACTAAAAAGTAAAAAATAAATTATTTTGTGATGGACAAAAAATTAATTTTGATATAAAAAAAAGCGTGGGGTGCTTTCTACATTGTTATAATAAAATTTACTTTACAATCGACCACTACAACTACTTATAAACAATTAGGTGTATGGCTAAATTTAACTCTCTATTATCATTGGGCAGATAGAAGCAGTTACGCATGATTTTTTCGCTAGGAAGATAAGTGATGAACCTATGGATAATTTAAAAATTAAATAAGACCAGTTTTAAAAAATTAATTTAGCAAGGCCTAAATTCGTTTCTACTAGTGGTTGACTAACCGATGGTCAACTGGAAAGCCACTTATAACTTGACCTTTTACAAATAACTGGTGATAACAAATTCAGATCAATTGATATCAAGTACCCCACGCTTTTTTATATCAAAATTAATTTTTTGTCCACCACAAAATAATTTATTTTTTACTTTTTAGTTCACGTTGCTACAAAAGCGTGTTTTAGTTTTTTTAGACTTTAATTTTAACACGTCTTTAAAACGTTTTTCCAACTACCCAAAATTTTCGGCGAAAATTTGTGAAAATTTGAATTAAAATTTTTTTCATCGGAAATGTCTGACAGAAAAAAAAAGTGTCGGTTGCTTTTTACTTTTGACACAAATAACAAAAAAAAAACAAAACAAAACAAAAAAAAGTTGTTACTGTAAAAAATGTTTGTATTTTGTTTTACTCGTGTGTTGTGAAAAAACTAAATACGGACGAAACGACCGTAATTAGATATCCGCATGTGGCAACGTTTTAACACCTCAGAGGTCGATAATCTTCATTTTCGAAATTTTTTATTTTTATTTATTTTTTGTTTTGAATAAACAAAAGCCGCGTACACATTGAGCGAACGAACAGTGAACAGGGAATCAACACCAAACACCGAATGTTTGTTGTTCGTTCATTGGCGATTTGGGGTGTCATACACATCAAACGGACGAAAAGTGCATTTGCCGTATTAAACATCAATTTCCTTTGATGAACCGCTCTTGGGGCGAACGCCATCCATGACTTGGCATGGTTAAACACGGTGGTTACAGCTTGGTTAAGTTTAAGTTGAGCCAACTCAGAACTTCTTAAAGTGATCACAACCGCGATATCGTCTGCATAACCTACCAAGAATAATTCACCAGACGTCTCAAACCTCAAGAGACTTTCATACAGAATGTTCCAAAAATCAGGTTCTGGAACCAAACCTCGCACCGCTTCAGCGGTGATCTTTTTAACGTTTTTCCCGTTTCATGTCCCAAAACAACATTTTCGAGCCATTTAAATAACTTTGCAGCATCCTTAAAAGATAACTTGGTACCTCGAAAGGCCGCTGAAGTGGCCCAAGCAACCCACCCTGCTGAGTTAAAAGCGTGACCAGAAACACTATATAGGCCGGCCTTTCTGCTCTCACAACGCCGTCCACTACCTTTTTAATGGCATTTATGGTCGAGTTACCCTTCCGTAAGCTGTGTTTTCATGGAGACAAATCACCAGTAACCAACATCTTCCATGGAAATTTACCCTGGAATCTGGATCACCACCTTTTCCTTTGTTGATTAGTACAAGCCGAGCTAACACTCCTGTAGCTAAACACATATTGTATGTCTTTAGCAACAGATACAGGTGACTTCTAACAACTGTTTTCAGCGCTTCAACAGAGATGACATTATAACCCGGTGCTTTCTTATTTTTCATAAACACCACAGCGTTTACCAAATCTTCCTCCGTAAATGCAAGGCGAATATTTACGCCAAGCTCGCTTTTCGCAGTATTATGCTCGTTGGCTTTATTGCTGCCTCCTATTTCTTATGCTCGCCGCGCTGCACCCTTCGTACCCTCAAAACATTCCTCCTAATTAAGTTGTGCTATCTCGTTGGTCTACTAGTAGGCCCTTTCATGCATTTCGACGTGGCATTGAGAAGTTGCAAGCCCACTGGATAAATCAAATTGTACCATCAACGCCAGCATCAATATAAACTTTGGTTGGGTTCTCCTGCACAGCTGGTGAAATGCAAGCAAAACCAGTTTCCAAAAACTCGAGCAGTTTTACTCAATCCATCCTAGACATATTCCAGCCATGTGAGGCACGGGTTCTTACACGTTGTAACTTGATCCGTCATTCAGCTGAAAGGTAATTTAATTGTGGCCACCACCTGCGTAGTCCTCAATTACTCGCTTAAAAAAGAGGCTAGCCGTACCGACACCATCATTTTGCATGTATTCATCCCCACCAGTATCCCACCAACCACTATCTGAGGTTCCATCTCACAAACCAGCTGCGTCAGAAGGTCATTTGCAGCCCAGCATTCATTTAAGTTTCTTTGTAAAAACTTCATCATGTCGGTCTGCTTCCCTTTGTATCCAAAAGAGCCTTTTTGTTCTTCGCTTATGGTCGGTTTTCCTAGCAACGGGTAGCTGTTCACCTAAAGAGCATTTTGGCTACGATTTATATTTCCTACCTGACGGCATCCCGAAGAAAAAGTTCTTCCCTTAAGGGAAGCTCTGCAACGATTTAGTTCAAGGAGAATTCCTCCATCTGCTGTTTTTCTTATGAGTTGGATTTACATCTCCGAGTCATCCGGACAAGGTCTTTCATTCAATGTTCATGTATCATTCACATGGTAACCCGTTTATAGAGATGCTCCCTCGTTTTTGCTTGAGAGCCGTTTTTAGAGATGTTCCCGCAATCATCCTTCATAGACATATTTACATGGAGAGCCCAAACTAATGGAAATCACTTCATTAGTTTATTTATTTCCAGACTCCCATTTATAGAGTATACTCATCCAGTCACAATAGACAGAATCCACATCAATGGGAATCGCATAGTGCAGAGATACGGGAATCAGTTCAACGTTGTTGGTTAACGATGATGGTTTAATAGCTCCATCGGTTCGCCATTCAATATACAATATCATATGCACTCAGCATTTATTGAAGAGTAGCTAACCAAACCTCAATTCTCTGAGACCCTCGATCAAATACGGTTGGGGTTGGGGACGGTTTATTTAATTCACCGCTAACCTACCTTATCAGTAGGCCGTTGACTATCCACCACTTGTGATTGAAATTTTGGGAAATAGTCTATTTCTCTTGGAAGTGCGTACACATGTGGGTGAGTGAATATAAAAATATTCGTGTATATGTGCATGTTCGAGTGACTGCGTACATATAGGTGTATTTACATAATACTTTTCCCTTCCTTACCTATATTGTTTTATGTATAAAAACCTGGGTCATACAGTCCAATCAATCAATCACTAAATCGAAAGTTTTCAAAATCTAAAAAACCCATGTTTGTAAGCCTATCTAAATAGTGAAATTTGGTCACAAATCGAAAATATCGAAAATTCAGAAATTCAAAATTTTGATAGGCTAACATCATGTGTTTTCTTGATTTTGTAAATTTTTAATTTGTGATAAATTTCACAGTTTTATAGAAGTTACCGGTCATATAGTGATGTTTAAGGTGTTGGCTTAAATACACCGCGGTTCTGAGTTCGATCCCTGGCACCGTGACTAACGCATCTTCAACACCAAACAAAGTTTTTGTTCGATAAACATTTTTGCTATCCAAAAATTATATTTTAAGCTTTGTAAGCTAATTTTTAGAATTTAATATCTTGAAAAAAGTTCGATAAAGAATTAAGTTACCGAACATAAAAGTTTATTAAAGAGACGCCAAATCAACAAAAAGATCGCGGTGTACGGTAAAACTAAAGTTAAATGCATCGGGTAATTCTACAACTGACGTCAATATTTTTTAAGGTATAAACAGAACCAGAGCGTCATCGACGAGCGTCAACGAATAAATATAAATTTCGACAGCGATACCGCTGTAGTACACATAACAAACAAAAGCGTCAGCGTATCGCGACATAAAAATAACAATGAAAAATTCAAAAACATGGCTGCTTGTAGTATCCATTTTATTAAAAAGGCAACTTAAAAAAATAAAAAATAGTTGGCAACATTGTTTCGTCGGCGATAAAATTAGAAATGGACCTTAAATTTATTTCAACGAAAAAATCGTCGTCGCTACCGTCGATGTTTCTGTTAGCATACTATGCTTGTAATGTATTTTAATTTGACAGGCGTCGACGCTCGTCGTTGTCGCTCTGGTTCTGTTTATACCTTTATAATTCACATAGTAACCTTCGTTTTTTCTTTCAATTGTGAAATTTTGTGACATTTATTATGACACATTTTTCTTTAAATTTCGATGTTCATACCAACTTTTATTTGGTGTAAAACCTGGGTAATTGTGTGTAAAATATTTAGTTGGACAGGTGGTCAGTCCAACTAAATATTTTACAACGATCATCACTTGTAGAAAATGTCAAATTTGCCTATAATGCTGTAGAATTTTTATTTATTTTTTTTTAGGTTTTATAGAAATCAATTCACAACTCTTTCGCATATCTGTTCACTATCACAACAATATCTCAAACTATTTTTTAGTAGTTACTTTAAAAATATGTAGTGGCCATTTATCTTAACTTTATCCATTAAATCAAAAGGATAAACAAAAATAATTTGTTGCTTTAAAATAAATCAGCATTAAGTTTCATTTACTCCACTTGGTTTAGTATCGCCGCACTAGCTTTAGTTCAACACACTTTTATGAATCTGGTTCATAGGAAATTTAGATAATTAAAAAAAATACTTAATATAACAGTGGATTCTCTAATCCTTTCATTGCACCCAACACGGGTTGCGATGCCACAATAAAAAGCAGATTTTATTTATTTAATTTATTTGTAACAGTGTCTTCCATTCATTTCACCAACAGAAAAACGATTTTGTTTTCTTATCTATGGGTAACATTTACAATAATCTAACACCAGACAGAAATTAATGTTGTAAATTATGAACAGTGCTATAGCTGGAGATTTTTAATAACGAAAAAGATAAATAAAAATGAATACAATATTTAAATAAATTATTTGTATCCCTCTTACATAAACGTAAATCATAAATGCTATTTTATCTAGAAGCTCTTTAGGTTGGTAGAACTGTTCAGGTAAAGTTTGATTAAATTTTATTTTATTATTATATGTAAGTAAAATATATGACAGCTGTTACCTCTTAGAGATCTCAAATATCCCACTCCAAAAAAGACCAGCATAGTTAAGTTTTATTATTTAACAAATGTTCATGCACATTTGGAATTATGTAGGTTAAGTCCGTAGGCGCATTTAAATCAAACATTAGCCATCCCAAAGGTAAAGATTTATTTTACAACAATTTTTAGAAAAGAGTAAGAGACTTTATGGTCGCACTTGATCTCATTGTGGCTAGCAAATTCTTTCCCTATAAAAATATCCACTTGAAAACATGAACACACCCGCTTAAGACGTACCGGCATCAAATTGACCTTATGTTAACCGTTAAGGGTCGGCCGTCTAATTCGTTGGCAGCGACTACCATTTGGTCACGTAATCAGCTGTGAAAGTCTGATAAACGAAGATAAGCAAATACAATATCAAAATCTTATTAGCACTAGCATTATGGAAACCAATTACATTCTGATGATGTCAATGGGAGGTAATGAAATCTTTGGTTGTCAGTATCGACCAGTCTACTCTATGTTGGAAAGCCTTAACCTAAAGGTCTATGGCCATTTGGCACTAGGATGGAAGCCTCTAAGTTAACATCAATGCGAAACCCGATACATCAACTGAGCATTTTTCTGATTTACTTATAACTTTCCAATATGTGTTAAATGCTGTAGATGAAACTTATTAATTACAGACTGCGGAGATGTACATAAAGGATACTTACGAAGAATTCTTACTGGCTATGCAGCATGCAAAGCGAAGTTATTTCTGATGTATGGAATGTGGCCGAGATATGTCCTATCTTTAAAGCAGGAAGGAGGTCGTTTAAAATGCAAAAACTATCGCGGCTTCTCTTTTAAGCAATTTTAAAATACATTCTTTCATAATATTGTTATAGTAAATAAATAACACAACTATTGGTGACATCTGGAACCTATTAAATTTATTTTAGTCTTTAACATAACCGAACCTCCCTTTATTTTAAGAATTTTAAATATTTTGTTAATTTGTCCTTTCCAGTAAAAACAATAGGAATATCATAGTCATTTAAATAACCGCAATAAAACTAGTTGTAAACCATATAATTATAATTCCACGAAACTTGTCAATGGTTTTATAATTTAGGGTAACAATCCTTTTTTTTGGTAATATTCCTTTCGTACCTGACACATTTTATGGTGCTTAAATATTAGTATATAATAAGAATTTATTTTAGTTTTAATATAGTCGTTTAGTTTTCGTTTAAATTGTCGTAATGCTCGACAAATCTTCAGTTATAGTATAGAAAATAAATAATTAAAATCTTATTCGTCGTGTTTAAATATCGTTTGCATTTTTCGTCCCGTTCAATTGAACATAATATTTGTTAATTCGTAATTTTGAGAATTCATCACCAACTATTCTTATTTTAACAACAATAATTCACTTCTTATAACACTTTTATAATAATCAATCCTTATAACAATTTAATTTCACTAGGTTAGCCGCTTGCCACTGGTAGAGGCTATGACACGTACTAATCTTAACTCTTTCGAGTCGTTTATTTACAAAAATTACATGTATCTCGAAAATTCTATTTTTCTAGTATTTCATTCTACTTTTTTCGAGATGTCGCTACTCTATTCTATTTGCTCAATTTTCACTAGGTTTAGCTCTAGAGAAATCATAACACTATATGTCCGCTAGTACTAAAACTACTTTATAGATGACTCTAGGTTTGACTCTAAAGAAATCGTAATAATACTGAAGACAATCACTCCTCTAGCGGAGAAAATGTTAGGTGACTACGATAGTTCTTTCAAAATGTTTGGAAACATCTCTTGATTTACATCAGGTGTTTTCGGATTTCCTGCACGCGTATGACTCAATCCATCGGAAGAGTTTATGGTTTGCTTTGCGATGTCTTGAAATACCTGAAAAATATGTGAGCTTATGTAAAATGAATCTCTGCGACGATAGCTTCCATTTGGGAGGCGCAGAGCTCACGTTCATCATCAAATTTGCAGCATAGTACTTTATAGGATACAGCAATGGTCCAAATAAATATTAGAAGACAACCAGTAAAATTGTGAAGATTGTTAATTGATCACTAATGTCATTTATCACCGAGTAGGTGTCCACGATTTTCTTTATCTTTCCCATGAAAACAGACGCATTGGTGTTGCCGATAAGACGTCTGGGTTGCGCCTTAATCATACATAAGCAAAATTCAGGATTAACTGCACACATTTTCTCATAGAGGCCTCCGGTAACTGTACTATTACAAAATTAGTATTGCAAGGTAAAGATGCATGTGAGAACAAATGGTTTAGAAATGTGGGTCTAAGTGCAAAACGAAAAACTCGTTTTTTAACGAAAATTCTAATTTACAAGCAACATGACGAGTAAATTAAATAACCCTTGCCAAACTCGTAGCATGTTTGCTCCAGGTTAGAGGTGGCTATAAATCTCCAGCATCTTTATTTCATGTTAGCGATGGCTAAAAAGAGCGTTGGTCTTGAACCAACTCGCTATATAAACAAAGGCTTTACTGTGACAATAAAGATGTGACATCATCACCATTACCTGACTCACGCATGTAAACGGAAGTTCAGCAGCTTAGAGCCCACATCGGTAAATCTAGCTTGCTTTGATGTCTAATCAAGTCATCTCAACAGGCGTGTTCTTCCCTTATAAAAGAATTTACAAATTAATGAGAAGATCAAATGATGTTTCTGTTATGAACTGCAAATAAAATCGATTGCATCATAACCTTCAAGAGACTCTCCTCACACCCTACTGTAGAAGAGGTAGCGGCAGACCCATCTTTCATGTCGATCACAGCGTAATCTCTCTACATTTGAGAAGAAAGTCATACGGTCGATCTATGGTCGCTTTAAGGCCTCTGGAGAACCAGTATCGGATTAGGATGCATTTTGAGACCAGGCAACTCCTCGAAGATTGCGATATTACCGGATTTATGAACTCAAACCGAATTAAATGGGTTGTTCACCGTCAAAACTGCCCTAGTATTATTTTGCGGGTGACAAAATCCCTTCATGGGATGTAAAACCAGAGAGAGAGAAAGTGTTGACTAATATCACTCTATTGTTGCCTTAACAACATTTCGACAGTATATAAAAAATCGAGTAATTTATCTAACGTAATGTGGGCGGATCCAAAATACATATAATGAGCGAAAAAGGGTTAACATCTTGGTCGGTGCTGATTAACCAGGTTGTTAAGGTAAACTGAGAAAAATCAATCGCCCGGCAGGCAGAACTAGGATGAATAGTAGCTCGGTTAAATATTGATGGATAGCATTTAAAGGAACGAAATAAGAGCAGTTAGAATCAAATGTTGAGTTAAAATCAAATGGCACTCGTAGGTCTCAAATTCTCCTTCGGTAAAAAATACAAGAACCCCCGATGATTCGATTTAGAAATATCGAGTAGCGCAAATTTAACTTTTTAAGAAAATGGGCTAAGAAGTAAGATCCATCCTAAATTAGGAGAAAATGGTGATCCAGGCTTATATAAGAGAGCATTCATATACACCATATTTAACATTTTTGTAGCAAACACATTTGGATTAATTTAGAACTCAAGTACTAAAATGGTTCAGTTCAAGGTTAAATAATTTGATCTCCATCCAGACTACCATCATCAGAAATGAATACGAGTGCAACAAGATAATATGGGTTAATATTCTTATAATATGGGATGAGTAAAAAACAAACCCCATAAATTCAAAATATTTATAGAGAATCGAATCTCAAGACTCCAGATTTTGATTTAACAATCAAAATGTTTATTAAATCGACCGATAACCCCACAAATTGTACCCTTAAGCACACTAATCAATTGATCATGCACACTATTTGATTCCGCCCTTACCGAAATAAAAATCTTTTTTTCTTTATTACAATTCCGACTCGTTTTATCGTCTTTTATTAACTGATTTTATTTTGGCTTTTTTTGCACACACTCATCCGTGCGTTCAATAATGGAACTACGGATGAGTGTGTTTTATACTACTTATCTTACACCACTCTTTCATAGATGGCACTATTTAATTAACAATAATTTACAATAACAAATAATATGAACTAAGGTGCGTTCATGGTTGATATTCCTGGAGACCGGCACTCCGACAAACCCTTTCGCTTAACTAAACTATATTGAGGACAAAAGTGAGCTTGGACCTGATGATTATTACCTTTATTTCGGGTTTTTACTGTGTTGATCCGACTAGAAATTGAGATAGTTAAAACTGACATGTTTTATCGTAAATGGTGGGCTTACAATTAAATTTCGATTTCGATTCGTCAAAAAGAATTAATCTGTCGAGTAAATTGTTTACAAATACCAGATAGTTTTATAAAGGGAAAAACCGAATCGAAATCGACATAAATTAAAGCATCGGTTGCGGAGGGTCTACTAGTATAAAATAGAGATATGAAAATAGTTCTTCATTCCTTGCAAAATTACCATTTCGATACTTTATCAGTATTGCTACTGATAAAGCACATTGAATAATTTAAAATAGAGTGAGTTTTAGTTTGTATTTCATTTCAAAAAATATATATCGCCCAAGTATGAAAGTTCAACTTTTCTTAAGACATAGGGCTTATTAAATCCAAAACAGGACAGTATTGGATAAAAATTTAATTTCAAATCTCACAAACAGTTTATGTCCTTTAAATACTAATATCTATATACTAATATCAATATTCCTACTAAAAAAAAGCCCCAATTAAAAAAAAAGTGCAAAACAGATTCTTTCCTTCCGGATATCGCTGTTATTGTTTTGACATGCTGAAAAAGTTGTTTTTGTCTCTTGCGACGAGAACAAGACATAAAGGAAAAATTTACGGAATTTCTTTTTAATACTCGTAACAAAACATTAGAAATAAATAAAATTTAATTAAAAAAAAAATACAAAAATCCATTAATTTAAAAATAATATTATTATTTATTTCTATTAATTCTTACGTTAACTCTTAATGAATTTCTTTGTTTTTGGTTGGTAATTAAAGGGAGTATTAAAAGATCAAAGTGAATGTACCCAAAAATATGAAATCCAATTTAGTCAATTAAAAAGTTTATTTTAAAATTCATAAAATTATTTGGCCGCTTTTATACAGATTTTGAGAGCTTTTTATTTTCAGCGGGGTACGTTAACTTTTTTTATAAAGTGTCATTTTTGCCAAAATTATTGACTTGTTACTCTCCTAGTACGATTGATGTGGTTGAATCTTACAAATCTGTTGAAATTTTAATATCCCACTAAAGTTGTCTCGTCAACCTCATCTTAAAATTATTTTGGTTGACCAGGATTTTCTATTTTAAAACACAACCACAGCCTCATTAAAATTCTATCGGGCAATTGGCGCAGTGTTTAAAAATGCAGTGTTTAAGTCGGGAGGTACTGGGTTCGAATCCCAACGGGAGAAGGATGTAACGGAATGTTTCATCAGTTGATTGCGATCGGTGATGACGGTGAACACAACTTGACGCCTTGTCGGAGTGCAGTATTCAGGGACCGAAACATAGTCCATGTCATTGTAGGCTGACTGGTGCAAACCTATGTGCAGATGTATATTCAAAGCGAACCTGTATTCGTGCATCCTCGATTTGGCTGGCGACAGTGTAAAACGTTCAATTAACAACGAAAGAGTTGGAAGAGCTTTGGCCCCAAAACAGATGGCATGAATTAAAATCAACAGCATTACAGGCCAAAGATGACCCTTTACTGAGATATTTTACAAGATCTTTCAGATCATATTTTTACAATTCGTGATCGTTATAGTTGGTCAGCCCAACGTACGATTTTACACACAATTGGTCACGGCGTTGTGGTCAGCGGTGGGGATCAAACTCTCGACCGCGGTCTGTTTAAGCCAACACCTTAACAATCACTATAAAAGCGTTGACGTGTACTCGTCAGTGGGTTGGCTTTGGGATAAAGACTAATTTTACAACAATTTGGATGATTTGATGGGCCATACACTTTAATGCTAGAGCTGGCAAAAATCAAACTGACTTATGTGAAAACATAGGTCTGTATTCACGACACGATCTAGCGACCAATAAAAGAATGGTGTACTTTGTGACCTCATTCTAGCTAGCATATTATTTCCTTACAAAAATATTCACTTGGAAACATGGAACACCCTCGTAAGACATCCCGAAGTCAAATTGACCATGTGTTCATTCCTAAGGGGTCATCCAAGATATGAGACCTTATCAGTCGGCTACCAATTTTGTAGGCAGTGATCATCAATTGATCACTGCAAAGTTAAGATGGTAGTTTTCGTACAAGTCAGGGATCACAGGAAAACGGAACTTTCGTTTCAACTACGAAGGTCTGATAAACAAAGATAAGGAAGCCCAATATTAGATTCTTATTAGCAGTAGGATTATGGAATTCAACTACCATTCTGATAATGTGAACGCTCTATACGAGCTATTGACAACTTCAGTTGTTGGTCCTGCCCAGGCGACTATAGGTATAGTAAAAATTAAACCCAAAAATGATTGGTTTAATGAGGAGTACCAAACTACTTTTTACAATCGAATGGCAGAACAAGGTGGCGCTTGCTAGGAGAACCGGTAAGCGAATTTATTGACGAAAAAAGCATGAGTGGTATGAGTGAACGGATGAGTATGAGAGGTGGCTGATGACTTCGAGAGATTGGCTCAATCATGTGCTTCGAACCGATCCTAACTGGAGGTTGGACCGGTTCGAAGGAACCTGACAGATATTTGGCAGGCACAGAGATTGCAGCCAGCAATGTTGGCTCCTCAGGGTAGAAACCGTCTTGTTTTCTTCGAGAACTATACGAAAAGCTAGCTGGGGTTGAATTTGATGGAGCCAAATTGTTGATATACGGTACGGGCCAGAAATAGTCTGTAATCGTCAATTATAATTAACAACAGTATGATTCGGCCTAGTGCTACATTTATTATAATCGTCATAATAAATTTATCATGCTGTTTGCTGACACCTATATATAGCTAACTTAATTTTGTAATAGTATTGATTAATTTATAATATTTAAAATAATGAATAAAAAATGTTCCATTAAAAAGTAGGTAATTCGTGTTTCAAAAGATTGTACAGCATTTATTACAGGATTTAGTAGGTAGGCATTATAAAAATGTTAATGAAAATCTTTTGTTTCTACTTAACAGTTAAGAGTTTTACGGCGTTTAAACAAATTAAAATAAAAGACGAAAACTTTTCTTTTCATTTTCATTATTCTTAAAAAGAATAATAAAAAATTTTGTATTATCAACCATAAAGTAACAAAATCGGAAAATTTAAATATAAAATTAGAACAGAAATACTCGTAATTTAAATTTAAATTGTGACAAAATTAGCAAACTTAATTGTTAGTTAGGACGTAGTTGGCCCTTCCCACATCTCTTTCGATTTTCGGTTACGAATTGTATGAATGTTACACGTGGTACAAATGAACGCAAATTGTTTAAACAATCGAATATTTATTTTAAGGTAGGTTTAAGCAGTCTCACGATGCATAAGTTAGACCATTATCATGATTTAGAGAGATCTATATCATCGATTTGACTTTGATGTGTGATGGATTATAGTAAAACTTTTAACTAGCCGTGAAAGATTTGGGAGAAAACTTCGGCCCTAAAAAGATTGCTTGAATGGAAAATGGTACTATATGATTGTGAAACATGGAAGTACCCTTTAAAAATCACTAGAAAACTTCAGATGTTGAGTTTCAGTTTGAAACTGAAATTAGGACACGAAGGGTAGGATAGACAGAGAACAGGGATAATCGAAATTTTGAAATATTGTCATTATCCTGTTTCACTAATGATTCGTCAAATAATTTGAAAAGCTTTGGCTGAATTTTGCTTTGATAACAATTGACGTCAGGTATCCGTTTAAAAAATGTGAACGAAATGTTTAATTTGTTATTAAACCATATCCATATTTGTATGTAGTGTAGTACGGACAACTATTAATATCCTCAAAGTATTTGGGTATGCTGTAAGATTTGAGTAGCCCTGTATACTTAGTACAAAAAACAAATAAATATCATATATTAGAACCAACTAGCGACAACAACCAAAAACTGAAATCTGCAACTCTGTTGTTGAACCCGATAAATAAAATAACCCTAGACTCATAAAGTTGCAGAATAGTTGTAGTCAAGACAATTTCGATGAAAAATGGTTGATTTTATTTACAAGAGATGTCACTAGTATCAGATAAATGTATGTGAAATTTTATTGCAGAATTTGAATCCTATTATTATCATGTGTTATCTCTATATGATTGCATTAATTTTTTTATGTTGTACATCGTTACGTTAAAATTAAACCCAAAAATAATTAGTAGTATCGTCTTGCCGGCGTGCAACAGAATATGGTCTTTAGATAAGCGCGAATATCTATACCGAAACTATAAGTAATTTTAGTTACTATTATATTTTTAAATATTTTAATAGTTCAAACTTAGAAACAAAACACAGAACTAAACCAAACAAATTAACTATACTTCACTCCGTAGTCATTGTAAACAATGCAGTGCCATTTAAAATCCAAAAATCGGGTGATTTTCGAGATTGAAGTAGAACGGTTAAAACAAAATTGGTCGAATGCCCCGTTGTTGATAAAACGCCCGCACGAATTTGTGTTTTATATAACGGCGCCTCGTACCGCTTATTAACATCCACTTTTAAGCATGGCTTTAGCCATATAACTGGCATCATTGGCATTAATTCACCATAATTTGCATCACATAGTCCACCTTCGTTAAAATCCCATCGGCCTCCTTCCATAAATAAGCCATGAATGTAGACTCCTACGTCCGGATAATCAAGTCCCGCGTACAATGCTGGCGATTCTACTCCACCTTCCTTGTGACTATCATATATATTCTTTTGTATTAGCATCGTTGGTAATATTGTAAAATCCACTTTAAGCGAGTCTATTGGTAAATTATAACGTCGAGAATGAGTTTGGAGGGTGCCGGTTAAAAAAGATTGTGGAAAAAACAGTCCACTTATCCAATTTGAACGTGGCTCACCTTGTATAACCCAATTTTTTATGTAATCAATTCGAAACTGAAAATCAATTATCCAAGCGGCCAACGATTTAACAGACAAAAATCCTTTGCGTGCCCAAAACGCCGGCACTTGATTGATTAAAAATGTATTATATATAGCTTCCAAACTTTCTGACATTACGATAAATCCTTTAATAGCCTTTTCTAAATCAGTTAGACTGCTATGTACAACCTTCAATAATTTATTATAACGCTCCAGTTCTTGCATTAGTACCGTTGTCAATGATGGAACTCGACCTTTTGCATCGAGCTTAATTAGTTTAGGGAACATGTCGTCACTAGAAATATTTTTTTCCAATGATGCCTCAATAAATTGAATCATATTTAAGCAAATTGAATCAGGAGAATCCTTTGATTCTGCAGAAGCTGTATCTACAGTAGTTGAAGTGCATTCTAATAATGTGTCAAGCACAAACACTGTCTCTTTTGATTCAAAAACAATATTTGCATTTTCATGCATCCCAAAAATATCAGGACCATCAAACATCGGTAAATCTTGTACGTACGTTAAATAATCTGGCAATTTTGTTATTCCTTCTGGACATTTATACGTGCCACTTGAGCTGTACGCATAATGTTCTGTTAGTATTGCTGGCGATGAAAATATTTTTAAAATACTTTTAAGACATCTTTGATCCCAATAATCTGTTACGCGACCACCCCATGTTATTTCACCGTTAATATACTCAAGTGATGGCCATTGTATGTCTGGACAAGGTAACTCACATTCACAATACATTTCAAGAACTTTCAAGCCACATTCACGGTCACTTTCGCTAAAATCATATAAAATATTCCAACCGAGTGGGCCAAACTTCCGTCTTTCCAAGACCACAGCATGAAACATGCACAAACCAAAAACCATTTTTTGCCAACGGTCTCCCAAATTGTGAACTTCAAAAAATGGAGGATTTATATCGGTTAAAGCGCGAATCATATTCGCCCGTAAACCTTTCGGCGGTTCATTGGTCAATTTTAACGAGTTCTGCAACACACTGACTGGAAATGCTTTTGTTGGCACTGACGATAAAAAAATACGAAAATCGGCATGCGTTGGTGTAACAAATAGTGCAATGTCACGTATGATTTTTTCCATTGTTGGCATCCATGAAACCGCCAAATGGCAGTTCTGTAAAAATACCCAACTGCCAACAGTTCGTGCTTTATCGATCAAGGAGGCTGCCGCCGGACCTTGGCCCTGTCCCAATGAAATCGAACAAAGTTTTTCACGATACTTTAAACTGTCAGCAAATCTTAGTAGAGCTGCCATTGGATCAGAACCAGTTGACAGGATAAATACTAATGGTGTGATTGATGATGTTTCACTGAATCTGTAAAATGAAATGTTTAAAAAAAAAATTGTAAAATTGCATTTTGAATACTTACATAGCCGCAAGACTATTATTTTTAGGAATTTCTGTAAACGCTGGCCCAATTGTAGATCGAACATATGCCCCTATTGCATAAACTAATTTCTCACTTCTCAACACTCTAACGATAACCAATTTTTCAAAAAGTTCAAGTCGACTATTCCAATCGTATTTAGGAGTACCATTTCCGTCAAATGTAAATTGAATTTCAAAACTTTCTAGACTCAATGGAATAGTCGATGTCAACAAATCGTTGGAAATGCCTTTAAAATGTTCAAATGACGTTTCTAAAATATAAAGGGATTTCCATTGGTATTCGTTAAGGATTTTACTTTTATTCGGTGGAATTTGTTGTGTGCCAACAGGACCACGTAACAAAAATTGATACTCGTCGTTCGATAAGTGGCCACCTTCCTTAGAAATTGCTGTCGAAAGCATAAAACTGAAAATTAATTTATGCTTTTCAAATAAACCTCGCGAAATATTTTGGTAAATCGAATAATTTTCGGCATTCATTAAACTCTCTAATCGTAACTCTAGAGTTGGAAATGATTCTTGACTCGTTTGAATGACCGATTTGAATATTTGAGTAAAATATTTTAAACTATTTTGGTACATAGAGTCAATATCGGCCAGTGAGGATACGCAAAAGAATAAAGTTGCTCCTCGGATTGCCAATCTTCGATATGCTTCTCGTTTAACAGTAATCACCGCTTCAGTTTTTTCTGTATCCACAAGACGAGCGGCTATAATCGCCGATGTTTCTTTGGATTCGTTTAGTGTTTCAACAAGCTCTTCATCATCGAGTATATTCCCTTGCGAGTTGTACAAAAGTTTAAGCACTTTATCCTCCAATGCCAAAAGTTGTTGTTTATCCGAATTTATACGAACGATTAAATCACTACGTTGTTTCTCTAGTTCTGGCAATTCTATAGCTACTACCTCGGCTAATAATTGATCCTCTAAGCCCGATGCCGTCACTAAGAAATTAACAAGGGTAACTTTGATACAAATTTCTGGTAAATAATGTGGATTTGACAGCTTAGTTGTCATATACAGTTTAAAATGGTCATCATAGTCAACTTCTGTGTCTCCGAGACGAATCAATAAACGGCCAGCCTGTGACACTATATCACGACTTAAAATTGGTCCTAAAGTCGGATCAATTGTTTCGTCAAGTTCTTCAATCAAAAGTGGGAAACCTTGACGAATGCAAATTTCTAATATTTTCATTAAATTTGCATCGGTCATCTTAATGATTCGAAGATTATTTTCTTTTTCCATGTTTCGAATCCACTGATTTGCTTGTTCTTGGGGATCTATCATTAACGGCCATCTAAAAGCTTTCATCACAATTATACCATTTTCGATTGAGGTTTCATCTTTTGGCAAACCAAACATATTCCAACTTCTAATTTCATACGAGTCGCCTAAAACTTCTAGAAAACTAAAATCTTTGCTGCTAGGTATGTTTAAATCCCGACATTTTTTACCCCAAGCAGCACTTAACTCATTGCGATAATTTATTGGGAATGCACCTAAATAGGCAACGCATGCCGAAGCCACTAATGTGTCGCCAGGAATCGCCCACAATTCATCGGTTAACGTTTTCACGGTATTTTTCCAGCGGATTTCTTCGTCCGATAGTGCCGATGTTAATCGACCAGCACGATTTAATCGGGCCGATGTTAAATTTACATTATCCTGAATTACTTGAAATTCTTGATTTTTTACATCAATCATATCCTTTAAACTTTGAATTTTCCCTTCAATCTCTGCCAACTCAGCCTGTTTTTGTTTCAAAACCAACATAATAGCTTTAAGCTCGGACTCGGCAGCTTTGTGTCGCTTAATTTTTGGTTCCACAACTTTATACACTTTAGCAAATTCATCTATCGCTCGCACCCACAGGCACATCGATTTACAAACTTTTGATACTTTTTCCACCTTGGCTGGATCAAAATCTTTATGATTGATATAATATTTTAAACGGTTCAATACTTTCTCAGAAATGTGTTCCTTGTCAAACTCGACCAGACGCTTTAAAAAATTTATATCAGACATTATTTGTTTAGCGGAACCCCAATCAGGTCTAGAAAGAGAAAAAAATCGTACATTTTTTAAATAATGCTTATTAAATGACATGTGAAACGTACTTGCCACCCAGCATTATACAAATAGGTTCCATCACGAATTGCACTAATTTTGGAGGTACCACAAATGACCTTAATTCATTGACATCTGCTTTGTTAAGCGCTTTCAACGCATCGTTAGCGGCACGTAACGCTGGCATTGCAATCTCTAAATCTTTTGCCGCATCATCGGCAATTGCCATAGTTTCATCTTTTTTAATCTAGAAAATAACATATTTTGAAAGCAAGATGTGAAAATTTAGTGACTTAGTAATTCTACTTTAGCCTCGGCTTCATCCTTTGTAACATTTGTTCGAACAATATCGGCCGCCTGTGTATCTTTATCCAATTTTAAAAGAAGTTGTTTCATATTTGCAGAACTCGACTCAATTATAGGCTGAAATTTTTTCAATTCTTCACCCATTATCGCAACTAATTCGTTCGATTCTAATAGCTTATTTAAGCCGTTAGCAATGCGAGTTCTCTTTGCAATTATAATTTCTGTTCGACTTTTTAACAGCAACTGATAGAGTTTGAGCAATTCTAAATAACTACTTGGTGTAGTGTAGTAGCGACGTTTCATTTCATTAAAAAATCGTATTGATGTATCCTCAACAACCTCATGCATCGATACACAAATATCAGATATATGTTCGCGTTGCTCATTAGACGAAGCTATATCTGCTAATGCACCGTAAGCTACCGAGTATAACGCTTCAGGTGGCCATTTAACAAACCAATCAATTGTGCAGCAATTCACAATCGAGGGAAACATACGACATCGACGCCTAAATGCATTTCCGACTGGACTCATGCACATCACTACATGGAGATTAGCACGGACACGGTTGATAAAAAAATTATAAATATCATCCCTGGAGCAATCCTAAACTTAGTAAAAATCGTCATTCAATTAAATATACATTTAAATTGTCAATTCAAATTGTTTACCTTCTTCCTGATGGTCATACAAAACTGACGCGCACCTAAAATTACCTTCTCATAATCGTCACCTTCAAATAAGTTCGGGACTTCCCCCGAATTTAAAATATTATTAATATCCTCCAAAAAATCCTCTTTCACAATTTGTGTATCTGTGATTAGAAATACAGTAGGAATGTTGGTTACACCAGCCGCATAGTACATCTTTCGTAAATCATCGCCAAAATTTGATCGGTCGTATCCACGCGAGAGTTCAATTTGTGAACATCTGTAACCATTAATGTGAGCAGCTAATCGTGACAAAGACTGTTTACCCATTCCCGAGAGCCCGACCAACAATCCATTGCCACGTTCACTTCGCAAAATTCGAGCAAGTCGCACAACATGTTCGATCGCATCTTGAAATAAGATCAAATTCATTTCTTTTCCCACTAGGCCATTATAATCGTCCAAATAATCCATTAGGATGCTTTTTAATTTATCCATATCTTTAATTTCCTCATAAATTCGATCCAATTTCGCTTGGCCAAAGATCATAAAATCACCAAATATTAGCACCTCGTTTGGTTTCACAATTGCTGCATCAAAAAACTTGATTGAAATTTCGTCCATCAATTTAATAAAATAGGTTTTGTCCTCAATATTGATCAGCCGGTCGTGAAAGACGCGCATGGCCTCGTGATAGAATAAACGTAAAATTTGTGGTTTCAGCACATAATTACCAGAATCAGCTTGAAGTATACCTTGAACTAATTTCGATAAATCACGTAAATTAAAAATATAATGTGATTTTGCAGGTGTCGGCAGAAGTTCCTCAGCTATTCGATTGTATAACAAAACGGATGCCTCAACAATTGATGTAGCGAGTGGACGAATTACAGCCACAAAATCGTTCAAAAATCCACCGATAATTGACGAAAATATTGATGAGAGCGTTTTTGTACTTGGTAATGGTAATTGGAGCAAACCAAAATGTCGAACAAATCGAGGAGTTAATGCATTTCGACCACCACCAGGTGGAGCACATGCGGCGCCCAGGACCACATCTACAATGTCTTTCCAATAACATTTTTCGCGGTCGAACATTCCTCCATAATCCAAAAACTGTCGTAATAATTCAATTGGTGGTTGGCTTCCATACGTATCAAGTGCTGGCATATTTACATCATCAACAAAAAATATAATCACTTTACCAATTGGTGCACCAAGCAAGGTTTTCTTACGCCTCTCCAATCGGCCCTCTATAGTGTCTTGTGTTTGTCGGCTGTTAGTTTGCGCCGAAAAATTAATTACAACCGGAATGGTTATACCTTCTGATAAAATGTCTAAAATTGATTTAGCCAGAATTGATTTTCCTACACCTGTGTCACCGGTGAACATAACTGGTCGCTTCTTATCAAATAATAACTCCGCAATATAACCAAAGCGGGCTGTATCCGTAGTCTGAACTAAGAGATCAAAATACGGCACATCTGGACTAAATTTAAATTTGGGAACTAATTTTGACCAACTTTCCCACTGCTGATTGGTAATATTTAATCGACATTCCCACATAGATTCTTCTGGCATTGCAACTCCGGCCGGTATAAGTGTACGAATAAAATTTTCTAATTTTTCACGAGCCCCTTCCAAAAAATTAGAACCCATCGACCAAAGCGCACACCAAAAAAATAATTTAATCAGAAAATCATGAGATTCGTCATCTTCCTTTGAATTTAAATTCCCTGCATTTTCAATAAGGCTCCTGATTAAAGTAAACATCATTGACAGTTTACTAATTTCAACTTGATGGAATGAAAATTTTCCATGTTTCAATGAAAATTTCAAAATTTTCTCAAAATGATTAATGTACAAATTATACAAATACGTATTCAGCTCTTCGCTTAAAATTTTTGTTGGCATTGTCGTTTTCCACGATTGAACTAAAGGAATCCATCCTAATTCACCGGGATCTACGTATACCATTCCACATCGTGACACTGTGGCCGGTGAAGCTTGTGCCAAGTCTTGAACTTCGAAAATGAGATGTACCCAGGCCGTTAACTTAATACGTTCTGAACTGGCTAAACACAACATTTTATTATCATCCAGTACAGTATTCATACTCTCGATCCAAACAGCATCTACAGGACCATCAAACACAATCCATTGATGTTCTTCGATTGTTACATTAACGGCTGATCGTACAGCTAAACCAATCAAACCGTCTTTCCATTCTAGAGTTTGAGAATTTACCCCACCATATAATTCTTCCAACGACACCGATTTAGGATTTAACGATTGTATACGAACATGCCGAAAATTTGGATCAGCTACGCCATCTTCTTTCAATTTTGATAAGGCCTGCGCTAATGTAATTAGTACTGTCGATTTTCCTCCGCCAGTTGTACCCACTAACATAACACCCCAACGCACACACATAGTCTCATAAAGCTGTACGGTTTTAACAACTAAATCCGGTACTGCCTGTAAATTTCGTTCAATCATACAGAATTCAATAGCCTTTTGTAGATTACCGTACACCGCGTCTGGTAGGTCGATACTTGGGAACAAATCATTCAAAATGCCTCTAAATAATTTGGCATCTTCAACTAAAAACTTTGGTATATTCGAATCGCGCAATGCTGCAATCAAAGTAATATCTTCGTTTTGGTCAGGAAGTGACCGTTTCAAAGCACCAGCCATAACCAAAACACTTTTAACCGCACGCATTCCAAAATCATAATGATCCTGTTGACTCAGCTGTTCACTACACAATTTGTACATTTGGACCATTTTTTGGGCCAAAATTTTCGAATTTACAAATCCTTCAGAATATAGAATAACCTCGGCTGAAATAAAAACGCTCGATTAATCGAAAAATATTTATACCGAATTAATTTAGGTTACCAACCAATCAAAGCATAATCAGGCACCATCATAGCGATAGGACGAAACAGTGCTTTCAAATTATCAGGTAGTTCCGTTCGACCCGCATAGCCTGGATTCATTGTAATAAAAGGTGCACATGACTGATTTAATTTAATTTCTCGTCCTTCGAAAAAAAACCGTTTAAGACGCATAGCCTTTGCTGACCGAATTGTTATTAGCTGCTGTGCAATTACAGATAATACTTCAATATCGATTCGATTGAATTCATCAAAACAACACCAAGCTCCACACTGTGCCAGACCAGAAAAGAAACGACCCATCATTTTATAGTCCAGGCCCTCTGAACAATTGAATACTACACATTGTTTTGCCAACGCTTTTGCCAAATCTTTTGTTGTTTCAGTTTTTCCAGTTCCTGCTGGCCCAGCTGGTGCCCCACCAAGATCCATTTGCAAAGCACCCATTAAGCACAAATAACATCGATCAGTTAGTGGTGTTATGACAAGAACACCACCTGCACCTAAATACTCATAATAGTATGGTAGACTGGCCGAAGACATTTTAGCAAGCATCGTATTAGACTCGGCCTCCCAATAGTATCGTATCATTTTTAACCATTCGAAATCGGATCTACATATAAAAAAAATAATGAACTATTCACGAATCAAATACAACGTCATAAATAGGTACACTTACGATTTTGTCACCTTATTTTCAACCAGCTTAAGAACAGTATCTTTTGCATGCACATCGATCGTTATAAGAGCGCACAAAACTTTACGAACCAATTTCGAAATATCACCACGAGCAATTGACGCCAATTTTTGTAAATCGACCGTCAGTTTTTGCTCGAACACTATCATATTTCCATTTTTTGTTAAATCGGGATCATCCGAATCGAGAATTGCATGTACATTGCTCGCCCATTGCTGTTGTGATACGGTTAAAACTATTTGATTTGGATGTTCTTGGAACCATTCGGCACGGTCTTTTGTCGGATATAATTGAAATGCAAAACGCATACAACGTTTTAATGCAATTATCATTGCATCTTCAACTTTTCCCAGCCAATCTTCGACGGAACCGCGAGCTTTTAAACCAACACCAAATTGAACTTTTTCATTTTCTGGCGACAACATCGCTAATATGTCATTTGTCATTTTATCCGGTGCACCATCCCGACCTTTCATCATGCCAAATTCTAATGTATTTATTGCATCAAAACATTTTCGTAAATGTGGCTGAACGGCATGAGGATTACGGGTCTGGGCCAAAATTTCTAAAAGTTCATCGTTGGATAAGAAATAAAATCGAGGGAATGCCACTCGCTTTATTTCCAAATACACTTCTAGACTTTTCATAATTTTATCAAGTAAAAAGTTACAATTTTTCAATTTATCTAAAAGCCCTGGTTCAGTCATTGTCGGCATCGCAAGTGGCATTTTATATGCCTTTCGCATTAGATCTTTCCACGTTTTATCGACATTTAAAAACATTCGAGCTTCGTTTGGTAATTGCCGTTGAATGTCTGGTGCGGAAAATATAACTTCCAAATAAATCCATTGTTGTTGGCATTGAACCCATTCGTCAAAAACGAGACTGAATAGGTCAAGTAACCGTAGCCACTCGTCCACTCGAGGCTTTATTGGGCCTACATGTCTCGATGCAGCTATAGTGTTTATGTTAATGTTGGCCTCATCTAAATTTACTTGAATTTCATCTAATCCCGCTAAAATATACACATTTTTAGAGTCCCGATGCGGGACAATTGACAATTCAAAATCTTTCCATAAGTTTTCTATTTTCTTCAATAGAGTTTCTAGGCCAGCTTCGGCGCTAGATTGTCCTGCTATTTCCATTATTTGATCACTAATTTCGGGATCAAATGCTTTAGCATCCTCAAACACTTGCAAACATAGCCCTTCGTCGCTTATTAGTTTCCGTCCCAAAACCTGTTCCAACCGCAACCAATGACGTGTTTTCAATGCAGGATTCCGTAAATATCCAATTACGTGTAGTTTTTCTTTAAAATCCTCAGCTGATACGCGAAGTTTTGGAACAACTGTGTTGCTCGGAATATATTTTTCTAAGACAGTACAATTTTTCAAAATGCGCATATTTACATTAGTTAGCTCTTCGAGATCCAAAGTGTGGAAATTCTGTGTGGTCCATATATCCAATGATTCTTGCCATTCATCGGCACTAGACCACAAGAGCTGGCGGAATTTAACTTCTTGCATGGTCAAATCAATTGCATCGACACGGGTTAAGTCAATCTAAATAAACAAACATTTCATTAGTTCATTTCGACAACAACCGAAAAACATGTCATGTTGCCACATACCCTAAATTCTCGTTGAAATTTGCGATACTCTTGAGATAATTCTTGGCTGTGAATCACACGATCATACAGTTGGGTTAAAGTATCATTAATCACATTACGATCTGATGTTTCTAGTATGAGCCACGGCTCTAAACTTTTTTCTTTTACATCTTCGATATCAGTAAAAACTTTAGCGAATGCAATTTGTAAGCACTCGCCAAGTTTTTCTACAAACGACGGTCTCGCTTCAAGTTTTTGATCTAATACTTCTTGTACATGTTGGATAAGCTCTTCTGTATCCAAATATCGATCTTTCTCATCCAAATCTACAAATGTATCATACTCTTTCATTAAAATAAATAAATCATAAGCATATTTCAATCCTTCGGTTATATCATCGA
The DNA here is from genome assembly GCA_963556175.1 of Tipula confusa. Lineage (NCBI taxonomy): Eukaryota > Metazoa > Arthropoda > Insecta > Diptera > Tipulidae > Tipula > Tipula confusa. The sequence goes on along the minus strand of OY744475.1, from coordinate 162,710,735 downwards.
TTATATTTTGAGCTTTATCTATAAAACGAATGTATGTAACCCAATCATGAATCTCATCAGGTATTTCTTCTAACTTAACCATAAGTTCTTCTAATCGATTAATAGTTTGTTCCACTCTTTCGATTGCCAAGCCTGGTATATGTGCATCCAGTACTGATACCAATTTTTTACAAACAGGCGTTATATCTTCTTTGAACGTGGCCTGTTTTAAAATGAACAGACCCAAATTAACTTCAGGCAATATACCTTCTAAATTTTCCACTTCGACCACATAACGTTCACAAAATTTTCGTAACGTTTCGACATCTATATACAATATATACATAATGTGTTAGCGATATTTTGTAAGCATAACAGCATTCCGTAGCAATACCAACCTGTGACTTTTACAATTTCTTTTGGTTCAGTTTTTAAATCAATTTCATAGTCCTTACGAATTGGCTCAAAACGTTTCAAATAAATTAATAATTTGTCATATGCTCGATTAATGTATTCCGGAATTAGTTTACGATTCTCGTTATACTGTTCGTCTATTTCAAAAAGAAAATTTAAGTTGGGTGGATCGCCTCCCAATTTTTCTTGTTGCACTCCCATTATTGATGGTCTAATGGTTTAAAATTTAAGTTAGATAACAGTTCGATTATAGGTTAACATGTCCGTTTATACTTACTCAGTATACAATTTAAAGAATGGATCACTTTGATATCGTTTAATATCGAACGCCGTTTGCACAATCAAATCACAAATTTGATTTATTATGTTCAGGGTCACTTTGCGAGACGGATCAACTTCAATCACCTCAGCTTTTAAGGCTAGCTCAGATTTTATAAATGGTAATTTGGTAATATTTTGACGTGGTTTTTCTAGTTGCACATCCAAATTTGTATTATTTTCAATTTCATCGTCGGTTGGAGCACATTCATCGTGCAATTGAAGCAATTCTGCATAGTCTTGGAAAGCATTTCGAACCAAATTATATATACAATTTATAATCATATAATCACAAACACTTAAGAAATTCGTGAGTAATGCACAGTAACGTCGTTTATTGGCTTGATCAATCGACGTCATATTTTCCTTCATTTTTTTTATGGATGGAAATAGAAATATTTCGTCTTCAGGAGAAAAATTCTTATCTATTAGAGCTTTATAGCAAGCATGAACTGTTGTTGTAGGAGGGTACAATTTTTTATTTTAATTTTACCAAATTTTTATGTCTATACATATATGAATATTAAGCGTACTTACACAACGAAACTTTAATTTCATCTCGAAACTTATAGAGTAAATTTTTGGTCTGCTCGTAAGATGTCATTTGCGATTCGATAAAATAAAATAAATAAAAATTTTCTTTGACACTTACATCAGTAAATGTTAGTTCTTTGATGACCGATAGTTTACTTTGAAGTTGAAGTAAAGCCTTTCCCAAATGCGGAATAGCTATAAATAAATAGCCTTTGATATGGGCTTTAGCAGTTTCATATTTTTGCCATTGTAATGTTTTACGCCAAACTTTAAAACCTTTCCAGATACGAAAAGTTTTAAATAATTTAATATTCATCAAATAGCAATAACGTTGATATTCGAATTTCCATTCGTTTAGTTTAGTGAAATGATTTTCGGTATCACTCCAAAACGTAACACCTTGTCGGCTTACCACATAATATTGGCTTCGATCGACTTTACTAAACGGCACTTCGCTAAAAATTTAAATATTTTTTAGAATAAACATCTTCAACATATTAAATATTTAAGTATATACTTACGTCAAACTATACGGTGTAAACATGGGACTACTTTTAGGTACAGCATAAGTTAAATACACAAAACGGCCATCTTTATAAGTTTTAACACGTTCAATTAATTGATTTAAATCCGCCAATTGATTTTCCGTTTCCGTCGAAGGTAAAGTGGAGGCCGTAAAAGCTGCAGTAGATACAGTTTCAGTTTTCGTATCTTGTGAAAAGTATGAAAGACCTGTATGACTAATATCGTCTCCAGAAAATTTTAATTTTTTTCTATAATCCTGAAATGAATTATTCACCGATGGTATCGCAGCCAATTTAGTATCTCGAAAATTTGATAATAATTCCGTTTTCCGTTTTCGCACTTCCACTTTTTCGAAGCATATCTCGTGCGGGACATGGAATGAAGCAGCTTTTTGAGAAAACTCTCGTATAAATCGATCATCTTTTAAAAATTTCTTTCGTACTTCAAGTTTTGATTTTTTATCACCACAATCGTTTTTATTGCTGTTATCATCGTCAGTTTTACGTGAATCCATTATTTAAGTTTGATTTTTACACTATTATGTCTATTTAGCGATGAAATTAAACATAATTATGGGGTTTCGAGTGAAAAAAACAAACATTCGTAGTTTATTTTGTTTCTATGGTAAAATGAGCGGCTAGGATTTATATTCAAACAATAAAAACAAAATTATTTATCAATACGAGAAGGAATATTATGTTATATCAATTCGGGAAACAGAGCTTCCAGTACATGTACAATTGTTAGTTGGGAGTGTAAAATCCTCGTCGAAGTAATAGAAAAAGTTTCAATGTGGAGCATAATGTTGCTTTGGAACAGAGGAACATAGGAATAGATGTTGCACAGCACGGCAGATCTTTGATAAGCTAAGACACGAACCAGATACAGAGCCACTTTGTACAAAAGCGGGAAATTATGAAACTATGGTTTGGGTCCTTGCTTTAGAAATGTCATCTATTAGAAATATACATAACTATTCTTTCTACTAACGACACTGCCATCTATTAACTGTAATATGAAGTACCCTAAATTCATATCTTGTTATAATACGGATAATATAAAATTCATTACAACTCCAAAAATATAAATTAAAACAAATTTATTTTGGTTATTAATTTGTAAATTATTCTAATTCATTGTATACCATAGAGAATGGGGCTACCGCCCCCAAATCCCCACTTTTAAAACTGCCGCCCGCATTTTATACAATTTAGGATCATAAATTTAGGAATATAAACTCTTCATTTAACAATAAAGAATTGGTGAGCTTAACGGGTATAACATTGAAAAATGTATTTTTTACAATAACCTAATGTCAATTTTTAATAATTCTTAAAAAACAATCAGTTATAATTCAAATTTATGTTGCTAATTAATTCAATACGACAAATAGATGGCAAGTCTTAGTAAAATACTAATAGTAAATACTCATAGTAAAATACTATGTTTACACCACTACTTTAAAAGTAGCTACCAAAAAAATTCGAATGGTGTAAACGCAAAGTATAATACTTTGCGTTTGCACCATTCTAGTGCATACTTTTTTGCTACTTGGAAAAAGTATGTATCAAAAAAGTATTTAAGCCGCTTTCATGCCGCTTTCATGAAAAAATTCTGCAGAATTTTTTCAGTAATATTTCTTCGGCAAAACATGACGGAATTAAATATTGTTTATCTTTTTTAGTAAATTCCGAAAGTGTATACCAACCTAAAATTGAATTTTATTATTTATTACTAAAAAATTACTAAAAAAAGGTAAACAAACTTTAATTCCGTCATGTTTTGCCGAAGAAATATTACTGAAAAATTCTGCAGAATTTTTCTGTGAAAGCGGCTTGAGGTAATATTTTGTTGTTAATTGTCATGCGTTAAAAATTGATTTTCTTTTGTATTTTGTTTATTAATATTTTGGAAAGAATAGTAAACAAATTATATATATAATTATATTAATTGATGGAACAGATGTAGTATAGGACGGCAGATTTTTTTTGCTAAACACGGGCACAATCGTTTGCAGCGTCACTTTTCAGAAAAGCGGGAAAAATTGCAACTAAAATGTGCGTCTTTGGTTAACTAAAACGCCATCTATTGGACATATAAATAAATTCGCCTTTAAATAACAACACTTCCATCTACTATCAGTATTAGTTTTTTGCGTATAAAAAATTATTCTAAATATATTTACAATTATTTACATTACAAACTCATTTTATAAAAAAAACAATTTAAACGAAATGAAAATCATTAAAATATATTTAGAATAATTTTTTCGCATGCCAATCATTTATTCAAATTATGTTGATCGTTCACTAAATGACGTAGTTTGATACATTTTTTTTTTTTTTTCAATTTTTGTAATAATTTAGTTGATAATTTACCACACTGGACTTCATATAACTAATGCAAATTAAAGAAATTGATCTCGATCCAACAGCAATCTAAGATAAGTTTTTGCGTTACGAATATTATTACTGATATCACTAATCAATATTTCGTTAGGTAATTAAGCCGGTTAATTGATAAACTAAACTATTGAGGTTGCCTATATTACAGGCAAAAAAATGTTATCGTCACAAGTGTGCTTTAAACATGGGTACAAAAACGATTTTTTACTAATTCACGTGTAGAACATGTACCAGAAAGTGCACTTAAGTATTTTAACATGTGAATTTGATATGGACATAATCTACTGACGATAAATATATAAATACAGTACTCAGTTATTTAAATGTTTCAGTAGGCAAAATGACATCTTTTTTGTTATTCGTTGTGTTCATCATTCAAATTTTCACCAGCAATGGACTTTTGGACGATTATTGTTGGGCAACTGATCCAATCAGATCACAAGTTTATAAAAGCTTCGATTCGAAAACAGCATATCAAGTGATTCGCGGCAATGCAAATGACTATAGTAATATACCAGGTAAGCTTTAAATTTTAAACTATAAAATGAATTAAATAACTATAATAAAAAGTATTATTTAAAAAGGTTGCACACCACAAAAAATTTGGATAGTTTCAAGACATGGAACGCGACTACCAGGAGGTTCAACTATTAATAAGATGTCTGAGATGGAAAGTGTGCGCGATAAAATTGTACACAATTATGAATCCAGTTTGGGGCCGAGTAATCTTTGTCCTCAAGACATAGAATTATTAAAAATTTGGAAATGGGATACTAACATTACTGAAGATTTGGACGAAGTTTTAGTCGACCAGGGATGGGACGATTTAAAGTGGTTGGCACAGTCATACAAGTCGGCTTACCCTACTCTTTTAAACGGCGTATATTTTCCGGGAAAATATAATTTTCGTTTCACTAATACACAAAGGACGGAAGCAAGTTTTAAAGGATTTATCGATGGATTATTTGGTGAAGGATATCATGCAAATTTCACGCTACCACCGGTTGGATATCCAGATTATTTACTAAAACCATACGATAACTGTCAATCATGGTTGGAACATGATGATATCTACTCTGGACCAGGTACCGAACCTTATAAATTTCGAAGATCTGAACCTTATATCAACGTCATTGAAGAAGTATCAAAACGTTTAGGACTAACGGAAAAACCACTGAGCGAAGGTGATGTACGGATATTAGCTGATTTATGCCGCTACGAACAAGCATATTTTATAAATGAAACAAGTGCTTGGTGTGCTGCATTTACACCATATCAATCCGAAGTATTTAATTTCGATGCAGATCTTAAATCTTATTACAAAATTGGTCATGGCACTCCAATTAATAAACACTTATCGTGCGACATTATCCAGGATTTCATAACACGATTAAATTCGACGACAGATCAGCATACATTTTATTTTACACATTCGAGTGCGATCAATTTAATTTTTGTTGCCTTAGGACTTCATGTCGATGAAGAACATCTTGCATCTGACAAATTTGAATCGCAATTAAATAACCGACAGTGGCGAACAACCGAAATTGGACCATTCACATCGAATATAGCGGCAATTAAATACGATTGTCCATTGGCGATTGAATCGGAGAAAGTTTTATTATTGCATAACGAACGTCCGTTAGAAATCGAAGGTTGCACAAACGGATTATGCGATTGGTCCTATTTTACAAATAAGTACAGTCATTTTGGAACTGGCAATTGCAGGGAAACATTTTGCCCACCGTTGTAGTAATGTCAAAGGAAACTACTAGTAATGTGATAAAAAACAAATACATTTTTATACTTTAGTCTAAAATAACTTAAATAATTAAAAAAATTAAAAATTCTTAAATAATTCAAATTGGTCTAATTGTAATCGAATTTTGTAGCTCTTGAACCGCAGGTAATTAACCGATCATCTCATGTATAAAAGAACGCCTTCATGGCCACGTCCAACGAGCCGATTCTAAACCATATGGTGCAACAATCTCTAAATGGGAGGCTGCCATTTGGCAGGCTCAAAGGTCACTGCTGGTTTGATGCCTCTTAAGAGTATTAACAACTTGGCTGCTTATAGTTGTCTAGTACAGTACAAAAAACCAGCTCGGGATTTACACGTGGGATTTATGGGTTTAACACGTACCATACAAATGAAAATGATGGTACGGGAGTTAAATTTGGCAAATAAGTATAGTTTGAAGTACATTTCGGTACCGAAGAATGTCGCGGCATAATATTATTTAAAAAAATTGATTTTAACACTTACTATTTAACTTATAATAAATATGAAAAAAAAAATAAGATTAAATAAAATTTATGTCTTAAAACTAATATTGTATATAAAAATTTTGGGCTAAGATGTAGTATTGGATGGCAGATTTTTTTTGCTAAGCTCGGCACCAAGCAGCGCCAAATGGTAAAACCTGGCAAAGAGATGTTACACAGCACGGCAGATCTTTCGTTAAGCTAAGACACAAACAGCTACAGTGTCACTTTGTACAAAAGCGAGAAATTTTGTTACTAATGTTTGGGTCCTTGCTTTAAAAAATGCCATCTATTAGGAATATAAATAACTATTCTTTCGACTAACGACACTGCCATCTATTAACTGTGATATGAAGTACCATCTATTAACTGTGATATGAAGAATTTTCATATCTACGAAAAAAACAAACTAAAAACATAACTACATTAATAATTTTATAACTACCCGACAATGTTGTTTAATTTAAAGTTTATTTTTTTGAATTATTGTTGGTAATACTCATACCAAAAATTGAGAACTCTTCAAAGAATCTTAGCATTTGAATCTTCTGCGTAAAATAGTAACGAAACTGGGACGCATTTTCATACCGCACGAAGCAGATCGCACGCTCCCTCGCACGTGTCCGTTTTTATTATAATACGGATTATATAAAATTCATTACAATTCCAAAAATATAAATTAAAAATAATTTGTTTTAGGTTATTTTAACTTGTAAGTTATTTTAATTCATTGTATACCTTAAAGGATAGGGGCTGCCAGCCCAAACCCTCGCATATAAGAATTGGGGCTGCCGCCCTCATACCCCCGCTTTTTATACAATTTAGGATCATAACCTCTATTTAAAAATATAAAATTTCGATTTAACAATATAAAATCTTCATTTAACAATAAAGAAATGGTGAGCCCGGGTATACCATTGTAAAATGTATTTTTTACAATAGCCTAATGTCAATTTTTAATAATTTTAAAAAAAAATCTGTTATAATTCAAAATTATGTTGCTATTTAATTCAATACGACAAATAGATTTTTTTTTTAAATTTAGATATTTTTTCTTACAGACGTGCCTGTAACAAAAAATATCTAAATTTAAAAAATAAATCCAAAAAAAAATAATGCGGATAAATTTAGAAACATCAAAAAAATAATGCGGAATTAATTATAAATATACAGAAAATTTTAGTGTTAAAAATACAATTCAGATGGCTTTTAGTATAATTTACTGCCATTTTTAAAAATTTGGATCTCTTTGGTGTCTAAGCTTAGCAAAAAAAATTTGCCGTGCTGTGCAACATAATGGAACAGTGCGCGATTGGGAACAGATGTATTATAGGACGGCAGATTTTTTTTTGCTAAGCACGGACACAAACGTTTGCAGCGCCACTTTTCAGAAAAGCTGAAAATTGTAAATAAAATGTGCGTCTTTAATTAAACCGCCATCTATTGGAACTATAAATAAATTATCCTTTAAATAACAACACTGCCATCTACGATCAGTATTAGTTTTTTGCGTGAAAAAATTATTCTAAATATTGTCACGGTACCACCTAGTGTGCGATAGCATAAGTGTAAATATATGAAGATTTCTCTAAGCTTAACCTTAAAGACATCTATTAGATATCGATAGTACTGGTAGTACTAAAAATTGAACAAATTAAATGTAGTAGTGACATCTCGATAGAAGTAGAAAGTTCGAGATATTTTAATTTGTGTATATAAGCGAATCGATGTTGTATGCGAGAATAGTTGTACTTGAACTACGAAAGCGATAACAAGCGGTTAAAATAAAAAGTGATAGAAAGTGATAGTAAGTGATAGTAAGTGATAGTAAGTGATTTTTATTGTTAAATAAAGTGAACAGTGATTTTTGTGAAATAAAGAATTGTTAAAGGAACTAAGTTGTGAATAATTGTGTTTTATTGAGGCAATTATTGTCTGTGAAAGTGAACAGTGTTAAAGTGGAACTTGTGTAGTTTTGTGAAATTTGTTAGTGAACTGTGGTGTTCGGGTAATTATTCACAATCCAGAGATACGAACCTTAAGTGACAAGGCAAGAACGTAGCAATTGGTGACAGCGGCGGGATTGTGAATAAAAAAAAAAATAAATAAATAAATAAATAAAAACAAAAATGAAACTCTACAAGTTAAAAGTTCCAGAATTAAAGAAAGAGTTGGAGAAGCGTGGGTTAGAGACAGAAGGCCGTAAAGACGAATTGATGTTACGATTGCGTGAAGCAATGGAGCGTGAGGGCTTAGATTTAGAAAGTCATGAGTTTGAAATAGAAACGCCGGAGTTACGCATCGAAGCACCATCTGGAAATTTCGATATTGCGCAGTTGATGGCAGTTATGCAACAGATGATGACAGAACAAACGAAATTTCAAGAAGAACAAATTAAACGACAAGAGGAAATTCATAAACAAATTAAGCGACAAGAGAAAGTTCAAGAAGATCAAATTAAACGACTAGAAATACTCGTAGTAGAAGGACAAAATAAAATGGAAGAAAAACTTCTCGAATTAGCTAGTACTTTCCAAGGCGAAGTAGAGAAAGTGAAAGACGAATTTACAACGAAAATTCTAGAAGTTAAAACGGATGTTAAACATGTTGATCAAAAGTTGGACAACAAAATTGAATATGTCGAACAAAAATTTCTTCGTCTCTAAAAGGAGGTCAGTGTAATGAAACTCAATGAAACATCAGCGCAAGTAATCCAACCAGTAAACACTTTTAAATTGAAGCCACCAACGTTTGACGGCACCACATCATTCGCAATTTTTAAGCTTCAATTTGAAATGGCGTCCACACAAAATCACTGGGACGAAGCGCATAAAGCAGCAGCGTTAATAGTAGCACTTAAGGGAGAAGCAGCCGAGATATTACAAACAATTCCAGAAAACGATCGCAAAGAATATGGTGAAATAATGAAGGCGTTGGAACGCAAATATGGAAGTGACCATAAGCGGGAAATTTATCGAATGGAATTGAAAGGACGGTCACAGAAGGTTGGAGAAACTTTACAAGAATTTGCATCGGCCGTCGAGAGGCTAGCACATCTAGCACATGCCAATACTGCTTCCGATTTCATGGAAAGAATTAAAATGGACGCATTTATTGATGGTATACGAGACCAAGACACACGCAGAGCAGTGATATTATCACCAAAGGCTACTTTCGCGGAAACCATTGCTTGTGCGTTAATGAATGAGACGGCACAAACTCTCATTGGACCAAGAATCAATAAGATACGTCGGGTAGAAATAAGTACCGGCAGTAATATGGAGCAGTCGGCCCCTAGAATTTCGAATGGTGGAAAAATAAAATGCTGGATATGTGACAAATTGGGTCACATCTCACGAGACTGCAATAAAAATAAACGGAAACGTGGAAGATCACCATCTCCAATGGTACGAAGGCCTGAGGGAGGTCAAGTAGTGACCAATCGAGAGGCCCAAGTAACGACCGAGTCGTTAAACCACAACGAGTCAGCTTAAAGGGGCAGAAGCTGACTCCCACAACCGATTGCCCCATGACCTTCATCCCTGTTTCCGGATTGGTGCCGGGCAGTGACAATTTAACAGTTCGAGGTGATGTTGATGGAAAGAGCTGTATTATCACTCTAGATACAGGAGCAGCGCGCACCATTGTTCGTGCCGACGTAGTTAAAGGAGGTGTACAACCAGTGTATGGCCTGAAATTACAAACAGTGACGGGAGATAGTGCAGTTATAAAGGGTAAAAAACTCGTTGATATACGAATAGGGAAAACTCATTATCAACATGAAGTGCTAGTGGCAGATATAGTGGATGAGGTCATCTTGGGAATGGACTTCATGAGAAAGAATGGTTTTATGATGGATGTAGGACAAGGAATATTATACCAAGGTAATATCGAGTTGCCACTTCAGTTAAACGGCACAGAGGAATTAACAAGACGAGTGATAGTTGATCATCGGGAGAAGTTGCCACCGAACTCGGAGACAATTGTATGGGGACGATTGGAGGGAGGTTTTGGGTCACCCAGGTTGTGGGTTATAGAAGCCATAGAAGACGAAAGAGGAGCCAGGGAAATAATCATAGGCAAAGCCTTAGTTAAACCGGACATTGATTATCGAGTTCCAATTAGGACTCTTAATTTATCGGATAAGACGAAAACCATCAAAAAAGGAACCATAATTGGTAAATATGAATTAACAATAATCAAATGTGAGCAGAAAAGTCCTGTTAGAGAATCCAATGAGGACAGGCAGAAAGAAATTGTTGATAATCTCATGCAGAAATGGACCAATGATCTAACCTTGGCACATAAAAACTCTGCACAGCAGTTACTCGAGCGGTATATGTCCATTTTCTGCAGTACACCCGAAAATAATGGAAGAACCAAGATGGTAAAACACCGGATTAATACAGGAACAGAGATGCCAATTCGTCAACCACCTAGACGATTACCATTGGCGAAACAACAGGAAGTGAATCAAATGGTGACGGACATGCAGAAGGCAGGAGTAATTGAATCATCGAACAGTCCGTGGAGTTCACCGGTAGTGTTGGTGGAAAAGAAGGACGGAAGTATGCGATTTTGCATTGATTATCGGAAGCTCAATGCTGTTACCAAAAAGGATAGTTATCCCTTGCCCAGAATCGACGATACATTGGATACATTGTCGGGTGCTACGATGTTTTCCACATTGGATTTGCAAAGCGGATACTGGCAGGTGGAAGTACAGGAAGAAGATCGCGAGAAAACGGCATTTAGTGTTGGAAACGGATTATGGCAGTTCAACGTTATGCCATTTGGCCTATGTAACGCCCCTGCAACTTTTGAACGATTAATGGAGCGAGTTCTAAAGGGGTTACACTGGAAGACGTGTATTTTTTCTAGTGTATTTAGACGACATCATTGTAATGGGAAAAGATTTTGAGGAGCACTTACAAAATTTAGCGGAGGTATTGGATAGAATACAATCCGCAGGTCTAAAATTAAGTCCAAAGAAGTGCAGTCTATTCAGAACAGAGGTCAAATATTTAGGACACGAGGTAACAGCAAATGGAATCCGCACCGATGAAGAAAAGTTTGCAGCGGTTAAGACGTGGCCGAGACCTAAAAATTTACATGAAGTGAGGAGTTTCCTTGGCTTGTGCACATACTATAGACGATTTGTACCGGGATTTGCAAACATCGCAAAGAGTTTGCATAAATTAACAAGGAAAAACAAACCGTTCGAATGGAAGGAGGAACAAGAAAATGCATTCGTGGAATTAAGGAGGAGATTATGTGTAGCACCGGTCCTCGCATACCCGATGCCGAATATGAAATTTATATTGGATACTGATGCCAGTAATGATGGTATAGGCGGAGTTTTATCACAACAAATCGATGGCAAGGAGAGAGTTATAGCTTATTATTCAAAGATCTTATCGAAACCAGAGCGTAACTATTGTGTAACACGTAGGGAATTGTTGGCTATTGTGGAATGCGTCAAACATTTCCACAAATACCTATATGGTCAACAATTCCATTTAAAAACGGACCATGGAGCCTTAAGGTGGCTGCTTCAATTCAAAAATCCAGAAGGACAGGTGGCACGTTGGATTGAACGTTTACAAAGTTACGATTTCCAGATCGAACATCGGAAAGGTACAGTACACGGAAATGCTGACGCATTGTCAAGACGACCGTGTCAGGCAGAATGCAAACATTGTAGTTGCGTAGAGGGGAAGGAGAATATCATTGATGTCAGGCTGATGCAAGTGTTACCTCATGATGAATGGACCAATGAAGCAATCCGAGAGGAACAACAACGAGATCCGAATTTGTCGATAATTTTGGAATATAAGAAGAGGAAGTACCGGCCAACATGGAATGAGATCGCGGACAAAGCCCCCACTGTAAAGGCTTATTGGGCACAATGGCAGAGCCTTAAATTAGAAGACGGCTGTTTAAAACGAGTGTGGGAAAGCACTGACGGCAACGTTAAACAATCCTTGATCGTGGTACCACAAAGTCGTATTAAGGAAATTCTGAAGGAATATCACGAGGGAACTAGTGGAGGTCACTTAGGAATTAACAAAACGCTAGCTAAGGTACGTCAGCGGTTTTATTGGTCCGGGTGTAGACAGTCGGTGGTTGAATGGTGCCAAAAATGTGATCTATGTGCAGCCGCAAAGGGACCGGCTCGGAAAACTCGAGGAGCTATGCAACAGTATAATGTTGGAGCACCTTTTGAGAGAATTGCCATGGATGTGGCAGGTCCATTTCCCACTACCGATAATGGAAACAAATATGTGCTAGTTATAATGGATTATTTTAGCAAATGGCCGGAGGTGTATCCACTACCAAACCAGGAAACTACTACAATAGCGAATGCCGTTGTTAATAATTGGATTAGTCGTTTTGGAGTACCAATGGAACTTCATACGGATCAAGGAAGAAATTTTGAGTCGGTTGTATTCCAGGAGATCTGTCAGATGCTCGGTATCAATAAAACGCGAACGACGCCTTTGCATCCACAATCGGATGGAATGGTAGAAAGGTTTAACGGAACATTGGAAGAATATCTAAAGAAGGTGATAGATAAAAACCAACGCAACTGGGATCAACATATACCGATGTTTTTGATGGCTTATCGATCAGCAGTACATGACACTACTGGGATGACACCAGCAAAGGCGCTTTTCGAAAATAATCTTCACCTACCTGGAGAATTGAAGTTTGGGGTTGTTCCATCAGCCGCCTTATGCGGACAAGATTATGTAGACCGGATGAAAGAAGAAATTAATGAGATACATCAGTTTGTACGAGACAAAATACGGATAGCAAGTGACAAAGTGAAAGCTCGATATGATATACGAGCAAATAGCAAAGGCTTCGAAGAAGGGCAATTGATATGGCTTCATAACCCGCAACGACGAAAGGGTTTATCACCCAAATTACAGTCAGCATGGGAAGGACCTTACACTATCATCACAAAGATAAACGACGTGATTTATAGGATCAAGAAAGGGCGACGAGGTAAACCAAAAGTGGTGCATCTCGAGCGGATGGCTATTTATAGAGGAGAGATTTTGGATCCTGTTCGGGACGAACAGGTTTAGGTGGGGGGTAGTGTCACGGTACCACCTAGTATGCGATAGCATAAGTGTAAATATATGAATATTTCTCTAGGCTTAACCCTAGAGACATCTATTAGATATCGATAGTACTGGTAGTATTAAAAATTGAGCAAATTAAATGTAGTAGTGACATCTCGATAGAAGTAGAAAGTTCGAGATATTTTAATTTGTGTATATAAGCGAATCGATGTTGTATGCGAGAAATAGTTGTACTTGAACTACGAAAGCGATAACAAGCGGTTAAAATAAAAAGTGATAGTAAGTGATTTTTATTGTTAAATAACGTGAACAGTACTAAGTGATTTTTGTGAAATAAAGAATTGGTAAAAGAACTAAGTTGTGAATAATTGTGTTTTATTGAGGAAGTTATTGTCTGTGAAAGTGAACAGCGTCTAAAGTGGAACTTGTATAGTTTTTGTGAAATTTGTTAGTGGTCAGTGGTATTTGGGTAGTTATTCACAATCCAGAGATACGAACCTTAAGTGACAAGGCAAGGACGTAGCAATATTATCAGTTATAATTCAAATTTAATTCAATACGACAAATAGATGGCATGTCTGTAAGAAAGAATTTTCTAAATTTATTTTAATTTTGAACCAAATCACAAAAAAATAATGTAAATTAATTTAGAAACATCGACAAAATAATGCGGAATAAATTATAAATATATACAAAATTTTAGTATTTGAAATATATATTAGATGGCTTTTTCGGGTTTTTAGTTTAATTTGCTACCAGCTTTTACCATTTGACGCTGCTTGGTGTCCGAGCTTAGCAAAAAAAATCTGCCATCCAATACTACATCTTAGCCCAAAATTTTTATATACAATATTAGTTTTAAGACATAAATTTTATTTAATCTTATTTTTTTTTTCATATTTATTATAAGTTAAATAGTAAGTGTTAAAATCAATTTTTTTAAATAATATTATGCCGCGACATTCTTCGGTACCGAAATGTACTTCAAACTATACTTATTTGCCAAATTTAACTCCCGTACCATCATTTTCATTTGTATGGTACGTGTTAAACCCATAAATCCCACGTGTAAATCCCGAGCTGGTTTTTTGTACTGTACTAGACAACTATAAGCAGCCAAGTTGTTAATACTCTTAAGAGGCATCAAACCAGCAGTGACCTTTGAGCCTGCCAAATGGCAGCCTCCCATTTAGAGATTGTTGCACCATATGGTTTAGAATCGGCTCGTTGGACGTGGCCATGAAGGCGTTCTTTTATACATGAGATGATCGGTTAATTACCTGCGGTTCAAGAGCTACAAAATTCGATTACAATTAGACCAATTTGAATTATTTAAGAATTTTTAATTTTTTTAATTATTTAAGTTATTTTAGACTAAAGTATAAAAATGTATTTGTTTTTTATCACATTACTAGTAGTTTCCTTTGACATTACTACAACGGTGGGCAAAATGTTTCCCTGCAATTGCCAGTTCCAAAATGACTGTACTTATTTGTAAAATAGGACCAATCGCATAATCCGTTTGTGCAACCTTCGATTTCTAACGGACGTTCGTTATGCAATAATAAAACTTTCTCCGATTCAATCGCCAATGGACAATCGTATTTAATTGCCGCTATATTCGATGTGAATGGTCCAATTTCGGTTGTTCGCCACTGTCGGTTATTTAATTGCGATTCAAATTTGTCAGATGCAAGATGTTCTTCATCGACATGAAGTCCTAAGGCAACAAAAATTAAATTGATCGCACTCGAATGTGTAAAATAAAATGTATGCTGATCTGTCGTCGAATTTAATCGTGTTATCAAATCCTGGATAATGTCGCACGATAAGTGTTTATTAATTGGAGTGCCATGACCAATTTTGTAATAAGATTTAAGATCTGCATCGAAATTAAATACTTCGGATTGATATGGTGTAAATGCAGCACACCAAGCACTTGTTTCATTTATAAAATATGCTTGTTCGTAGCGGCATAAATCAGCTAATATCCGTACATCACCTTCGCTCAGTGGTTTTTCCGTTAGTCCTAAACGTTTTGATACTTCTTCAATGACGTTGATATAAGGTTCAGATCTTCGAAATTTATAAGGTTCGGTACCTGGTCCAGAGCAGATATCATCATGTTCCAACCATGATTGACAGTTATCGTATGGTTTTAGTAAATAATCTGGATATCCAACCGGTGGTAGCGTGAAATTTGCATGATATCCTTCACCAAATAATCCATCGATAAATCCTTTAAAACTTGCTTCCGTCCTTTGTGTATTAGTGAAACGAAAATTATATTTTCCCGGAAAATATACGCCGTTTAAAAGAGTAGGGTAAGCCGACTTGTATGACTGTGCCAACCACTTTAAATCGTCCCATCCCTGGTCGACTAAAACTTCGTCCAAATCTTCAGTAATGTTAGTATCCCATTTCCAAATTTTTAATAATTCTATGTCTTGAGGACAAAGATTACTCGGCCCCAAACTGGATTCATAATTGTGTACAATTTTATCGCGCACACTTTCCATCTCAGACATCTTATTAATAGTTGAACCTCCTGGTAGTCGCGTTCCATGTCTTGAAACTATCCAAATTTTTTGTGGTGTGCAACCTTTTTAAATAATACTTTTTATTATAGTTATTTAATTCATTTTATAGTTTAAAATTTAAAGCTTACCTGGTATATTACTATAGTCATTTGCATTGCCGCGAATCACTTGATATGCTGTTTTCGAATCGAAGCTTTTATAAACTTGTGATCTGATTGGATCAGTTGCCCAACAATAATCGTCCAAAAGTCCATTGCTGGTGAAAATTTGAATGATGAACACAACGAATAACAAAAAAGATGTCATTTTGCCTACTGAAACATTTAAATAACTGAGTACTGTATTTATATATTTATCGTCAGTAGATTATGTCCATATCAAATTCACATGTTAAAATACTTAAGTGCACTTTCTGGTACATGTTCTACACGTGAATTAGTAAAAAATCGTTTTTGTACCCATGTTTAAAGCACACTTGTGACGATAACAGTTTTTTGTCTGTAATATAGGCAACCTCAATAGTTTAGTTTATCAATTAACCGGCTTAATTACCTAACGAAATATTGATTAGTGATATCAGTAATAATATTCGTAACGCAAAAACTTATCTTAGATTGCTGTTGGATCCCGATCAATTTCTTTAATTTGCATTAGTTATATGAAGTCCAGTGTGGTAAATTATTAACTAAATTATTACAAAAATTGAAAAAAAATGTATCAAACTACGTCATTTAGTGAACGATCAACATAAATTGAATAAATGATTGTCATGCACTGCGAAGTCATAATATTCGCAATATAATTGAACATGCCTTATTTTTATTACTTTACTATTCGTCAACTGATATGCCCATTTATCAATCACACCCTCCTTCAGTTTGATATACTACAAAATCTCGCGACTTACACGAGTGTCAATAATGCTGATTTTTTAAAAGTATGCTTTCAAGTGTTACAATCTAATTACAAAATGATTAAGCAGTAGAAGTTATCGAGATTTTAGCGAAAATTTGACGTGAGTTGACATATCTGAGGGGTTTTGCAAGCATGATCGCCAAATATCAACGATAAGTTTTTTTTATTGAACAACAAAAAACGTAAATTGGTATAAATATAGAATAAATATAATACAAATATACTATAAATTGGACTTGATAGTCGACTGAATTATTATTCTTAGTTTGACTCGAGATCATTCAATATCAATAGTGTAATCGCGTGAAATAAAAAAAGAACAATAAAAATGCTTAAATTAGCATTAATTTTAGTTATTTACACAATTGTTCAAACCAAGGGACAGTTGGAGGAATATTGTTGGGCCACTGATATGGTGCGAGGTCAAATTAAAACCAATTTCGCTTCAAAAACACCGTACCAACCAATAAAAGGAGATCCCAGCCTTTACAACAACATTCCAAGTAATTATAAACTGCAAAGCAACATTAAGTATAAACTTATAAAAAATTTAATAATTCATTTGTAGACTGTACTCCAAAGAAGATGTGGTTCTTTTCGAGACATGGAACCCGTCTTCCAGATGCAAAAAGAATTGAACGCATGGAACTATTCCCTGAAATTAGGGACTCAGTTGTATCCCATTATGCAACCGGAAATAATCCAGCGATCGGTGGCCTATGTCCCCAAGATGTTCAATTGATAAATAATTGGGCATGGAACTTTAATATAACTGAGGATAAAGAAGAGTTTTTAGTTGACCAAGGTTGGGATGATTTAGTACAACTCGCCGAATCGTATAAAAAAGCATTCCCGCAATTAATTCCTTCAACATATTCAAGTGCGAAATTCAATTTTCGTTTTACGGACACGCAACGCACTGAAGCTAGTATTAAAGCTTTTATCGACGGATTATTTGGTCCAGAAAGTTGGGTGAATTTTCCTTTACCACCAATTCCAAGTCCTGACTATTTGCTACGAGTAAGTGACTCATATATTTATTTATTATAATTTATGTTAAATTTATTTTTCAATTTGTAGCCCCAAAACACATGTCCACCGTGGTTAGAGCACGATGAAACTCACGATGGTCCGGGGACTGAACCAGATACATTTAGAGATTCTACACCATATCGTAATTTGATTCGTGATGTTTCAGCACGATTAGGCTTTTTGGATACACGTCTACGTGGCCAACAAATTCGTACATTACACGATTTATGTCGATACGAACAAAGTTGGTTCTTAAATCAAACTAGTCCATGGTGTGCAGCATTTACACCACAACAATTAAGAATATTGAACTTTGATCGTGACATCAAATCATACTATAAGGTGGGCCATGGTGCTAAAATCAATGAAAATTTAGCATGCGAATTAGTCGGTGATTTAATTGAACGATTAGATGCGAATGATGAACAAAACACATTTTACTTTTCACATTCGACTACACTATACCTTTTACTCGTTGCATTACGTGTCCGTGTTGATCCCGTGCCAATAACAAGTGCTAGGTTTGAACAACTTTTCGACAATCGTGTATGGTTGACTTCAGACCTATGTCCATTTACTGCAAATTTAGCATTCGTTAAATACGAGTAAGTATACGATTAAAACTAATTTATTCTACAATGATCAATTCTAAACTATTTCTATTACTATATATAGTTGCCCATTGGAAAGTGATCGAGAAAAAGTTTTGATTTTGCATAACGAACGTCCCCTCGAAATTGATTGGTGTCAAAATGGTTTGTGCAGTTGGTCAGAATTTAAAAAACGATATGAACACTTCACTAGAGGTGATTGCCGTGAATGGTATTGTAAAGGATAAATATGTTAATGATATATATACGACAGTGATAATTATTTTAATATTAATATTAAATAAGCTTAGAAATTTTAAAATAAAAATATTTTTCAAATAAAAACTTCTTTTAAATTAAAATTATTGCTGTAATTATGGACCGAAGTAAACCAAAGCAGCATATATGTTTTCGTCAATTGACGGTTCGTATCACTGGATTGTAAATAACTGCCACTAAATACCCCTGTCCACAAACAAGTACAACACTTCACCAACAAATAAACACTTCACAAGAGTTTCCACTTCTAATAACTTCTAATACTGTTTATTGTCAAACACAATAATTTCCACAATAATTCCACACCCTAGTTAGCAGACCTGATGTTCAGGAATGATTTCATTATCAGAACAAATGCCAAGTGCATCAACAAATATTATAAACAGTGAGGAGCTGTTAAAACAACTGGAAACATCACGAGAGACAAAAATCTGAACAGATACGATTAAAACAATGTCAAACGTACTGGTTAATTGGGCATCACTCCAAAATAAACTTGTATTGCAAAAGACTAACCTACCAGACATTCTTTAAACCAATATGGATGTTTGGTGCTCAGCTAAGGGGTTGTACTTATAAATCCAATAGAGCCATTATACAAAGTAGTCAACACAAATTTCTGCGAATGAACACCAAGGCCTACCGATTTGTGACTAACAGGAAAATACACAATGATCTAGAAATACAATTGATAGACGACCTTATCCGGGAGTGTGCCATAAAACATGAGATATCTTACCCAAACTAACGTTGAGGCCGTACAACTATTGGACAATACAAACGAAGTAAGGCGGCTCAATCTAAGCAAACAATATGAACTAACTGTATAAATATTACGTGTCAAGGGAACTGGACACTGGTCCAGCAGACCCACCCAAATGTATGCTTATCTCATAAGTACTAATGTTAACCCTACTAATGAATTAACAATGTTTAAGATTGTAGTAGACATACCAATAAACGTATTTTAAAAAAAAATACTAATAATAATAATTCACTTCTTATAATTCTTTTAATTTCACTAGATTAACCGCTTGCCCCTGGCGGTGCTATGACACTAATATTTAACTCATCACTCTTTCGCGTTTAAAATATAACTCATCTCAACTCAAATACAGATTCTATTTTTATAGTATTTCATTCTACTTCTTTCGAGATGTCACTATTCTATTATATTTGCTCAATTTTTACTAGTACTAATGATACTTAATAGATGTCTCTAGGTTTAACACTAGAGAAATCGTAATAATATTGCTACGTTCTTGCCTTGTCACTTAAGGTTCATATCTCTGGATTGTAAATAACTACCCGAACACCACTGTTCACTAACAAATTTCACAAAAACTACACAAGTTCCACTTTAGACACTGTTCACTTTCACAGACAATAATTGCCTCAATAAAACACAATTATTCACAACTTAGTTCCTTTACCAATTCTTTATTTCACAAAAATCACTGTTCACTTTATTTAACAATAAAAATCACTTACTATCACTTACTATCACTTTCTATCACTTTTTATTTTAACCGCTTGTTATCGCTTTCGTAGTTCAAGTACAACTATTTCTCGCATACAACATCGATTTGCTTATATACACAAATTAAAATATCTCGAACTTTCTACTTCTATCGAGATGTCACTACTACATTTAATTTGCTCAATTTTTAATACTACCAGTACTATCGATATCTAATAGGTGTCTCTAGGGTTAAGCCTAGAGAAATCTTCATATATTTACACTTATGCTATCGCACACTAGGTGGTACCGTGACACTACCCCCCACCTAAACCTGTTCGTCCCGAACAGGATCCAAAATCTCTCCTTTATAAATAGCCATCCGCTCGAGATGCACCACTTTTGGTTTACCTCGTCGCCCTTTCTTGATCCTATAAATCACGTCGTTTATCTTTGTGATGATAGTGTAAGGTCCTTCACATGCTGACTGTAATTTCGGTGATAAACCATTTCGTCGTTGCGGGTTATGAAGCCATATCAATTGCCCTCCTTCGAAGCCTTTGCTATTTGCTCGTATATCATATCGAGCTTTCACTTTGTCACTTGATATCCGTATTTTGTCTCGTACAAACTGATGTATCTCATTAATTTCTTCTTTCATCCGGTCTATATAATCTTGTCCGCATAAGGCCGCTGATGGAACAATCCCAAACTTCAAATCTCCAGGCAGGCGAAGATTATTTCCGAAAAGCGTCTTTGCTGGCGTCATCCCAGTAGTGTCATGTACTGCTGATCGATAAGCCATCAAAAACATCGGTATATGTTGATCCCAGTTGCGTTGGTTTTTATCTATCACCTTCTTTAGATATTCTTCCAATGTTCCGTTAAACCTTTCTACCATTCCATCCGATTGTGGATGCAAAGGCGTCGTTCGCGTTTTGTTGATACCGAGCATCTGACAGATCTCCTGGAATACAACCGACTCAAAATTTCTTCCTTGATCCGTATGAAGTTCCATTGGTACTCCAAAACGACTAATCCAATTATTAACAACGGCATTCGCTATTGTAGTAGTTTCCTGGTTTGGTAGTGGATACACCTCCGGCCATTTGCTAAAATAATCCATTATAACTAGCACATATTTGTTTCCATTATCGGTAGTGGGAAATGGACCTGCCACATCCATGGCAATTCTCTCAAAAGATGCTCCAACATTATACTGTTGCATAGCTCCTCGAGTTTTCCGAGCCGGTCCCTTTGCGGCTACACATAGATCACATTTTTGGCAACATTCAACCACCGACTGTCTACACCCGGACCAATAAAACCGCTGACGTACCTTAGCTAGCGTTTTGTTAATTCCTAAGTGACCTCCACTAGTTCCCTCGTGATATTCCTTCAGAATTTCCTTGATACGACTTTGTGATACCACGATCAAGGATTGTTTAACGTTGCCGTCAGTGCTTTCCCACACTCGTTTTAAACAGCCGTCTTCTAATTTAAGGCTCTGCCATTGTGCCCAATAAGCCTTTACAGTGGGGGCTTTGTCCGCGATCTCATTCCATGTTGGCCGGTACTTCCTCTTCTTATATTCCAAAATTATCGACAAATTCGGATCTCGTTGTTGTTCCTCTCGGATTGCTTCATTGGTCCATTCATCATGAGGTAACACTTGCATCAGCCTGACATCAATGATATTCTCCTTCCCCTCTACGCAACTACAATGTTTGCTTTCTGCCTGACATGGTTGTCTTGACAATGCGTCTTGATTGGTCACTACTTGACCTTCCCTAGGCCTTCGTACCATTGGAGATGGTGATCTTCCACGTTTCCGTTTATTTTTATAGCAGTCTCGTGAGATGTGACCCGATTTGTCACATATCCAGCATTTTATTTTTCCACCATTCGAAATTCTAGGGGCCGACTGCTCCATATTACTGCCGGTACTTATTTCTACCCGACGTTTCTTATTGATTCTTGGTCCAATGAGAGTTTGTGCCGTCTCATTCATTAACGCACAAGCAATGGTTTCCGCGAAAGTAGCCTTTGGTGATAATATCACTGCTCTGCGTGTGTCTTGGTCTCGTATACCATCAATAAATGCATCCATTTTAATTCTTTCCATGAAATCGGAAGCAGTATTTGCATGTGCTAGATGTGCTAGCCTCTCGACGGCCGATGCAAATTCTTGTAAAGTTTCTCCAACCTTCTGTGACCGTCCTTTCAATTCCATTCGATAAATTTCCCGCTTATGGTCACTTCCATATTTGGGTTCCAACGCCTTCATTATTTCACCATATTCTTTGCGATCGTTTTCTGGAATTGTTTGTAATATCTCGGCTGCTTCTCCCTTAAGTGCTACTATTAACGCTGCTGCTTTATGCGCTTCGTCCCAGTGATTTTGTGTGGACGCCATTTCAAATTAAAGCTTAAAAATTGCGAATGATGTGGTGCCGTCAAACGTTGGTGGCTTCAATTTAAAAGTGTTTACTGGTTGGATTACTTGCGCTGATGTTTCATTGAGTTTCATTACACTGACCTCCTTTTCGAGACGAAGAAATTTTTGTTCGACATATTCAATTTTGTTGTCCAACTTTTGATCAACATGTTTAACATCCGTTTTAACTTCTAGAATTTTCGTTGTAAATTCGTCTTTTACTTTCTCTACTTCGCCTTGGAAAGTACTAGCTAATTCGAGAAGTTTTTCTTCCATTTTATTTTGTCCTTCCACTACCAGTATTTCTAGTCGTTTAATTTGATCTTCTTGAATTTTCTCTTGTCGTTTAATTTGATCTTCTTGAACTTTCTCTTGTCGTTTAATTTGTTCTTGAATTTTCTCTTGTCCTTTAATTTGGTCTTCTTGGAATTTCTCTTGTCGTTTAATTTGTTCTTCTTGAATTGTTTCTTGACGTTTCGTTTGTTCTGTCATCATCTGTTGCATGACTGCCATCAACTGCGCCATATCGAAATTTCCAGACGATGCTTCGATGCGTAACTCCGGCGTTTCTATTTCAAACTCATGACTTTCTAGATCTAAACCATCACGCTCCATTGCTTCACGCAATCGTAACACCAACTCGTCTTTACGGCCTTCTGTCTCTAAACCACGCTTCTCCAACTCTTTCTTTAATTCTGGAACTTTTAACTTGTAGAGTTTCATTTTTATTTTTATTTTTTATTCACAATCCCGCCGCTGTCACCAATTCCTACTTTCTTGCCTTGTCACTTAAGGTTCGTATCTCTGGATTGTAAATAACTACCCGAACACCACTGTTCACTACCAAATTTCACAAAAACTACACAAGTTCCACTTTAGACACTGTTCACTTTCCAAAACAATAATTGCCTCAATAAAACACAATTATTCACAACTTAGTTCCTTTAACAATTCTTTATTTCACAAAAATCACTGTTCACTTTATTTAACAATAAAAATCACTTACTATCACTTACTATCACTTACTATCACTTTCTATCACTTTTTATTTTAACCGCTTGTTATCGCTTTCGTAGTTCAAGTACAACTATTCCTCGCATACAACATCGATTCGCTTATATACACAAATTAAAATATCTCGAACTTTCTACTTCTATCGAGATGTCACTACTACATTTAATTTGTTCAATTTTTAGTACTACCAGTACTATCGATATCTAATAGATGTCTTTAAGGTTAAGCTTAGAGAAATCTTCATATATTTACACTTATGCTATCGCACACTAGGTGGTACCGTGACAATATAATGATTAACCGTTTGCTGTTTTGTTGGCTGTATCAAATATAACTTTAAATTTTGTTGTATAGTACTTGATGATTTGATGACCGCATGATAAGGCAAGTATGTAATATACGACCTTATTCTACCATAATTATGTTGATAATGCAAATCTAGTCCATCCATTCCATATCGCTTTTTTATTAAATTATATTGTTTGAAATATTCTGTAGTCACGTGACCGAATGATTAAAAAAACACTCAATATCACCCTTGGCATTCTTTACACTACAATTTTATTGTAGAATTATTGTCTAGTAGGTGTAGTTTTGAGGCAAGAACTGCTGGAATACTGACAAGTGCTGGATGCTCACGTAGATGTCCCTGTTTTTAAATTTACTTCACTCGTGAAGGCTACCTTTACATTGATCGCAGGATGGAATTGTCTAATGTGGCGCTGGTCTTCTTAGATTGGTTGATTTCTTGCATGGTACGCCTTTCAAAGCAGTGATTCGCGACTCAAGCCATTTAAGAATTTTTTGAAATCTGAATTTCTTTTGCGTTATAAAGCGAAATCTCGTTTGCGTTTAGAGGGTCCTAAATGAACTGGTCGATATGTAAGTTACCAGTTGATGATTTGATGTCAGCTCTTATTAGTTGTTTATTGCATGTATACCTAAATTTGTGGTATGTTGTTTTGTGCTTTGCTCTCCAATTGTCGAATCTGTCCACACTGATTTTCTAAACTTCCTCAAAATCGTCATTGAAAATTCTATAGAAGATTTAACAGTTTCACTGCGAGTTCTTACATTTTGTATGTTAATTTTCGACAAAGAATTGTTTTTGTGTAGTCCCTACTAAACCGTGGTGTTTCTATGGTCAGAAGTATTGTTGTATTGTGGTTGCAACTACTACCACATAATATGGAAAACATTGGGATTTTGGAAAACATATTTGAGAGGTTCTCTTTGAATTCTGATGCTTCTTATCATATTATATAGTCATGCAAATCTTAGATTTGGTATAACGGTTGAGTTAAAAAGGGTTCTTGTTTGATCTGAATCTGTTTCTAGTAGTTATAGTAAAGAGATCTCTCACTATCTCTCACTATCACAGATAGAGAGAGCGTAATATCCATAATTTACTAAGTCGACTATACTAAACGAAGTTAGTGAGTTATAGTGAAGACGTCACCTCATTCCTTGTAAACTGATTCGATTTAGCTTCTATCTGCAAAATAATCGTTTTTTGGGCCCGAGTTCAAGTCATTTCTAGTTTTTCCATCTACTTTAAGGTTCCAAGACCTTTTAAATTTTTAATTGTTTGGTCTATAATTTATTTGAAGTTGGGTTACGTTTATCGCTATTTAAATTGGTTTTGATAATAAATCTTTCATGTTTCAGAAAGTTATTTATAACATTATTTATGTTATTATTCGGATTTGGAAGTAGTTTTTCTTAAAATGAATTTCGTTTGCTATCTTTTGTTCGGCGTGAATATATAACATTGTTGTAAATATTCGATAGGTGTTTTTTGACGGATCGAAAGACCAAATATAATTTCAGACATCTTACTAGGTAAATTTACAGTTAGTGTTTCACTATGATTAAGATATATTTTATTGTATTCAAATTGTATATGTAAGTAAACTGAAAGTAAAACAAATGAGAATTAAAGCGCAAGCACGTATGCGGATGTAAAATATAAAAAACATCTGCATACTAACCAATCAAATCTACATATATAAACCATGTGACTAATCTCCGTATTCCATGTAAAAACAAATTTAAAACATTTTTATCTCCGTTTTTACTTTGTTTTTATTCTGCTGCGCAACAATATATCCGCAAACGTGTGATTTGATTGGTGAAACTAGTCACATGGTTCATATATGTTGATTTGATTGATTAATATGTTGGTGTATTTTATATTTTACATGCGCAAACGCGCTTGCGCCTTTTTAGATTGAGACTTCCTGATTATATAACAAATCTCATCAAACAAACTTCAAAAATACAAAATACCACCCCAATAACATATGATACAGAAGTTTGTCCATACCCAAATAGCAGTAACAATTTTAAGTCAAAGAAAATGACAACATTCTCTCCGTGCGTGAGTTTCACTTAAATTTTTACAATTTTTCTACCACGGTTGGAATTGAATGGGGTTCGCTTACTAGTCAAACTGTTGCAGGAGTAACAAACAGTACTGAACTTATAACAAGCACCAATGATCGCTTGGGCAATCCGCAATGGCTCAAAACAGGATCAACAGGATTTTATAAAACATAAGAGATTTTAAGATTTTATCAACATAATATTGAGAGAGTATGTATAAGAATGAATTCAAAACTACTCTCAAAGTTCAAGAAAAACTATTTAGTTATACTTTCAACTCCAACTGAATGATGCACATACTAAAACGATGAACGAATGAGGTCAAATAAGTCTCAAGTAACTCTAATTGATGAAGTTTTGGATTGTAAGGTCGGGAAGGAAGCAGCATATGATATGACAGCATACCGCAATAGTTATAATATTTATATGGACTAGAAAGGCGTTTATACCCTGAAAATATATAGACGAAGTAAAAATAAACCCACAGCATCTTCAGAAAATTTTTTATTTTTCATGAAGAACTCACAAAAATTACAATGCCAACAATATTGCATGTGTCCACCAAAAACATAGGATCTTTTTATTCTGACACTATACCAACTATACTTACGCATATTACTGATAAATCGCTGAAAATCTTAAACCGGGTACCATACCGTAACAAACATAGCAACGCTATACAAGGCCATCAAGGTAAAAACTATAAAAATAGAGAAAATCGAATTATTAAAGGTAAATCTGCAACTAGTAAGCATTTTCCGATACACTGTATACCACATTGTTCGTGTCCCTACAAACTATTCCCAAGAATACGCGTACAATAAGTTGTTTAAACAAAATAGCAAGATCTCACCAGCTGCTAAATACACAAGAGACCAGCCAACGCATGGATCTTTGTATTAAATACAAAAACAATTTGCTAAATCTTTTGCAAAGGCGAAAACAGCGGCTTAGAGTTGGTCTCCAGCTGTATAATGGAGGGTGACAAATCCACAATAAATGAATACAAGGCGCTCAAAGTGATAAAACAGATATCATTGCTATAATCAACTATGACGTAAAGCTTCTCACTGTTAACGCAATTGAAACTACAATCAAAGAGTATAAGTTACCTGAAACAATTACAATCAGCCACAATCGATGCATAATTTATGTATTTTTGAAATTTTACATCATTTTATTTTTCAAATTACTATGCAAGCAATTATTTATGAAAATAAAAAGAAAATAGGCAAACAATTTTTTTTAAAACCGCATAAACATATTCTCCAGTTTTATAAATGGTGACCTAACTTTCACCCAAACTACATTAATAAATATAAAATCGGCACCTGCAATGTATTATAGTGATATTCGGTAGTTTTAGCTGATCTCTATTTTCCGCAGTGGAAAGTAACCTAATTAACCTTATTTTTAAATCAATCGCCTGAAGACTTTATTTAGAAAAATGTTGCTTAACTAATTCAGTAAGAGTGTTCACCCCACCAGGTAAATAAATCTCATCACCATTAAACCACATAACTATTATAGGTAATAATGGTCCGATTATTTTAGCTTTAATGACTGTATATTTTTGGTGCTAACTTTAAGCAGTGGCTTAAACAACCGATACTATGACGCAATAGATCATGTTTTCCGAAAGAGGCGTCACGTTTAAAGTTTTTAAAATACCATGTTATTCGCAAGAGGCGGCACGATCATAGTATATAGTATGCTATGTTTCCCAAAAGGCATGATCAAAGTATATAGTACCAACATTGCTAGAAGATTTTTTTTATTGCTAAAAAAAACACTAAACCTAACATAAAAAAATGTAATATTTTAAAGCAACACATTGTTTGAATGAAAATAATAGTCGGCCATGATTTTCTTGTTTTAAATTATTTTGTTGTTGTTCGAGATGAATCCAACCAGAACGATGTTCGTTGTTTAGTGTATTTATGTACAATTGTAATTTTTGCACACAATATTTACAAAATATTTTGTTTATATTTTTGACACATTGAGACAACTAGCAGCATAATCAATGCACTATTAGACATACGTGTAAAACATACCAATATCGATAAGTTGGTAGCATTTTCGTTTGTAGTATTCGTTTGACATTCCGACATGATCTTTTATAAGCGAATTATTTCGAACGGCAGATTATATTTTACGTTTCAAGTGAATGCCTCCGACTTAATCTCACACAATATTTCAGAAATATATAGTTAATAATTAGATCAACTGAATTAAAAATATGTATATTTGAATTGATAACATTCTAGTATGAGCCGCTAAAGCGGGAGAAAAATCAAGAAGAATAAAAAATAACCACTCCTTTAGAGAAAACATAAAAGCATGCATAAAAATAAATTATAACAAATGGAATGACACCTTCCTGGAAAAAACAATAAACAAAGGACAACAACACAGAGCCAACATAAACGGTAAAATCAATAAGAAACCATAGTTTTATAAACATAACCTCTAAATAGAAACTATCAAGAGATTAACCAGATTAGAAACGAATCATACTTTTTGATAAAAAGTCCATAAAATGATCAAAAAAATAGATAATGATTTATGTGATAAATGCAACGTATTGAACAACACTCAACACATCATCATTGAATAACCATATATAGAAGTAACACCAAACGTTTCCGCCGCTACGTAGTTGGTATAGCGCTGTATGCATTTGTATTTTAGATAAATTTAAATTAAGGGTTTAAGGTGCAAGTACGTATGCGGATGTAAAATATAAAAAATATCCGCATACTAACCAATCAAAGTAATACCTATAAACCATGTGACTTGTTTTACCAATCAAACCACACGTATGCACACAAAAATCTCCGTATTCCATTTAAAAACAAATTAAAAATATTTGTATCTTCGTTTTTACTTTGATTTTATTTTGCTACGCAATATTTTATCCTCAAACGTGTGATTTGATTGGTGAAGCTAGTCACATGGTTTATATGCGTTGATTTGATTGGTTAGTATGCGGATATTTTTTACATTTTACATCCGCATACGTACTTGCGCCTTTAAGTATCAACTATATAAAAAAAAAACTTCATGATTTTTTTTTACATTGTTTATTCAGTGCGAATATAAACACATACAGACAAAACCAAAGTCAAAACAAAAACAGTAGAATTCAACAGGAAAATCTAAATAATAAACGAAACACAAAATGTTTATGTTTATGTCCAACGTCATTTAACTCATATTTTACAAATGATTATAAGTATATCAAATTTCCAAAATTTTTTTTTTTGTACTTTTTGCTTTAGAATTAATTCTATGGATTTTTGCACGTAAAAGTACTCTTAATGTATGCATAATTAATTTTTTTATGTTCTTCAATGCGAAGTTTTGTATTGGTTTTCGCACAAACTATAAAGTTTTGTGTTTGAAACAGATTGTATCAAAATTATCCTCAAAAATCTTAATTATTTTTTTTATTAATTTTACAAAAACTTCTGTTGGTAAACCACCATTTGTAATTTTTTCATACTGGCGATTTTTAATAAGTAGCTCTGTATGTGGATCGCTTTGATGTTGAGTTGGTTGATCTTTGTACATAAAATTTTTACATATCGTACAATTTGTCTTTTTTGATACAGCATTTGCTAGGTACCCAGACAAATATGTAATTGACATGGCTTGGATAGCTCGTTCAGCTTCATTGGCTTCTTCATCCTTATCAGTATCATCCAATTTGCAGACATTTGACTTTTCATCGTATTGTTCGCAATCGTCAATAACATTATTGCTCATATTACCTGTATAAATAAAAATTTTATTAGTAATTACTCATTATTAAATTATAATCTTTATAGGTACTATTATAATAATTTAAAATTCTCACATTCCAAAAAAGACATTATTATACTGGGTATTTCATCGTCAGAGGTAGATGCTAACGCTTCTGTAGTACTGTCAGAGTTTTCAGGGTTCAAAAAATCTGGAATCAATAATTATTTTAAGTTTAAAAATCAAAAAAATTCATTATATTTATTAGTGTTATTACATTCTACATCTGCCATATTCAAAATAACTGAAGAATCAGAATTTTCATAAGATGTTGTATCTGGAGCAATAATATTATAAAAGCACATTTGCTTTAAATTTTTATGGAGCCGAAATGCAGACGAATTTTTTTCATATGAACCTCTATTATTTCTCACAACAGAAATGGTATTTTCTAAACAATCCGTATTTAAATGAGATGTGATTAGGTACAATTGGTTCTCTTTTTTTAGGTGATTCCATAATTGTAGCGTACCCTGAATTGATTGAGATAATCCATTAAAGCAATAGACAAATCCTTTTTTTACTCGTTTCCAAGTCAATACCCTCTTTAAATAGTCTTTTAAATTAGATATAACATCCACTTGGTCGTTGGATAGGGCACACTTGTCAAGATTTTTTAAATATCTATGTTATTACTATTCATATTATCAAATAATTTATTTATTAAAAAAAAAATTCACAGTACTGAAAGCCACTGGTTTTTCTTTTTTATTAAAAATGTCTGTTGTTGCCGCTGCAAAAATAGCCGTAGCAACGTGCTTACTAAACACCTGCGTCGCTAATTTGACCATCATTTTTTGAAAATTATCAGGTTTTATGTGTGGCTCTGTAAGTCTATGCATTGGTCGAACCAGACCATTATTAGCATAAAACAATTTCGACAGTATGTTCTAGGATATAATTTCTTCTTCAATCAAAATATTTGAAATTAGCAGATTATTTCTAATATTCTTAATTAAGTGAACTATATCAAAGAGACAAAATATTGTTTTGTTAAGTATAGTGATAGATGGGTTATCCTTAGTAACTCCCATTGCATTGTATGCTGTCCTATTTGGAGCTCCTTGATCACATGCAATGGCTACTACCACAATACTCTTTTGAATTAAAATTATAAGAGTAGTTTTAAGTAGCTCTGACAGTTGAGTTCTAACATTACCGCAATAGTATTCAATAATATAATAACGGAAAATAAAAATTGTATTATTGTAAAATATCAGGTTAAACTGATTTTGGAATAAAAAAATGCGATTAATTACCTGCTTCCAAGGTTTGTTAAGTCCCCGAAGCATAAAGATAAGAGCATGATTTGCAAACCCTTTCACTCGTCCTAATTCTCCTAAATCTTCGAATCCATATACAATAACTTCTCTCGCGTTGTATTCTAATTCAATTTTCATGATCATTTCGTCAAATACTAACACGCACTTTTTATTAAAATTGGACATTTCGTTCAATTTTTCTTTTAACATGTGGATAATATGTAAAGAAATTCCGATTTCAAAAGCCAACATGTCGTACCTACGTATAATTGTTCTTAAAGATGGCAATATCAAACCTACTTTTTGCATAAATTTGAAAAAAGATGGACATTTATAATGAAATTTAAGAAATAAATCTTTTTCATCTGAATTCCATTTAGTATTTTTCTTGTGAACTAATTAACTTTTCACAAAAGTCTCTACGCTTTTGGATTTATTTCCCGGCAAATTATCTATCGTAGTTAAGGCAGATAAATTATTATTTTCATTTTGTTTTAACAATTTGTAATCTGGACGATGATCTGGTGATGGAAATTGTGTTATATATTTCATACTATTTCAGCATGCTCAACTCCTTTAAAACCACTGAATATATTACTGTAGGTTTTTAATGGTGTTATGTTTCTTACAGTCCACTTTGTATTGCTCTTGTGTGATTGGTCACTTGTTGTTGAGTTTCCAGGGCAAAGTACTAAATTTTGATGCAAGGTTTCACCTAAAACATTGCGTTTTTTTATTACATTTCTGATTTCAATTTTCTTGATACTATTATCTATATGTTTTCACATATAGTATCATCACTTTCATTTAAACAGTTTTCTTTTATATTTATGTCATTTTTTAATGGGTTTGGAAAAGCACTCATTGATAGACGAGATCTAATTGAACTAAAATTTATAAATTGTTTGTTAAAATGATCAGCACATATATATATATATATATATATATATATATATATATATATATATATATATATATATATATATATATATATATATATATATATATATATATATATATATATATATATATATATATATATATATATATGTATATATATATATATATATATATATTGTCTCATTTGCTATTAGCTTTAACGAATAACTGTTTCCTGAATTAAGTAGCCACTTTTCTCGGCGATTGCCTTTTGGCAAAATAAATCTTGGAACACCATATTTTTTTTTGTTTTTACATCCCACATAATCACAAAAAACCATTTTAAAATTTATTTATTAGGTACACAAAAATATTTAAAAAATTCACAACTTCTAATTGTCTTCGAAGGTACGACTGACGAGAATTTAATGTTACGAGAACGAAAAAATACGAGCTATTGTTTTAATATTTCATCATTACTTGTAATAGGAGGATTTTTCGATTAGTTCGAGTGTTCGCCATCAGATAGTGTGTCTGGGATAAAAATTTACAAAAGTGCCAAAACAGTATAGAAATCAAAAAAGTAAAGTTTGTAAATGCAAATAAAAGAAATATGGTAAATTATTGTTGTGTAACTAGAAATCAGTAGATTAAGGCATTTCGAATTGGTAAACCAATATAGCAGCATGCAACTGTATGTAGTTTACACTTCTCTCAAAGTGATTATGAAAATAAAATAAATATGTACGAATAATAATAATAATTTTTTTTTTATTTCAATGTATAAACAAATAATATTTAAAATTATAGAGCAGAGTAAATTATTAAAACCAGATACAATACTATAAACAAATTACCAGTTCGGAGCCACCAGCCAAAAATTTATAATCATTGCTCTTTAAAAATTGTCCTACTGGAGCATTTTTGAAAAGCGATGATTATAAAGTTTCGGCTAGTGGCTTCTAAAGATAATTCAATTAATATAACAGAGCCAGGGCTAAATTGTTCATCAGAAGATATGTCAGTGATCCCTATTTTAAATACAGTGGAACTCGATCCTGTAAAGACAAAGTGCATAAAAGTTTTTTCTATGTGAATGAAAAATTGAATATATTTAAAGATTGATCCAGTTGAAAAGGTCAACACTCACATCCAAATAGAAAATACCAAGCTTTCACATTCTAATACTTCAGACGAGAAACTGCTTCAATACAATGGAATGGATAGAAATTTCTATATCTATGATTTGATTGTTTTAGTTTTTGGTTAAGAGTTACCGACTGAAATATGCGTAACCTGCAATATGAACATTCAAATTAACCATAAATTGCCAATTTGTTATTTTGGTAATCTTATCTGTCGATTAAAGTGGCTTTATTTCCACTGTATTTAGCGCCGACAACTTACAATTATTGTTTTAAATCATCAAAATTAAATTTATTATTATTCAAGTTTCCCATTGGATATATTTTTATGAAAGTATAAATTCTTTAAAAATTTGTATTTGCATATTACTTAAACGACTAGTATTAATATTACAAAGTATTACATAACCTTTATAAAACCATAAACTTAGCGTTTTGACAAGTTTTGATTTGGAATAAGCTTTATTTTGAGACCATGTATTTAAATTAAAATTGACAAACCGTTATTAACTCAACATAAAATATGTTTATTAACAATTAATACACAAAAACCACTCACATAACTATAATAAATTTATTAAATTATTTCATGAATTTAAATTTTTTCACAACCATATTGCTTAGGTTTTTTTTTTTTGTTTCTGAACTCTGCAATCTGTTCTGGGGCCGGAGCTCTCCCAACTCTTTCGCAGTTAATTTTTAACGTCCTACCTTACGCCTTCCTCCATCAGCCAAATTTTAAATCCATCTGCACATTGCATTGCTCCAGCCAGCCTGCACTGACATGGACGATGGTTCGGCCCATGGATTCTGCACTCCAAAAGGGGGTCATAGTTGTGTTCATCGTCATCACCGATCGAAATCAGGTGATGAAACATCCCTTTTGCAACCCTCCCCCGTTGGGATTCGAACCCGGTACCTCCCGTCCCAAACACCGCAGTTTTAACCACTGCGCCAATTGCTCGGTATTGCATAGGTTTTCCTATGTAAAAGTTTGACATTTTAAATTTTACCCCATACCTAAGACGCACCAAACGGCAGACACTTGAAGTAAAAAATCACCCTATTAGTTTTCATAAAACAAAACGCCTATTGTTCCATAGATTTCCCTCATAAATCTTAGTTCCGATAATTTGATAATGTTAAATAGTAAAAATTATTTAAAGGAGTTACCTTTAATACTTTTTCGTTTGACCAAACTCCAGTTTACGAAGTATGTGAAAACAACCGGCCTAATTTTACAAAAAGAATGAGTAGAAAAACAAAATGCATTAGGCGACACATATGTGTCGCTGCAAAGTTAGCGGTGTCATCTTCTATTTATGGTTATTCAATGACATCATAGAGGAATGCCGAAAATATGAATCGATCAGAAATAAATACAACGATATTAAAAATAAAAAAGCTGGGTGAACTATTAAAAAGTAACAATAATCTTAACTGAAATTAGTCTGAATTATAAAATAAAAATAAAAAACATAATAAAAATAATAAAAATAATCAAGTAATTCACTGCAATCGTAGTTGATATGAGCAGTAGTGCTCAGGCCAAAAAAGATAGTTTAAAAATAAAATAAAACAAAAACAAAAAAAAACATTCCTGTATACTAATTAATTATAATGGTAATTTGATGACATTTAATGGTAATAACATGATACATATTTAAATGCTTTTATCTTTTACAATATCGCTTACGACAGTCACCTCTGGTGAAGTGTTCATATCGTTTTTTAAACTTTGACCAACTGCACAAACCATTGTGACACCAGTCAATTTCGAACGGTCGTTCATTATGCAAAATTAAAACTTTCTCTCGATCACTCTCCAACGGACAACTGTAACCAAACGAAATCCACTTAATATAATCACTTAAAAATATAAGTTAAATATGTCCTTACTCATATTTAATAAATGCTAAATTAGAAGCAAATGGACATAATTTTGACGTTTTCCATTCATGATGAAATAAAAGTTGATCAAACCCAATACTTGTTAGTGATACGGGATCAACACGTACACGTAATGCAACAAGGAATAGATACAATGTGGTTGAGTGTGAAAAATAAAATGTGTTTTGACTGTCATGTGCATCTAACCGTTTAATTAAATCATCAACAAGTTCGCATGCCAAATTCTCATTAACTTTTGAACCATGACCAACTTTGTAATACGTTTTAATATCGTGATCATAATTTAATATTCTTAATTGTTGTGGTGTAAACGCAGCACACCAAGAACTAGTTTCATTTAAGAACCAACTTTGTTCGAAACGGCACAGATCATAAATTATACGAATTTGCTTGCCATGGAGGCGTGTATGTAAAAAACCTAATCGTTTGGATACATCACGTATAAGACGACGGTAAGGTGTTGACTTACGAAATTTTTGTGACTCGGTCCTAGAACTAGAATGTGGTTTAGTATGCTTTAACCACGTTGAGCATGTATTTTGCGGCTGTTGATTTAATTATAACATTATATCGTATTATGAATCATCGACCAAAACAGTATTATAACTTACACGTAGTAAATAGTCGGGACTTGCCATTGATGGAATTCGAATTTTCATCCATGATTTTGAACCAAATAGTCCGTCAATAAAAGCTTTAAAACTAGCTTTAGTGCGTTGTGTATTTGTGACGCGGAAATTAAATTTATCTCTTGAGTATTTCGTTGGAATTAATTGTGGAAATGCTTTTTTATATGATTTTCCTAGTTCTTCTAAGTCATTCCATCCTTGATCTACTAAAAATTCATTATACGCGCCAGTAATATTAAAATTCCATGCCCAATTTTTAATTAACTGAACATCTTGGTGACACAGTCCGCCAAATTTGGGGTAATTTCCTTTTGCATAGTGGGACACGACTGCGTCTCTAAATTTAGGAAAAACCTCCATTTGTTTTATCCTCGAAGTATATGGAAGGCGAGTTCCATGTCTGGCAAATAACCATATTTTTTTTGGAGTACAGTCTGAAATAAATTTTAACAGTTTTTAATAAATTTATTTACAATTTCGATATAGTCACAAAAGTGATATAAATACGTGGAATGTTGTTGTAAAGACTGGGATCTCCTTTGATCGGTTGATACGGTGTTTTTGATGCAAAACTCGTTTTAATTTGTGGTTTGACTGTGTCGGTGGCCCAACAATATTTTTCCAAGTGCCCATTGATTTGGACAGTTGTGTAAATAATCAAAAGTATTGCTAACTTTAGCATTGTTTTGAATGATGTCAATGCTAGTTAATCCCTCAGCAAACTAAATTTTACCTTTATATGTGCATAAACATTTTGATTTTATCTAAATTATGTATTTTTATATCAAACGTTATAATATTTCTATGAAAAATATACTCGTACCAACAAAAATAATTCATAAAAATTCCACTTACTCATGTTGGACGAGATACGCGAGTAATCAGAGGTACACTCCTTATCTGTATTTATTGTTTGTGAACCAAATATGTCTGACATATAAATAGGGTTTAGGTATACTGTATGGTTGTTAGCATTGATCATCTTATAAGCGTGTTAGTCTGCACGAACCAAACATATTACATACATAGGACAATAATTTGCTAAAGAGTCAATTTCTTGTTGTGTTTGACTTCTAGACCATAGATCTTTTCTAGACTATTAGTCTCGTAATTGACTGCGGCCACAACTTAATAGCGTGATGTTATAAGTCCAAGGAGTGTTCAATATTTGAGTATGTAAACCAAAAGTCAAGTCAAGTGTAATATAGTATGTTGGAAGATATAAATATTTGTCAACAAGTCTTCATTTCTTGATTGTCTAAGAACACTAATCTTTGAACCGATTCATGATTTTTCCAATTTTGTATCGTCATTATACTATTATAGCGATATGAACTGCAAAGTGGGATAATGTGTCATGTGGGAGGTACCAGATTCGAATCCCAACGGGAGAGGGTTGCAAAAGGGAGTTTTTATCACCTGATTACGATCGGTGCTGACGATGAACACAACTATGATCCCTGTTGTAGTGCAAAATCCATGAACCGAACCATCGTCCATGTCAGTACAGGCTGGCATTGAGTAATTCATTGTGCACATGAATATTCAAAACTGCAAACCTGTATGCTTCCGTTCTCGATTTAGCTCTCGTTGGCGTAAAGTAGGACGGTAAAATATCCGAAAAAGAGTTGGCTGAGCTTCGCGGATTGTAGGGATTTTTACTTTTTGTTCACCACAAATCACCACTTTTATTCACCATTGGTCTCGGAACAGTTAATAATTTTAATCATACTTTACTTGACGTTTAAGCATCATATAATCATATATAAAAATAATCTAGTAATTGATCTATTTTTATTTCTACCACAATTAAAATATTTAACTTTTTAATCGATTCGTACACAGACTTAAGGCATTGCCACATAGCAACGAAAAATTATCTGGCAACGATTTCTTCATTTATAATTAAATGAATAAAATTTATAAACTAAAATTAAACGGAAACTATACATATTAACTTAATTTAATTAATAAAACTCGAAAATTTCAATAATTTTATAAATTACATTCAAAATTATTAATTATTTATTTCTATCGTCCGACATCACAATATTGTGACTATCGTATAGTTTTTTTCGTTGCCAAACGCAGTATACCATTTAAATAATTTCAAACGATTTCCGCATTCAAATTCTTGGCGATATCTTGGATTCAAATTCAAATTTTTCGTTGATATTTTATGTTGTAAAGTTGCCTTCGTGTTCGTATTTCATTTGGTCAATTTTCGTTTATTTGAAGTAGCGGCCATTTTAGTCAATTTTTCACTATGAAATGACATAACGACGAATATTCTCGAAAATACTAAAACAACGTACGTTCTAAAATCGTTCGTAATTTTTGTTTCTCGCCATCTGGCGAGGAAACCAAAAATATAAACGAATCGTTTGTTTCTTTTTCTCTATTTGGCAATGCCTTTAGACTGCATCAGTTGTGCAATATTTAGTTATTCCTATTGATTAGATTTTTACTTGATCCTCGCTATGGCATGTCAAGCATTTTGCGTACTTAACTTTGCATAGATAAATAGGCCAATTTTCACGTAGGAAGTTTTTCTTTTGCCCCCTTGTTGGACGTATTCTCGTATTCTCCGCTTAAAACGAGTAATACGAGTAGCCTTTGTGAGTAGCAAAATCTTGCCTCATAAAAATATCCATATGGGAACATGGACATGAGTTGCACAACTGCTGAGTTACACAACTCGGCGATGAGGGCAGTTCATGTCACCTCTTTAAAAGAATCACTGGATTACACCGTACCATCACCGTGTTTATATCGATGTAGTACTCAACACTCAGAAATATCCAACAGATTTCAAATACTTTATAGTTGAAAGTTGTCAAATATATAGACAGTGGAGATTTGCATAGTCCTAAAAGATCCATTCTACGATAAATTTACACTGGCCATGCAGAAACTAAAAAGAAACGATTTCTCTGAGGTTTATTGCATTAACTCTGAGCTCTTGGTGTTCGGAGAGAATATTTTGTGGCACTTTTATTCGTCCTTAATCGATTAGTGGAACAATAGCAGACTAAATACTTTACAAAGACTAAATACTTTACAATTATCGAACAGCTGAAGTTGTGCAAAGATTGGTTAGACCCGTTGCCATGTATAGATGGAAGAGTTGGTCCAGGCCGGACGGATATCAGAAGTGGGTGATGGCGTTCAAGAGAAGAGATGAATTCATTGCATGATGGTCTCAAACGCGATTTAGCCAACACTTACTGAGTTTTCTTCAACCACGAGATTATTTAAAGAAAATTTCTTATTTCGTTCATAAAGTAAAAGGACAACGAATACGCTTGCTCGGTCACGTTTCGCTAATCGATCCTAAAATGATCGTGCAGTGATCTTTGAGAAGAGGGCCGCCATTTAGGAGGGGCAAAAGTCGCTGTCGGCTACAACGACTCCTCGGGTTAGAGAACTTAGGTTGTTCAGACCACTAAACAATAATAGCTAATAAAAAATTACGATCTGTAATTATTCAGAAGACTACCTGCATGATGGCCTCAAGTAAATACTTAAGTGGGACACCATTCATTAAGGAACACGACTTCACTGTAGGACACGACACAGTGGTGTCGAAAGAGAGATAAAATAAAAATGTGGAGTCACTAATTCTCTATTAAAATAATAGAAATCAAATAACCCTATAATAGACAATAATTTATGTCACTTCTAAAAATCATAGTCGATACTGGCCAACCAACGCCATTTAACAACAAACCGACTCAGTATAAAGCGGTACTATATATATATATATATATATATATATATATATATATATATATATATATATATATATATATATATATATATATATATATATATATATATGCCTTCCTCAAACGTCGGTCAGAACTAGAAATACGAGCTCAATTTCAATAGGCACTTTTCTAGCATGCTATAAATAAAGACAAAAGTCCAAAGGTTTCCAAATATTTATCAAGTAAATCAGGGTATAGAAATAACACTTACGTTCTCTTGATGTTTACAGTCATTGGAGAAACACTATACCGTCTAAGGTAATATTCCCAAAAGTGCAACCGCAAAATGTAGATATTGATAAGATTTTGATAAATAAATAATCCTTTAACTAAAATTGACAACATACGGCCAGCAACTGAACATTTCAAAGCCCGGTATTACCATTTTATGATTAATTACAAGGCAAAATTCAAGTTTTGACTTTGAGTCACCATGGACGCCAGCGTTGCCATATCAACAGTTTTCCTGTATATCACAGTTTTTTGTTATGATTTACAGTTTTCCAATTTTTTGGCAAGCTCCAGTTTTTTGTAAACGATATCAGATGGAATATAATTTCCCTTTTAATTGCCCTATAGGGATTATATTACCATTTTTGAAAATAAAAATTGAATTCAGTGGAGGAATGAAATGTAATATTTGTAATAACAATCAAAGCTGGTTTACAATCTTATTTAGCTACACTTTTAAAGAATGGCTGTCCGAATTTTGCCCTCGTATGTTGAGGAATGTGTTCGGGATATTCGTTCATTTATTCAAAATAATCGAAAAAGAGTGGATTATTAGTTCGCGCATTTTAAAGCGATTCTGAAATATAAACCACTTTAAAACCTTTATTCGTAAAAGCAACAGTCACCAAACTTTTGATTCGAATAATCAATACTAAAATTATTTTTTACCTACGAAGATATTGAAGAAGAATACATTCATCGTAAAAAACTATCGAAACTTTAAATAACCCAGAATTATTGTGTTTTTCAAGTTATTTTTCAATTTAAGTTATTTAAGTTATTTAATATTTCAAAGCTAGGAGCCCCAAATCCATTTTATGTAAAGAGAAATATCCCGTTTATATTTGAATATTTTCGACTGCTTTATTATTGAAGAGGAGTTTGTTTCAATTGAAAAATGTAAAACAAGTGATAATCAGTTTATTGAGCAGTTAAGTAGCAGTGATTTAGGAGCGGAAGATTCAGCACCACTCTATTTAGGTAAATGTTTGGGATAAAGGCTAAGTCCTTTAATTTTTGTCAGCTTTTGTTTTTAATTGCATCTATAGACAGGTTTTATGCTCCAAATTCAGAATTTTTTTCTTGAATTGACAGGTTTTTAGTAAAAATTGTGTAACAACACTGCATTTTTATTTGTGGCATAATTTTCTCAGTTTTGATAGGCTAATCATCATGATTTTTATGGGTTTTGGATATTTTTAGTTAGTGGCATAAATTTCTCAGTTTTGATAGAAACTGAGAAAATTATGCCACCAACCGAAAATGTCTAAAATCCTTAAAAATCATGATGGTTAGCCTATCAAAACTGAGCAATTTATGCCACAAATAAAAATGTCAAAAATCCATAAAAATCATGATGATTATAGTCTATCAAAACTAAAAAAATTATGACCCAAATAAAAATGTCCAAAAACCATAAAAATCATGATGGCCTATCAAAACTGAGCAATTTATGCCACCAACCGAAATGTCCAAAATCCATAAAAATCATGATGGTTAGCCTATCAAAACTGAGAAAATTATGCAACCAACCGAAAATGTCCAAAATCCATAAAAATCATGATGGTTAGCCTATCAAAACTGAACAATTTATGCCACCAACCGAAAATGCCTAAAATCCATAATAATAATGATGCCTAATCTATCAAAACTGAGCAATTTATGCCACCAACCGAAAATGTCCAAAATCCAAAAAAATCACGATGGTTAGCCTATCAAAACTGAGAAAATTATGCAACCAACCGAAAATGTCCAAAATCCATAAAAATCATGATGGTTAGCCTATTAAAACTGATAACTAATCAAAACTAATCAAAACTGAGAAAATTATGCCACAAATAAAAATGTCCAAAATCCATAAAAATCATGATGGTTACAGCATGGTACAGCATTTTTTTTATAATTACATAGAAAAGCACAAGTAAAAGACTTTTAAATACTTCCGATCGATATTCAGTCAGAATATTTTATCTTGCTAAGTTCTATTAGAAATTCGATTAATATTTATCAAACTACATCGTTAAGTGTAGGGACACTGGACTACCCTAGATTAATAGTCAGCCATCGTTAGGAACCATTTCAATCAAACAATTAAAGTCTTAATTTATCAAATCAAAGGCGAAAGTATTTTCTATATATTTAGCATAAATAATTTATAAGTTGTATTCAATAAACAAAAATAAAATAACAGCAAATTAATCAAATCATTATAGATGGCACTAAAAACGGTTTGAACGCAAATTATCGCAATGTTTTACCAGTTTATTTAACAGCAGATGTCACTCCGAAAACAATTGTGTCTTGAATGATCTTCAAACTGGTTTAATATTATTTTCTCTTTAAACGATTTGTAGTTTTTATTGTCTTAAAAATGCTACATTTATCTCATTCTAACGCATTTATTTAAGACGTTTTATAAGAATTTTAACCGTATGCTAAGGTAATGAAAAATATATAAAAAAAATAAAAAATTGAGAGAATAAGTTTTTAATACCAAATTTCTCTCTCACTCTCTATTATAAATACAAGTTTATAAACATCTTAAAGATATACAATTTTTTTTTTAGTTCATTTGTTGTTTCTTATAAAATAAGACTGCTATCTCTGGTTGATAATTTTTTAAATTCAGGTGATTAGTTTATTTATTTACATATTAAAAAATAAAATAAATTAATAAACGTTACGTACACGCATAAATTGTCTTACAATAATTAATTCTATTTAATCGGATGTTACAATTTATTTAATTATACAAATAAGACAACAACAAAACAAGTGCTAATGAAATGTGTCTGTGTATGTGTGTGTGTTTTTGTGAAAAGAAAAAATCTATCATGATCTTTTATCGATAATGTTATGTATAAAATATTTCCTTGAAAGCACTAGTGACGTCTTATCGATATATTTTTGCATATATGTATGTATAAGCAAAATTATCAAAGTTATCCGCATATCAAAATGCAAATTTAAATAATAATTTATAAGCAAAATGTGTACAAAACTAATAAATCAATCGATCTTCTTTAAAAACATCTTATTCAAATTATTGTGAATCATCAAGCGAAGGATATATGTATTTATAAAATATTTAAGAAATTTGTTTACGTTATAAATAAGTGCACGTAAATCAGGTGTTGTTAGTGTTTTGATTTAAACGAGTAAAGTAAAACTAAACAGAGATGCACAGTGTAATAATTTGGATTTGTGTACTATAATAAGACTATACATAACAAAAATGTCAAATGCTTATAATATCACCAAACCCAATCCGTTAAATACTGTGGCGCTAATTTATGTTTACCTGTGAAATTT
This sequence comes from Tipula confusa, assembly GCA_963556175.1. Lineage (NCBI taxonomy): Eukaryota > Metazoa > Arthropoda > Insecta > Diptera > Tipulidae > Tipula > Tipula confusa. The sequence continues at coordinate 162,667,604 of OY744475.1, read as the reverse complement.
TTGAACAGAGAATGCTATGTACGATCAAGAGATTGATAATACAAGATTGTTTGCAATTGTCCATAAACGTCACTTTTAGCATCTTTAAAACCGCATTTTGAACCACTATGGTCAACGAACGTTTACACACAATTCGGTCACCAGTGCAATATGTAATTATTTTTTAAAAAAATCACCAGAATTACAGGCCAAAGTTGACCCTTTACTGAGATATCTTACAAGATCTTTTTCATTACCAACGAACGATTTTACACACAACTATGTTTTACACATAGCGGCGGGGATCGAACTCAAGCCCGCGATGTGTCTAGCTAACACCTTAACCATCACTAAACGACCGGTGACAATAATTTAATTGTAAATTAAATATGTAATTATTTAATTTCTTAATTAAATTGGAATTAATTTCTTTAATTCCAGTGTCATTATTTAATTTCTTTTTATTAATTTTAAATTTATTAATCACGGCGTGGTAAGCAAAAAAAACTTACCCAACCGGTGACCGGTCACATTAAATGTTAAATAAAATATTTTTTTGAAATTTTAAAATTTGATCTTTTGAGAGTTAATCTAAACGATTTTTTGGTAACAAGTTTTCTTGGTCTTACGAAATTATGAATAAATATACAAATTATTTAAGACCGTATTACGCTGCTCAAAGTAGACCATTAGAGTCACGCATATTCAATTTGGCTGGCAACGTTGAAACCTAGAACGTTTTGCGACTCTTTTTAACTAATCTTTTGTTAAATAAACTTAAGACTACACAACTTTTATAGGTTTTGTAAATTTTCGATTTGTGACATACATTTTTCAACTTAAATGAGCCATCATATGTTTTCCGGATTTTTGAAATTGTCTATTTGTTGGGAGATTTTAATGGACTTCACCAAGTTTTTTCTGGATTTTAGAATTTATTTTGAATTGTGTCATATGTTATTTAATTTTATTTTGCTAACTTTCTTGTATTTAACCGATTTTTTTAAATTTTCGATTTATTGATGTATATTCTGAATTTTGGAGAATTTAAATGTGTTATGTATTTTGAAGATTTTGAAAATTTTTGGTTTACGCCATAAATTTCCGAATTTAAAATTAATCGATAAAGCAGTTCATAAATTCATGAAGCGTTCGAGGAATTTTTGTTCAATAGATCTCAACATACAACATATTAGTTTGAGAACGAGACATTATTTTAAATTAAAATATGACATGTTATAAACTCAGGTAGTAAGTCGTTTACACCAAATGTATAATTTTTTTTAACAATTATGAATGATAAGAAAAGTGACGCCAACTAATTATGTTTTAACGAGAATCCTACAGCTTCGGAAACATTATGTACACAGAAATACTCGTATTATGTATATCATATTGTGTTTTTTTATTTAACTTATGGACGGTCAAATCGATATGCACAATGGATTGAATTCTTAGTATGTAATATGTATATATATATATATATATATATATATATATATATATATATATATATATATATATATATATATATATATATATATATATATATATAATATAATCACTTATGCCTTATAAAATTGTATTCACATCTATATGAAAAAATTTGAACAAAAGGATTGTTCAACATCGGAATTCAACGGACCACAAATATAAATGAATGAAAAATATAAAATCATTTCCGGGTATCTTGATCAAGATGCTCATTCAATTTTTTTATTTAGGTACACATAGCTTAGTGATGAAAATGAATTTTTTTTAAATGCGATTGAGCTTAAAATACAACGTACTATTCTTACTGCAGATAGACCAAATAATGTGGTATGGAAAATGTCTAGTTAAGATCATTCATTATTATTTTCTTTCGTTTTTGTAAACATCACATTTTTTTTTTTAGTTTTCCAAAATAGACTATATGTATGCACACACTTACACATCTATTTCTTGAAAATGTTCAGTAGCAAGGCATTCGAAATAATTATGTTTATATTTTACTAATGGATTATGCCAAGCTAACACGTACTTTTTATTAATGGAGCTATCAAATATTTTAAATGTAAAAACCTAATGTAGTTAAAGTGGTTGTTGAGAGATTCATAATAACATACGGATTTTATAGGCCATTGTTTACCCGTACAGTACCATCGGTTTTAATCCAGAACTGGCCCTTCTTATTGTTTTATACAACAAAATAAACCCAAGTCGTTGTCCAGAGCCATTGCGGGCGTCATCAGCTATTCACGTATTGACTTTCATTTTTAACCAGTGTTTTGCTAAAAGTGGTTTCCATAAAAAATTTAAATTGCGTGTTGTTAAACCATTATTCAAGAAAGGTTACGGTTTAGACATAAATAATTATCGCCCAATTACTCTTTTAAGTACGTTCGCCAAAATATTTGAAAAACTGATCAAAAACCGATTATTGAGCTATCTTGATAAAATTAATTTTCTTGATAAGAGGCAATATGGTTTTATTAAGAATTCGTCCACGGAAAACGCTCTTATTTCTTTTTTGACGTCTCTACATAAACATTTAAATGACAATTTGAAGTCCTCTGTTTTTTTTATAGACATCAATTTGTTGATCATAATCTTGTCTAAGTTATATGTTATCGTTATTAGAGGAGTCTCATTGAACTTTTTTCTAAGTAAATTGTACAATCAACTACCACGTGCTATGAAAGAAGTTAATAGCTTGAAAAAAATTTCTAGGTCGTTAAAAGAATGGCTTTTTACAATTAGCAATATAGAAATGACGTTAAAAACTTTTTGTTAGTTTATAGTTTATTGTATTGTATTAGTAATAAAAAAATAAAAATAATGAAATAAAAACATTAAAAATTTATCAATAGAATTAATATGTATTCAATTAAATTTTTGATATCTAATATTATTATTATTATTTTTATTTTTTTCTCATTGACTCATTTTGATTTGTATTATGTTTATTATTTACACTTGTTTTTTAGTAAAACAATGTTTAGTTTGTTAATTGTTTTGGTTTGTTGATACATTTTGACATTTATAAATTATTTTAAAGAACATATTTTTATTAGTTAATTTTTTTCAAATGTATATATAATTCCGTATTTAGTACTTAAGCATTACAACAATTTTCAATTTATTATAAGGTATATATTTGTGTGAATCGTATCTCCGCTACATTTTTTTAAATAAGGAGATCACTAAATTAATTTTAGTTATTATTTTATAAATTTTTTTGTAATATTTACTATTTTTTTAAAAACTAGGTAAAAAAAAAAAAAAACAAAAAAAATATGTACATATATATAAAGGGTGTCCCAGTAAGAAGTTCAGATTTAAAAATTTCATAAAACAAAAACGGCTTAATATATTTCCAAATTTTTTTGTTTGAAAGTGCAACTCTCCTGGTTATTTATGGAAAATGATTTCAAATGGGAGCCGCGGCTGGCCTTGGCGAACTTCATTCGGTCGGTCCAATTGATGAGCACATTTTGGCATGTGTGCGGATCTATTTCAGCAATGGTTGCTTAAATATTGGCTTTCAAATACACATATTGTTTTTAGATTGTCCGTATAACAATTGTCCTTCACGGCACTCCACAAATAAAAATCCGAATGCGTCAAACCACAGTTCCTTGCCGGCCAATTCAGGTCACCATTTCGACTAAACCAATATCTTTAAGATATGGCCACAGAAAAGATGTTAACATGTGGCGGTAGTTGATTTCATTGTTCTCAGCTGTTGGTGCATATTTCGGCAACCGCAGCGATATTTTCGGCCGAACGAACACGACGAGCACGGGTACGTGTTGGATTGTCGACTAGGTAGCCCGTATCACGCACTTTATGCACAAACTTATTGATATCTTTGGGTCTAAGTCCCGTATTTTGTACGACATTTTCTTGGAACCAATTGTCTTTGTTGTGGAAGTAAATTTCCAAAATTTCACACTTTTGTTGAAGCGTTAAGCAACTCATTTCGTCAATTAGAAATAATATACTGAGTTTCTGTCAAAGAAAGTATGGCATTAGTCTTGCCAGAGCTAAATGTAATTAATTACAGCATATGGCTTGCAGGAATTATATTATTAATAGTTATTATATTATGGATTACTTAATTACAACTTTCAGGTGAAAATTAATTTAATTTATTACAGCCTAAGGCTTGGAGAAATAAGCCATTAATCGATTTTGATTTCAGGGAACCTTTTTGAAGAATACAGTTGAAATATGGCACATGGGAGTTGCTGATAAAAAATGACAAGAAGCAGAGCAGTTCATTAAAATTTTGATTGTCTTGCGTTAACAGTAGATTGAATATTGGCTAACTGGAAACCGGACCAATTTTGTCATTACTATGACATACCTTAACATCCCTACTCTAAAGATTCCCGTAGAATAGAATTGTGTCGTAATGATCATGAGGTGGCTGAAACCGAGTCGCTTCTATCTTGCCTGAAAATATATTTATAGGAATATAAATATATGAAAATCCACCATCTACCGTTTGTTTAAAGTAAAAAGTCTGTAAGAATAGGACCGGCGTTAACCGGCACACTTGCCCAGAGCTTGGTCTCACAGTCTCATCAGTCAATTAAATATTAGAAAACTCACTACAACTTCAAGATGGTTGTTAAATTTTTGACATTGTTTTATAAGTGTGGATCGTAACAATACATCAAAAATGTCCACGATTAACAGTTGGCTTCTCAGTTGGTTCTCACAATAGTTCGGTGCCGAAGAATATCAAGGTGACTTCATCGTCCAATATTTTCCAATTTCTTGTTTAATTTCGACACGTTGAATAAAAAACGCACATCCGTGCGTCTTTTGTATGTTATCGAACTAAAAAAATTACTCAGAATCATCAAAAAGAGTGTATAACAGCTAAGGCCAGGTACTTATGTATATGATCTTCGTTGTCCAACTCAAAGATGGTTCACAAAATCTAGTCGATATTCTAAACTAAATGATAAATAAATATTCCAATTAATCATACTACCAATTAATAAAGGTAATTACCATTTAAAATCATTTCAGATGGAGAGAAAACTATTTACAACGATACTATTCATATCAATCACATGTTTGTTGACAGTAAAATATACATATTCGTGTAACGAGCACGTGTGTGCTTCGATTGTATCAAAATGTATGTTGACAGAGAGCTGTAAGTGTGACTTAAAAAGTTGCTCATGCTGCAACGAATGTTTTAAATGTTTAAGCTTTTTATATACCGAATGTTGTAGTTGTGTAGGTATGTATCATAGATTTTATGAAAATTATGACATAGTTTTGCATTAATGCAATCTCATGTAATTTTTAATTAGAAATGTGTCCTAAACCAAATGACACAAGACCCGGCCTTTCGAAACAATCACACGTTGAAGATCTGGAAGAAATCCCAGGATTATTTAATGCATTGACTGAAGTGGCTGATGATGATAATCAGTGGTTAATATTTACGTTCCCAGTTGATTTCGATGCTGCACTCTACGGCACAAAAGCTGATCATCATATAAAAATGGTGATGCGTAAGTATTTATGACTTATAATAATCTTATATCACCATAATATCTATGATATCATTTTATAGATTCGACTGATCAATCATTAGAACCCATCGAAAATATTACAAAAGATATTGTTACAGTAAACTGCACGGTTGTTTATATGACACAATGTATGTCTTTTAATAAATGCCGGGACCACTGCCAGAGTATGGGTGCCACGAGTTTTAGGTAGGAATTTAGCCGATTACAATGTATATCCGATATATTTTATTTATATATTACTACAATCTGCAGATGGTTCCACGATGGATGTTGCGAATGTGTCGGTAATACATGCATCAATTATGGAATCAATGAAAGTCGATGTTTAAAATGTCCGGAAAGTAAAACGGACGACTTTGAAGAATTTGTAAACGAGGATGAACTAGATTATGGTGAAGGAGAGGGGCCACTAGATACGGTTATTGATACAAATTTGTAAGACATTTTTACAAATATATAAAAAAACATCGTCAATTTTTTATCTCGAACAATGGCCATATTTAAGCAAATTATTTAAGTGAACAAAAGAAAATTGTTTTTTTAATTTATTAATCTCAAGTAATTTAAATTCAATTTTGTTTAAGCTGATTGAAAATTTTTGTTTGTTAATAAAATAAGTTTGTAAATAGTTTTGTTTAACAACGTTGATTTTATTTTTAAGCAAATGGAAAAATAAATCGAGTTTTACGGAATGCAAAACAACTTTGTCAATCTTAGATGATCATCATATTGAATACTATACAAAACAATTGGTCACATCACTAATTACAAAGACTCAACAACTAAGTCCAATTACATCAAGAGCTTTATTAAAAGTTATTATAGTAAACACGCGTATTAGTTATGTTAATTACTGTCTGTTAACAATTTGACTCGATCTAATTTGTTTAGCAACTCCACTTTGATCATAGTAGTTGACTAATAGACGCTGATTTGCTTATTATTTAATCATCGCGATCTTTAAGGAATCGATACGATATTCAAAGAAAACTTATAGCACCAGACTATAATATATTATATTATATCATATAGAACAATCGGGTTCTAACATTATATTTATATTCATATTGTGCTAGACGAGAAGTAAGCCATTATAAAAGTTCCCAAGAATTTGTTACAATTTCTCACAAAAAGGTGAAATATTTGCTAAACATTATATTACTTCTAATGCAAAACAATTTGCTAATAGAGTGATAATGTGTCCTGTGCATATAAATGCACTAAAACTTAAAGACGAAGTTTTAAATCATCTAGAAGAACAAAAAGTTTATCACAGTGTTAATTGTACATTATTACTGATGATGATGACTAACTAGAAAGATTCAATATTTCAATAGAATTCTTGTAATCAGTTTCACCAACAGACATGCTTGTTCATGCTTTAAAACTTTAATATCGGTGAAGTTAATATGTTGCTTCGAAATATTAAAAAAAAGCTCTTTGTAATGAGCAATGAAATGAAATAAGCTATATATGATGCTGTTCACCCTATGAACAGCTAGAAGGTCCCTGTTAAAGAGAACATGTTCTCTTTTTTCGATCCGATCTTTTTTACTCTTTCATTTTCTTATAATAAAAATGAAGTTTTTTCTATATTTTTAGTGAAGAATTAGAATAAAATATTAACTATTTTCGAACATTTAATCAAAGACTATTGTAATTGTGCTACAAATTTAAATAATTATATACTTTTAACCAAAATGAAATAAAAGATAAAGCAAGGACTCTTATCTATGATTTATTCGCCTTTTGACGCAAAGTGGCTGACACCTAGTGATTTTTTTTAAAACTACGGCAAAGGTAGTCAAGTAGTAATAGTTATTTGCTGATCAAAGTTGCCTAATTCTAGTTGAATATGCATTATGACATATAAACAATTGCTGACCACCTTTAGCTCTTACAGTACGTAGCGCCGCCTGCGGCACTTTAAAGGCGAATATGCACAAATCTAATCTATGATAATTAAAATGAGTACAATAAAACCGCAAATGTGTATGACAAGAGCTGAATAATAAATAGCCATATTTTGTCCTCGTCAATCGAAGAACGAAGCTCATTGTACAGCTTGTGGTACCACGGTGTTAATCGCGAACAAAGGTAAGTTAGACTTAGAGCAACTTGGTAAAATAAAGAAGCGTCATTTCGTAATAAGGGGCGGAGAATACTCTAAACATATATTTAGTTCGCTTAACACATATTTAGTTCCGAAGTTTTCAAAATTAGTAGATTAAATTTCCGTTGTGGGGGAACACTAGCTTTTTATACTGTTAAAACCGCAATTTTAATTTTCAGTTGACCAACTGCAAATGGAAAATAAATAAATTTTATGATTTTTTCCAAATATGAAAAAACTATTATTTTTTCCATAATTGGAAAAACATGTTCTGCTTACTCAAGAGAAAAAAAGTTCTCTTTTTTTAATGCAAATGTTCTCTTTTTCCTCTTCACACTTATGGCCACCCTAGATGTTGATAGATTTGCATCAGGAACCAAATAATATATAGAGTCGTCGCAACCCATATATAAAAAATACTTAATATTTAGTTCCGGGTTCCAATCTTAGTATCGGGTTTTAATCGTCGTTGCGGGTCAAAATCATCTATATTACAAGCCTAATTGTTTGTATAGTCATGCTATACATGAAATACTGTGTAGAGTAAGTATAAGTATATGTATCATTGTATTTTATATAATTTAGCACCCGCAACGACGATTAGAATCCGACAATTTTGAATTTTTTTTTATATAAGAGTTGCAAAGTCTCTTTATGTTATTTGGTTTCTGGTTGCATCCAACACAAATAGTATTCAAGGAAGCAATAAGGTCTTTACCGCAGGAACATATTATACAAGGAAGTTCTTTAAACAGGGTTTTCTAGGTAGGTTCGAGTGGATAGTGTCACACATTAAAGCATAAAACATATTTTACATTTGGCAAGAGCACAGATATATATTTAGGGATTAATGGGCAAGACACAGTGATCGGATAGATGGTAAACATCCTTTAATGGTCGGTACATGAATGATATAAAAAAATTAGTCGCGATCAAAACAAACCAAAAGAAAAGATTAAAATAAATTTTAATATTTCCGTTTGGTTTGTTTTGTTTTGAGCGCGACACATTTTTTTGATCATGTACATGTACCGACCATTAAAGCTAACGATTACTAGTTGACAACTTACCGCAAATTTTAAATTAATTCGTTTGTTCAAATTGTATCTTCTTTTTTAGAAAACATCTTTTATTTTTTTAAAATTTAGTTGTCTATGCTAAAGGATATATCTATTAAACCTTTTATTAACATTTTAAGACCTTAAAACTGAAAGTTTTATGTTAAAATTTTTTGTAACATTTACCACAAATTGGTTTTAAATTTAAGTTTAGTTGACTTTTCATTAGTTTCGATCTTTAATCTATAAACTGAAACTGTATCACGAATTAAAAATAATATAACGCACAATAATATTATAAATTATAACAATATTTTCACATTTTTAATAAACATTTTATGATGTGATGAATTCAGCCGAAATAACTACATATTTTGAATTTGGCAATATTTAAAATATCGATAGTAGCGAAATAGTTGTAGTGATAATTCCGATAACTATAAATTGTTTTGCCCTTTCGACAGAAAAATGTAATGTATAACAAGAACACGCGTATTCTTGATTCGGTATTTACCATCATTGCATTTGGGAAATACATCGTGTTAGAATTCCCTCTTTAACACTCATCCATTAGGGTCCTCTATACATGACAACAGGTTTGATCAACAGCTTATATAAGATCAGTATCCATGGGCCGTACCATCGTTTATGCCAGTACAGGCTGGCTGGAGCAATAATGCAGTGTGCAGATGAATATTTAAAAAGAACCTATATTAGTGCGTTCTCATATCGACTTGGCTGGCGACGGCGTAAAGTAGGATGCTAAATTAACCACGAAAGAGTTAGAAGAGTTTTGGCCTCAGAACAAATGGCATGGATAAAACCATTAAAAAAACTTCAACTTGTCAGGATTTACTTGAAACCAACACAAGGTGCAACTCAACCTACCTTTCCATTTTTCATGTAATAAAAATTACGTTTCCAACAGCTGACTAAATGGTGGCAAAACTATTTATATCGCTGTGGGCATTCGATTGTCTAAATGACATTTAGAGTAAAATGCATATGTTTCACGAGTTAAATTTGCTCTGGTATATTGAAAATACGTGTAAGCTTTTGACTGGGAACATTTTTTGTGCCTGCCTATACTGTTAAATGGCCAATTAGAATTTCAGTGGTTTTTTGCGTCTAATAAAATGTACGTATTTTCTAATTTTGAATACATACACCTTCGGGAACCAGAAGTATCATATATGTATACTCTCTTTCTAATTAACCCCATAAACCCATTATATTTTATTTACAATATTACAATATGTAACTAACGACATGATTGTTATTTTTTTTACCCTTACAATATTATCAATAAATGATACTCTAAATTTCAATATGACATATTTATTTTATATTTAATCTTTTTAGTAATACCTGCCACAGTAGCCAAAGAAGCTTTACTGCAACATGTAAAGATTACACGCACTCATTTTTTTTTAATACATAATTGTGTATACAATATGTCAATTGTCTTCTGAATGTCCAAAATTGACTCAAATGATTTTTTTTTTTTCAAGATCATTTCTTCATTGTCATCGTAATTTTGATAAATTTCATTTCAGCGAGAATATCATTTTCTTTATCCCGAAATAGGAAATAAAGAGTAACCATTTCTCTTTTATATTCTGTAAGATCATTGGTCATATCATAATTCCGGTTTCTAATGGTTTACGGCTTTCGACGTTTACAATAACCCGGTTTTTTTAGTGTAATGAGCAACAAATTCAGCAAATGAAGTAGCTTCTAAATTATGAGGCCGTTTTTTCATATTTATCGAAGAAATTTTCTTTCTAAATGTTAGTGCAATCATCGTTAATTTATAAGTCTTCCAATTCTCTATGAGTTTATCTAATACGTTGTCGTTCGATCGACCAAACTGTTAGAATACATCGAAGAAAAGCTAAGTTATTTTCTATGCAGCTATTACCATAATCTTCCAACTAGATTTGTTCTTTTATAATTTTAGTGTCTTGTCTAATCTGCTTGAATGCAACAGTTAAGCTGTATCGTACTCTTAATCTCATAATTTTCATCACCAAGTAAAGAAGATATTGAGGAGTGACTGCCCTGCGATCGGACCGTCTTAATTCCCTCGCAACCGTTTGATATAAATCAAACTTTAAAATTTATTAGTTGTCCAAATATTCCGGATTGTCCATTTACATGACGCAATCTTCTAATATGTATAAAACTCAAGGCGCTTTTATGGTTGTGTTCATTCGTTCGGTAATTCGTTCCGTACTTTTTTTAACCAATCACATTCCCTTATTTTCCCCTTATTTTCGTTCCGTATTTTTTTCATTAAAATGACCAACTTTTAACTTTTCGTTCGAACGATTATGGAGTAAAAGAGAAAATTATACAATTTAAAAAGGATAGCAATACTATATACAAACAAATTTTAACAGTAGCAATAATTTGATTAGTATTGTTGAAGTTCAGTGGTAAACGTATATAAATTAAATAGTAAATCGTTGTTTAAAATTAATTTTACATAAAATAAAATTAAAATAGGTATAGTTTTCTTTACAGACAAATAAGTTTGATATATCTATCAAGAAAATGTCAAATGCTTAGATTTTTAATCGATAGGTGGTGACAAAATCGTTCCGTGAATTTTCATCAACCATAAAATCATCAAAATAATATTACCGAAAGAACGAATGAACGAACTAACGAATGAACACAACCATAAAAGCGCCTTCAATCGCAGAGAAATGAGTCTGTCTATAATAAAATATATTTTTGGAAAATATTTTTATTAATTATAATAAATATTTTTTTCTAATTTAATAATTAAATTTTAATAACTCATCGTCAAATAATTCTTGTATTTTTTTTGTTTTTTTTTTATACAAATTGAAAGAATTGGTTTTAGTTTCATCGTTAAATAACATATTCACTAATTAATCTGTTGAATATCCATAGACCATAATATAATGTTACTAGTTTATGATTATTATATTAAAACTTGATATGTAAAAAAAATTATATTTCTGTTCTTTATCCTCCTTTATATTTTGTTACTTTCTCTTGAGAAGAAATAGAATTACTAAATAATTTTTGACATTTCTGGTTTGAAATTATCGCCACATCAAAAACACGAAATAATGTCGATAAAGTAGATTTCTTTCTAAAATTTTAATAAATATTTCAATTTATTCAATTTATTTTTTACAGGTGTGTAATAATAAGTATAAAGAAAATCAATTATTTAAATTATTATTTTATTAGTATTAAATTTAAGTTAAACAAATTTTGTAGAGCGCGAGTTTGACGTGTAAAACCAATTTAATTTTATTTTCGGTTTGACGTAATATTAAACGATATGAAGTTGGCGCTTAACTTTTTGACGTGGAATAACGTGATATTATTTATCATATTTACCCGACCGAACATGCTCAATGGGGCATATTCTCAATTCGGTTGCAAGTAAATAATATGCGCCGCTCAAAATGCCGGATTTGCGACAGCTGAAATTGCGATTGTAATTCGACATTCTTGATAATGATCGCAAATTAGTAATTCAGCATTTGCTGAATACAATTTATTGTTATCAACTGTCACATAATTTTTTGATTTTTATTTGGTTCATATTTTCCAGTGATATTCAATAATTGTTTTTGATATACAAAAAATAGTAAATATTAGCCAAAATTATAGAAATTGTAGTAATATAGAAAGTCATAATACGCATCCCAAACATGAAACAGCTGGTTTTTGAGGTAGCTGCATATGTTCTATCTATTAAGCCAATCACATTTGGGATGCCGTATAAAGCGGAACTTTTTGTAAAGCGATATTGCTAAAAAAATCTTATCATCACAATCAAAAGGATCCTGACGAAATATCTTCCACTGAATCCACGTGTTTTATCTTCGTCGTTGCGTTAACTCCATTTATAATTATCATAATCATTGTAATTTTAAAATTTATTTAGCAAGTTGGAATTATTTAATTTAGGGAGTTTAATGCTGAAATTCATAAAATAATTTATTATTTTTGATACTAAAAAAAAACACAAAAAATATTTTTTTCTATCTGACAGATAAAAATCGGAGAAAAAAATTATCTCTGATCTCTCCGATATCAAAAAAAAACACGGCCTATATTTTAACAAGTTTGAGGTTGTCTATGGTTATATCATGTTGTCTATGGTTATATACTGTGTTAATAGATTATAAATCGGGGTCGCAAAAAAAATACGAAAAATTTAACAAGTTGCCACTGTTATTTTTATCGGAGATCTCAATTTTATGATTCAGTGGTGTTAAGTTACTTAAAGTTAACTCACTTGCGACTATGAATGGAGGATGCACTCCATACCCTAATATATAACGTAAAAAGATAACTCCAACATGATCCAAAGTTAACTATACATACAAGATAACTCGACTCGCAGCATATACGTAGTATATGTGATAAAAACTGGAACTATAAAAAAAAATATTAAACGTCAAAACATGATTAGTATCATCACGCGCCATTAAGTATTTTGGATTTGTATTTCAAGTTATTTATAAAAATAATTAATTTATTACTAAATTAACTTAATAAAAATAAATTGAAACAATGGGTGAACCAACTAACACACAAAGTATTAAGCGCAAGCAAAAATATAAGAATATGCTAGATTTTGGTCATGAACTATGTGAGTACTGATTATTTTGAATCACTTGGATTTGCATCATTCCATTTGGGTTTGTTTATGTTTGAAATTTGTTAATATTTCAGCTACTCGGGCCGAAACCGATAATGTTATTGATACAATCAATTATGTTAAACAAATACTTACACAATCGGATGAATTATCGAAAGAGGGTCGCATTACGGACCGTGCAAATAATTCAACTGAAGTGGTACTCGATGCTCAGGTAATAAAAATGAGCCACGAACTGATCGAGCGAGCAATTTCCAAAGAGACAACATCTGAATTTAACGAAACCGAATATATAGCCGTATTAAAAAATCTTATGAGCAACGAAGGACCAAGGAATTTTGATCTAATAGGAATGTATGGAATAGATTGTTCTTCATTTTATTATGAAATGTTTGTAACAATGTTGGGTGCATTTGATGCGGATCCCGTTATTGCCGAACGTGTTACCAAAGAACGAGCTAAAAAATCTAAAGCGGTTCTGGTATGTAATGGCATCATTAGATTTGTTTCATGTTACTTTTAATATATCATTCATTTCGTTTATTTAGGAAAGTGTAAAACGACCGGAACAGCTAAAAAAATTGGAATCGGAAGGAGGTACAAATGAAGTAAATATTGTGATGCAACAAATTTCCGATTTATACAAAAATAATGGTAATAATCCGCTATCATACTACAAAGTGGTTGTCGTACCAAAAAATTTAATGCAAACAGCTTCGAATGCATTCTTAATTTCGTTTTTAATAAAAGATGGTTCGATAGCATTAGAAAATGATCAAAATGGCCCAATGATACGGCCGATTGAACAGGCAGAAAAAGATCAGTTATTAACCTCGCAAAAAAATCATAATCAAATGCTAATTGGATTTACAAACGAAATTATTGATAATCTTGTAAAACAGTATAAAATACGAACTCCGTTGTTACATTTCGAGGACTTCGATGAAGATCATTAGGTTTTTTTTATTTATATGTACTATATTTCTACTGCCCGTGTTCCATTCCAGTGTGACAATTCTTTTTGGCAAATTAATAAATTAGCCTTATGTAATGTTCATGTACAAATGTTTAAGTAATAAATTTTTATGTTATAAAAATCTGTATATGTTTTCTTATCCAATGTTAATTTATAATTGGGTTTTATCGTTTCCGATAACAGGGCACAAAAAACCGAACTCAATGTTTTATTCGTCACCAATTTTCAAGGGGAATAAGCCGAAACGTGATTACTTTATGCCTGATTAGACTTAATTACTAATCCATTTAATTTGTACGATAATAAAGATCGGTTGAATTACACGACAGACTGCTTACATAGACAACGAAGTTATACAATTTGACAGCCTAAGCACAGTTCACATATATTTTTTAAAGAATTTTCGCTACTGCGCTACATTTTTGGACGTCACTTATGTGTATGATTCAAGAATACGAAGAAAAAACTATTTTACATTGACGCAGTCCTCTACATCAAGTAACAGTAAATATTAATACAGTCTGGGTGTGAGAGTCAGACTTGCACCCTGACTGATGAGTATGAAGGACGGCAAAAGGCATTTGAGAGAAGAGACACCTTGATATAGAGACTAAACGCATCGATGGCGACGTTGGTAAGTACCAACGTTTCTTCCTTTTTTATGGAGTTTCTTGTTCTACGATATCAGGAATTTTATTAAAATACACGAAGTCGATCATGAAGACAAAAGGAGTTCAAGAATGCTGGCTTGGTCACGTTTTACGAGCCAGTTAATAGTCTAGAATTGTTATCATTAACGATAGTCACAAGTAAAAAGATGTGGGATTTCCGAAACCGTTTTGATGTTTGCTAAGGAATTCACTGAATTACGTATTCACACCCACATATATAATTATTATATACTTTTAAAAAAACTGACTTGTGGTTCTTACGAAGAACTGTTCACGAAGAGCAGCAGTACGACATCTTCTAAGATGTCACTCTTGTCGCCTCTCAAACCTATTTATCGATCTTGATAATAAAGTCACTCAGGGTGATCAAAACTTTGCGATACAACACGAGTTACCACCAGGAGAAAGGCCAGCCGCTTTATTAATTTCGAAATTAGTTAGGATAAGTGTGAAGTAACCGAGTCTTTCCATTGTTGTTTCGCACAGAACCTAAAGCATTTTTATGAATGATAATTGTGTTCCTTGGTTCGCATTGAAATCTCCTTGTATTATTTTAACGTCGTTTCTATGAGTTCTTGCTATTGTTGAAGGGAGTTGTTAATAGAACTCGTTTTTCCTTGCTTCATCTGTCTCTTACTATTCTGCTGTTTATTGATTTTCATTCCATCAATGCTTTCTCAGCTGTAGAAATTGTTACTATGCTCACGCCTTCTTCATATACGTTGTAGATAGTATTATGTAATTCCTTTGTTTGTATTCAATTCACCACTTTTTTTTCACGGAATCATCACAGATGTTCCAATTTCCGATTCGTGTTCGATAAGCAATGGTCGATATTTTTTCGTTTATTCTATTTGTAATACTATTTCTTCTAGCATTCGTATCTGTAATAATTTGATTTTCAGATTAATGAATGATTGGTTTTTTGAATTCTATTCTAGAACTGCTGGATAAAGTATAATAGCGTACCAAGTGGAAATTCTCAATCAGTATTAACCTCGCTTATGGTTGCTTAACGTTATCGATGTAATTCACATTCCTTGGTCACGATTTAAATAAAAAATTAATGGTCTCCCAACTTTTTTCCAAAATCTTCAAATGTGTTTTGTAATGCGGATGCCACTTTATAAAGTTATCAATAGTTGAATAATTAAAGTTTTGATTATTCAAAATAAATTAATTATTTTATCAAAAAGTTAAAACACAATTTTTTTGTATTTGCATTTTGTTTTTTTTTGGATGGAAATATATTTATTTTTAAAATTTTAAATTCTCCATTATTAATGTTCTATTATTTATTTTGTTTTGTGTTATTGCAGAAGAATAAATGTTTATAACATTTTTCTAAATTTTCTCTTAAGTTTTTTCTCTCTCATTGTTACTTTTTTTTTGTTTTTCAATTTTTTATCAAATAATATTTTAAAAAATACAATAATTTACTTAAAAATTATATATTAAAAAAATGATTAATTTATTTTCCAATCTTTTTTTTAAAATTGTAAACTATAATATAACTAATATATACTTATAATAGTCAAATTGTTTGATTAATTTTATAAAAAAAATTCATAATGATAAAAAATAATATATTTAAATATATGTTGTGTTCTATTCGTTTTGAAATATATAAAATATATATATATATAAATATATATATATATATATGTATATATATATATATATATATATATATATATATATATATATATATATATATATATATATATATATATATATATATATATATATATTTATATATATATACATATATATATATATAAATATATATATATATATATATATATATATATATATATATATATATATATATATATATATATATATATATATATATATATATATATATATATATATATATATATATATATATATATATATATATATATATATATATATATATATATATATATATACATATATATATAAATATATATATATATATATATATATATATATATATATATATATATATATATATATATATATATATATATATATATATATATATATATATTTATATATATATATATATATATATATATATATATATATATATATATATATATATATATATATATATATATATACATATATATATTTAATTAATATATATAAATATTTCAATTTAAAAATTATATATATATTAGAAAAATCTTCATTGGCTTGAGTTTCATATTATCTTTGAATTTAATTAGATTTATAGTAGTATTAATTTACATTTTTTATGTTACACATTATTTTAATGATTAAATTGCTTTGCAAGCCATTTTAATTTTTATTATCAATAATATCTAAATTTAATTATGTTTTATTTTTTAATTAAAACAAAATAATTTATAATTAAAAATAAGAAGATGTATCATTCAAAAACTGTTAACCAAAGCGGCCCCGACAACAGTTGTTGTTTGTTTAAAATGAAACATATTTATCTTGATAAAATTGTATGACACAAAAAATTATGATATTAAATTTATTATCGGTAACTAATTAAACAGAAACAAATAAAAATTATATTATTTTTGATTTCTTAAATTAAATCTGTGATGTTTAGTAATTTTTCTACATTTTTTAAATAAAAAATTAAATTATATGTATATATGTATTTATATAATAATATATTGCTTCTTATAAAAAAAAAAAAATATATATATATATAATAAAAAAATTTAATAACGGCGACAAATTTTCATTTTTTTTTTTTATCAAAATTTAAATTAAAAAAATATTCTTTATATAATATCACAACGCCATATAAATGAATTCTACATTTTCAATAAATTAATTAAAAAATAATTTAAATTGTAATTCTTATAAACTACATAATTTGGAGGGTTCAGTTGTTGGCGTTGTTAATTCTAATGGACCACGGTTTTGTGTTGAGCACGGGATTAATGGGCCAGCTACAGGTGTTAAACCAGTTCCACCATCCATTAAACTATCAAAATTAAACATACCCGTGGAAGGAGTTTGAATTGGAATGCCGGCAAATTCGGCACCATGTTTATGAGCATGTAATGCCATCGATGATGAACTGAGTTGTAATGGTACATTTAATGAACTTGGGCGGTTTGGTTTTGGCATCATTCCAATTGTTGAGGGTGCAATGCCTGAGGTTGGGGTTACTAAATCATGGTGTCCATGGTGCCCACTAAGCATTATTCTATAAATTTATCGAAAAGTTAGGATCTATAAAAATATATAAATTCAATTTAGGAACTTACTTTTTAGGTGAAGGTGGTCCATCGTATGAATCGATTGGTTCGGATTTTACTTTATCAATAAGTGCAAGAATATTTGACGGTGGTTTAATATTAATTGGACTTTTAGTCCGCCCTTGCATTCGGCATTTTGCCTTATGTGTATCGAGTAAAAATTCTAACTCTTCTTTTTCCGATTGTAATTGTTGGATTTCAGACTGTAAATTTTGTTTTTTCTTCTCCAACCCATCGACTTCTTCCATTAATTCGTTTGTATGATCGACACGACGTTTACGACATCTAGCTGCCGCCAATTTATTTCTTTCACGTCGCACTTTACGTTTTTCTTCTTCTTCGGGTGTTAGATTACTGGACTTTGTAGGTCGGCGTCCACCCATATTGCGGCGTGTTGCACCCGATTGTGATGAACCTGATTGTTGTGAATTATTTGAAGAATTTAATTCTTCGCCTGTTGCTGGCGGTGGTGTTGTCCACGATTCACTCGACATGGAACCGTTTGAACTTAAACTATGATCTTGTTCAAATGCAAACGGTGCTAGGGGTGGTACAAAACCAGCTTGACACGGTACTGATGTTGGAGGTTCGCTCGCTAATTCAATAAAAGTCTAAGATAGAAAAAGTTTTAGTTATAACAATAACATTTTTTAAATAAGTTAATTTTTTACCTGTTCAATATTTCTTAAGGTAGTTGGTGTTAACGTTGCTGTTGTACGTGTTGGAACGCCACTGTGAATACCATCTAGAGAGACAAACTGTAAATAAAAAAAAATATTATTATCATTATGGCTAATTATAGTCCAATGAAGAAAAAAATGTAATGTTGTTAATACGCCTAAATTTGTATAGAACTTAAGTAAAAACAACCCATTATGTCGGTGCAACATAAACCCGCCAAACGAAACAAAATATAACCCAAAAACCTATCACCACCACCACTGAATTTTACAAGTTTTTCAAAAAAAATCAAACATATGAAACGAATAAAAAAAAAAAACTCGTGCAAATTATAAAAATAGATATCCTTCACAAACAAAAACAAGAAATCTTTTTAAATTTCAACAAAATTTTCTATTTTCTTAAGTATATATATATTATAGAATAACATATAACATCATCCTATAATTTCGAAGTAAAATATCATTTTTATTTATACTTAAGTTTTTTTTTTTAATTTTTGTTAAAAATGTATATTTTATTAATAAAATGTACCTGTTGCATAAAAAGCTCTGTAGCCAAGAAATTTGCAATTTCACATGCATCCATCATTATCGAAATTACTTAGGTAATATAGGTTCGTTAAACAAGAAAAAAAAAAAATCAACAACACCAACAAAAATTAAAATAATTAAATTATTTTAATTTTTTTTTATTTGTATCTTCTTTAAATTCCAAAGATATTTTTATCTTTTATTCGTTATGTATTTTGATTAATAAATTAGTTAAATTTTTATTATCACAAAATATTTTTAATTTCACATTTAATTAAAAATCGTTCGTTCGAGTTCCTTTTTTTATTTTTTAGGTTTTCATTTAACCCGTATGGCTATGCGGGGTCGACTGATTTTTTGGTACAAAATTTTTCTCAACACCTTTTTCGCATACACATATTTGAAAAAAAAAATAGAGAGGTAAGTTAGAAGCACATGAGAAAATTTAATTTAATTAGTTTCATTTTTATATTTTTTTGTTTTTTTTTTTTTGTTTAATTTAAAAGAACTAAGAGAATTTTTAGTCATATGTATGTGGTTAACGAACAATTGAGAAATGATTTTTCACAACAAATAAATAAAATACGAATTTCTTCGAAAAATCTGAAAAACAAAAATGTTTTCAACGATTTTAAAGATAAATGTTTTTATTAGGTGGTTATCAATTAAAATGAATGTCAAAACGGAAATAATTAAGTATCGTGATTTAAGATTTAATTCTCTTTTCAATAAATTCTGAACATCTTATGTGTAAATGTATATTATAGCTCTCAAGTGTACACAAAAATTATCATATTGATGATCATGATGATCAAAACAAAATATCATCAGTTGGCAAATTGCCTTTAATTTTTGCACCAAAAAAAAAAAAAATCCCAGAAGATTTTCTTTCTAAGAAAAATTTCTTTTATTAGAATAAAACGAAACTATACTACACTTTGAAATGATGAAGAGAAGAACAAAAACGTAAATGTTACTGTACAATAATATTCCTTTCTTTTCCAAGGAATAATATATATTTTATTGTCCGACTTTGGGTCGCGACAAAATGGCAATTTTATTCATTTTTAATTTTGTGGTTATTTTAATTTTTATATTAAAAATAAGTTTTGTCCCACAGTTTCAATTACGTTCGTAGTTTTTACGAATAATTAATTTAAATGTAATGTACTTGTTTTGATCAAACTATAACCACACAGAAAAATCATAATGTTATCACATAAAAAAAATTTCCAAAAATCAAAATAATTATTTTAAAACCACATACAATTATATAAAGTACAAAATACATAAATATTATAATTGCAAATAAGTTTCGAGTAGTGGAGGCGTAGTTTTAATTAAAAATAGTTTTTACCACAATAATAATAATAAATAATCTCACTTTATCACAAAAATAGTAAACAAATTAAAATCGATTAAAATAATTTTAAAAAAATTTATAAATTAAAACTAAAATTTTATTTTCGTTCCGTTAAATCGTTACCCAGTGTTGTAGTGAAAAATTATTGGTTATCTATTTTGACAACATAAAAATATTAGGCAAAAAAATAAAAATGACTATCCTCTAAATTTGATAACAGAATTAAGATAAGGAAAACAAAAAAAAATTCATTATTATAAATACATAATATATACTGATAAGACTACACAATTACAAAAAGTCTATATACATTTTTTTTACTTGTGTATTTACTTACAATATATTATTACAGTTAAGGCATTTCCTGTTAGTTGGAACTATACGATATGTCTCGATATCGAAAAGAAATACGTACTTAAAATTTACAGAAATTGTCAAAATACAAATAAAACTTTTTCATTGAAAATGCTTGCGTATCGATTTGATTAGATAACTCTAAATTCTAGTGAAATAATTTTAATTCTAAAATTTAGAAAAGATATTACATTCTATATAAAACCAAAATCAATACCGGATATTATGTATTATGAAATTAAAGTACGTAGAAATACTACATTTTTGCCCTAACTAATTGTTATGAAATTCTTTACTATAGATATAAAGTATAAATTGTTGGTAACTCCCTGAACGGCTAACACCACGGCGATATAGTGGGTTGAAATCCTTCATTTACAATAATTAATACATTCATAAATTATTTTGCGATGCATTTGATTCCATAGAGTTAACTCTAGAGAAAATGGCGGCTTGAAATGATTTTTTGCTACGAGTATTACGCATTTAATTTCGGAAGAACATTGCCCAAAACAATGTTTATAAAATAGATGAGTTTTTGGAGTTCCACTCCAGACAAACGAGTTAAACTCTATAATGCCTAACATAACATTTATATAATTTATAGAATTCCAATTCAAAACTAGTATTTTACTAATAATTTATTAGAATTTCTAGGGCATACATTAAAATAAAAGAAACATTTTCCTATATCGTTAAAAATGAGGATAATTATAGTATAGACTAAGAGAAAATTAACAATTCATTTAAAATGACAAATGGGTCATTCAAAAAATGATATTGTAGAACCCTATAGTATATTATAAGAGTAAGCTTGACAATTTAAATATTTTAGGAAACAAAAACTGAAAACACTCTCTAGTGGTGAATTGATAAACTAATCTATAAATTTTAGATAAAAATATTTAATGATAAATTTTAATTGGATACACGCCGGAATAAAGCATGACCAAATGGTCTATACTTAAAAAGAATAGAAACATGTTCAGTCAATTCAGAAAAAAGTAAAGGTGTTAAAATATGAAAATATGAGGTAACGGTTGATAAACGTGTTGCCGGAAAAGATTCAGTTATTGCAAAAAAAATACTTATGTATAAAATAATGTAGTAATTTCTGGATAAATTTAAACCCTTGTCGATATTTGATACGAAAATTTTTTATGAAAATGTCAGATTAGTTTATATCAATATTTATAATTATGGCGCTTGTTCTAAGATATCATAACACCGTCACCATAATCGAATCACCACTCCATGTTTTATCGATTATACATATTCGAAAATTATTGGGATATACCATTGTCGTTATTTTTTCAAAAATATAATTAATTTATTAATTATTATTAATTATAATTAATTATTATTTTTACTGGGCTAAGTGCTTTCGATTAAGGTACGTATTAGCAAAGCTTTTGTGGGTTTATCCCTTTCAAGCAAAAAATTGGTTATTAAAAATGTATTAAAATTTATAACAGCATTGTATTAACTTGTTTGTAGAAACGTCACAAAAAAACGAAAGTAGATTTTGGACCACATAAACAATGTTAATATATTACAAACAATTAACGATGTAATATGTGTATAAACGATCAAATTTTGCTAACAATGCACAAATTATTTAATGAAAAAAAATAGATCTACCGAAACAATCCGAAGAGCGATGTGCAATTTTCATGCGTTTTGGTACTTCGCAATAAGCTACTTCAATAATATTACTTCAGTAATATTTAACAAAAAATTATGACTGTTCTATTTTCGATACTCGCCAGCAGAAGTGTGCTACAATAACGCATAAGCTTTAACTATAAAGTTTAGTCGTTAGACACACAACATAAATATTGTGATTATCACAATATTTATGCAGAATTCAGAAGATTTTTCAAGGTGAGTTTTTCAACAGTGATTTGGCGATTTTCTACTTATGTATGTGTCGTATTGATTAAACTAACAGCAACAACAATTTTTTTGTTTAAAGAATTATTTATTGGAATTATTATTTTTTGTATATGGTCAGTATTGGAAGAATATACGTTTATTATTTTCCGCATACTAGTATGTATAGACAAATAAAATGTCAAATACGGGTAAATCGCAATAAAATTGAAATATTTAAATAAACTATACCTCAATAATATTTTCATAAGTTCTTAACTTACTTCTTTATACATTTTACAAAAATTAATTTCTTTGTGATTTTAAAGCGAAATACTAAAATACTATTAAACAACTTGTGCAAAATAATATGAATATATCAGCATTATATTTATATATACATACATAAATATTAATAACAATGAATCTTCAAGGTTGTACAATACCAACACCTTACAAAAAAGAAAATGAATATTTCGACATCAAAAAGAAATTAATTTTAATAAATTGGCGCCTTATATAATTGATTCTAAGTGATACACCCTTTTTAACTTAATACAATTTCAATGTCTAAGAAACTTGATTTTTTGTTAGTTTGGTATATCCATGCGGTTTGAGTAGTCAGTTAAAGTTCCGTTATTAATTTACAATTAAGTATAGTATTGACGTCAGTTAAAATTTTATTATACTTAATAAAAACGATAACTTAATGACTCATACATACGTTTATTTTTTTTTTTTTTGCAATGTTTTTTTATTGCATGCGTGATCTTAATACACATCTTTTAGTTAAGCTAATTTCCAACTTAATTATATTATTATATTTTAATACATAGACAAAAAGACACAAAAACAAAATACTTTTAATCAAATACACGCGCGCCATTTTTTCTTATATCCAAAGTCTAAGTTTTTTTTAAGAAATTTAAATTTATTTCGCGATATGGCACTATTATTTCATTGTTCAATTGTAAAATTAAGTGAAAGGATTTATTGGTTTTAAGGTTTATTGGCTAATGTAGTGTACGATTTATTTTAAAATAAGTTTTAATTAGAATGGTCCAACTGTATTATACCATAGTTCGAATTTTTTAAATTTTTTTTAGTTCCGGCTGATGACGACATTATAATAATAGTATATTGTTGTAGTTTGTGTATTTTGTGGCTAAACAACAACTCAAACTAAATATTTAGTAAACTATTTAAGAAGAAAGTTCGACCTAAATATTATGAATATACAACATTGGAGGTGATTTCTAAAGAAATGATTTGTGATAGTAGATTTATTGCCTTGACTTTTATTTTTAAGTAAAATTAGGTCATTTTAAAAATATAAATTAAAATAATTTAACAAAGACCGCATTATATGGTCGTGTAATGTCTGCTTTACTGTTCCATATCACCAATAAAACATATTTAATTTATAAGAACTACCCACACACATGCACATTTACGAAATACAATACATATACATATACGCAAATCCAAACTTTTCACATACTGTAAACAACTGTACTTTTAAGATTGTGGAATATTTTTTGTGCTGATAAGCAAAATTTATATTTATATTTTTTATCAAATGATATAAATATATAATTCGTATAGTTTGTAGATGAATTAAAAAAAAACGAAAACAAATAATGAAATCATTTTAAAGGGATATCCTAAGAAACAAAATAGCGCATAAAATATCATCATAAAATATAATCATTTTTTACGATAATTTATCTTTAATTAAGTTTTCAGTGATAAACGAACTAAATTATCAAAGAACATTTCAAATCGCGCGGTTTTCCAAATCTTTATTAAAACACAGATGGCGCTGTGAATTTATTTACCTAGTTCTTAAAAATGTCATTTATGCCATTTATAAGAATTGTGTCTTTCCCAATACAACAATTTGATCAAATTACATAATATAACCGTATAATCTGAAAGCTGGAAAATCTACAAATAGTTCATTAAAAACCTCTTCATCCAAAAAAAATCACTGTTGTAAATTATTAGTATGGTGATGTAATTGGTGCGTTTTTCTTTAAAAATACTGCTGGTAAAGCTCTGTAACTGTTAATCGATATTGTGAGAATTGAGATGAAGTGAATTTTTGTGGTTTTATTTGAATAATATTGATTTGGAGGACATGTAGTTTTAGCAGGATGGCGTTCCACATAATTTTGCAAATGAATCAATATTACATATTTAACCAAGATTATGACTTGATACCGTTAGACTACTTACTTTAGAGTTCCATAGTCAAGTCTATAAACACCATACACAATCTCTGGCTAAAGGATGAAATTATTAGTGTCATTAGTGAGCTAGCACCACAATTATGCCTACATGTCATCGAACATTTTAATTAAAGGGTGGTCATCTGTGAAAAAGCAAGAGATGAGTGGTCATATGGCTAATATTATGTTTCATATATAAATGAAATGTTTACAAGTTATAGATTTGGGTAGATCTCAAAAACCTAAATTCAACCATTTGCAAACCAAATT
Organism: Tipula confusa; assembly: GCA_963556175.1. NCBI lineage: Eukaryota > Metazoa > Arthropoda > Insecta > Diptera > Tipulidae > Tipula > Tipula confusa. Next base: position 162,642,076 of record OY744475.1, on the reverse strand, counting down.
CACCAAATTATTAACTATCAACTTCAACATTTAATCTAATCATTCGTCCTTTGCTATAAAATATCATACCTTATATACTACCCAGCATTTGTTATAGATGAAGTTTGTAGTTTTCTAAATAAGTCCAGAAAGAAGATCTTGTACTAGACGATCATCGCAAATGATAGAGTTGCTTAACTAAATATTATTTGATTTTATTCTAATTTATTCAAAATGCTTGATTTAGCTGTAATTTATTTGATTTAAGCCATTTCAGCAGACTCCCTAATTGTAAGACTTTCTTCAAATATGTTAATTAAAATATTCATATTTTTAAAAGCTGTTACGGTTACATTAAAGAATATCCGTCATAAGTAATGCAATGAATTCCTCGATATGTTCATTATTATTTTTTAATTTTTAATATTACTACACTAGATGCTATTGCTGAATGCTGTTGTCTACACTAGATATCTAGTGTTAAAACGCAATAAATTTTATAAATAAAAATTGGATATTTTTTTATCGTATATACTATTGATTTTGATTTGAAAGCTGTTTAATTTGATTTGTCAAAGGTTTGTTAAATGAGTTTTGGATAGACATGAATTTGATCCGGATTAAGGTAAATTAGATTTGGATGAAGCCGAATTGATTTGCTAAAGGTTAAATTTGGAGTGCAAAACCTGATCAGATCATCTTTAATGGAACAACACAAATAAAAGCAAAGTTTATTTAAACATTAATCTGATTCGGACATTTAGTTTTATGAAATTCAGCTATAAAACACACGACTAATTTTTTTTATAAAATCGATACATGTCGCAATAAGTTAGGACACACAAAAACTTAGTTTCGCATCTGTATAAAATTAATAAAATTTCTAGTAAATTCGGTAAAATATTTTTTAAGATGATCGTATTTATAATAATACATACATACATATACTAAAAAAATATTTTATCACCACGATTCGCGGGAAAATTTATGAATCATTCATTCATTTATAACCCTATATCAAATAATGTTGATATATCTATGCCAAACACCTATTTGTTTATTTATTTTGTTAATGCATGCACATATATACGTGCATACAAATACATAAAAAACAAAAATTACTTATATGTATATTTATTTGTCGTTATCACTAAATTTTTTTTGCATGACGCAAATCTAATTTAAATTATTAACTTATATGGCACTACGACGTATATGATTAATTAAGAAGTTATTTTGCCGTTTTTACAACAACAAAATCAAACGAAAAAATGCTTACCATTTTTGTAACTGGTGTTGAAGATAGATTTGAATTATTAAAAGGACTATATAAATATACGTCGTTAAATATATTACTGTCCAGCGTCATTCGGGAGATTTTTTTTTACTATATGTTTTCCTTTGAAAAACTATTTTAGTTTTATAAACTAGTTTTAATATTTGTTAACAACCACAACAACAATAAAAATATTAAATAAAAACAAGTTTATTGCATAATCCCAAATAAATTAAAAACTTATTTTTTTTTAAATAAAATATCACTTGTTGATTCACTATTATTATTATTTAAATAAAATAATAATAATAAAAAAAACTATAATAATTCACTCATAATTAATTTACAATTTAAAAATGGTATCACTACTTATAGTAAATATCACACTATTATTTTTTTTAATTTTTATAATCACTGACAATTAAAATTCAAATATTTCATAAATAAAAATCACAAATATTTCAAAACTTATTTATTTAACAGATAACTTGTAAACGTTATGACTCGCGATGTTTAACTGAAGCAATGCGTCATCAACACAATGATTTTATATGGCGAACAAAACAAAACATAAAGTGAAAAAAATTTATATCCACACATGCGAGAGAGCTTTGTAACTGTAGTAGTGGAACTACGAAGTAGTAGTAATAATAAAATATTTAAGTGTGTTAAATTTTGTTTATTTATTGGGTGTTCAATGGTTCATACATTTGTCATTTTCTAGTACATATCTACTTAGTATCTCTTGAATACTAAGTTTGACATTGTCGTAAAATGTGACACAAGCCAAGTGATTTTTCAGTATAACACAAATTTGACACACCCATCATCCCTACATAAGTTATATAATCTATGATCAAAATAAAAAATCATTTTTTCGCAAAAATTCTAAGAAAACATTTTTTTTATTAGATAATGCTATAGAGTAAAAAACTAACATAAATAACTAATTTATCAATGACCTTTATTATATTATGTTGCTATAATAGTCGTCGGATGAGTAGTACGTTCATCGCAGTTGTAATGGGATTTTCCCAACGTTGTGAAATTATAAATGTCCTCTTTTGCTTACGCAATTTTTTTTATTACTGTTATATTTCGAATACATTTTATTGTATATATTAACCAGTTCACTGGTTGGAATTCACATTGGGTAGGAAAGAAATAAAACAGTAACATGTTTATTTATCTATGTAGTGTTTAGAAAACTACAATTGAATGCCCATTGAAAATATTAACGATTCTGAAAAGTCAAATATTACAAAAAAACATACCAACATGATAAAGAGCCTATACCAACAAATAATCAATGGTTTTCCTAATAAATAAAAGTAAACCTAATATCCGACAGAGGCGCAAGCCTCCTATCTATAACTGAGCTCTTCTAAAGAATCATTCCTACCACAAAAGTATTTTGCAGTTAACTCCACTTTGCATCAAACCTGAATTTTCTATCGAATTAAACATGTTATAAACCTGATTTCCGTTATACAGTGAAAAACTTGAGATGAAAATAGCAATTTGAAACAAAATATCAATTATATTCAGTACTGTCAAGAAATATAAGTATATTTTGTCAGTAAATAATACAAACAACACAAATATCTAGATGCTATCGATCACGGACACAAATAAGAAGTTGGAAAACAGTATGCGTGAGCATATTCATAACAATTATAGCACTAAAAGAATCCAATTATGGTACCCAATAAGTAGCAGAATAATACCACCAAGTTGTCACTCGAAGTAAACGAAGACAATTCATTTAATGATACGCACCTACAGCAAAATATGTCTAGACGAAAGATGAAAAGAATCCTAGATGAAAAAATTCGTTTGACACTTCGACTCTTTAAAAAATATCTACCGGTTCAAAAACTGCAAAATTTATATATTATTATGTACTTAAAAATGATACTAAATACTGCCTTAATTTTTTTTGGAAAGAAACTATGTAGGTGCTGCATGCTATCGGAAAAATGAATGTTAAAAGAAAAAATGTTTAAGAAAGGTTTTGGATTCGATCTAATAACTATAAAAGTTCTAAAGCAACTCCCCAAATAAATCACTTCAAATGGCTGTAACTCCGTTAATAATAGATTATGAGTAGATTTTATAGTGTATACAGTTGTTATTCGAATACATTTTATTCAAATACAAGAAATTATCTGCAAGCTTGATTATAGTTTAAAAATCATGGTCAAATGCACGAAGCAACCTTGTAAGCTCAAAAAATGTATAAAAATGTAAATATAAAAAAAAAACATGGTGCACAATATTATAACTTCATTTTTCTAAAGCAATATTCTTTGCCGACTGTTTCAGCCAAAAATTTAATTTAAATGTTAGAACTCGTAAAATTATTTGTACGTACATGTATTATTCTAATTTCCATAATATTTAGTCTTCACACACAAGCTTAATGTAGGAGTTAGAACAAACAAAACATATTTTAATAAAATTGTTAATAAATTCATCTTATTATGTTGGTTATATAAATGATTTTACCTGTAAGAGCATACTAAATTTTCAGTTACACTTGGCCATTAACTGTTGATCGGAGCGCTACATAGTGATTAGTTTAACAAACTAAATTTTAGGTTGAAATCAAGAACTTAATGAAATAATTAGTGCAATTTTGAAGGTAAATTGCAGATAGTTTAAAGATGGTTTAGATGCTGAGTGAATTTAATTGATGAAAGCTTTAACAATTTGTCAAAATTAAGTCTCTGATCTATTAAAGTTATCAAATCAATTTAAATAATGACATACACTAGTAACAAGAAATTTTTAGAACCTAAACATTACCATTAAATATAATAATTTAAAATAAATATTTAAAACAATATTTGTCGTAGGTGCGTGCAACAAATCATAAATTGATTAATTGTTCTAAATTTTACATAAATAATGTGTCTTTGTAATTGGAATTATTTCTTAAACGATAATACCAATTTTAATTATTATCAGTACAACTTAAAAAGGAAACGAAATTTATTAAATTTAAAACCGAACGTAATGAATTTTAAATGGGTATTTGATTGAATTGTACAATGTACACCTAACAATTGTCTCTTGTATCAAATAAGGAATGATTTAAGTATGAATAATATAATAATAACGATACGTTAAAAATATTGACCTTATAATAAAACGTATCGTCTCGTTATTTGACATGCTAGAACTAAAAACGTACAACGCCTTAGACATGATTGTTATTCTTCAACTCTATATAATTAACTGTATGACATCATCTGTGCAATAACAGAATATACATACATACATGCAAAATATTTTAAAGTAGATTTTATAAGAAACTACCAGTAGCAACTGTGCATATATTTGTTTTACATGGCGTCACTATTAAACAAACAGAAATAGAAATCATAATCATTTTAATTTCCAAGAAAATTTAATCCATTTCATAAAAACTATTGTCGTTTTCCTAATAAAAAATTCATAAAAATATTTAACTACACTTCATCATTATAAACGTATAATTTTAATGAATGGAAACAAAAATTACTTTTTGACGTCATTATAATGCAAAGAAGTCCAAAAATATGAAAATACAAAAAATGTTATAAGAGAATAAAATAATAAATTGTGAAAGTCAGAATTGGTTTGTAAGTTCATTTCGTTTTGTACACGAACAAACATGCCTGTCTCTTTTTGTTTTGAAAAAACATGTTACAACAAGATTCTTCGAAGCGTAATGACGTCATTTTGCCAAAGTAAATCAATAAATGAGAATTTTATAGTTTTACAATTCCATTTTGTTTTTTTTTATTACGTTTACAATATAAGAAACATCGATGACATCATTCTTTTTAGGTTTATGATGAACGGAGTCATGTTTGTTAAATTGTTTTAAAATAGAACAGATCATAGACAAATAAAAAAATATTGTACGTAGTAGTAGTTTTTATTAGATTCGATAATAAAATAGTTATACGCGTGTATTTAAGCTTGATGAGATAATTTATTATAAAATTAAGTTGAGATTTTTGTAGACGGTGTAACTCCTTTATGATATTAGTAGCACAATTACTTGATATTAAAGTATTTAAGTAGTATGAGTAACATACAAAATTAAGAGATTAAATGTTCTCTTTAAACTGTAAAATAATGCACATTTCGGAAATTACCAAAATCCAGAAAAGCATGATCTCTAGGGTTATTTCTCCAAAACAGTATAATTATAGCACACATTTTCCAAATACTGACTTATTTATGTAGTCAAACTTATTACATTAGTCTGCCGATGAAGTTACTTATTTTCTATATATGTATCTTTCTTCCACAAAAAACTTATATAAATTTGTGCATTCTGCCAATCGTTGTACTTTGTCTCTTCAAGTTTAAGGCAAAGTTGTAAATTAAATTTGACAAAACAAGTCTACAAAATTTATTGCGGATGGCATGGCCGATTTATTCAAGATGACGTCAAATAAATAAATAAGTTGGCGACTGGGAACAATCTTAGGTCTAGATTACTTCTAGCAATAAACAAAAGAATCATAAAGTTAATGTTGCTGCGGTGTAGCATTTCACGACATTCCTTTGACTGAGGAAGTGAAGCATTTTTTAGAGTAGTACCAGACTACTACAAATACGGCTGTAGGAATCTTACACCAGATAACTCTTTCCGAAACTAAGAATATGCTGCTTAGTAGGCTAATTGGTTTTTATATTTTTAGCCATACTAAATTTGCTTGGCTTAAGGATAGGTATTATTATGAAGATTTTGCGGAAATCAGGGGAAATTATAAGTGACAAAGCTTTTATGAACATTACTAATTGGAGAATTTTGGCAACCCCATCTATAGCATATAGGGATTTTTAAATTTTTTTAATCAGTAATGAAACTCAATTTTCGCCATTACAAATTAAAGTTATATGATCTTATATTATGCGCATACAGTCTTGACCTTTAGCACCTCCGTTGACCAATCAACTGTTGTGCTGTAACTCTAATAGTTTACTATATAACACACACAAATACAGTTTACGAATTTCTTACATTTCTTACTGGTTTTGTTGAAATTTCATTAATTTATGAACATTACTTTGCCTCGTAGAGTCGTTCTTTGTCGATGCGGATTGCGCTAATTTACTTACGACACTGAAAGTTCGCTTACGACAAACTTCTTTTTCTGTTTAGTTAAATTCCTGGTATCTCAAAAAAATATAAATAGAATAACTTCGACCAATTTTTAAAGTCATTTCCAACTAGAGTGACGGAGAAAACATTATTGTAACTATTACTAGTGCTGCGAATGCAGTTTTCAAAGTAACAAATGAGTTTTTAAGTTATAAAAAAATATCCTGAGGCGCAGTATAATTTTTTATTTTGTTGTTCAGTCACCTTGTTGGGTTTTTAGTGTTAACTGCTGTCCGAAAGACGCATTAAAAGAAAAAGAATATCTCGAATTTTTCAGAAAACTAGGAAAATAATATAAAGCAGGCGAAAACTTTAATGCAGGAAACATCCAATGGGGTTCTCGTCTAACTACAACTAAAGCTAAAGAACTTCTTAAAGCTGCCATAAAATGCAACAGTGAAAGCTTGTCGACCTATTGGCCAACTTTTATTTTTTATTTTTTGTATTAGAAGAATTATTACAATATTACCAATATGTATATAGTATTACAATCTAGTCTTATATGAGGACTAATGAGTAATTTTATTTTAGCTTGTATATTATAATTTAATTCATATAGTCTGTCTATTAGCCAATCCATTTTATGGAGTTTTAGACGTAGTTCTTGATTGATCTTCTTAATATGGGCTTTCCATCGTAGTTTAGCGTCTAGTGTCATACCTAGTATCTAGGTATCTGTGTATCTGTGTGCTTATTACAAAGATAGGCTAATTTTTTCATTTTGTAAGATGTCTTTACTAAATATTAAAGTGATAGGTGAGTGATCTCATTTCGTGGCATTTTTCCACTGTAATGTAATGCTTTGAAATATTCTTCGTTACAAAGAAATCGATTAAATCTGGTATTTTGGTTAGGTCTGATGGCCAGTACGTTGGTTTTTATTTGATAATGCTTCACATTTGCTTTCTTTAATTTGATTTAAGAGTTCCTTTCCTTTGGTTGTTGTTAGTTGGAACCCCCAATAAATATTCTTAGCATTAACATCGCCGCCTGCGATAAACTTATTTCCCTTATAGTTAAAACATTCTTTATATTAATTTTTCTTTAGAGAATGTCTTGGCGGGCAATACAAGCATGTAGCTGCCACTGTATATTTTGCCGTTCTAACAGCAATTGTCGTAACTTGGCTTTTATCTGTGGTATATTTTTCTTTTTCAAAATGTTTTATATTTTTCTTTATTATGACTGCATTTCCACCTCTGGCTGACTTGCTTGGATGCATGGTATGGTAAACTTTATAGTTTCTAAATTTAATAAATGTTTTTTTTGGTAAAATGTGTCTCTGATATAAGGCAAATATCAATATTTTGTGTATCTAGAACTAACTGCAATTCAAGCTGATGTTGCTGAAGCCCATTGGTGTTCCAGCATAAGATTTTAAGATATTTACACATTTATCGCTATATTCAAGTTATTGTAACCGGACGTCAGACAAGTCTTAGATGAAAAAAATAACCTAAAAGTTCCAGTAAACAACAAGGTACAACTAAAAACAGAATAGACTCGAAATAAATGGACACAAAATAACGAAGATGAATACGAAAATTCAATATGAACTAGAAAAAAGCAATTGGGTGGTTATTTTGTGGTGCACAAAAACACAAGTGGTGAGTTTTTTGCTGACAAAATAAGAATAAAATAGTTAACAAATACACCCTGGCAAAATGAATTTTTATTTAATTTATATCAATTAATTAGAGCTGTTTTGTATTAAAAATATGAAATAACGCTAATTTAAAAATCTCAAATCTCAAATCATCATCAACGAATCACTTTTAAACAAAAAAATTAGCCGGTGCCTGGACAATTTTCCGTAGTTGTGTGCACATTTCAATTCGCTAACAGTAACGTCATATAAGGTATTTAAATATAATTTTAAATGAGATAGGTGGAACCATAAAAAGTATGTGTGTAGCAAAAGGTAGATGTTTTTCATAATAAGCATTAAGACTACTAAACATTTTCTCTACTCAGTACAGTCTATTAATGACAGAGCATAATAGGGAAATTTCTTGATATACGAAATCTCGCCTGTAAACTGGAAGATGGTAAGTTACGGGAGCTAGACCAAAGATTACGTTACAAAGAGTTTTGCCGTTTAAGAATGACAACGAGATCGAATGTAAGAAGGGAGGATTTTTATGTACAATTTTTAACTATGTATTTAGTAAATATTAAATTTATTATATTTTTGCTTTTAGGTTTCTGAGACCATCCCAAATTTTGTGGGGGTCTTGTTTAATTGGAAGCTATGATAGATGATAGCTACGATGATGTATTATGTTGTGATAAATGGTGATCCAGCTGCAAGATTACTTTCTATACATCTGTTGTGCGACTCCATCTTTGACCGCTTAAGTTTATTTTGATTGGTTGGAATGAGTGAATTGACAATGCCTACAGGTGGCATAATTGATAGTTGGTAAATTTTCTAAAATTCTATATTTTAATGAATGTATTTAATATCATAAAATCATATTTAGACCACAGCATCAACACCGACTCCAAGGCGTGCTCGCAGTTTATATAGAACATCGTTAACAAAAAACAGCCTTGAGAGCTTAAAGCTGCAAAAAGATGATTTTAAAGATATTAGATATTTTTTGAAGCGATAACTGACTGACGTTGCTTAGAGAAAGTTTTCAGAATAAGCGCCGACATAACTAAACGAATTAATAGAAATGCATGTTTACAATAATGCTTCCACTAAGTAAATATCATTTTAACTTCCTTCAAACTTTAAAGACACATTAACAACTATTTTATCATTTACTGATATACACACAATGAAATTGACATTTACTTAACATAGCTGTTTGGGATATGATTTTTAAGACATGAGAAAATAAAACAGAAGTTGTTTGGGTCTCGTTCATTCACTTCAGTATACGACGTGACACAGTTTATTCTTAATTCACCCGCTTACTAAGATAATTTCACAAGTAACAACTTTTATCTCTAAGACTGTGTCCGAAACTCATGATAAATATTTGTGATTACAAATTTTTAACGAAGACACTCAAATTATGACGTCATCAGTTGCTTTGATAATTTTTGACAAATACCAATACATTGTTTAATAAAAGCCAAACCAAAACCAACACTATTGTATATTATACAAGCCATGAAGCTTGGCTAAGTAAAACATGTTATGACTACTATTTGGTGTATGTGTTAGTGAATTTAACTACAGTAAAAATCGAAACAAAAAATTATATTTCGCACTGTCCATACTCCTCTAAATTCAAAGTATATAGTATAGTATATAATGAAGTAAATAATAATAACAATACTTCTCTCTCTCGTTAAATAATAAATTTGTTTTTTGCTTTGTCTTAAAGAGCGCAACATACTGTTGTCCCATCATTCGTATTCATTTTTTATTTACATCAAAGCATATAATAAAAGTATATACAAATTATACTACGTCACAACACTAATACTTAGGTATAGTAGTCACTTTTTGGCATGAGTATCGCAACTTCATGGCTTGTATATACATTTGTGTTGGTTTTGGCCAAACTCATCGCGTAGCACACTCGGATATATACAATAAAACATATAAAATTCACTACTTGGTTTTGTAATGGTCTCATTCCAACACCATATTCGCCGTTTAATTGGTTGACATCTAGTAATATATTTAAGATCTAGAGCGAAAGGTGATCAAAACCATTTTAACGTTTCTGTGTGTTCATGTTAATACAAACAAAATTTAATAAGTTGAATAAATTAATATAAAATAAATTATAAAATATGAAATTAATAGCTTGTTCGGTGTCATACTGTACTCCTGTTGTGGTAAAATAAACAAAATAGCTTTACATAATTTTCTAACTGAGAAATTGGTAAAAAATGTGGCATCAAATTAGACGAATTTATAAGTCTCGAAAATTATAAAAAATTACTATGTTCACATTTTCAGAGTACCGATTAAAAAAGGGTTAAAGCCCGAGGTTTTAGTTTTATAATAAAATATATATATTTAATTTTAGATGCGGAAAATAAACTAAATTTAATTAAAACTTCAGTTCCTGCCAAAAATTTGCCGCAAATCAAATTTAGGAAACCACCTACAAAGCCCGGAAGCACTCGAGTACCAAAATTATTGTTGGAAGCCAAAATATGAAGACCAAATAAATGTTTACAGCTGTTGAAAGAATTGAAAATGATAAGCTTTTTTAATATTGTAAAATTATTATAAACGGTGCAGACCAAGAAAGACAAGTTCAAATTAATAAGGTTCTTAATTCAGTCATTTATAAAGATACTGAAAGAAATTTAAAACTATATATAAATGATCTATAATAACAACAGGATCTCAAATAAGTATTAAGATTATGAACTTATTAAATGACACTAATTCTATATTTAATTGATAAATAATAGCATTGTGAATTTAGGCCTGAAACCTTATATATATACAATAGAAATGTTTACAGCGACTTTATCTACCGCACAGTATTCGATCACATACGGTAAAGAAATATAAAAAATTTCTTTTATTGACATTATGAGATTTCCTTTCCAAAACTATTAATTGTAGAATTTCATTTATTTTTTTCTAAAATGAATAGAAATAAGATTGGCACGAGTTGTAAGGTAGGTAATATTGTAATTTTCGGCATTTCAGTGAAATACTTAAAAAATAATAATTAAGTATTGTGGTTGTGAAATAATAATAAAACAATATTTAAACTTACATTACACCTTTTATTTATGCTATTTGACAGATTCGCCGTTCGCTCTTGCAAATTGTAGCGCCTCTAGTGGCAGTTTAAAGGAGAATAAGAAAAAATTGAACTTTTTCGTTGCGTAATTTTAATAAATATTGCACACAATTATAATAGCACCACAAAATAACCACCCTGGTTACGATCTTAACACTGCAGAAATTTTAAAAGAACATCCAAAGAAACTCTATTTAGCCTCACTCACTTTAAAAATGGTGTATTTAGAATCAAATTTATACCCAGTTTGTGGAAAATTACAGAAGTAATCTTGATACTAAGATCTAAACCAGACTTTGTCTTATACCTTACTTCGCTGTTGCAAGTTATGTCTAAACTGTTTGAGAAACTACTGATTGAAACGTTAAATCCGATAATCGACTGGAAAAACTTATGTCCAAGTCATCAGTTTGTGTTTCGTAGCCATCACTCAACAATAAAACAAGTCACAGAATAAACTTAAAAGATAAAGGTTTCTATATAAGAAAGTACTTGAGGAGAAAGTCTGATTAATGAAATTTTTAAAGGTTGCGCACATTTTTAACAAAGTTTGACAAAATATTTTACCAATGCAATTCGCTAAAATACTGGAATTATAGTGGTAAGATCGATTCTTCGGAATTAAATTAGATAAAACCTATTCTGAATTAAAAGATGCAAAAGAAGGTGTATCTCAGTGTACTAAGACTGGTTTTATATTTACTGTAATATTATCGATCTATCTGCATTAGAAAACACAGTGGTGACTTTTTCAATTGACACTGTGATGGCAGCTGCTGAAAAATATAAATATCAACTCATCATAAACTATTTTCGATTTCGATTCGTTTTTTCTCCTTCTTGAAAAAGCAATCTGTATTTTAGCTAATCGAACAAAAAAAATAATTTCCCCAATTTTAAGTATGTGTGTATAATTTTTTACGTACTCGTATAAAAAAAACAAATCACTAATGCCATTAAAAATTTACAGGAAAATGAAAGAACTGTTTCTTCAAAATTTTTCTTTCAAAAATATCCTCGACAGATTGATTTTTTGAGAAATTTAAAAAAAAAAGTTTTTTTATGACCAATCGAAATCAATATATCGATTTCGATTCGCCAAAAAGGCTAAGTGCTCATTAGTCCAGGAGATTGTAATAAAATAAAGTAAATAAATAAAATTTATTTAAAAAAGACTTTTGAGGTATCATCCTTATGCTGGAAATAGACGTGTGGAAAAACGTTTACTGATTCGCAGGCGGAAACGTAAGTCAAGTATTTTGACGGAGTCGACGGAGGCACTCTTTGGTATTTTAAATTAATACAAGTAGAACATTCTTTAACAAGTGAAGAAGTCTTTTTTTCGTAATGAGCATTTAATCCACTATATGTGCGTTTTTCCGCAAGGTTGTTTTCATCATTAAATGTTCAATAAAAGGGCTACAATGTATGCAATCAGCTCCGCCAACTGTTGGAAACAATTAAGTAAAATCGACATTTTCGGAACTGAATGCAACTGCTACATCAAAATTAATATGGCAATACTGTTGAGCTAAATAACGTTTTTTCCATCGGTGTTTTATCGCAATACGATAGCGCATACTTTTAAAAATATTAATAAAAATTTATTTGATTTGGTTTCTGTTTTAAGGTTTTAAATTAATTCTGTATGAATATAAAAAACAGAAAATTAAAATTCAGAGAAAAAAAAAGGATTTATATCAGGAAACAAAAATGGTATTTGACATTTGATCAATCAGATGCATTCAGGTCAAGTTACGTTGGGAATATATTTCATCAAATATGATAGGTAGCGGGATCGATATTGGCGGACCTAAATGCCCCTATTGCAATGAAACAGTTTAAATATTCTTTTTTCCGCAGACCGTTACTGTATTTTTTTAATACAAATGCTGTATTATTTATTCAAACATATGATTGTAGTAACATAAAACTCTTATAACAGTTTTGTAAAGCAAAACTAAAATAATACCAACAAAGCATTATAATACATATATAAAAAAAAACAAGTTGGCCATGGATTTCAATTGAGCTAAAAGTGTGTATTTCAATAATTTATTTTCTTGTGATTAAAATCATTTTCAGTAGTAAATTATATAAATTGAATAAAAAAAGGCGAAACTTATAAAGTCGTCGACCATATTCGGTTCGACTAAGTTTAAACAATTAGATTTAAATATTATAACAATTAATATAATTATTAATACAAAAAAGATTATTTGTAATAAAACCAGCAAATAATTTTATTGTATTTGCTAAATTCAATGGGAAAAATTCATAAATTGCATTTTGGTTGGTTTCATATTTTTTCTTTCATTTTTTAAAAATATGTCACGTAAAGGGGAATCTCCAAAAAGACGTTAACATCATCACGGTCATTTACATATATGGCTTACGTCGCGTGTGCATTTTTAATCATGCATGTAAATACAAAATAAATAAACCAAATTTTGACTACGCAAACAACAATTTGATTCAAATTTTTCTATTTCAATATTTCTTGGAATTATAAGCAACACCTACGATTTTTTCCATACGTTAATTTTAAATATCAGTATCATTTCGTACGATTTTAATTTACTCTTATACACATGAAAAAAATTCCCCAACATTTAAACCAAGTAACAGATTACGGAATAAATTTTAGTTTACTATACGTTACCTATACAATTAGAGAGATGCACTGCCCAAGAAATTTTGCTAATTTAATGGTTAGTTTAACGATCTCTTGCGTTTTTATACAAGTATACAATATATAATATGTTGACACCAGTCATGGTGTGATGTCTGAAGTGTAAATAATTTAATAAAACACTTAATTCTCTCTTTCTCACTAAAATGTGTAAACTCATGGTGATGATTTTAAGATTGAATTTGTGCTCAACATTTTTAAATCGGAACTAAATATTAATACACCTACCACCACGTGTCGTGTATGTATGAGTGGAAAAGAACTTAAATATTTAAAGCATGACTCATCGTAAAATATAAGAATTGATTTTTCTGTTTCTTACTTTCATCTTATTAATTTTTTTTACTTTATGTATGTAATTGTTTTTATAAAAAGAAATTCTTCGAATTTATTATACCAAACATATTTACTAGACTTATGCCAAAATATACGAGCATAAGATAAGGTTGTATGATCGATTTGTATGAGTCAACTTGTGTACTTATATTAATTTTTATGATGATAACTGATAAGCATACAAATTACCGAAATCACCAGGTTATTACCTTTCTACAAATTTATCGTTTTTAAGGATAATACATACGCACTTTAAAGATAATTGTATAGCTAAGCTACATCTTAAACGCGATTACTTTCTGATTTACTAGTTAATTTATTAAAATATTCATTTGTATGACAATAACAACAATAAAAAATGTTACTATAAAAAATATTATATCCGAGACCCGACTATATTTTATGGTAACAACATGTAATAATTGTATAACTTTCAACTAATCAGCGAAGCAATTGTCAAACAATGATAATATTATAATATATTTTTTATGAAAAATATATTTAATATTATGTACTTATATTCTAAATAATAAATTAACTTTTAGATTAATCATCATATTTCAGCAAGATCTTTCGTTAAATTTAAATTTTTATATTATTTTTATAGTTTAAATGACCAGAGTCTATTATCAAAATATAAAGCACCTTTTAAAAAAAATTACAGGACAGCAATTATTGTTTGTATAATCTTTCTCAGTTTAACTAATGTAAAATTGAATATTATATTACTATATTATGGCGTTTTTGCAACATTTTTCTTGTAATTAGGAATTATCATAAGCTATTATCATAAGCCGGAGAAGCTGGAGCAATGCAAAGTGCAGATGGAAATTTAAAACGAACCTGTAATAGTATATAAACGATTTGGCTGGCTTAGGCGTAAAATAAGACGTAAACAAATAAATGTGGAAGAGTTATTGAGAGCTTCGACCCCAGAAAAGATTGAATGAAAAATTCCGGTGATCTGCAGTCATTTATATTTATCGTGTAAATACCCAAACACTCGTCAAGCTTGACGAACCGTTAAGTTTTAAAGCAGGATGTATATAGTATATCGATTAGTTCGATCGTATGAAAAACTACATTTTTATAATTTACCGTTGGCCATGAAAACAAGATTATTTTAGAAAGGTTAAGTGTCGACATGGAATTTAAAATGATCGAAAAATGTTTGGTAAAAAAAACCGCGCATTTTAAAAAAATAAAAGTGCTTATAAAAGTGCTTAGTGTATCAAGCAAAATCCCATCATAAGAGGATTCAGCCTTTTTACGTAGGCACCAAGTTGGTACTTTTTTTGTCCTGATATAGCTTCATATCATTACTCAAATGTATTATTCCATCCAACTGTCCAAATAAATTAAGCCTATAAGGTACCAAAGTTCATGATCTACTCAAACTGCATAAACATATAACAGCTATAATTACAGTTTTTACGGTTTTTAAGACATAGTTTAAATAGTATTCTATTACATAAACCTGAAGTCAAGAAACAAACAACGTTGAAAGGGCAACAAGATCGTACATAGTTTTTTGGGTGTCACTTGCATAAACGTCATCGACTACTACAACTTAACTATTGTATATAGGCCGTAAACGACCAAAACCACTGCAATATTTTTTTATTTTAAATAAATTGAGTTTATTTATTTTATTTTATTGTAATCTAGTCTCCTGGACAAATGAGCAATTTGTTTCTGACTTAATTTACTAAGATAAATATATCTATGACTCCACCCATTGGCGTTTCACAGTTCCTGGTAAGTTGTTGTTTAAACCACATCATTATTGTGGATCTAAATCAGCAAGCCGCTGTTTGTTCTAACAATTAAACCAGTTCATAGGGTTTGGTCCTTTTCAGTCTGCGTATAATATTGGTGTTGCTTAACAGCTGAATTGCCTCTATATTCACATGTTGCTGGAGTTTTTCTTCGTGTTTCCTTGCATTTTTTGTAATTTCAATTGAAACGGGGTCAACTTTTAGGTCTCTATGTAGATCACTATTCCTGACGTACCATGGTGCATCGACGATGTTCCTTAGTACCCTGTTCTGAAATCTTTGCATGATATTGACGTTGCTGGGTTTTGTACAACCCCAAAGTTCAATACCATAAGTCCATATTGGTTTCAGTATTTGCTTATAAAGTATCAGCTTATTGTATGATGATAGAGAAGAGTGTCTGCCTATCAGCCAATGGATTTTCTATATTTTAGTTTTAGTTCTTCATTTTTTTTTTTTACGGGATCTTCCATCTAAGTGTAGCATCCAGGGTCATGCCTAGATACTTAGCTGTGTTCGCATACGGTATTATTTCTCGATTTATTGAAACAGGTATATGTTCAACTCGTTTGTTGGTAAAATTTTTGTGATCTGATTTAGTTTCATTTAGCTTGATTCGCCATCTTTTAGTCCATTTATAGACTTCGGAGATAGCTGATTGTAATCTTTGTGTTGTTTCTTCGTTGCTTTTTCCAACAGCTAGGATCGCAGTGTCATCAGCAAAAGTCGCCGCTGTGTTGTTTTCTAATTCAGGTAGATCATGCGTGAATAGTAAATATAAAATCGGTCCTAATGCACTGCCCTGTGGTACACCTGCTTTTATTTCTTTCAATTCAGAATAAGTTTCAGCCAATTTAATTCTAAAGAATATATCTTTCAAGTATGATTCCAGTATTTTAGCTAATTGCATTGGTAAGAGGTTTCTTAACTTATGATTAAGTCCTTCATGCCAAACGTTGTCAAAAGCTTGCTCCACGTCTAAAACTATCGTGGAGCAGACATTTTTCTCTTTAAGTACTACTTAATTGATACTTAACCAAATAATGCAAAGCAACCGTGTGTGATACTATTTTTTTCATACTATATGTATACAGTAGCGTGCAGCCATCAGTTTGATCGTGATATTTGATTAGTTAAAATTTTTCTTACAACGATACTGCGGGCGAAACATCATACAGACATTAAATAATTTCCGATAAGACAAGTCAAAGAAATATTATCAATATTTCATTTTATAATTAATATAACTAAGTACGACAAAACCGTTACAATGCTATCTTAAGAATATTTTATATGTTTTGCGTTTAACAACCAGAAAACAATTGTCACAAATGAATAATCTTTATTCATTTCAATCCAACCTTAAAATAACTACTCATGGGCAAAAGTATTTAGAATATTATATTTTATACGATTTGTTTGCAAATTGTACAGGATTTATTAAAATCAAAGCTCTCTAAATTTGAATGCGGAAAGCCAGTGCAAGAACTAAGTTAAAAGTTAAAATTGCAGAAAAATACTAGCGATTTATTACAACAAAATATAAAAGAAAATAAAACATATAAACCAAGAGAGATATCGGCGGAAAAAAGTACCAAATGAAGCAGTTGATCGCTTTACTTAAAGAGTTTATTAAAACCGCCATTCTCTTAGTCGTATCATGGATTGACAACTGTCGCATCACTTCAAGTGAAGTTGGATATTCCCTTAGTCGATCAAAGTGGCGTTACAAGGCAAATGTCCTTTAATATAAAATACTTTATAAAGTAAAGGGTTTCCCAATAAGAAGTTTCATTTTGCATAGCTTGCTATTTGGGCAGCTGTCAAATTTGAAGCTGTCATTTTTTGACATTTGACAAGGAAAAACTACGCCATTACTAAAAATGGTACGAAACACGCTTCAACAACGCACTGAAATTCACTTTAAAAATAATGCTGGTGCAACTGTTTTCTTTTTAGCAAGACGGCGCTATTTGCCACACTAGCAACGAAACAATCGCAATTTTGCAAGAAAAGTTTCCTGACCGTGTTATTTCTGGAAAGGGTGATCACCGAGCTCTTGTGATTTAACACCTTTAGATTTTTTTTCTTTGGGGCCACGTGAAAGATAAGGTCTATGCCAATGTTCCACAATCGATTCAAGACCTTAAAGATGGAATTTTTGAAGTTATCGAAGACATACAGCCGCAAATGTTCGAATTGGAATTGGGCCGAAGCTCTCTCAACTCTTTCGCGTTTAATTTTTAACGTTTTACCTTACGTCACCAGCCAAATCGAGGGCGCACGAATACAAGTTCGATTTTAAATCCATCTGCACATTGCATTGCTCCAGTCAGCCTGTTCTGACATGAACGACGGTTTGGCCCATGGATTCTGCACTTCAAAAGGGGGTCATAGTTGTGTTCTTCGTCATCACCGATCGTAATCAGGTAAAATCCCTTTTACAACTCTCCCCCATTGGGATTCGAACCCGGTAACTCCCGTCCCAAACACCGCAGCTTTAACCACTGCGCTTATTGCTCGGTAATAGCATACCTTCCTCTTTACAATGAAATAAACATTCATTGATTTTTCTTAAAAAATACATGTTTTTTTTAAATATCAAAATGAAATCTCTTATTGGAAAACCCGTTATAAAATATACGGTTTCTTGTCTTTCACTTTATGTATTTTGGGGCTGTCATTTCTCAAGTATCAAGTGTATAAACTTGTCATACAACTTAGTGAATACCATTTCTATCACACTCAAAGAATACTAACATGTGACTGTTATCTCAAGTGACAGGTGACACGACTAATGGAATATGGGCATAAGTGTCTAAGATTTCAGTTTCCAATGTTTCAAAAATATCAAAAAACATTAAAGGAAGTCAAATTAGTAGACGAATTATCTCCAGAAAGCTTAAGGAAGTTGATATTCAAAGATACATAATAAGAACAGTAATAAATATCACTGACATCAACAAGAAAATGCGAATGAACTTTGCTTTGATACATGTACACAAGCCCTTAGATTACTGTAGAAATATTTTATGGACTGATCGTTTGCGATCCATAAAGGTTATCTATCATAAGTCATTCGTGTATTCCCGAGAAAAAGAACATCAAAAATCATCCTATGAAAATGTTTGGGTAGAAGTCAAGTGAAAAGTGGTATACGTAATTGAAAAATCGAAAGAAATTGCCGCAAATTAAATCCACGAGTTTTATGTCTATTTAATCCTCGAATATCTTTAAAATAAAACTTTAGATTCAGTGCAAAATCGTCAAGCTGTAAGACGACACCTAATATTACAAGTTTTAAAAAATCCAAATTTTAAATACTTATGCTCATTTGAAATAATGTAGAAAAATAAGAACAGTTAGTTTTTCCTAGCATTTCTAATAATTTGTTACTTATATCAACCTTTCGTAAAAAAATCTTAATTTCCAAATGCGTTTGCCCATGGATTGTAATGGATTGTGTTAGGAAGAGACTTAAAGGTAGGATCACTCCAACCTTTTTATTACTCCATCATAAATAGAGCACCTACGTAAACCCTTATTAAATTGCCCATAAAGAGACGATTTCTGTTAGTCCAAGATCTTATCGATTGGCTACTAAATTAGTAGACAGTGATCATCAGTTTGTCATGAAAGAACGTTTAGGAGATTCCGTGCAAGTTAAAACTCGCAGGAAAACATAACCAACGTTTCAAGTGTCAAGGTCAGACAGACGAAGATAAAAAAAATCTTATCAGCATAAGAATATTAAAAACCAATCACGATCTTAAGAGTTAACGCTCTGTGACAGGTATTTCGGTTGGTATGTATAGTAAAAATCAAACCTGAAAATGGTTAACGTGTTATTTGCACAAATATGTACTGTCGTATCAGTCCAGCATCCTTCACTGGCGGAGGAAATTATGTGATCATTAAAACTGGCTTTGTAAAGATTTTAGATGTACATAATTTAAATTAATGATTAAATGTGTAATTTAAAAACCTAACTTTCTAAATGAATCGTTTTCAGCGCTACCATCTACCCAAACGCACTGCACTGTTATTCTATAGTTGCGTAGAAAACGGACAAACCATACACTGCACAAAAGAACCTTTTTACGATATAATTGTGAACTGAAAAATTACCGTTCAAAAGTAATAATCTTTCAATGTAACCAAACTACTACCTACCTAAATATTGCTGATAAGTAATTATAAGTACTTAGGCATAGGTCTTTGCTAAAGTTTAACTACTTACTGCTTATGCAAAATAGTAAGAGCATTTACGAGTGGAGATGTTCCAAAAAATCGATCTTTTCAATCCGATATTCGATTATTTTGAATCGAATTTAAAAGATCGATGAAAAATCGAATATTCTAAGAGAATCGATTTAAAAGAGTCGAATGGTATATTTCAGTTAATCGATTCGAAAATTCTAAAATTTTTTAAAGGATATATTGGAACATCCCTACTTACGAGTAGTTAAAACTTAGCAGAGACTCACACCTAAGTACCTATAAGTAATTACGACGGTCGGTTGTACAGCAACTACTATTATCACAACTGAATCTCAATAAATAGTTGATAATTGAGTAATTGCTGGATTGAAGTGTAAAATAATTTACACGTGTAAACTGTAATTGGATGCAAAGATATATATATATATATATATATATATATATATATATATATATATATATATATATATATATATATATATATATATATATATACATATATATATATATATATATATATATATATATATATATATATATATATATATATATATATATATATACACATATATTTATATATATATATATATATATATATATATATATATATATATATATATATATATATATATATATATAAACATGAATTAGCATGTTTCCGTTGTTTGTATATCTTCAGATTATTAAAAATTTCATCATACTTTTACAGTCGGATCATGATAATAATTTACTTAGATGAATTCTTATTTTATTATTTTATTATGCTTTTGCTGGCCAAATGTAGTAGATCGCTACGCTAACTAATCGCATTCACAAAAAAATTGTATATTTGCATCTTGGTAAAAGTATTAATATATTAACGTGACACGTGGCCAACCTGTAAATCATTTGTTTATGCGCACATGGATCTTACTTATCCCAGTACCCCACCCAAAGATAGACTCATTTTACAACCATTCCATGATTTTATACCTATACCTCGACCGAAGCACCACGTCAACATAGTGATGTAAATTCAAGAGCTACCTAAAATAGGCTGACACAACAGAATAAGTCAGTGAATTTGTAGATGGTAAAAGCGTAAATGGTGAGGACATAAGTGTACAACAACTCAACTCAGTAATGAGCGCACTTCTTTAAAGAAGTAATCAGACCACATCATACCTACAATCCTAGGTCAATTACAATTCGGAACTATGATAGAAACCTCTGTATTAACATCGATGGTGCACTCAATACTTGGAAAGAACATTTATATGATTTACTAAATGTTTAAAATAATTATGTCAAAAACGTGCATACAATACAGGACATATTTTAAGAGGAAATCTATTTATACCGGCATGAGTGGAAAGTGGCGGTATGCCATATATTTACGGAAGTAATCGCTCAAAATGCAACAACTTTTGCGGGATTTGTGCCTTTTGCACGGCATACAAATTACGGTTTATTGGAGAGAATCATTCATCTAGTTAACGAAATTTTAGGTAACTACCAAGGAGAAGTTCGTCTGAATCCGCAGTTACTGATCTACATTTTTCGCTAAAAATTATTCTTTCTAAATATTATAATACCTCTTTTGTCCCTGTATTTTCAGCAAGCCTATGACACAAACCACCGATAGAGCTCATGTTTTTTAATGTTTTAAATGTTTAATCTATGCAATATTTTTTTGGGTCGAAGCACTCCCAAATCTTTCGCGGGACACACGATTACAGATTTGCTTTAAATATCTATCTGCACATTGCATTGCTTCTGCCATTCTGTACTGGCATAGACGCTGATTCGGCCCATAGATTCTGCAATCTAACATGAGGTCATGGTTATGACACCACAGCTGTACCAACGACTTCTCCCTTTCCAAATACCACAACTTTAACTACTTCACAATCCCTCAACTAATTCTCAGATTACTCAACTGAGATGGCTGAAAATATCTAGAATATGTGCGTTTCTGGTAAATGACGGAGATGCAGTCAGAATGTTTAGTTATTTACCATCATATCGGGCTATGCAGTTAACTAAGGTGTTCGGATATCAGACGCTTTTTCGTCAATACTATTAAATCTAATGTGATGATTTATCTTGCGTAAAAGTTTGTAACTAAGAATAACATATTAACATCTTATACATTCTTACAGGCTAATTTAGTGGGAGGTGATCTTAAGGCGCGCCATTCTGCAGACAAACATATTTTGTTTCCACACTCCTAGCTGTATACATTATTAATTAAACTTGTTGTCACGTATGAGTTGAGAGTAGGACCCAAAACTAGTCTATTACTAGTTTCTGCAGAAATCTACTAGAAGTGAATCGAAGTGTTTAAAATATCGATTTTGGTTCGAATTGTTATTATTAATGGGGTGTAGCTGTAATATTTTGTATTTAGTATCGTTGAAATAATACGTCATTTGACATTTCAATTTGAAACAAGCAAACATCCATAATAAAAGTACACAAGGAATTAATGAAGTTTCATATATGTAGTTTCAAAATACAAACACTACAAGGTTAAAAAACATACCGTAATCGTTGTTGTCTGGATAGTTGCAACTGCGTCTGAAGAATTATTATCCTCGATCTCCTCCTCCTCTTCCTCGCCATCGCTCATCGATGGTTCTGAATTTACATCAGCCATTTCAAATTTCATTTTATATTGATTTAAAGAAACTATTATAGTTTTATCACACGAATGTTGTTATATTTGTATATCTAAACCAGTTTATATTACAGAATACAGATTAATAAAACACAAACACCCACATTTTAATTTATTTATACCAAAACAAATTGTAAACCCTGCATATTAAACAAAAGATATTAGCAAACAATAAAAATATCTTTTCTTTTTTTCTAAATGTAATCGTACATATTTTATTATAGTGATTGCCCACAAATTAATTAGATAAATAATAACACTTTTCTTAAGTATTTTGTTTGAATTTAAATAAATATATCTTATTTTCGAAGAAACGTGAAAATATAAAATACAAATGTTTGACACAACACAAAGCTGCTTGTGGTGCAAAAAATTGATGATTCATTGGTTTTCCACTACAGTTTTAACTTTTTTATTTTATTTTATGAATGCATGTGTGTTTGTGTCTTTTTTTATAGTGTACACTGTTAAATATCTTTTTATTATACATATTCTTTTTGCATATGCGCTGCTGCTACGTATTTTATGAAGGGGAAATTTATTTTTATACGAATTAAGTATGAAAAGCAAAAAGTGGTTAGCTATTATTTTGTTGGTAGTTCATTCCGTTTTTTGACAGATATCCATATTACATATCATACGATTAAATGCGACCAATACAGAAAACATTCAAGATGTGTTTGTAATATGACAAAACCAATGGTGCCACTATTGGAAAATTTAAAATTTATTTATTACAACTGATTATTGGTTTAGATACTTGCTTCCCACGCCACAGCCCCGAGGTCGATACTCGCCGTTGGCCAAAATTAATAAATATAAATGAAATAGTTACATCTTACACCGGTTAGTGGTTAGACCAAATTGTAAGTAAACAAACGTTCGTTGGGATAACCACCTACAACGTTTACAATTTCATAGCAAGTGATCCAAAATTATTCCTTACAGACCCGGTTAGGGGTGTTTACACCCTCTATAACCATACTTTAGTTTAGTATCAGTTTGTTATGTAATGTTAGCTCGGAATTCCTACCTAATATATGCCATTAGGTACATTTTTCTGTGTTAGATGTTAAGCTTTTAATTTCGATATGTTCTTTCCATTTAAGCTTATTAAGCGTCAAACGTCATGCCTAGATATACCAGGCCACTAGTATCCAATTAACCTTTTTACAACATGAATTGATTGGTTTTCGCCATCACTTTGTCCAATTACTTAGTATGATAGTGTCTCTTTGCAATTCATTTGTTGCTTCTTCTGCATTGTTACCTATTTCTAAGATCGCTTTTCATCTGTATTTGGCCGAATTGGCACTACCTTGTGGTACTTATGATATTTTCGTAAAGTATTCATCGTAATTTTTTAAAGTTCGGTTTGGTATATAGGATTTTATAAACTAATGCTTTATAACTGCTTTGAAAGATTTCAATGCAGTTTATAGTCTAGCCTTGAGTGTAATACTTTATGTTGGAAGCAACGAAATCGGCCTGTATGATTTTTTCTATTGGTGTGGATGTATACATGTTTTAACAAACCTGCATTGATTATTTAAAGTAACTTCGTAATTCGATTTCGGCAGATGGATTATTTGTCCTATCATTAAATTAAATTCAGGAGTTATTTGTGAACTTATAGTATTGATTTCAACTATTTTGTAAAGATATGCAGGTCTTATGTTTTGACTGTCGATTTTGTTAACTATAACTTTATTTTTCCATTTGCATTTTGTCTTGGATAGGTTGGAATGTGTCTCCAAGATATAGCGTCTAGCCCAACTTCCATTATTACATTTTATTGCAGGCACTTGAGTTTAAGGACTTTTTTAATTTTACTTGATTTCCAGAGGGAAAATCAGTGTCTTTTGGAAAATTGGACCAATAAGGTAGTTATGAATTGATTTATTCTTAATATCTTTATTCAAAGTTTTAGTTTATTGCCTAGATAGCTAAATATAGTTTTCTTTGTGGGCCCAATTTCTCTGCCAAGTTTTTCTTTTAATAATTCTCTAACTTTTAAAGAGTGGCTAGTATGTGTTCGAATTTATTTTTGACTATTATGTGTACTATTTCAAGCTGCTTGTCATCCAGGTGTACCATTGTTTCTTAATTGGCACTTGAAGATTAGTCACTGTCTAGCTCTGGAAAAGTTTCCAACTAGTTTTATTGTTTGTTAAATTAGCAAGGACTCTTTCTTAATTATCGTTGCACTGAGAGTCATGATGACAGGGGAGTGAGCTGTTGATAAAGTCTATCACTGACTTCTATGTGAGTATAGTTTTCGGATATCACTTTTGTTTTGTTACGTAAACATTTATAGGATCCAGTATTGGACTCATAGGCTAGGATGTTGTTTTATCTCCATAGAGTAAAATGCGCAATTGGATGTCCGACTTGCGGAAAATAGTTCCATTTATTGGTCGGGTTGTCAGTCTTGATCTGAATTAACGTAGTTTTGTCGTCAAAATCATCTAAAATAATAAAATTAAACCAAACGTAATATACTCCATTTGGCAATGTGTTTTCCTGCAAGTCTGGCACATCAAGCTTCTCCACAATACTTTTGGATGTCTTTGCCTTTTTTGTTCTATTTCCATTTCTGTTAACATCTAATAGTTTCGCAGCGAAGCTTTATAGGATTCAGAATCCAGAATCAGAAGTATTCGTTTTCCATACATCATATATCACTGTTTGCACGGGGGTGTAATTGTATATTCTTATTGTAGAAACTAATGTCTCCTTAGGTTTAACTGGTAATTTTACTTCTTGGACTATAATCGACATCAATAACAGGATTGTGCTAGTATTACCTGATAATAACGATTGCAACTATATTCGACATTTACCGTTAATGGCTTTTTAATAGGTGTCTTCTGGTAACCTTTGATCCTCTTCAATTTTTGAAGAGGATCAAATGTTACCAGAAGATTTAAAGAATGGCATAGGAACTGACCAAATTAAACTATCAAGTGAGGGGATGATAATTATATGGGCATCACCATAAAACTATATCGGATAAAACAAGACATTTAAATGATTTACAAAGGAAAAGAGGGCTTAAGCCTTTTTTATTGATATAAAGCACCCTTCTAATCAGCTGATACCAAATGATTCTAATACTATAATTGTACAGGTCATTACTAGCTCGTATTCAGTAACAACAATCAGGCTCTATCGGTTCGATATCCAGGAGCTTTTCATACTATTTTAGATATTCAGAAAAAGCTAAATAATGCTCTTTGGCCAAAAAGCCATCATTGTACACCTAACCAAAATAATTGCTGCTAAAATTATTTTTTAGTCGCCTCCTACGATAAGCAAAGAATACTGTGAGAATTTATAAGGTTGTTTATACATATTTTACGCGTAGTACACATCCCCGACCACAGTAGCCAAACAGTCATTTAAAAGATTAAATTCATAAAATGCTTAAGACGCTGAACATATTTAGTACATATTTATACACAACTATTTATTATTAATGTCAAAGAGCCATGCTAGAAAACAGTACTTACAACAATGCACAAGTGCATAAATACATTTAATTATATGTACACTGTTCTGATTGGAAGAACAGCTGTAGTTTCTATATATATGACATTATGTTGAATTAATTACAGTCAGTCAGTATGTTATACTAAACACATTTATCATTGTGAGAGCGGAGTGAACGAACTATTCCGCGATTTGTTTTGTGGTAAGCTTGGAATGAATTTTACATTCGTCAAGTAAAGTTTAATTTTTCTGCTGTAGCCTGTAATGATAATAGAAGACAGGCAAAATATATTGCGTAAAGATAATTATCATTTTGGAACATTTTTTTGGTCCGCTTCGCCCGCTGTTTGATTTTCCTATGTTAATCTTCGGTCAAGGTGTTCATCTAAGTAATTTACCTTTGTTTGTTGAGGAATATTTTCGATGTTCAATTTGTTCAGAGGGATCGTGATTTGAGTTGATTTATTTCCTTTCACTTTTATTCGTCAAATCTTTACCCATTCCTACATTTTCCACAGATGATTTTGCGATTCCCTTGAGGCAGTTTTTGTGTGACCTCAAGGTGGTTATAGCTAGTTAGTTAGTTTTAGGAGGCCGCCCAACAAAAGGACGAGGCAAAGACAAATATGGTCCGTAGCCTTACCACAGAAATTGCTTCTCCGCACTACCCTACTGCAACCAATTTGAGCTTCTCACGAAGCAGTAGATATCTCTAACGCTCAATTTACTGAGAACCGTTAGATCGCACAGGAGGTAAACTCCCAAAAACTTGAGTTTGTTTTGAGTTGGACTAGGACAGTTAGGCTAAATCTGTCTAGTAATTACACATAAGGTGCAATTTGCCCATCTATTGTTTATAATTTTACGAGATTCTTCTTTAAGGAGAAATTTGCATGTAGCAAGAGGTACTTCAATTTCCACCTTGCACGGTAAGATGAGGCAAGTAATACCTTGTTGCGCGAGTTCATCGGATTTTATATGCCCCGTAATATTGAAATGCCCTGGCACCTATATAAGATGGATATTGAACTGTTCAGCCATCTCGTTAAGAGATGAAAGACAATTCCGGGCTACTTTCAACGTGATAAAGTCTGATTGTAAAACTTTAATAACACCCTGACTGTTCTTAAAAATGCCAATATCTCTTACAGATATTACATGATACTTCATCCAGTCTATGGGTTCCTTGATTGCTATAAGCTCTACCTGAAAAATACCGCAATGATCAGGGAGGCGGAAAGAGAGATTTACATTTAGTTCTTTGCAGAAAACCCCTCTGCTGAGCTTTCCATCAATTTTCGAGCCATCTATAAAAAGGTTAATAAAGCCTGACTTTTAAACTGTTCCTTTCACCCGGTCCTCTCTGGAAGGAATATCAGTTATAAATTGAACTTCGAGGTATGATGTCGAGATGGTGCAGTCGATAGATTTAGGGATTTCTTTGTTCGTTAGAAGATCAGTGTCCCATAAAGTTACAGGACCACATAGAAATTGATTTAAGCCTTACGGCTGTACTAGCACAACTTGCTTAGCCTGGATATCCGCAGAGGAATGAGATGAAAGAGAATCTCCAGTGCTTGAGTAGGAGTGCTTCTGAGTGCACCATACACAAGGCGGCACTTCTTTGCACTTTCATCAGCAACTTTTGGTTCACCACTGAATTTAAAGCGGGCCAGCAAATTGTAACTCCATACATTAGAACTGGTCTAACTACAAAGGTATAATGCCAATGCACAATGTGAGGCTTAAGCCCCCTATCATTTTCCAATGGCATTTTTACAGGAGTAGAGTGCTATTGTAGCCTTTTTTACTCTTTCCAGAATATTAAGCTTCCAGCTTAGTTTACTATCGACAATGAGACCCAAGAATTTCACTTTATCTGCGATGTTCAAAACAACTCCATTGAGAGTTGGAGGGTCAAAGCGAGGAAGTTTGTACTTCCTGGAAAAAAGAACCAACTCAGTCTTCAGTGAGTTATCACTAAGACCACAACTATTACTCCATTGAGTTAGAATGCCAATAGCATTCTGCATAACATCTCTGAGGATACAAGGAAATTTACTAAAAGCATCAATAGCAACATCATCCGCATAAGCCACCACTTTAAAACCAGTCCCTTCCAGGTTTAGTAACAAGGCATTAAGACCAAATTTTAAGGAAGGGGGGATAATACACCACCTTGCGGTGTACCCCTACTAACAAATCTACAGATGGACCTAGATTCGCCATTATAACTCTGCCTTTGAGCATTTGATCAATCCAGCTTCTAAGTGTCACATCAACCCCCAAATTTGGAAGTGTTTGCATGATCCCTTCTGGTTTTATTTTAAAACCATCCTCAATATCACAAAAGGTCACCAAAGAGAATTTCTTATATCCGAGGGACTTCTCTATAGGACATAAGAGGGTATAGTATAACATTAGTTCAAGGACGTTGCCTTGTAGAACATGTGCACTAATATCGTCTACGCCAGTGGTTGATTTATTTTGTTTAACGATATATTGTCTTTGAAGAAGATAGTTTCTCAGAACTAAGCGAACATTGTTTGGCAAAACAATTTTATTTACAATCCTGCCTGTCCACTTGCTCTATGGTTCATATCGTTGCTCGATATGACAATATTTGTGTTTCATTTTTCTGAGGTTTTTATATCTTTGTAATAAAGGATAATTTTCAGTTCTGAGGTTTATTGAGTAACTGCCATTATTTTGTCCATACTACGATCATATTCCGGTGCCTTTTTCGTTTTATGGTATTTTTTCCATACTTTCCCCCTTAAACTTGATTGGCTAACACAAATTTATTAGACTCTTGATGCTCTTTATTAACTACTATTTCCGAAACATATTTTAACTGACTTCGGTACTCAACATTATCAGTATAGGTTAATGATCAGACGACAGATCGTAGGAATTGGTTGCTTTAAGATTTGTGCGTACAACATGCTCTTTGTCGTAGAAAAGTCAATTAGGTCAAGAATTTTGTTTTTATCTGTTGGCCAGTAGGTGGGGTTACAATATTTGATAAGTAATCTAAACTCTGTTTCTTTATCGCTTCAAAAAGTTGTCTGCCTTTCGGTGATGTTAGCTTTGACCCCTTAGTGAATACGTTTAGCGTTGTAATCCCCGTTATATCATCTTTGTTTATCAGACCTACACAGTTAAAACTATATACGTTTTCCTGTGATCTCTACGACTTGTATGAAAACTGCCATCGTAGCATTGCAGTGACAACCATGATTGCGGAGGATATCTATAAAAAAATTATAAAAATTTTAAATATATTAATTGTTGATTGTAAAACTAAACCAAGCATTCTGTAAACATTTTATTCAAGCACACAAATCAAATAAATCTTTAATTATTCATCTAAACATTATTGCATTTAATATGCATTTTAGAATTAGATAAATTGAATAAAACTTTTTTTTACGCGAAATAAAAAAAATTCTCGCAGGTGTCAATACATATATTCCATAATCGTATGAAATTAGTTTTATATATGCAATTACCATAATAAATACGTAATTACTATAAAGATTAGTTATATTGTAATATATACATATATGCATATACAAATAGATGCATTACATTGGCTTTGTCTATATATGTAATGCTAACCAATTCTAGAATATATATATATAGAGTAGAAACGACTGTGTTTTGTTGTCTACCGATAAAATATTTTCCCAGCCTTCAACAAGAAATCAAAACTATTTAGTGCACGTTTCGTTTCAATTACTAAAATGAATAAAATTTATTCTATTACGTATATGTACGAGTACATATATATAATTAATATAACTGTAATTGCACTTTATAAGTCCATTATCACGGAGAAAAACATCACGATTATAAGGAAGTCAAAGTAAAGAACATGATCCTTGAACCATAAACTGATTTGTTTCTTTTATGTGCACAACATTTCTGTTCGTCCATGTTCTTTGGAGACAGTAAACATTTTTGCCTATTGCCTCACTTCACTTGTCCATGTGAAATGCACTTTAGAAAATACTTAACGACTAATCGTTTAAATCGTGTAAAATGAAGAGACTAATTGTTCCTGAATTTTAAACGTTGAATCGAAATTACGACCTTGTTCATCAGTGTTTAGAATAGTTTTGGTGAATTTAATGCTGGTGAAAAACACATACATGCATTTCTTCACTTCTGGATTTCAAAGTGCGGCTTAATTTACATTCTTTATTCATATCAATTAAAATTGTAGCATTTGGACAGTCTTTAATTTCAGGATCACATTGAAATGCAATACGATTAATTAGTGATAATGCCAATGCTGTAGTTGTTTGCATTTTTAGTGGCAAGTCGAGGTTCATCATTTTCTTCAACACGGTTCTTTGAATTATTCGTGTTCCTTCTCGTGTTTGCGCTAGTTGTGTGGTATTAATTTGCTCGGTTCCCTTCTGTATCTTGATTTCAAAGTTTTGTGTAGTCACTTAACTGTACTGCCTGTACTGCTGCGATAAAGCTAATAAAATGTTACGAGTACATTATAGTGAAAGCTTTAGTGAAAGAGAATGTCACCGCTCCTTATCAAGTTGTATTTTCATTGCCATGGTCGCAAAAGAAAAGCACGTCGTCTATTGTTTCGCTATTGTAGATACACACGCACTACTATCAGTTTTTTAAGACAGATTGAATGCTATTTGGCTATATTCCATTACCATTTATCTCAGTCTGCTCCATAACTTTACCTTGATATTTAAAAGTAAAATAAAAACTAAGCTGCTTATTATTGCGTTCATTCGTTCCGTATTTTATTTCAACCAATCAAAAAAATTCAAAACGAAAATAACGCCATTTTAAATGAATGTGATTGGTTGAAAAATGAAATACAGAACGAATGAACGAACGAAGGAATGAGACCATAAAAGCGGCTTTATTCGCCTTTTAACGCAAAGTGGCTGACATCTAGTGACCAAACAAATAACTGCAGCAGTCAAAAAAATTAAAAATAGCCAGCTTATTCAAGATTGTGAAATTATTATAAACTGTGTAGGCCAAGGAAATCCAGTTCATATTGGGTATCAGTTTAATATGGTTCTTAATTCAGTCATCGATAAGGTTATTGAAAGCAACCGGATCTCAAATATTATGAACTCATTAAATGGCACTCATATTATTCAGTTGATAGAGATAGCATTGTGAATATAGGTCTGGAACCTGATATATATATACAATAGAATAACAACGATTTCATAGTGGCCACCACAGTTTTCAACCACATACGATAAATATAAATATAAAAAATTTCTTACATTGACATCATGAGATTTTCTTTCTAAAACCATTTCTTGTAGAATTTCATTTATTTTTTTCTGAAATTAATACTCGTAAATTAAAGTTTGAAATGAGTTTTAAGATAACCAATGTTGTCATTTTCTGCACTGAAATTTGTTGTTAAATAATAATAAAACAATAATTAAAGAATTATACGTACATTGCATCTTATGCCTATGCTATTTGACAGATAAATACATTTTTATCACCGCTCGCACTTGCTGATTGTAACGCTTCTAGTGGCAGGTAAAAGGTCAATACTTTCATGTATTAAGTTGTTCGAACTTTCTTGTCAAGGTAGGTACTAACTAATTACGAAGGGTCAACATGGAGTATTGTGGACATTATCTATTTACATTGTTTACCGTATACAATAGGCGCATCTAGCACACGTAGAGCCTACCGAAAATACGTAGACTCTACAAGTCTACATGTGCCGGATGCAAAAAATCTCAGTAAATATATGTAGATTCTAAGAGTTTTAGTGAGACTAAAAATTGTAGTCTACATTTATATGTAGATTATGATGGTTTGAAACTTGGATTTTTTTTTACATTTGTATTACTAGCTTTACTAGTTCATATTTATAAACAAAAAAAAAAACATGGAGGATAACACGCATTTTGAATATCCTTATATTTGCGATAGTGATGGAAGTAAATATAGACGTGAAATGTCAATTTAATTTAATTACGTAATTTCAATAAGTTATCCAAGGCAAAAACCAAAATGGATATGTAAAAATTTACATCCAGTGATCCAGCACACAAATGGGATTAGTCTACATTATAGACTATCTCAAATGTAGACTCTACGTGGGCTAGATGCCGCCAATGGCTAGTGATAAAAGCTAATATGACATAAAAATAATCATTTAGAAAAGGTTCGCCACAAATCAACAAAAGCCTAGATACTGTTTAGAAGAATGCAATTATGCTCGAAATCTTTGTGAGCCTATTTCAAATCTAAGTACGGACGGGTTTCCATTTTAGTCATCCAAGGCCTTTGATATAAACATTAACTTACAAGTAATATATCCATCGAATAATTTATCCAAGGCATGATGGGTAACTACGAGTTAGGATCAGTTAGGTTTAATTCACCATTCCTATAAGCTTTTAATACTAGATCGTATTATCGACACATTGTCATTATTTAGCAACGTGATACTAAGTACTTCAATAGATTTAATCTTAACCGTACATATTGAGTTCCAAGGTTCACACTGGAGTATACATTGCGGCATACCAAATATAGGTTTTTATCTTAAGGTCTCTTTCTTTTTGATATATTTTGGCTACATTATGTTTGTAAAAATTTTCCCAAGATATTTTCATACTTTTTGAATTTTGGGAACGTTCGATTAGAGGAAAATTTTTTCGATTTGTACCTACAATTTCACTGCTTTAATAGACTAACCATATTTTCTGGATTTTGGAAATTCGGTATTTGTAGCAGGATGTAAATCTATTTCTGTGATTTTAAATTTGTTTACATTTGTGGCATAACTTTCACACTCTTGATAAGCCAAAACTAATAAATCGTGTCCCATTAGAATAGCTTAAATTGAATTTAGTGCCATTTTGTTTTTGTGTCCGTAGTAAAGTTTTTTTTTTGCAGCTGCCATTTGTGAACAAATCTTCTCGCCATACAGTTGTCTGATTAATTTTTAAAATTTGAGGCAATTGGGTTTGTTCAAACCCAAATGAGAACTGTCTATATTCGTGCAGCTCTGTCTAATGAAAACATTTTAGCAAATAGTTAGCTTGTTGACCAGAATTCTTTCGCCCAGATTTACCATCGAGTATCTTAGCATTGAGAATTTCACAAATCAGTTTACAACGAATTTTGAGTAAAGATCTGCATGATGCATGCTTACAAGAATGAAGCAATTGTATTGTTTAGCATTGGTTGTGGCGAGTTGTTTGTCTTAATGGTAAGGTGAACGGCACGCAGCTGTAACAAACTAGTTATGATAGTAGCAACCATCCGATCTGCGTTTGATGTTTTTTGCTGCAACGGACGAAGTGTCCGTAAAATGTTAGACGTGACGAAGATCGTTGACTAGTGCTGATGGATCTGATAGCGGTGACTTACCATCTAACCAATGCTTTAAGCCCATATGGCCTATTGAGTGCAGTTTTCTTGTAAATGTGGCTACTGTGCATGTGTTGTAGACATCTCACCTCGTACCATTTATTAGCGGTGCTTGCCCTATCGTTAAGTAGACGGGACTCTGATTTTGCCACCAAAGCGATTCTGATTATTTCATTTTTCTTACCTATAGTGTCTTTTTTTAACAGTTTAAGCGCACTACGTTGAAACTGTTCTGATGGAATTTTTAATAACATTATAATCGAAAAATTACTCTATCGTCATTAAAATCGAGGACATGCTAATACTAATTTGCTTTTTTTACCATCTAAAAGACAATGATGTCTAGTTGTCATGTTCCCACTATTTTACTGCAATACATTTATGTATTCCTCCAGTAGTTTGCTCGGATCATCTAACTGCCTCATTGTTCCTCCAGATTATAAGTTGTATAATACATTTTTAACAGGTTTTATAAAACTAGTAGCCGTTCTTGTCGCGGTTACTTTTTGTCAGAATATTATAAAGTGACAATTTTTTTTAATACTTCAACTAGGATTGCAGTAGAATTTATAGTAGTCTGATAAAAATTTTGAAAGACACTTTCATTGCTTATATGAATGTCCAAAAATTAAAATCTGTTAATTTACTAATATACATATTTTAACAATATTTAAAAAGAGAACCAAAGTATATCAAGGTATGTATATAAAGGATTCGTGTGCTTGTTCACTTGTTAAATTACTTATCACATTTTGAATTGTTATAATGTTGTTTTTATTCATTGCGAACTCTACACGCATGAAATTGCTACACGCAAAAATTGCAATAACATTTAGTAGTTAGTTGTGTAGGTGACCAAAACATAGTATATTGAACTAATTTTATACATGTATTGTAAGCTTTTTGTATTTTTTGCTACAAAAAGATAAAACTTTTCTTCCTGTAAAAACAAGTTCATCTTTTTATAACACTTTTAGGGTTTGGATCTCGGGTTTCATCTTTTTATTTTTACAAGAAATTTTTTCTCGGTTTGGCTTGCATAATTTTTCAATCTAGTGTCTCGGTTTTTTTCAAGATGATAAAATTCGTTGAATGTAAATCGGCCATAATGCACAATTTACACTCCACGAAATCGACATATTCTGCAAAAAAACATGATATAAA
Organism: Tipula confusa; assembly: GCA_963556175.1. Classification (NCBI taxonomy): domain Eukaryota; kingdom Metazoa; phylum Arthropoda; class Insecta; order Diptera; family Tipulidae; genus Tipula; species Tipula confusa. Next base: position 162,607,187 of record OY744475.1, on the reverse strand, counting down.
CATTGTAAAATTGTTCAAGTACAAAAAGGAATAGCCGATTTACAATCAACAAATTTTTCATCTTGAAAAAAAACGAGACACTAGATTGAAAAATTATGCAAGCCAAACCGAGAAAAAATTTCTTCTTGTAAAAATAAAAAGATGAAACCCGAGATCAAAACCCAAAAACTATTATAAAAAAGATGATCTTATTTTTACAAGATGAAAAGTTTTATCTTTTTGTAGCAAAACATAAAAAGATGACAATACATGTATAAAATTAGTTTAATATACTATTTTTTGGTTACTCACACAAATTAAAATAAAATGTTATTGCAATTTTGGTTTTTATTTTAACTTTACTAAATTGATTTCAAGATCAACTTCTCCTTCAAAATTTGTTGAATGTAAATTTGCTAGAAATCACAACATCTGCAAAAAAATATCGACATCTGTTATCCTAGAAACTAACCGAAAAATGAAGATGTCGATCAAATTGTATAGTTCAGGTTGGAATCGCCATCTTTTTATATAAACAGACGACTGTACATGGTTAAATTAAAATATTATGATGACTGATTGCACTGTCAAAAAATGAATAAAATCATCTTAAATTTAGAAAAAAAAATCTTTTTGTTGAAAGTAAAATAGAGAAACAAATTGCCGATTAGAATATATTTATAGTTTTGTAGATTATAAAAATGTACGTAAAAACATGTATGCAAATCCAAAAGATGCGACAATTTTGTAAAATATTTTTTTTTTAAATATTATACAAAAACAAACGAGGTTATATTTTCGTTTTGAAATGCCAAAATTGACTATATATAAAAAGTACTTATAAAAAAGTATTTTCTTTCTTTCTCATATTTTTCATAGTGTTTTATTTTTCTATTTGTATAAAGTATACAAATACAGGGACAGAATGGTATTCTCACGCAACAATATATTTTATTTTTCATGCTATCTCGTTTTAAATATCTGCATCTTGAAAATATCGTTGAATGTAAATCGCGCATAAGTAACGTGTATTAACATTTTTTACTCCATGGCATTCGACGTCGTTAACTTAATAATCCTTTTACAAAAATTAAGAGCAGCTTATAAATCTGGAAGAAGCATTCAAAACAAAACAAATAATGGCGCACTGTTATTCAAAACATCTTGCTAAGTTAGAATATTTCTAAAGTTATGGGGATTAGAAAGTGGTTCTTTAGGTACCAGAAGTAAAAATGAATTTAATTGACAGAATCACTATACAGTTTATCTATGCTAAACTGACCAAGTACTAACTAAAGTAAATATAGGTTGAATCATTTTTATCCAATTTTTTTAAACGGCGTAAAATATCATGGTTTGATATTGTTATGTTCTAATGTGTGTATATTATGATATCGATTGCATAAATTTAGTTTTATATTTTCTAAATGTGCTTACTAACCATGATGCCGTTGTTTTAATTTTGATTCTTGAAACTATGGTTAAACTATAACGTTACTAACTACCGATGCTCGATATAAATTATAAATTCAATGTTAAGGCCAGTCAGTAATGGCATGTACTCAAAAATATCGAATTATACTTATCATGAATATTTTATAAGTAATGTCGAAAATATACAAACATGTGTAAAAAATCTGTAAATGGTACGTTAAAATTCTGTAATAATGCTATTGAAATTAAGTAATACATAAAATGTGCGCGAAAACCAACAAAACAATAAGAACAAAAACCGCAATGCTATAATTTATTTTTTGCTCGCGAAGAAAAATCAACAATAATCTCCGGAAGTGGTTAAAATTCTTTTGATGATTCATAAAAAAATTTATACGTTGGTAATTTATTTTAATATACTTGTTTGTGTTTTGGTTCTGATTTGTGTTTAAAATGTGTTAACGCGAAAAATTTTGTTTAGAGCAACACATATTTTCAGAAAACATATAAGTAAGTAGTTGGAAAATTATTTTATGTTTTCACCTACGTATTTTAATCCCTCTTGTATCTTAAATGATTTCATCAATTTACCCAATTTTACTTCTATAATAAACCAGCATTAAAATGTTGATGTATGAAGTTATTTCATAATGTAAATATTATATTCTTTTATGTCTTGAACTGATGAACATTAGGTCATACAAATTACAGATGACCCTTATGATTAGGTTTTCTTAGATATTTGTTTTTTATAATATTGAAATGACCTATTCAACTTCGTTTTATTTTTTTTATTGGCGTTAATAACAAAAGAACTATAGTTTAATATAGGTTTTTTGGTTAACTTGGTTAACGCACAGTAGCGGTTTCGGCCTTTAGTAATTTTTTGTGATAATACCCTTTTTGTTTTCAAAAAACTAAATTTTACCGATCTCGTATTACATAGTCCATAATATAAATACACATAGTACTACCATGGTATGTTAACCCATTGACTTGCTAGATGTCGCTACTAATATCGTTTTAAAATAATCAAAATATTTGTATATGCATAATAGCCTAAATGTCATATATATATACTAAATTTTATCGATATTCTATCGACCCGACATCTAGAATATTAATGGGTAAGCTGTTTTTTTCTTATGATGGTAGTACTAGTATTTATATTATGCAGAGTCTCAGTATCCTATATGTAAAACGCAATCAGAGAATTAATTTCTGATTAGTTACACTTTGCGACCCTTGTCGTTTAAAGGCATTAATATATCTCGTAAATTGCATATAAATGAGCAAGTTATATTTAATTCCTCTATTGTATTCTTTGCTCGTCGTAGGAAGTGGTGAAACAGTTGGGGCGCTCATCTGTCAATCGAAATAAGGAACAAAATGTAATACAAACCATGTTGAATATCCATTAAAAAAACCATTTAAGATTTAAATAAAATCTCTAATAAAGAAGAGCTACTAGATACTATTTTATACTAGCCATTATCAACTAATGCTTACTAAAACTAATACAATTACTAAAATTATATTAAATTCATCGCGTTTATGACCACCTTGACAATCTTAAACAAGGATTTGTCAATTAACGATTGTCTCACAAAAAAATGCAACATGCTGTGGTATACTGTATTTTTTTCACCACGTGGCGCGTTTCGTGATTAGAGTTTCTTCGTATATCATACAGCGCTATTTACAAGTTCATACCACAATAATTTTTATTGCGGTTAACCGCATTCCTCAATCAATGAAATTAGTGAATTAAATAATGACAACGAAATCTGGAATTAAACACTAAACTCTATATAGCAATGGGTCGTCGGAGACTAAAATCCATCACGTTTTTCTGGATTTTGACAATTTTTAAATCATTTTAATCTGAGGAACAATTTTACAGTTTTGATAGGCTTACTATCATGTATTTTCTGGATATTGGGAAATTCCCATTTTTTCTATAAATTTTCTGTGTTAATGTAATTAACTAACGGATCAGTACAAGAGGTGACTGAATACATTTAAGGGATCCTTCATCCTATCACGTAAATCTTTACGTTCTACTGGTCTAAACGAACGCAGTGACCCCTTAGAGAAGAGTGGTTATTTGGCTGAACAATCAAGATAACTTAATCGAATTCGATTAGCGATCATATATGTGAACTATTTACGATATAGATATGATTGCGATAAAGAGGTGTACAGATAAAACAGTGGTGAGATTATTAAAACTATGGAAAAACATTTAAACATTGAACATGCCGCAAAGGCTACATCTTAGTTATTTCAAACATTTAAAAGATTGAAAACCATTGAATTTTCATTGCATAATGGGTTGTTTAGATCTGAGTATTTGCCGTTTATATGAAATAAAAATTCTTATCATATTTAAAACAGAATAAAGTTCAAATGTTTCGTCGGCTATAACATAGTACATTTGATGATTTATTAAAGATCATAATGTTAAATAATGTTAACGGTTATGGATGAAAAAAATATTTCACATGAAATCAATTTCATCAAAAACGATCTTAAAAAATCAAAGCGTAACGATACTTAGAATGAATCATTGGTGAAATCATATATAGTATGTGAAAAACCCAAGCCTAAGGTTGCTAAACTAAAACATAAATATTTTTGTGTCATTTACCAAAATAATTGCAAAATAGTTGTGTTAAGTTGTTCACCTTGAATATTTTAAAACTTGAAACTACATCATACATATGCATATAACTTGATCGTCTATGATATCAGAAAACGCAGTATGATAAATGAAAGATCGCGAGTTTGACTGAAGGTCAATGAACAATTATCTGATTGTATATTGCGGATACAGGTGTCTACAATTTACTATGCGCTACGCTTCAAAAATTATTTATACATTCTCGACCTTACGTGTATTTCTTTTGGAATGCACTAAACATTTTTTATTTATTGTTGTTTATCGCAAATGTATAATTAGGTTCGACTGAGATTTTTGTGAGACGAAATCTCATTTCGAAATAAATTTATTTTTAGTTGATAATGTACCTTATCATAACACAACAGTTAAATTACTGTGAACTTGACAGATTCTAGTGTGAATATGTATTCGTTTCTAAGGGAACTGAGTAAATTTCAAAACGAGGTCACCAGAGAAAGTGCAGGTCGACTTATTGGCATTGTTACTACAGTTGGTGCAATTGGTTATTGTTTATGGCGAATTAGACCAAAGAAGTATAATAAACTAAGCGCAAATGATGTGATATTAATAACGGGATGTGATTCTGGATTAGGGTGAGTCAAGATTTATATATCCATAAAATATATTTGCTAGATCATTTAACATCTTAAAAATGTTATCTTAAATTTGGTTTATCTAAAATATTGACACAAAAATAATCTTAAAACTTTATAAACTAATTAAAGCCTATCTCAATTTGTTTTTAGATATAACCTAGTGATAAAATGCCATTTGTATGGCATGACTGTTGTGGCTGGAGTGTTAAGTCAAGAATCAAATGGTTGTAAAAAATTGAAAGATGTTTTTGGATCATCCGATCGTTTTCATATTGTTACAATAAATATAACTGATGCGGCCGATATTGAGAATGCCCGAGAAACTGTTCAAAATATTTTGGCCAAAGATGAAAATTATAGTAAAATTTAATTTATTGCTTTACTACCCCATTCGTTGTACAGTATAGATGAATATGGTTTTTTAATTTTTATAGGGTTTTACGGCCTAGTAAATAATGCTGGCATAATGTGCTTCGGTGAATTTGAATGGCAAACCAAAAATTTAATAAACAAACAAATCAGCACAAATTTAGTTGGTACAATGATGGTGACAAAAGAGTTTTTACCATTTCTAAGATTACATATGGGAAGAATAATTACGGTGACAAGTCACTGTTCCATACAACCATTGCCTGGATTATCGCCGTATGCCGCAACAAAAGTTGGTTTACGCTTTTGGTTAGATAGCTTACGTATGGAAATGAAACAATATGGTGTTCAAGTTGTTAATTTTATACCAGGCACGTTATCATCGATTTTTTATTATAGAGTTTTTTGTTGATAGTTTTTATTTTGATTTAGGTTCATTTTGGACGGCAAGCAATTTAATGGCACGACAAATGGAATATTGCAACGAAATGCGATTGGCATTTACGTCGGAACAAATTAATTTTTATGGAGATTATTTCGATAGGTACAGTGCTTACCTAAAATTGTTATCGTTTGAAAAGGCGCCCGAAGAAATCGACGATAAACTTTTATTTGAAAGATTTTACAAAGCACTGTGCTTAAGAAAACCAGCCGACATTTATGTACATGAACCATTCAGATATAAATTATATCATTTTTTGTTTAGAATCTCACCAATTCCTGTTCGCGATTGGCTTGTCGGCAAATTTATGATTTTTATGCCAACGTATACGCAATTTTGATGTTAAATCTCCCGCGTTGGGCTTAGCTGTAATTTAGAATAATTTTATATATCAAAATTATTTTTGAAAATATTTTTTTAAATTTATTTTGGTTGTATTATTTTGGCTGGTTTATCCAGGTTTATTTTGGCTGGTTTATTATTAAACTATTGAGTACGTGATGAATTATTGGTTTTAATTGTAGTATAGGCCAAAAAAAAAACTTTGGAATTAAAAAGACTTAAAGCTTGATGGTTTATTGGGAAATTTGTGTTTGTGGAGATCACCTAAGTAGCTTCCTCAGAAGGATTAATTTATAGGCCGCATATAAATCTAAAACTTTACGGGATCAAATAGTTCGTGTCAGGTCGTTAGTCAGGATATCATATAATCTCGCGTTAGTTCTTAATATTATTCTAAACAACGGAAAAGCCTAGTCTATCTCAAAATTCGAGACAATAAACGTCGTTGACGCAGCCAAATACAGCATATAACTTCGCGTAATACACCTTCGCAACCAAGATCTTGTGATTTAAACTGTATGCACTATTTTCTGGGGAATATGTAAAGTCACCAGTCTACGCCGATAAACCTGAGACAATGGCCAACTCGAATGTCAACTTTAGCTTGTAACTTTCACAACTTAAGCTGGTAAGATATTTAGACTTTAGCCATGGACTTAATGTTTTCTTCCGCACAATTATCCTAATAATATAAGTGATTATCCTAATATATAAGTGATTTGACGTATTGGAAACCCCAAATTTCTTAAATTGGACATTTTTAATCCACTACTAGAATTCATTAAAAACCCTGTGACCTTATCTTTTGTTTTAGACTCATATATTTTGGGATCAAGTTGATACTCGTACCAGATAGTACACCTTTAATGGTTCTAATCTGCTACATATGAAAGGGCAACGGTTGGAACTCGTTTCTCTCCAAGAAACTCGATGGCCAAAAGTGATCGGAACACCATGTGCCTTAAGGCTCTTTACAGTGGAATTACTTCGGCGATCTTGGTGTTAAATTTCTTTTCGGGACCGTAAATAGCCGGTTGAGCAATTAATAGGTGGCTATGCTTACTAATGTGACTAACCAGCCTGTCAATCACTTTTATTCACGTGCTAACGGATAATAGTCAGATTATAGATAAAGACTTATAACAATTTGAATGATCTGGTGGGATCCACACCGGGGCACGGCGTAAGTACTTCAGTAGTTTGCCGTTGCATACGACGTCACTGTGGCTAGTACATTCTTTTCATAAAAACATCCACTTGTAAACATGGGCACCGCCGCGTTCTCCATACCGAAGCCAAATTGATTATGTGAAAATTTCTAATAAAAGCGAAGGTTTCGGGTCAACTGAAATGGGAGATTATGTCGGTCGGCTACACAATTCATAGGCACTGATCATTAGATTCACAAATTTCGTACAAATCACTGATAACATAGGAAAAATTACCTTCCGTTTTAACAGAGAAAATCTGATTCTGGAAACTAATCATCGTCCTGATGATGGCACCGTTCTATGGGAGGCCTAGAGTCCAGGTGGCTCTAGGAATGATAAAAATTAAACCTAGATGGTTGGTTTGATCAAGAGTGAACGGTGGAAAACTGCAGTCTTAAGAGTACAACTCAGCAAAACGACCGCCAGTCACGTAATTTCTTTAAATGAGTCACTAGACTGCACCATACCTTCAAACCTAAGTCCATTACCATTCAGCACCATAATGGAAACGGCCTTGTTAATATCGAAACTTTACTTGTCATTTGGAAAGAGCACATCTCTGATCATAAAGAGTTCACTTTGGCTTTGCAGAGACTAAAAAAACCGTTCTCCTAGGATTGATTGAATTAATTCGGAGCGAATATTTTGTGGAACTATCCTTTTTACCTAATTTGCACTCCTTTGTTTGGCATAAACATTACTGTCTTACATAATATTGGCGAAAATCACTTCTCTAGCGGAAAAAGGTGACTACTAAGGAGGACTTAGTAGGAATAGGTCAAGATAAAGTTTTATTACGAAACATCTCGTTTAGTATATCATATATTTTGGGATTTCCAGCAAGCCTAAGATTCAATCCATTTGAAAGTTTATGGTTTGCTTTGAAAGATTTGAGAAATGCAGTAATAATATTGTGTTGGAGTTGCGAAAATGGTATCGGGAGTTTTAGCAATTAACTCTGGTGTTCAGGAGGCAAGGAGATAGTCTTTACCCGGTAATTATTAATCTCATGTTAGAATTTATATTAGGTAAAAATGAAGTGTCTCAGGACATCTCTTGTTACCAACAGTGGATGGTATCTGCTAATGACTGGAATGAATGGCAAATTATTCGTTCAGCAATTTCCTGGTTATAGCGAATATTACGAATGAAGGCTGAATAGAGCTCAACCTTTTTTTCGTTTGCGGCAATCAGATTTTCCAATAACGAAGTCTTATGCTGGAAGCAATTAAAATTTGATAATATAGCAATGTAACCACTTCCTCTTGTTGAGATGTTGAAACAAATTGAAATTTGTAATCTAAAATAAATGTTTTATTAACCAATTCGTAATTGTTTTAGTTTATTTATTAATAAAGTTAACCAAAAATACGTTTGTTGTGTTAAACAACTAATATATTGATTTATAATGTTTGAATTTATTTACTCGTATGTATATTGTTCTAAAGACATTTTAACTGTGTCTAGTAGTGTCTGGAATGAGAAATTCACAAATCATGGTTTCAATAACCGTTTTTTTTTTTTAAATTTATTTTGTTAATTATTTGTGATCTTTGTTTAAAATAAAAATATAGAAGGAAATAATTAACTTATATCAATTGATAAAGATTATTAATTATTTAAAATGTAATTTGTTTACTACTATTCTTCATTGTGATTATTTGGATTTGGATTTTGAATACTAAGCATAGGATCTTGATTGGCCATATGACGTCCATATTTTGCCATGAAATAAATTATAACAAGAAAGAAAATAATTCCAGATAAAACTAAAAACCATGTACGACGCCATGGTGGTCGTGACGATGGTGCATAAAAACGTCTTGACCAACGAGAAAATATTTCGGCAGGCGTTCTTCGTTTATATTTATTGTCGTCACGATCAGATCCGCCAATGGGGGATTCACGCGATAATAAGGGCCGTCTAGTCGTGTCTATATTAAAAACAGTATGTGCTCTCGATTGTGTATCATTAGTTCTATCATTGATCACAGCTCCATTATTTTTTTTCGGATTATACGATATTGATTGACTATCCGGAAATGTTTTTGATGCCGATTGTGATGGTATGGTACGATTTTCTTTTAATTCTTCAGATAACTGAAATCATATGAATAAAACAATTAGACAATTGATCATGCGAAAAATGATTATTTAAAATTACCAAAGGCAGCCCTAATTCATTCCGACCCCAATTAACTTGACCTAATCGACTACGTAGTACATCGGCTACTGGTGACACCAAATTAGCCGGTGGGAAAACTGGGTCATTACATGTTGGACATTGATGACCTCCGGGTGCTGTATTTGCTGGCAATGAACTTTGTCGAGCATTAATGCAAGACCAATGGAACACATCTAGATTTCGAAAAAAACATAATTAAAATAATTAATGAATTTACTATGCCACTAGGACTTACGAAAACATTGAAGTCTTATGCAATCCTCTTTTTCTAATAAATTTCCACATAAAGTACAATTTGAGTTGTAATCACTATCTTTGAGCCATTGAAGATACGATTGAACGATGCACTGTGTAAGAAAAAATAACAAAATGAAATTAAGTTGGTTACCACAATTGTATAACAAAATTTAGAAACTACCTTTGGATGACTAGCCACCATACAATGTTCACAAACATTTACACGATGTTCGAAGCAGAATTGATTGGTCACTTGCCGCTTTGGACATTTGCATAGACCCATTTTACAGCTTTAGAACACTTGTTCCAATTTTACTTTTTCACCACATAAATTAAAATTGTTACAATAGCTCACAGTATGTTTATGTATGTATATGAAAATTATAATAACTATGTTTAAATTAAAATTATATTTTATTTAAATTAAAATTTCAATCTACGAAATTTTTTAATGTCAAAATTATAATGATGAATTTTGTAAAACGTCAAAAATAAACTAGCCACGTAAAACGATTGGGTTGTTGTCTTAGATAAAATTCGATGTTTCCAAATTTTTAAGTGTAGAGTTTACATTTTCTTGAAAATAAAAATAAACCGTTTTTACAGGCCATTGCTGGTCCGTACCGTATCAACAATCAAGCGCCATTGTTTTAATCGCTGGACCACAATCCAGAGCTTGTTTTTCTTATTTGTCTAGAAATGTTGTTCAAGAGTCGTACACGGCCTTGTGGAGCCAATGTTGCCCGATCGACTCGTAGAACGTGTAAAAGTGAACGACAAGAAATTTTAAACCAAATTCCTGAAACTAAAGAGAAATCGGTATTGGCCGTCATCGTAGCGGTTATGACATCAGCGATCGTTTTAACTCATCTGTCGAGGCCCTACTTCCGGACGAGGATTCCAAGGTATTAGAAACCTGAGAAACCTCTTTTAAATGTGTGGTAACCATTACTAAAAACGAAGCTCAAATTAATGCATTGAATTTAAAAGAAACAAGGCCCACCGACATATTCGTACACCTTTGGAAAATATGAGAACGCCAGATAACCATTTTTAGTAAATAAAAATCGATTCAATTAGAACACATCTACTTTACCAGCGTAACCGCTATTACTTAAAAATAATCCACAGTTATGCCTCCAGCATATATTGCCATAGCCTCCAGCCTATATTGTAAGTGCTTAACGCTGACATAATATGCGGCCAACAGCTCTCTTTTATACGGGTTGTATCTGCCTTGTGCACTTGTTAGCTTTTGGAAAAGGATACTAATTAATGGCTGAGTAACTTTATTTACCTCTTGGAACAGAGCCACTCCCACTGCCTAATTAAATGCGACGATGTAAAGCACCAGATGTGCATGTTAAGCTGGAAATAGCAGGTACGGTGTATTCGTTTTTTGAGAGTTCATATTTTCGAATCCAGTATCGGTTACTTTTGGCCGTTTAAATGGCGTAATGTTATTCTGTGAGTTTCCGTTGAATATAGACTGAAGTTGTCGTTGATTTTTGATTGCGTACAAAAATTTACGGTAATAGATGCTTTCCAGTCGACTACCGCAAGTACTAATAAGTACTTATATGTGTTTCTTTGCTAAATGTTAAGTACTCGTAGGTGCTCTTACTATTTTGCATGAGTATGAGTTTCTCAGGAATTTAACTTCAAGTTTAAGTCGAGGCAATCTTTCTAAGACAGTTCGCAGACGCTGTTGAAGTTCAGTTAAATTTGTCGAAGCAATGAGTAATCATCGAGCGAGGGAATGACAAAATTGAGTTAACACAGCTTGCATCAATCGTTGGAACGTCTGTGAAGTGTTGCACAGGCCGAACACCATTGTGGTGAACTTGAAGAGGCCGAACGGCGTTATCGATACTGCTTTGGTTAAACAAGATTTTCTTTCAAAAATAAGAAGGGGTATGTATGGGCTGAGCGAACAACCTTTTACCATGGGCCTCCTGACGTGACCATTTGGTTTTGCGACTGGACTATTATTTGTGTGACAGACTTCCGAGTTTATAAGCTTTGCTTTCGCTGGACACTTGAAATCGCTGAATTCGTGTTATAATTCTGAAAACCTCCCAGATCTTCCAGAACATTTTAGAGATTAAATATTTATGTGTCGATTTATGAACTTCATGAACTTTATTTTTATTTACGATTTATCAGCATACCTCCGTTTAAGTTTATGAGTAAATTGTTATTTGAAATGAATTCGGAGCCCATTATAGGTGTTTGAACATCGGCTATTAAAAATTCCTTTTAATTTCTGTTTTTGGCATAACAACGAGGAAATTACGTAGATGTTCTGGTAAGCATTAAGCATCTTTGTTCATTAGCAATTAGCGGCCTTACTATTCATTGTGCTTCCAGTCACGTGACGTTATTTCAACTTTTACGAAACACATGATTGCCCCCGACCACGGGGGCTATGATTTTTTAAATAATTTTCATAAATAAAAATAAAACATAGAACCAAAATAAAACATAGAATTGTTGATTACTGGAATCCCACTACATTTACCTAATGTCAAAGTAGACGTCATAAACATAACCTTAAAAATATATATTATTTGACAACATGTCAATAATCAATAATTTGACTGACTTAAATTCTTAATGAATTTTATTAAAAATTGTGTAATATACCCAATTAAAAGATTACATTTGGTTAATAAATATTTTTGCACAAACATGGCTAAAAGTCGATACGAGTATGTTAAAAATTTCGAAACAGAAGATAAAATTTTGCCAAATGTTTGGATTGTGGTTCGAATTGATGGTCGAGGTTTTCATAAATTCTGTAAAGTTCACGATTTTGAAAAACCAAATGATTTTAATGGTAATTTAAATGCAAATTCTATTTTTTTTCTCGTAAAAATATACAACAATACGAATTGTTTTTTTTAAGGGCTGAATTTAATGAACATGGCCGGTGTGTCGGTGATGCGAGAATTTCCTGACATTACAATCTCATATGGACAAAGTGATGAATACTCGTTCGTATTTCATAAATCGACTCAAATCTATAATAGGAGACAATCAAAAATATTAACGTATGTTAATAGTTTATTCACATCGTCGTATGTATATAATTGGTCATTGTTTTTTCCCGATAAAAAATTACAGTATGCCCCATGTTTTGATGCTCGAGTCGTAGTCTATCCATCGGATGAAAATCTCCGTGATTATTTAAGTTGGCGACAAGCTGATGTCCACATCAATAATTTATATAATACAGCTTTTTGGAATTTAGTCCTGAACGATAATAAAACGAATACTGAGGCTGAGGAAATTTTAAAAGGAACACTTTCAGCGGATAAAAATGAAATACTTTTCGCCAAATTCGGTATAAATTACAACACAATTACACCAATGTATAGAAAGGGGACGATACTTCTAAAGAAGAAGATTAAATTGCCGAATAAACCGGGAACTCAACAACTAATTATTCCTATTTATGAAGATTTGATACAAGAAAAGTTTTGGAAAAAACATTCGGAGCTTTTAGGAAAAAAGACTAACGATATTTATGATTATAGTTTGACCTTACCAGATGATGACAAGGAGAGTAGTGGTATTGATAAAAATGAACTTGTGGTATTTAAACAATTACAATTACTTAAATTAGTGGAATAAAGTATTTTTGCCTTTTATGAATTTGTAATTTTCTCGTATTGAAATTTGAGTGCTTCGAACAAACTGATCGTTATTTTTTTAAATCATTCCTTGTTCGAATGGTGGCAAAATGATTCCGAAGCACGGGAGCATTACAGGAAAATGTAAGGGAAATAAATTTCCGAATGGCTCTGAACGGATAATTTCTAAATGTTGAACTAGAAATGTCCAAAAAGACGGATGGTTAAAAATGAAGGAATTTAAATATCCTTACATTCTTATTTGAACAGTCTATATTAGCGAGAATCTATTCACACCTGATTTGCGTATTTTTTTTTCTGAAATCTGTTGTAAAGTCAAAGTACATCATGCCGATATTTAAGAATCGCGCATACTGTGGTCTATTCACCATCTGCATAATGTAAACCAGCAATTTGATTCTGTATCCGTTTCGAATATAGAACGGGCCACGCATTCTGAATTCTAATAATGAGTCATTAAAGTGTTTATTGTCATCACCGGTCGAAATCAATCCAGAAAACACAAGATGGTTGACCCATTAAAATTGTAAAATTTACCCAAAAAATTAGAATTTCCAAAATAGACAAATAAGAAATAGAAATTTTACCCCACAAATCGAAAATTAACTAATCCAAAAAGCCCATGAAAACTGTAAAATTTACCCAGACCATAAATTTATAAATACCATATGAAGACCGAAATTTTCATTTCTCTTTTCACCCATGTTTTTCATGCCACAAATTAAAAATTCCCTAAACTCCAGAAAACACATGACAGCTGAAATGCATGATTTCAATTTGAAAATGGAAATTTATGCCAAAAATGATTATTTATAAAATCTAGAACACGTCATGATGATTCCCATCAAAACCGAAATTCCCATCAAATCCATAAAACACATGAGCCTAAATAAATTTTATGCCAAAAATCGAAAATTTCCATAACCCATCAAGCACTTTACTGCCGTTCAAATTAGGAAATTTATGCATCAAATGAAAATTTCAAAAATCCAGAAACAAATTATGGTTCGCCATAAAGCTTGAATATAATTTTGTCTAATTATTGCGAAATCTAGCATTCAAGTCAACCATGAGCGTGAACAGGTTCCAGATAAATTTTGGTGGAGTTAATTTTTTGTTGATACTTTTACGAATGTCTTTTCGCATGGAAGCCGTCACTTCAGAGATGAAATCGTTTCGTCATCTCTTACGACAAATTAATGAAATTCTAAGATATCGATGGAATTCTAAGATATCATTCTCGTTTATAAGTATTTTACAAATGTGCAAATACTTCCTGACCACTGGGGTGTGTAGTTTAAACTAAAGACTACATAGTACCGTTAAAAATATGCTTGCATAGTAACGTACATCGTTAATTGTTTACCGCTCGTCTTGTGAACAAAACGACAAAATAATTTCAAAAACATCGTTTTTAACCGAGCAACGTATTTTAAAATTGTATAACATTGTGAAATTGACACGGAGATAACTAAGATAGTTTAAGCTTGGTTAAATATTATTCGAAGATTCCGACACATCATAATTCAGACGCATAGTTAATAAATCAAAATGCAAATCTTCAATTTATTAACCTATGTGTGACGTTGGTTTGTACTTGATGCAGAAAAAATCAAAAATGTGTGTGCTAAAAATTCTAAATTAAAGTAGACTACAGTTTTTAGTACTCAATGGGTTAGATTTAATAATTTACCAAGTTATCTATAAAATAGTTCGGTTTATCGAAAAAACCGAATCAAAACATTTTGTAATTTCACAACGTTGTAAATACATTTTAGATCAGTTATAAATAAAAAGTGGCGCTGGTAGGACGTTTTGAATTTGAAACATTGTGATGTTATCGATTTAAGTGGGTGATTTAATTAAGTGCAAAGTGTTTTGAGGAATACAAACGAAAGCATTTTATTCACGTGCTTTTGTTGTTTAATAATTTAAATAGGTAAATAGATTTTTATTGGGATAGAGATGTATGTATTGTGCAATTAACTAAAATTATTTGGAAAGTTAGTTCTCTAATATTTTTTTTCTTCTGCTAGGTCATGTATATACATTTAATTTTTTTATTGCTAAATCGTTATTAAAAAGTGTTTTAACATTGATATTAGTTCCATATGCTGGAGTTTAACAATTATATATTTTTTTCTGTTTGTTTTGGTGAACCACAGTGACGCATTAACTATTTTTTGTCTACATTTAAAAGCACAGAAATGGAATGTAACGGATCAAAGCATCACATCAAAGTCACACGTGACACACGTATTTAAATAAAATTATCGTGCTCCAATTAAACATTTAAATATAATACAAACATCACATTTTTTTAAATACTAGATAACGGTTTAAATCCTTTTCTGCACCTTAAATAGGCATTTAAAACAAATTCCGAACACTGATAAATTAAATCTTATTTAATAGCTTTCTAAATTAATCATCGTTATGAAATTTAAATCCACCACAGTATCAATTGTTTGCCGTAGGTGGCGACTACACATAATTGGTGTAACACCGCCAAAATATAACCGGACCCATGCTCGCAATTTACCATGATTATCAGGTATTGGCTGATTACTTTTTACTTAAGAATTTATTTGTGGAGTTTGATGAATGAAACTTTAAATGCAGTTAAATATTTTTAATGACAATGTTTAACACTTGACTTCTTATTTTTTTTGTCATTCAGAGCTTGTCAATCAACACTGTTTTCATGCCATTACGAGATTAATGATTGATACAAACTGATGAACTTTCACATGGTAGTTATAGGGAACAAGCAATTTTATGAAAGACTATGACCCAACTGTGGTATTTTGTATTTTTTTTTCTAATTCACTCTGACATTCTTCTTCAGCCTTCCGAAAAAATGATAAATGATACGCTTCTAACTATAAAAATTTAAGCATATTCTACCAAAGTGCTTCAGTTCAAAGATTTAAACTCTTTGTAGCTCAATCTACTGGATTCAGCTTCGAGGTAATATATGCCTACTCCGTTTCCACCTTTGAGGTATTTCCAGAATCTAACTGAAATTGACGGTCCTCTCAGATAATTGGCAAATTTATTTATTTAATTAAATCTTGCGGGCCCCTCTCCCTTAGGGCCCCAAATCAAATTCAAAATTAAAGCAATCACACACTTTTAATAGGTATCACCTTTGCTTTTGCCACCTTGGGAATCTATATGCCTTACGAGAAAGAATCTATATGCCTAACCATGTCTCTTTCATTGCTGTCATTTGATATTTGTTGCTTGAGAATGTTACCCGGCTTAGCCTATATACTTTTTCTATATACTTTTAGCGCTGTCGTTTTCATTCTTTTTTACTGTTCTACAACTAGCTCGATTAAAAATTCGTAGGTTAAGTTCGTGTTTGTAGACATTTGCACCATAGACTGCTTAGAATAGTGTCACAGAAATTTTAAAAGCCATGATATTTCTAGGTATACCATCAAAATTAGTTGTTGGAAGGGATTTGTAAGTGGTCTTTTCCGCCATTAAGTTGTTCCAACTTTTTTGCCACATTGAGCAAAGATTGCTTATATTTGTCCTGCTTGCCATACCTCGTTTCCATACCTCACATTTTGAATTTTCTTTAGATTACATCTAGCAACTTTCTCTTGCAATATGATATCAATAAGTATTGTATCGGCTAACTCAGGAACTGCATCTGTATATACAGTTCTGTAAGGTTTGCAAACGTAAGTGTTCTGTATACTTATTAAAGTCCTTCGGTGGTGACAGTTTATTCAGTCCATCCATCCACTATAGGCCTTTGGATATAGTTTTGAGGGTCCTTTGTTTAAGACCGCAAATTTCTTTACCTACCTTTTTAGGTTAAACAACACCATTTTACTACTTACTACACACCTTTCACTCAGTCTTTCATCAAATACTATAAAGTATTCCTCAAAAGTGCCAGATACGTAAGCGTATTAAATAAAAGCGCTAGATACGTCAAATACGTATTTTTGCTACGACTCTGACCACGTTGATTTTTTTTACCATAGCATCATCTGTATGTCTATTTTTCCTGAATTCGAACTTACTTTATCTTCCACTTTTCTAAAACACGCTTTTCAACTTACCAGTAATAGCCCGTGTAATTTACCTAAGACTGGTATTAACATGATTGGTTTATATTTCGGTGGAATCTTGTTCACTTCCCTTCCTAATGATAGTTACGTTCTTGTTTTTAATGCTTTATAAAAAGCTCTTCTGTTTAGACAAACAGTTTTAAACTTTTCGATGCTGAACTTATAACAAAAATACCCATATATTTTAGCATTCCCATGATGTATTTTTCATGATCTAGCACCCTTTTTCTATTTACATCGCTAAAGTAATCATTACGACATGCTACATGTCTATAGATTCGGTTTATCTCCCAACAACACCGAAATTGTTGAGAGAAGGAATCATTTTTTATTCTACTAAGCTAGCTAACGGTATAAAAATGTATGGTATAATGGAAGCAATGGGCTTAACGAACAAAATATAATATAATATCTTTTCTGAAATAGCAGATTTCGTGCGCAATAAAGTTATTTATGAAATGATGCTGCTTAATCGCAATTCGCAAGATGCAGTTTAATTATTTGACAATGTTTGAAATATTTTATATTTTTATTCCGTTGATGATTCAAATCAATTATTAGCACAAAATGAAAGGAACAAATTGATACACTAAAACTATCAAGGAATTAGTTACGAGAAAATTAATGAATATCTTATCGACGTTTTTTTATTTTGAGATTAATTCAACGTAAAATACCGCCAAAAAGTTTGCTACTAAAATTATGGAATCTAGTATTCTTGTGCTTTTACTTTTTCCAATAAGGAATCAAATATCTTTAGAATCCCCAAATTAATATTTTGACTGCAACGAAGCCATTTGATACCAAATGTGCTCCACCAATTAAGATCTTTTCCTTTTTTACAATGTATTTTTTTTTGATCTAAGTAGTACTCGATTTAAATTTAAATGATCAGTCACGTCGGTCACAACACAAACTAGACGTTAAAACTAACATGTCACTGATTGTATTTTTTTAAACTTCCGGAATAAAACAAATGAAACTTTAAAACAAATGTCAACAATGGTAACTATATTTCCTTTAGGTATGTTAAGAATAGAATTAAAATTTATCTAAATTCCGATTTACTTAAAATATTTGTTTTTGCTTCTCACTTCAATCATTTGCTTGTCACAGAAAAAAAAATAATGACCTACTTTGACAGATAATAAGATTTTTGTTTTGTCAGTGATCTTATAGGAGTCGCTTTTATTTAACATATAGAAGTGTTAGATATATACCTTTATTAAATGATTATTTATGTTTAAAATGATTTAATAATTGGGTTTTAAATATCGACTTGTGTCTTTGGTCCCGTTCGATTTCCATAATAATTATGATCTTTGTAATAATTTTGACATAATTGAAATAATTGTCTCTTCCATATTTTGTAATAAGCTCGTTTGCTGTTCGAATTCTGTAATAATTTTGTCTGTTGTAATTGTGACGTTACATAAGAAATATAGCTAACAATTTTAAATGAATTAAAACTATGATTTAATTCAAAAATGGCTTTATTTATGATCACTTCTGGATATATGAATTAAATTGAATAACACACGGAAATCACAAACAGGTGCGAAATGTACATCTGGTGACAATATAGGTATTCCACCTCGTACTCTAAAATATATTGTGTTTTAAATTGGATCTGTAATGTTATGGATTTATATCCATAAGATTACAGATTGCATTGAGGCGACCAACAATGTATACCATGCTTTCCACCAACAATATTATTAATTCTATTTTGACGATGATCAGAATACATCTAAGAATTTCAATCAATCCATGAAATTGGTAGTTCTTGCCAAAAAATCTTATTATTAATAACCTAGTTTATTATCCAAGAGTGAACTATTAATAGTTTTACTGTAGTTGACCAGTGACATAAGTTACAGGATTAAGTAGGGACATCAACAAACATTTTGGGAACCACTTTATGTGACATCATTGACAAATTATTTGTTTTTACGGTATAGAGATGATTATGATACAAATGACAACATGGCCAAGCAATGGTCTGTCCTTATATTTTTAATTATCACTATACTTCCCCACGTATAAATAATAATTCTCTAATAAAGTATCATAAATACATTTTATGTACACGGCTACAGTTTACTATAAATTATTTCGGAAATGTCAAAATTATTTTATGTAGCTGCTGTGATAATTTGGTTGCATGCAGCACGTTGTCAAAATTATTACAGGAAAAAAATGTTCATAGAAATCGAACGGGCCCTTCAGAAAATGATCCTTCTATTTTTGCCTAAAAATTTCCTATGTTATATTATTCTATTTGTTTTGCGTTTTTATAAAAACGTACAAAAATGCCAAGTGACGAAACTCTACTTTCTGCTCGAATTCGGAACAATTGGTACGTGAACGCCACATCACTCCTTCCCCAGTGAGTTAATGATGAACGAGACCGTGTAACGTGGTAGTGGTTTAATGGATCTACCTGTTCTTGTCATTGTTGATTTTAAAATGCTTTTGAGTCGAATTGTTGGTTTGTTGATTGCTGGCTGAATATTTTGGTTCAGTTGATTTTTTGATGTCTTTGTGTTGTTAGTTGGTTCTAACATCGATATTATGCCATCGGGATTTGGTTTATCGACCACTTGTGAAGTATCAATGGTCATCTTCAGTGAAACATGGCTTCAACCGATTGAAATATTACTGGTTCTGCCTTTCATTTCCAGAACGAACGATTTTTCGTTACGGCTAACAGCACGGAAAGGACCTTCGTAAGGCGGCTGCAGTGATCTTTTGCATAGGTCGGTTCGAACAAAAAAATGTGTACATTTGTTCAATTCTTGTGATACAAATATCTTTTGGTTGCAGTGACGTGACCATAGTCGGGCGAATTTGGTTGAAATACTCTTGTACTTCCTTGACAAAATCCTGATTGATTTTTGGATTCACTTAACAATTGGCTAGGAATGCAAAATCTGTTCGCCAAAAACCAATTCGGCAGAGCTAGTTTTCAAATCCTCGCGGTACGTAGTTCGAAGTCCCTACAACACGGTTGGTAAAACTCATGTCCAATCTCTTCTACCGTGACACATGATAGCTGCTTCTAGTGTCCTTTGCCACCTTTTAATGAATCCATTGCATTTTATTCCACCAATTAAGCCTTTTGCATTCGAATCTTTTGTTTTTACGTTTTGCGTTCGAACCCAAATAATTTGGAGAATTCATCAAAAAGTTCTGATTCGAATTGGGTTCCTTGGTCCGTTACTACCGAAGAAGATACTCCAAACCGACAAAACCTAATTATTAAATCAGTGATTGCTACCGTTTTGGCTCTGTTATCCGGAATTGGAATTGCTTTAGTCCACCTGGTAAAGCGATTAATAAGTGTAACACAATATCGCTGCCTTTCCGCCAGTGGTAATGACCCAACTATATCTAGATGGATTTCCGAAAATCGTTTTACTATCGGTGAACAATTCCCAATAGGACTTTTGTTACTTTCGATCGCTGGCACGCCAAACAACACTGAGCCATTCGTTTTACGTCCCTTTTGATATTAACTCACAGGAACCGGGTCGTCATGGCTTTCACTGATGCTGGTATCACTGGATGTGATAAGTTGTGGGTAAAGCCTCAAAAAATGCTTTACGGAAATCTTTGGGAATATATGGACGTATTTTGCCTGAAGAAACAACACATAGCAACAATTTCACGGAATTAAATGTTACTGAAATTTTCTTAAATTGTAGTTCGATTGATGATTCGAGTAATTTTTTAAGTTCGTTATCTGCTTGCTGAGCATCTGCAATTGCATCGTACTTAATAGATTCATGCAAGGCTATAGATTCATGCAAGATAGATGCTATCCAACCGTGATGAGTATCAGCGACTACGTTATCACCTCCAGACATATGCGGGATGTCGATCGTAAATTGACCTATAAAATCTAGGTAGCGGAATTGTCGTGGTGACGTCTTTGCTTGATTTTGATTGAATGCATAAAAGAGTGGTTTGTGGTCTGTGAATAGCGTAAATGAACGACCTTCAATCATATGTCGAATTTCTTGACAGCTGAATACGCAGCTAAGAATTCCCAGTCGTATGCGCTGTATCGTTGCTGTGTGGTTGATAACTTTGTCGGATGCATCAACCATTAGTGCTAATTTAGCTGTTGAACAAGGATGGACTAAAAGTGTAGCTATGCTTAGTTGAGTTTTCGATTGGACAAATGCTTCTTCAGCTTCCTTAGACCATTCGATAATTTAGGAATCGTTTTTTGCTACCCTTTAAATATTCATTAAGAACTGCTTGATTTTGTTGATTTCTGCTTGCATTTGGGATAAACGACCTATAGAAGTTTAGCACACCCAAAAAGCGTCGCAATTCTTTTATTGTTTTTAGTTGACACATTTTGGTGATTTCTGCGACGCGTTCCAGAATTGGTTTAATTCACTCTGCTGTTACTTTGTGACCCAAGAAATTGATTCTTGTTTCAAGAATTGTCGTTTCTCTGTGTTAATCACGAGACCTGTGTCGTTCAATTTGAATAATTCGATTGTTGAAAACACCGTGGATCCTTTTAATTGATGCGTAAAATCTTGTATGTATGGTATTGGGTAACGATCTTGTACTGTGACGTTGTTTA
This sequence comes from Tipula confusa, assembly GCA_963556175.1. Lineage (NCBI taxonomy): Eukaryota > Metazoa > Arthropoda > Insecta > Diptera > Tipulidae > Tipula > Tipula confusa. The sequence continues at coordinate 162,585,359 of OY744475.1, read as the reverse complement.
GAGCCCTATAACCTCCGCAGGGTTGCCATTCACCATTAATCTTCGGAACGAGGTGAAGCGGGCTTGCCCAAGGACTATCGGAACGTCTCCAAATACCTTGCTTATCATGTAGTCGAATTCTCTTTTATCGCCAGCTTTTCTGTGCTCAATCATCGAGGTTTGACAAAAACTGGAGGCCTACGAGTCAATATATGCTGAGTGACTTGATGTTTTATCGGTTTTTGTGCCTGAATCTTGTGAGTGATTTCTTTGAATTTAGTTAATAGTGGAAGAATACGGGTGTCAATTATGCTAGTTGATTACATGAACAGTGGGTGTATTGTCATGAACCTTAACGGTTAGTGAAAACAACGATGCTAGCGAGTCTAGTAGCCTGCCGTGTTGAATATCAACTAACAATCCCGACTAATTCAAGAAATCTGCCCAATGATTGGCATAGTTACTTCTGCAATATTCAGGGTTGTGTTTACTCTGATAGCCCTTAGCTACTAGTATGACGGATATTTCCGCTTCAATGTCAATTAAGTATGTTTTGTTTGAAGACTTATCATAGATTTTAAAGCGACCGTTATGAGTGTTATCGGAACAAGTCGCCGTTTGTGCCGGAGAATTTAGTTTTTTAATTTAAATTCTGCCCACTTGGGACAATTCGTTTTGCACTTTCGAGCTGCTTCTTTAAATCGGAAATGAAAATCGTGGTGTATCTTTATCCTCTGATGAGGACTGCTCAATGCCCGAAAAATCACGTTTGTTTGAATAGCTCCGCGCTCTGCTTGTATCTCGAGGATGACTCCTCTGGTAAGTGCAATCCATGTTATCAATGTTATCCAATGATTTCACTAATTTGATTAGTAAGTAAAGAATCAACTCAATACCTTGTAGCGGCCGATGAGTTTGAGTCTGTTTTGACTCACATGATCTATCTAAAATTTCCTTTTTAATGTTGGAAAGTGGTGTGCAGGAACGGGGACCGACGATAATGTCCCTGACGTCGTTAACGATTCGGTCGTTAAGTGCACCAAAAAGATGGTGATATTTGGTACTTCGGATGTATATACACAATATAACAATATAACGCAATATTAAAATTGTTGTTTAATGTATTAATGAAGTGCGTGTTGACAATTAACTCGTAGTCAAGTTGCTGCGCTAACAATTAAACCATGTCGATAAAGGCACTGTAGGAAATCAATCCTTTGACTGTCTTGTTAAAGGAATATACAAAAGACAAATTTGACCTAAAAATAATTGGAACTAGCCAGGTTAAAATTCTGGTAAAAGATGGTGAGGCATACCCAGCCGTCATTTAAGCCCTAATAGAACGAAACACCGAATTCCATTCGTTCCAACAAAAGAGGAACAAAACCTACCAGGTGGTCATACGAAACTTATATCTATCTATTAACACTGACGAATTAAAAAGTGAGTTAATTGGCTTGGGCCACGACGTTGTTAATATCTGCAACATGAGGCAAAGTGGTACGAAAAAACACTTTCCCACTCTTTAAAGTTGAGCTACGAATGAATAAAACTAATAAAGACATATTAGATCAGTAGATTGATGCACTCAGTTGTGCTGATCGAAAAACCGCATGTGAAACGGAAAGTGGTGCAATGTACTACTTGTAAAAGGTATGGGCATACTAACACGTACTGCAATCATCGACAGATGTGTGAAATGTACAGGGGAATATCTCACAAATGATTGTGACAAGAAAAAGTGCGGTACAGAGGTCAAATGCGTGCTCTGTAATGGTAGGCATCCAGCCAACTATAGAGGTTGCAGCGTTTACCAAGAGGTACAAAAACGCAAACTTTCTCATCTAAGAGAAAAAGAGTTTAAAAGTCGCAGCCATCCAATCCGAATCCATCTTATGTAAATTCAAATCTTATTAGCTTGTTAGTGGAACAACATACGCGCAGAAACTCAAAGATTCAATTAAAAATCAAACTTCGGATGGAAATCATACCAAAGAAAATCAGCCAACGGAAAATTCAAAAACTCATAACCAACTCCACACAACGGTTGGGAAATATGATGGAAAAATTAATGGTCAAAATGTATACCATCCTGAACCTTCTAACGACCATTGTCTCCAAATCATTCAATGTCCAGAACCCTTAAATTAGCAATCTTGAAAGCCAATGGCTTGTCACAACATGGACAAGAAGTAAAAAGTTTTTTGATAGATAAAGAAATTGATGTCATGCTAGTATCCGAAACGCATAACATCAGTATAACACCATAACACCAGAAGTTGTCTCAAAATATCAAGATACACCATTTATGACACAAACCGTCCTGATGGAACAGCACATGGAACCAAAACATGCAATAAAAATGGAACAATTTGATAATTTTTATACATCTTTGGGCCATCGCTTTATAGCAGGGGGTGCTTATAACGCAAAACACCAAGAGTGGGGATCGAGATTGGCTACAACGAGAGGCCGAGCGTTACTTAAATCAATTCAAAAAAATAAGCTTAATCATGTGTCAAACTGTGAACCTACCTACTGGCCTCATGATAGAAGAAAGATTCCAGACGTCATAGATTTCTGCGTCACCAAAGGAATCGCAAGTAATTACATTAAAGTGATGCCATGTTTAGACTTATCATCGGACCACCCCCCTGTGTTAATCACTCGGGATACAAAGATAAGGAACATGCAGAAACAACCGATGTTAAGCAGCAAAATAACAGACTGGAATCTAAACACAAAAATTAAATTAAAGACAGAGTGTGATATAGATCAAGCAGTGGAACATCCCAATAAATGTATTCAGTCGGCAGCTTGGAAGTCCACACCAGTAAAAAATGAGAAGGAAAAGAATGGAGAATGTTCAAATCTTGTCAAGAAAATGATTAAGGACAAAAGAAAACTAAGACAGAAATGACAACGATATAAACTAACAGAAGATAAATGTAAGTTAAACAAGGCGGTCAAACAGTTAAAGAAACTGCTGCTCAATGAAAAAAATCAGTCAATTCAAGAATATTTGTCGCGACTTTCACCAACAGAAAACACGGATTATTCATTGTGGAAAGCGACTAAGAAGCTGAAACAACCACAACATTATATTCCTCCAATACGTGAAAGTAACGGTCAATGGGCGAGAAAGAATGAAGAAAAGGCTGATGTATTTGCAGACCATTTTGAAAGAGTATTTCAACCATACCCATTAGAAACTACAGACGAAGAGAACAACAACATTCAAATGCATTTAGAATTGCCATTGCAAATAAATCATATAATCTCGAAGTTTTCTATCTTTGAAGTAAAAACTGCAATACAAAGAGAGTTAAATCCTAAGAAGGTGCCAGGATATGATCTTATCACAGGAAAGGTTTTGCAAGAGCTACCATAATAAAGGTATTCGATTTCTTACCTGTTTATTTAACGCAGTACTGGATACTTCCCATTACAATGAAAGGTTTCACAAATAATACTGATACCAAAACCAAGCAAGCCTCTAAAAGAAGTAACGTCGTACAGACCTATAAGCTTGCTACCAATAATGTCTAAGCTATTTGAAAATCTACTACTTAAGCGCCTAAAGCCTATATTGCTGGAAAAGAAGCTGATTCCAGACCATCAGTTTGGATTTAGGCCAGAGCACTCAACAATTGAACAAGTACACAGAATAGTTCAAGTAATTCAAGGAAGAAAAAAGATATTGTTATTCTGTATTCATGGATATAGCGCAAGCTTTTGATAAGGTGTGGCATGTGGGATTACAATACAAAATAAAGCAATGCTTACCTCATGCCTTCTATAGAATATTAACCTCGTATTTAAAGGACAGATATTTTATTATAAAGCATCAGGATGTTTATACAAATGTCCGTCTAATTAAATCTGGTATACCACAGGGTAGCGTGCTTGGCCCGATATTATAACTGCTATATACTGCAGATTTACCTACAAGTAAACAAGTAACTGTCGCAACATTTGCAGACGATACATGTCCACCAATACAAATGAATAACCAGAATATACCTCAAACTGATGAAGTAAAATATTTAGGAATTTACCTCGACAAACGTCTAACATGGCGTAAATATATATGAACAAATATGCATATTGGCTCATATGCAGTTTAACGATTGAAAATAAACTACTGGTTTATAAAATGATAATTAAACCTATCTGGACGTTTGGTATATTGCTGTGGGGAACGGCCAGCAACTAAAATTTGGACATTCTTCAGCGGTTTCAATCTAAACTTCTAAGAATCATAGTAGATGCCCAATGGTTCGTGTCAAACGATATAATTCACAGAGACCTGCAGGTCCCATCAATACGGGAAGAAATTAGGAATTCCATTGCCAGGTACCACTCAAGATTGACAATTCATTTAAACGAAATAGTGAACAAACTTCTAACTACCACAACGACGGAAAAAATGAAACGCCACAACATTTTTGATTTGTCAATTAGGTCTTAGATACACCATAAACTCTAATTTTAAAAACCTCTAATGTATCGAATCAATAACTAAAATTTTCCTACTTTATATTATTCCATTTGTTTTGCGTTGTATAGTATGATCGAGACAACGTATAAAATTGCCAATTGACAAAACTCTATTATCTGCTCGAATTCGGAACAATTGGTAAGTGAAAGCCACAAACAGTTATGCCATAAGACTTAAATCTCTAATCAAGATTGATAAACAACGCCAAAAACTGACCATGAACTAAACTTTTCAAAAAAGTAGGGAAGCTTAAAGGATGCAAAACGTTCATATTCACAGTGATTAATGACTTGATTAATTTATCATTATTTTATTAAATGTATACAATTTATTTTAATTACAGAATTTGCGTCAAATTAGTTTGTGATAAAATATTTAATTACCAATACGACAGATTTACGAATAGGAAAATCAGTATTAAAACATGTTTAAGAATGAAAAGGAAGGACGTTCAAAAAATCCAATAAAGGATTCTATGTTTATATCTCGATTCTTTTTTATGTGAGTATTTGAAATTTGACTCAAAATGTAGAATTTTAGCACTGAATCCAAACATTTCTAATTTTACAGATGGCTGAAAGATATATTCAGGCGGGGAATGAAGCGAACGCTGGATGATCAGGATATGTACGAGTTATTAGATGAGCATGAAAGTAAAAATCTAGCGGAATACTTTTCAATTCTATGGAATGATGAATTAAGTGCTAAGAAAAATCCTAGTCTATTTCGAATATTATTTAAGGCGTACGGTGTACAAATATTGTTGGCCAGTATACTGTTTTCGACGTGTGAAACTCTTTTATGGTAAGTTACAAGCGAGTGAAATAATACATTATAGCTGTTATTTAGTAAAGCAATAATTTTTTATTTGTTTCAGTTTATTACAACCCATACTTCTGGGTGGCCTAGTATCATATTTTTCACCTAATCAAACCGAGATAACTAAAGACATGGCGTTATTATATGCAAGTGGAATATCTATTACTACAGTTGTGACAGCGGTCATTTTCCATCCATTTATATTTTTTATTTTACAAACCTATTTAAAATATCGAAATGGGCTATCATCTCTAATCTATAAGAAAGTTTTGAGGCTATCAAAATCAACCGTTTTCGATGGTATGAATGGCAAGGTGATCAATTTATTGTCGAATGACATTGGCAAACTCGAATATGGTATTGTATTTTTACATGACATATGGAAAGGGCCGTCCGAAGTTATTATTATTGGATACTACCTTTATTTACAAATTGGGAAATCGGCCATAATTGCTTTAATATTTATAGTATGTTTTATACCGTTACAAATTTGGATGGCTAAAAAAGCAGCATCGTATAATTTCCGAGCAGCAAAACGAACCGATATTCGTGTTAAATTTATGAACGAAATAATTCAAGGTGTTCAAGTGATAAAAATGTATGCATGGGAAAAATCATTTGCCAAAATGGTTGATAAAGTTAGACGCAAGGAGCTGGGCGTTATTCGAGGATTATATTTTATTGAAGGAATCTTAAATTCATTTTTTACAGTATCTCGTTTGTCAATATTCATATGTCTTATGTCGTATGTGTATTTTGGCGAGGATTTGACTGCTAGTAAAGTTTTTATAACGACGTCGTGTCTTCTAATATTAAATTCATCGATGATTTATTTTTGGCCGGTTGCTCTTACTGAATCAGCTGGGGCATGGGTAGCGGTTAAACGGATCGAAAAGTTTTTATTGATGCCAGAAGAAAAAATAATTGATTCTAAAGAACTAGTTCCACAAAAGCAAGAAATTTTAAGCAATGATACAATGGATCATCCCGAAAGCGATAGTTTGTTAAAAGAGAAAGGCGTTTTTATGACAAATGTTTCAGCGGCTTGGAGTCAAAGTGAAAATTCAACAGGAATTTTCTCAATTAATTTAGAAGTTAAACCAAATAGTCTTTGTACTGTTATCGGTCTTGTGGGATCAGGTAAAACAACGCTACTCAACGTTATAATTGGAGAACTAGCTATTGACGCAGGGTCAATTAATATCAATGGAATTTTAAGCTATGCGTCGCAAGAATCGTGGTTATTCAACGGAACGATTAAACAAAATATTTTATTTACCGAAGAATATGATGAGAGACGATATCGAGAAGTATGTCGAGTTTGCGCATTGGAACGTGATATTCAATTATTGCCTTTCGGCGATTTAACAATGGTCGGTGAACGTGGGGTAATTTTAAGTGGTGGCCAAAAGGCACGAGTGAGTTTAGCACGAGCCGTTTACCGCAAAGCGGATATTTATCTTCTTGACGATCCGTTATCAGCGGTCGATGCTCACGTTGGTAAACAAATTTTCACCGAGTGCATACAAAATTATTTAAAGGAAAAATGTGTGATTTTGGTGACACATCAAATTCAATACTTAAAAAATACGAAACACATTGTTCTTATGGATGACGGGAAAATCGATGTTCAGGGTAACTTTGATGATCTGCGAAAGATAAGGGCAAATATAATATCCGCTTTAGAGGTACCCGATGAAGCCGTTGGCGATCAAATAAAAAATAAAAAGAGACTTGAATCACAAACGAGCATAACGAGTAATGACGAGGAGGAAGAAGAAGAGGTTAAGGAAACGCTGGTCGAAGGAGCAGTTTCGTTTAAAGTATACAAAAATTACATAAAATCGATCAAGAGTGGATTAACGGTTTTAGTGGTTGGCATATTTTTTATAGTTAGCCAATTTAGTTTAATAGCTGTCGACTATTTTTTAGCGCAATGGGCGAATTGGGAGGAACTCGTAATATCCTCCAACTTAACCGTTAATGCAACAAGTAATTTAACTGAATTTGAAAATTCAGAAATTTTACAGACTCGAACCAATTATACGATTGTGTATACCGTGCTTACCGTTACCTTGGTCTACATAATCGTTCATCGCAACATAATTTATTTTAAAATGTGCCTTCGAGCTTCGATTAATTTGCACGATAAATTATTCTTTGGTATATCACGTGCGACCATGTCTTTCTTCAATAACAATCCATCGGGCAGAATTTTAAATCGATTTTCAAAAGACATTGGGGCAATTGATACAAGGCTGCCACTTTCAATGATGGAAACTATTACTTGTTTTACGGAAATGATATCGATAGGAATACTTGTTTCAGCTATGAACCCATGGCTTTTAGTACCCACTGGTATACTTACCATACTGTTGTATGTGCTAAGGCATGTATATTTACGGACGTCCCGCAGTATTAATCGAATTCAATCATTACACCGAAGTCCTGTTTTTGCTCATGCAAATGCCACAATTCAAGGTCTTTCCACGATACGCGCTTTTAAGGCACAGCATGCTTTACACGACGAGTTTAATAAACATTTAAACAATTTAACAGGGTCGACATATATGTATTATGCAACGACCAGAGCATTTGCCTTATGGTTGGACACATTGTGTGCTTTATACACCGCTACGGTAACAATGAGTTGTTTATTAATGTCAGGTAGTGCGTTAGGAGGAGACGTTGGTCTTATAATTACAAAATCGATTATTTTAATTGGAATGTCACAGTGGGGCATAAGACAATCGGCTGAGCTGGAAAATAATATGGTATCTGTGGAAAGAATCAACGAATATTCGGAACTAAAACCAGAACCACCTCTAGAAACACCATCGACTAATCTTGTTCCAATTGGATGGCCTGAATGGGGTGCAATAGAGTTTCGATCCTTTAATCTAAAATATTCAGATGATGGACCTCTGGTTTTGAAAGATTTAAATTTTATGATAAAACCAAAAGAAAAAATCGGTGTTGTAGGACGTACGGGTGCCGGCAAATCATCTATCATACAGGCCTTGTTCCGTTTAACAGAAAATGATGGTGAGATCGAGATTGATGGTGTTAATATAAACTCGTTAGGATTACACGATTTACGTAAAAATATTTCGATTATACCTCAAGATCCTGTACTATTTTCGGGATCAATGCGTACCAATCTGGACCCATTCATAGAAAAAACGGATTCTGAATTATGGCACGCCCTCGAACAAGTTCAACTAAAGCATGTCGTATCATCGTTGGCAGGTGGTTTAGATACAAAAATTTCGGATAGTGGAAGTAATTTGAGCATGGGTCAACGCCAATTAGTATGTTTGGCACGAGCAATCTTACGAAATAATCGTATACTGATATTGGACGAAGCAACAGCGAATGTCGATTCTGAAACAGATAAATTGATTCAAACCACAATACGAAATACATTTTCGGATTGTACAGTAATAACAATAGCGCATCGTTTGCACACGGTGATGGATAGTGATCGAATATTGGTGATGGATGCTGGACAAGTGGTCGAATTTGATACACCGGCTGAATTACTTAAACAAGAAAATGGTTACTTAACGAGATTGATGAAACAATCGGGTGGTTTGAAGAGTGAAGATGTGGATACATCATTGTCTAATTATGAGAAAAAAGTAAAATAAATTAACAAAAACATTTTATTGTATTGATCAATTGAAAACTTTTCACTCTATGTTCAACACTTCGACTTCAGTGTGTGAGATGGTAGTAAGTTCGTTATATAGTTATTAATAATTTTATATCAATTAAGTTTTATTTCAACTTGTATATAAATTACAATATTTCACGATACAGTATTGTTATGTTAAATAAAGATTGAAAATTGTGGATTATGTGATAAAACTATTTTGTTTAAGGACATACATTACGTATCGACTATCGATAGGGTCGGGAGTGTGTAATCCAATTGTTAAATACTTTAAATTTATTCAACAAACTACAGGGCAATGGTGTAGTTAAAATTCACCTATAATATAAGGAAAATTAAATAAAACAACTTGTGAAAATATTATCTAAATTCAGCCCTCAACTCTTCACCAGTAACGAAAATTTCAACTGGATCGAACACTTTGGATAATGCATCGTTTTTGGATCACAACTGATTTAAAAAGCATTTAGTAATTGATCTCATTGGTGATTTTTGAGCTCTCTTTCGAATTCCTTTAGGGTTTTGCAACTTAAACGGTCATATATAAGTTCAATTCTTACACATATATAACTATTTTGTTCGTATTACAATACTTTTAAAGCACTGTTCCGAGATTATCATTTATTCTTATTGTACTTTTACTCACTATATCTCACTCGTTAAACTAACTTCAGTTGACAAATTATTCAGGGAAGCCTATATGGTATCTGTAAAGGATGTTTTTTTATAGAGTTACACACGTTTAAATCATAATATATAAAACAATGAAACGGCTTTATTGGATAGGACATTTTATGACATTAATGTTTAATATAATTTCGGCCATGTGGCCGCCACGGCTGGCACGTACAAGGCGCAATCTGGAACACTAATTTTCGCAAACTTTTCGCAGCATTTGCGGCCGTATTTCGCCAATAGCTCTTCGAATGTTGAATTCCGCAGGTGTTAAATTGTCTCTGGTTTATCGACGTAGACAAGTGCCTTTTTATAACCCCAAAGAAAATAGTCTAATGGGGTTAAATCACATGATCTTGGTGGCCAATTAATTGGACCATTACGCGAAATTATTCTTTCATCAAAAGTTTCTTTGAGTAAATCAATTGTAGCGCACGCTGTGTGGCTATGTCCTGTTGGAACCACATGTCAGCAAGAATAATGCCAGCTAATCGAGGTACGAAAAAATATCTAATGATGTCCCTATATCGCTCACTATTGACAGTAACATTCTGACCATCATCGTTTTTGAATACATATGGACCAATGACTCCGCCAGCCCATAGAGCGAACCAAACAGTAATTTTCTGTGGATGTAACGGTGTTTCGACAAAAGCGTGGATTATTCTCACTCCAAATCCGACAATTCTGCTTATTCAAAGAACAATTATGTACGCCATAAAATGGACGAAGTGCACTATAAGTTTGACGAACAGAACCATTATTTTAATAAAAAAAATTCAACAATTTGCAAGCGTTGCTCTGATGTAAGTCTATCGATAATGAAATGTCAAACCAAACTAAACAAAAAGCAACTATCAGCTGTTAAATGGATTGTCAAATAAAGCAGTGTTGCCAGCTGAAAACACTCTTTATTGACGATTGGAATGGATTCCTGTGGGTCTATTCTGGTTTTGCCTGGGAATTGAAAATTAGGAATTGGGAAAAAAAATTCCTTTGTAGCAATTTTTCCTCATTTTTTTTCCTAAATTTACAAAAATGTATTCTGGCAGTGCTGGGAATAATTTTTTGTGAAAAGAGGTTTAGTTTAAATGTTCACCACATATTTGTATTGTAATTCAAATTTGAAAAACACAAAAATAACTGTGAAAAAAATATTTATCTCAAATTGATTTAAAATCTTTGTTTTTAAAACATCGATTCAATGTTTTTATTAAAATAAAAACACTGTAATAATCGTAAGTTATAGTATATTTATATTTTATTTTTTAAATTTTTTTAAACATAAATTCTCTTTAAAGGACGTTAGATTTATACAATTATATAACAGAATTGTAATTTACAAAAACATAAATAATTATAATAATTAACATTAATAATATACAAATAGTCTGTATCCCTACTATTACCCTACTCATATTTTAATGACAAATTTTTATTTTATAATTGATTTCTGTTTATCTATTATCCACTAATAAATTATTCTATTACCCATATTTCTAATATCCATATGATCAAAAAATAAAATTAATTAATTTTTTTGTTTAATTTAATTTAAGATTTTTAGTACATTATTGAAATACAATTATTATTTGAACCTTCCTCGTCAAAACTATGAAAACAATAATCTTTCCTAATTGTATTTGTGATTTCCTCAAAAAAAAAATTGGGGAATACAAACGTCAAAACTGCAATAATTAGGAAAAAAAATCCCAAAAAAATCTTTTTCCTAATCGCCAGAATCAACTTTTAGGGAAATAATTTTTAACTGCTCGAAAAATGCCAAATTTTTTCATTTTCATTCCCAGGGAAAACCAGAATAGACCCACTGGTGGCAAATAGCCATACCAAATAGCATATATCAAAATCTGATAGCTCGATGTCTCTATGTGTTTTCAGTACTAATTGTAATTTACAAGTGAAAGTTTTGTATACAACTTTTAAATAAAAATTAAACGTTAGAAATATATATAACTCTAGTGCCGTTGAAATGATAAATGTGTAAATTATAAATAAATAGCTTTTGTTATGTGCTTTTGTAACCATATCAGCAAGAAAATCTTAGAACAATGCTACCTATTTTTCCGTGTTACGGTCATTGTAGGATTAAAAAATGTAAATAATTTAACGTTTTTTATAACCAATAATCAATTTTTCATATAAATTGATTATAATAAACGTTAAATTATTTAATTTTTTTAATCCTACAATGAACGTAACACGAAAAAATAGGTAGCATTGGTTAAAGATTTTCTTACTGATGTGGTTTTAAAATCACATAACAAAAGCTATTTATTTATAATTTCTACATTTATCTTTTCAAGTTATATATTTCTAACGTTTAATTTTCATTTAAAAACTGTATACAAAACTTTCACTTGTAAATTACAATTAGTACTGAAAACACATAGAGACATCGAGCTGTTATATTTTTATATATGCTATTTAGTGTCATGTTAAAACAATGAAGATTGAGGTTAGACTGATTTATTATTCATATTTTCGATACACATTACGTTTACATGTTTCATTACAATATTGGTGTTGCCACACGTTCATATGTATTCTTACACTAGATGGTGTTGTATTTATTATTAATTCACTTATGTTACATCCCCCTTTTTAACACCTTTTAACAATCCAAACATAACCCGCTTTAATTCTTGTGGATTAATTTCTTAAATCTACATTAGTACATTATCGCTCATTTCTATTTTTTTTTTTTTTTTTTTTTTTTTTTTTTTTGATATACATATTATTATTATTGTTAAGCCCTATGGCCCAATTTACAAATTCATTTTCTGTATTGGTTTTATAACCCTGCCTGATCTAGTGGTCCTAAGGCCAACTGTCTGGGGAATCTCGATACTCAATGGTGACTGTACACCCGAAGCTTTCTCGGGTGGAACTAAATCTATATCTCGAGTTGTACCCTGTCGGTTGTCAAGTCCCTCTGCATCATTATCTATCATACATGGCTCACGCTTAACTACAATGTCTGCTCTATTAAAATTTAAATGATGGTAATTTCTACGAAAGACTCTGTTGTCATCTGTTTTTACTAAGACTGACCTAGGTTGTTCTAAATTTTTTAACACTTTCCCACTAATCCACTCCCTAGGTGCCGTTTGCATTCGGATCCTATCGTTTTCTTTAAAATGGTTTGACTCCTTTGAGCCACGGTCCGCGTACCTCTTTTGCTTATTTCTAGCTTCTAGTAAATTCTCTGTCACGATTTTAACTATTCTGGGTTCGAGTAGCCTGTTGCTAGTAGGTATATTTGTCCTGGTTAAACGATTCATCAGTCGTTGATTGGGCGATTTTAAGTTCTGGTCTCTGGGACAGTTTCTATAATTTTGCAACGCTAAATATATATCCGTGCCATCTTTTGAACACCGTTTCAACATCAATTTCATAGTTTGAACTGCTCGTTCGGCCAGACCATTACTTCTGGCAAAATATGGACTTGACGTTCTATGAAGAAAATTCCACTGGCTGCTAAATTCTTTAAACTCATACGATGAGTACTGCGGACCGTTGTCGCTTTCCACTATTTGTGGAGTGCCATGGACCGCGAAAATCCTCTTTAGAAACTGTATCACACTTTGTGAAGATGTGTTTTGTAACTTCTCAAAATCAATAAAACCCGAGTAACTGTCTACAATCACTATATAAGAATCTGCCTCAAAACTAAACAAATCTGTTCCTACTACTTGAAATGGCAATTCGGGTATTTCTTTGAGCTTAATTGGTTCTTTGACATTTGCTCGCTGAGTCTGTTGGCAAACCCCACAAGTCTCTACATAATTTGCTACGTCTTGGGATAAACCCTTCCAATAACATAACTGTTTTGTCCTTTTGAGTGTTGACTGAACACCCAGAGGTCCAAGATGCGTAGACTTTAATATTCGCGGGATCATGGATTTGGGGGTCACTATTTTATCGCCTTTGAAAATAATATCATTGACTATCGACAGTTCCTCACTGAAATTAGTGAAATGTCTTATTTCTGCCGGTACTTTCTTCGCACAGCTGGGAAATCCCTCTATTATGAATTTTTTCAGCATGCCTAAATGTTCATCATTGACTGTCTCGTGAATAAGCGCTGTCCTGTGTCATTGGTACCACAATACACAATTATAAGTCCTCATTGCTTTCCGGGAGTGACGTATTGGCACAATCTCTGCTCAAGCAGTCAGCTATCGGAATACTTGTACCTCGTTTATAAACCAAGGTGAAACTATAGGGAAGGACGTCAAACAAAATTCTTTGTAGCCTGGCAGGTGCCGCCTGAAGCGTTTTTTTGAAAATAGTTTCCAGAGGTTTGTGGTCCGTCTCGACTACCAATGTTTTCCCGTAAACATACTCGTGAAACTTCTTAAGAGCAAATTTGATCGCCAGCGCCTCTTTCTCTATCTGAGGGTACCCCTGTTCACATTTTGTCAGTGACCTAGAAGCATACGCAACAGGATGTTCATCCTGCAACAACACTGCCCCCAACGCTTTACAACTCGCATCAACAGATAATCTGACGTCCTTGTTTACATCGAAAAACTTTAAGACTGGTGGCGATACCAGTGCATTCTTGATTTTAATAAATGCTTCTTCTTGGGAGAGTTGTTGAGGAAGGATGTAGCGTTCCCAACAGAACGCTACATCCTTCCTCAACAACTCTCTTAACGGTGCCGTCATGCATGAGAATCCCGGAATAAATTTGGATACGTAAGTGATCATACCCAGTACTCTTTGCACTTGTTTCACAGTGTTTGGTGTCTTCAACTTTTCTATGGCCTTTATTTTTTCTGGATCTAATTCCAATCCATTGGCCGTGACGATATGCCCCAGAAACGGAATTCTCTGGCTCTCAAACAAACACTTAAGTTTGTTTAACTTTAACCCCTTATCTGCCAAAGCAGTCATCACTTTCTTTGTGATCTCTCTAAGCTCTTCCAGGTTGGCCGCATGGATCAATATGTCGTCCATGGAACACTCAACATTAGCAATGTCTTCCAGCGTCTGGGACATAATCTGCTGAAACACCTCCGGAGCTGACGCCAATCCAAATGGCAGTCTTAAGCATGTATAACGTCCCCAAGGTGTTGCAAACGCCAAATATTTTTGCGTTTTACTTGAAACAGGCACCTGCCAAAAACCCTTTACACAATCCAACTTGGTAAAAAATTTAGATCCACTAATTCTACTGGATATCTCTTCTATTGTTTTAAGAGGATAATGCCTTCTCAAAATATTTTTGTTAACCTGTGATGGGTCTATACATAGCCTAATATTCTTATCCTTACGCACAATGACAATAGGCGAAACTGCCATCGATGGCTCTTTGACTGATCTGATGACTCCTAATTTAACCATATAGTCAAGTTCTGCCTTGACCTGATCTCTCAGTGCATAAGGAATCTTACGAGGGGGAATAATATCGAATTTTGCATTAGGAATTATGTCCATGTCATACACAAAATCTTTTATGCAACCTAGCCCTTCAAAAATATTGTCCGTACTACTACTTAACCCTTTCAAAACATTTATCGCACCCGTATTCTCCTGACCACGCGACACAGAATTCACTTCCACCCGAGATATCAAATTCAACGTCAAACACGCTTTTATTCCCAATATTGGCTCTATGTCCATATCAATAACCTTAAATGTTAATTCTTGAACTTTATTATTGCATGAGCATTCTACGCTTACTTGTCCCAAAACAGCTAACTTATGACCACTAAACGCAACCAGAGAGCTAGTGTTTGATCTTTGCATTCCAGTGCCTAAACCAGATGCCAATTTACTGCTTATTACATTGCACTGGGCCCCCGTGTCTAATTTAAATTTTATAATTTTATTGTTTATTTTTAGCTCCTGATACCATAAATCTTGGCCAATACTATTTATTTCCGAAATGCAATCAACCACAAATGGCTGGGTAAAATTCTCTTGATCGGACAAATCATCATGATCTTTAAAAATTTCATTTACTTGTTTTCTAACATTTTGATTTTTATATTTTTCATTCGGATTTTTATATGAATCCTTAACTCTACATGCAACCGCAAAATGCCCCACCCCTTTACATATTGCACAATTTTTTCTAAAAGCAGGGCAGTTTCTTGGCGCATGTTTCCGACCACATCGATTACAATCGAATTCCTGAACATGATGATTTCTCCGACTCGAGTTAACATTCGTATTCACTAAACTAACTTCGGCTTCCTTACTAAACGTTTTCATCTGTTTTGCCGCCATTTCACTACCTTTACACAAAGCAATAGCCTTACTTAACGTCAGATCCGAATGTGTCAACAACTTTTCTCTCAAATTGTCAGATATAACCCCTATTACTATTTTGTCTTTTAACAATTCATCCTCTAATGTCTCAAAGTTACACTTAGCAATCTGAGTTCTACATTTTGTGATAAACTCATCTATTGACTCATTCGGTTTCTGTGTCATTTTATTAAATACGTACCGTTCATAAGTTACGTTGCATTTAGGAGTAAAGTATTCCTCGAATTTCGTGTACAGCTCGCTTAATGTCATTTTACCCTGATCAAGCTTGAACGTCTGGAAGATGTGTAATGCCGTTGGACCGATGCACGTCATGAACGTTGCTGCTTGAATGTTGTTTTCCTTTAATGTTAATCCCGTTGCTATTGCATAAAATTTAAATTGTTGAACCCAAAGCTTCCAGTCATTTTCTGGATTGTCGGTTAACATTAATTGTTTGGGAGAACGAAGACTTTCCATTATTTAATTTAATTTTGTTCCGATGTTTTAAAATTCCTTTGAATTTTTCGGATGATTTTCGACGGTCTCGATGAACACGTTTTTTTTTTTTTTTTTTTGAATTTATCGATAATTCTTCTTCGAACACACAATTTTCGATGTTTTTAATCGAAATTTACTTAATTTATTTATTTAATAATAACAAATTGTTCGGTTCTTTTCTGAATTTTTATTTATTTATTTTATTTAACATCTGACACCATGTCATGTTAAAACAATGAAGATTGAGGTTAGACTGATTTATTATTCACATTTTCGATACACATTACGTTTACATGTTTCATTACAATATTGGTGTTGCCACACGTTCATATGTATTCTTACACTAGATGGTGTTGTATTTATTATTAATTCACTTATGTTACATTTAGTATGGAGAGTGCCCGTGATATTTTTCTATTTTTTTAACAGCACTCATCTTAACCAATATATATATATTTTATTTTTTAAATTAGTTTTTATAATGGTTTTAAAATATTTATAATAAAAAAGCACAGAATCACAATGAATGAGTTTTGTTTTGTTTATATAGAAATGTCAATTTGTCAAAATAAACAAAATAAAAACCAAAGCTGAACTTGCGTTTACAATAAAAAAAATTTTTAACGTACGTTTTTCTAGTAAAACTACTGAAAATTATATCGAATGAGTTTTTAGCTTAAATTTACGCTTGGTTCCTATACGGAACTGACTGGAGTTTTTAAACGTTTTCTGGCCACATCAGAAATCTCTCATCAGTGGGCCGAAGTCCGAAAAACATTTAGATCTTTAATATTTTTTCTATTATTTATTAAAAAATGTTTTTATTTTCTCTAACGTCCATCAACTCAATCAGTCCGGGGGTTGTGATAAGAGAAAATCAGTCAAAATTACAACTTTTTGAAGTAATTATTGTCATGAAATTGAAGGTTATGATTAACATTAAAGCACGCAACTAAACTTTGAACCATTCACAAAACCAGATAAAATTCCTTATTTAGCTATGTACTTACAATAATAAAAAATAAAAAATATAGAAAACGTTGTTGAAATTATACTTGATCATCAAAATCGAAAATAAAAAGTAACAAAAATAAAAACACAAAAACGACAAAATATAAATAAAATGTATGTTTGTGTGTTGTTTTACTGCTATAGAAGAGTGTAGACGGTTTTAGTAGTATGCATTATATGAAAAAGAATAAAATATGTGTAAAAAGCAAAACCCTCTTTACTACAAACCGTCTTGTAACTTTCGTTGACACATATTATCATGTATTTTTAAAATGTATTAGTGAAAATATATACTTTAGATGTATTAGTAACTATCAAAATTCCATGTAAAAAAAAAATTAAAAAAATTGTAAACGCACGCGCATTATTTGATTTAGTTGTTTATTCCTTTTACACAATATTCGCTATCATATCCCGACACGATTTTCTACTTACAATACAATCAAAGTATATATTTTTGTATAGCATGAGTATGCAAACAATACGGCTTGTAGTTTAGATGGTTCTGGTAAAAATAAATGAATACTGAAATGTAAGTATGTATATGTATCATTGAATTTTATTTATTTTAGATTAGCACCCGCAACGACGATTGGAACCCGTCAATTTTGGATATTTTTTTATATATGGGTTGCGACTAGTCTTGCCACCCGTCCTCTTTTGTGGAAGACAGTCCTCCTTTCGTAAGAAATTGCCTCCATCCTCCACGAACAGAAAAATGTCCTCCACCAGAAAGATAAATATCATATTTTTTAGAGTGCGAGTAAAGATAGTCGAATGGTTATGTTAAAAAGAAAACAGGAGAGGAAAACATGTGAGTAGATTATCGACAAGTAAACGCTATAATGGTGAAACACCAATCTCCTTTAGCGATTATGGAAGATCTACTTCAACGTTTATTTGAAACTAATTATTTCACCATTTTTGATTTACGATCAAAATATTACCAGGTAGCGATGAGTTTAGAATACTCCAGATTCAATACCTATAACCGCTTTTGTTGCTGCTGAAGGACACTATAAGTCTCTTAAAGTGTCATTTGAGTAGGCCGATTCCCTGCTATTTTCAAGAACATTATGAATTGAATAGTTGACGAGACTAATGGGGAAATAGTGGTATAAATAATATGGGAAAATTAGAGCGGTTGTTAGATGTAATAAAGTGTCATGGTTCATTTCTTAACCTGGAAAATAGTCATGTCTTCAAACGCAAGGTAGAATTTTTAGGGCGATCCCGAGTTACACCCGAAAGATCAAAATCACATACCAATGTAAATTTTCCATAGCCGAAGAACAGAACCTAGATATGACTACAGTTTATGGGATTGGCCGGATTCTTTCGAAATTTCATGAAAAACTTTAATATTGTTGGCAAAATTATTGGAAACGGTACAGTGTTTATATTCTAAATTAAGAAATCGCAAAACGTTAGCAATATAAGACCCTAATTTAGAACATAAAGTGGTTACCGATGCTTAATCGAAAGGGTTAGGTGGAAGTTTGTTACAAGTCAATCAGTTTGAAAAAAAGTTGTCCTGTGGTCTATTTAAACTGATAGACCAGCCAATGTGAACAAAAGTAATATTCATACGAATTAGAAGCCTTAGCCTTCGTCGCGATGATACCCGATTGTGCGTCATTACAAACTTGTTAAACAAAAATAAAAAAATGTAATACCAAGAATTTCAATATGATGGCTAAAATTAGCAGATTACGATTTTGTCATGGAATATCGACCAGGAATTCAAATGAAGCATGTGGTGGTGCTGAGTCGAAAAACAAACGGTAAGGAAGAACTGATGCATCCGGCCAGTTTACATGTAAGCCTGTCGCAGGACGAATAAATGAGTCGTTCCTAGAATGATCAAGTGGAGATTTACCTAACTAAAGCGATGTGGAGTTCAGAAGGCATCTGGTTGCTCCAGAGAAATGTTTTGATTCCAAAAATGGAAATTTATGGCGGCTTGCATCGAGCGGGGATATACAAAAGCACTATCAGGATAAAAGGAAGGGAAATTACATCCGATACCAATACCGTTCAATACCATGCATATCGACCAGCTTGGACCATTTCCTAATACGCTAATTCGTGTAAATTGTTCCAAAAGTATTGTGAAGACATTGTGAAGACATAAAGTCGAAAGATATGGCTGTTAAGGAAATGAATAGTGCTGCGGTTAACAATAAAGAGACGTTTGATAGTAAACACCGGAAATTAAGGAACTATAACGAGGGTGATATGGAGATCACGAGGGAGCGAAGATCGATTTTTATTGAAAGTTTATTTTTATGAAACGTGTTTAATAGAAATAGATTGGATTTTGTAATTACTCGAAAATTGAATTTAAAGAAATTCTTGGGCACATATCGACGAGATGGATTTCTTTATAGCTTGCTATAGATAGAACTATAATTATTTTGGCAGCTTTATCAAGATAATTCTTAGTGAAGATTTGCCAAAATGGATTTTCGATGTTTTCGACTTACAAAATGGTAAAATGTTTTTGTCGCTGCAGTGTTTAAAACAAAAGTTTAACTGTCCTCTTCTGGTATTTTCGAAAGGTGGCAAGCCTAGTTGCGACGTCTCTTTATATTATTTGGTTTCTGATTAAATTTTCTGATGCATATAACACTATTTTTTTAAAGGGATTTGTAGCGCAGAAACCAAGAAGAGTGTGAACTATTCCGTGCAACTACTACTTAATTATGTGCTTTGACAAATCATGAAGGCAGCTTGTAACTGTCCAGCTGAAGGAGGATTAAGCGCTGCCTGTAAGCACCTATTTGAGGTTTTATACGCAATTGAGTGCTTCGCAGTTTCAGGTAAACATTACATATTCTAAATACATGTGCGTATGATTTTTAATATGAATTAACGATTTTTAAATTTCTAGGAAAGATACTAACTGGTTTTAGCTTCACATCACAGCTCCAAAAAAGGCACAGATCTTCAGGACTTAGTTTAAAAAACGTATCGATTAATAAAATGCTGGAATATAAAAGAATCAACTCAAAAAGAATGTGATGTTTCCAAAGTGGCAATTAATTATTTTAAATTAATGATTTTTTAAAAAATTTAATCCATACCCTGGCAGGTATGGATTAAGTTTTTTAAAAAATCACGTCCGTGGCACACAAATTTTTGCAATTTCGATAAAATGTGGTTTATCTAATGAACATGCAGCTTTAAAGAAATATTGCAAGCAACAAAACAAATTGAAAATAAATAGATGTGGAAGATTTATTCATCCAACACTCAAATTTTGGAGGCCACAACTGATGGGGTAAATAAAACAAAAGATCTTATAATTAAAATTAAATTTCCTTATACCCACCGTACTGGATTATCGACCGCTGACATTTCATAAAACGGTTTATTAAAATCCCATCCATACTACTACCAGATGCAGTTACAAATGCATGTTACTGGAATTAAATCGTGTGATTTTGTGGTCTGGACACCACAATCAATGTACGTTGAGCGTATATTATATAATTCAAGTTTTGTAACTGAAATGCTGGACACGTTGACAAAATATTATAAAACCGTATTCTGTGATACATATTATAAATTTAAATATTAATATTTTATTTGGTTTTGAATATTTAATATTAACTTTATTTTTATATTTATATACTGAATTTGTTGATTTTTATTTTGTAAAAAGTTAATTTACTATTTTATAATTTTGGATATTTATTTTTATATTAACAAAACATTCAGTGTATATATTTTATTTTATTTATTATTTATTTATTTTCTTCAAAATATATACAAATATGCTTATAGAATACGACATAACAATACAAAAGTAGAAGAAAATCTAGAAACTGCTATGGTTTATTATAAAATCAGTATTGCAGCACCTTCACAGCAATACACTCATTATTACATTATTGGAGGGGTTAATTATGAATTTTTAAATGTTAGTTTTATATTAAAACAAAATTGTAAAACCAAAATAAAAATTAAAAGTATTACGATATAAAATTTGATTATGTTCTTAATTAAATTGATATTTAGAGTAATTAAATTATGTTCTATAATTGATTGATTGATTGATTGATTGATTGATTTGATTGATTATGAATGTACTACCAAGCATTAAGCAGGATATCCCGGATATCCCGGGTCCACAGTACACCCGTTTTTACATATACTTGGAAGGATATGGAAGGATACTAGTTAAATTATTGAGATCGACCCGGTTACAGACACCTTGGCGGCCAATAGTTAGTAAATTTTTGTGGATTAGGGAAAGGAAAAGTATGTTAGTTATGACATAATTGGTTCGATTTCCCGATAGCCAATATTCAAACTACTGTTAGTGTAAGACAATCACATTTTTGTTGTACTGCTCTGCATTCTGCCATCTCTTATCAGCAACTCTAGAGTGCCACTATTCATCTGTAATCTGCAGAAGTTTCTTGAAAACAAAATCTATTAATGAACTAATTGCTCTTAGCCATAGGCTGTAAGAAATAGAATTAATTTTTAATCTGAAATTACAAATTAATTAATTATTAATATAATAACATAAATAATATAATTACTACAAGCCATATGCTGTAATAAATTGGATTAGTTTTTACCTGAAATTTACAATTAATTATTTTTTTTTACATTTATAAAAATAAGAAATTATAACAATTATGAAATAATATAAATTAGATTTGTTAAAATTTTATTAAACATTAACAATCAATTGAATTAACCGCTTTACGACAAATACGTCATAAAATCACCGAAAATCTAATTTATATACCCTATAAATATAAATATACCTTATAATATAATAAAATAATATAATAATATAGTTGTAATAATACAGATACGAACTGCCACAAAAATTTGGTGATGTACCAAATTTGAAAATCCAAAATCCTAAAGTGCCTAAAAGAAGGGAGCTTAAAAGAAATACAATGCCTCATAAGGTAAACTCTGCTTGTGCAGAGACCCTTTGAGTACAGGAAAATCTGTTCTAAGTGAGATAATACACAAAACAAACAATAATGAAAGTAACGTATCACTTCAACACAATCACACACATGCAACGGCCCGAGCAGGCACATACACACAAATACAAGAACACCCATGCACATGTTTAAACGCACACATCCGAATCTAACGATCGCACGACGCAAAAAACACAACTCCAAACCATCCGCAACCACCACCTCCAAGAGCACCAGCAAGATCCCAAAAATTCAACCCTTAACCAAAAAATCCAATAAACTATCCTCACACAGACCGATCATCTCGAACATAAACAAGACCACCAACACCTCACCTCACACAAGACCCCAGCTCTTAAGATCACCCTCAATGGATGCGGAATCATTAATTAGGCCATTATGCTCCATTTAGGAGCACGCACACATGCATAAATGTCCGGATTCACCCATCCACACAACCGCCCTACCTCAACCTGCGAGGAACACCCTCTGAAAAAAATCCAAAACACCAATCCAACCTGGAATCACCAACGAAATTTCCTAACCAACACCGCCTACAACCGTCCAAAAGAAACACACACACATAACACATCATACCTATCTGATTAAAACTACAATCAGTCCATTCAAACTCCAATGCAAGTCGACCAAAAATCGGCCATCAAATGAAAGCCCGACAGCCAAGCCGCAATTACACTGAAAAAAACACAAATCGCACTAGTGAGACACTACCAAATGAGCACACAAGTAAGTACGATACATAACGGGTGGGCCATTTAAAAGTTTAAACCTAAAAATGCAACAAAACAAAAACGGTTCGAAACCTTGCCAAATCCATCACCCTGCCGCAGGGTACAACCGCTCCGATCAGAGACGGAACATTATTTCACTCATACGGCCACCGCGGCCGGCCCCACAGCACTCCACTCGATCTCGATCGGACCAACCCTGGAGCACTCTTTGAAGCTCATTCTCATCTTGGTGGGTACGTTAATAAGCAAAATTGCCGAATTTTGGGGCTCAGAAAACCCACACGTGGTCTTACAGAAGCCAATGCACTCATTACAAGTGACTGTTTGGTGAGGCTTGTAGATCGGAAGCATCATTGGCCCATATTTCTTTGAAAATAAGGATGGCACAACCATTACAGATAACCGATTTTTTGCATCCGCTCTTCGTAGTATTGATGTGAACGATGTTTGGTATAAACAGGATGGTGCAACTAGCCACACATCTCATGCCACAATCGATTTATTGCGTCAAACGTTTGATGGCCGTTTAATTAGCAGAAATGGTGATGTCAATTGGCCGGCAAGAAGCTGCGATTTTACACCATTGAACTATTTTCTGTAGGGCGCCGTTAAAGACAGGTATTATGCCGACAAACCAGAGACAATTGAGCATTTAAAGGCCAACATTCGTGATGCCATCGCCGAGATACGACCCCATATACGCGAAAAAGTGCTCGAAAATTGGTCCGATTGGACCACGGAGCACCATGAGGCCAGCCGCAGCAGCCTATACCATTGATACAGCCTCGTGTATTTTAACCTTCCTCTCCCCAGCAACGCTGGTCACACCCAGCACATTTCAGGAGCAAGAACCTCCACTATTACACCTCTACAAACAAGGAAACAATCAAGAAACCAACCGATTCATTGAAGTCAAATATAATAAGAAATCCAATAAATATAAATTAATAATAAAACCAACAACATAACATCTCAAAACTAAATCCTCCCGAATGTAGATAGCCCAACAACACAACAAAAACCAATCTTTACAACTCCAATAAGAAACAACGATCATATCACACTCCAAATTAATAATCAATACAAAAACCAAACACGCATCCACTTTCCCCCGCAAACGAAAGATACCAAATTCAACAATACAAACATTACACACTCACACGAAAAACCGATCACTATATTACAACAACACAGGTATGGAGAAAAAAAAACATTTTTAATACCGAAAAATCAAATTTTCAATACCGAAAACATTCTCCTACATTAGATCCAAATATAACCCGTACATATATAACAATTTATACAAAATTCATTGATACACAAATATGATAATATGTAGATGTATTAACAAAAATAAAAAGCGAGTTTAACAAACGGGACCTTTGTATTCAGATTTCAAATACATGTGAAATATTCAGAACCAAAACCCTCTTTACTACAAGCCGTATTGTTTGCATACTCATGCTATACAAAAATATATACTTTGATTGTATTGTAAGTAGAAAATCGTGTCGGGATATTGTGTAAAATAAATAAACAATAAAATCAAATAATGCGCATGCGTTTACAATTTTTTTTTTAAATTGTATATGAAGTATTAATAGTTACTAATACATCTAAAGTATATATTTTCACTAATACATTTTAAAAATACATGATGATGTGTGTCAACGAAAGTTACAAGACGGCTTGTAGTAAAGAGGGTTTTGTTCAGAACCATCCAGATATATTATATATTACACTTATACACTTAAAGTAAAATTAAAAAATAATCCAACAAAGAACCAAAAACGTCTCAATATAGAAAGACCAACTCATTTTTTCGTACACTAATACTACTATATATCCGCCTTAATAAAGTAGTATTAGTAGCAGAACAAATAACAAAGCAAAAATAACATAAAAAACTAACTATATTAGTGTTAGTAAAAATATTTTTTTGTTTTTGTTTTACGCTATATCCGTACACAACCAATACTACATCAAAGAGGCGCTTTGTCCCTTTAAATTTTTGAATAGTTGGTCTTTCTATAGAGACGTTTTTGAAAGAACACAAAATACACTAAAATTTACCAAAAACAACAAATTAAATATATTTCCTTTATGCTAAATCAAGCTAAATTCCATAAAATAAAATAAAACCAACACAAATGTACAAATACCAACATTTCCCCTGCAGTAGGACGTAGTATAACTTTTATTTACTTTCGTTATATACTTATTATGTACTTTGAAAAATAAAATAAAAAACGACTACGAATGATGAGACAAAGACCATAGTAAAATTATTTAATTATTTAATAAAATGCGTGTTTCAGCGAGCCTTCATGGCCCGTTCACACAACTATGCCGGTCTTGGTGAGCCTTAATGACTCGTATTTGCACACCTCAGTTGGCTTTGATTGGTACCTGTACTCTGGGAAAACGACAGAGTTCACAATCCACTTTATAGCACAAACACACACACACGCACAACACTACTCGAACCAGAAAAATTAACTTAATAAAAAAATAAATTTGAAAAATGAAGAGAACGGAAAAAACACGTCCGATCTCTTCAACGATCATTGATCGACCAGTAATTAAATTATGTTCTATAATATTAACAAATTCTAAATGCTATGATAATTAAAAGGAAAAAATTAAAAAAAATATTCCCATCATTACTGAATTGAGAGCAAAAAAAATATTATTTTAATCTTACAAATAAAGGTTCAACATTTTCCATTTCCATAATCCAAATTCTTAATTTTAATAAGAAAACGCAAGAATTCGATGATAGCTTCGATGTTATGTAAATACACTTAATTTTTTGTTAATATAAAAATTTATTTATTTCAATTTATGTATTTTAAATCAAAAAATTTCAAAACAGACAGAATTTATATTTTTGAATATTTTTGTTTTGTGATATATAATTTATTTTTATATGTTTTACATTAATGTCATAGAAAACTATAGATGACGATTTTGTATGGGCAAAAAATTCCCATAAAAAAAAAACTAAAATATTTTATGAAAATTATTTTTGCACTTTTTAACAACAAGGTACACAGTATTTTGCCATTATCTCTTTGCTTCTTTCTAACTTACATGAATTGCATAAAAAGAAATTTATTTGTTGGAAAAACGTAAAAAATAAAATAAATCGACGGTAATAAGGCGGTGCCAAACGCATAAAAAATCTAAATATTTTTTTTTTCCATATTTCATTTGTCAAACAATAACATATTTTTTATGATGTCCTCCCTCCAAACACCTGTATATGATCCTATATTAAAATATAGGAGGTTTTCCCTTAGAATATCGTCAAAACCAAACAGCATATATCGTCGGTGAAAAGAATAGTGTGTAAATGTAATCGAAATGAATTTTGGGAAGCAGAAAAAAAGTAACCGGACGATAGACCATATTTATAATTATTAGTACCAAATATTTTACGATCTAGATAGGTACAAAGTTTTTTTATTGTATATGCATGTAAGTATATATGTACTATGATTATGTTAGTATTCTGGTATTAACATAATTGTTTGTTGGTACGGAGTGACGTGAGTGATACATTATATAAATTTAATTGTAAATTACAAAACTCCGACAGTTTTCACTTACTTCTTAATAAAACCAATAAATTTTCAAGAGATAAAAAATATAAATATATATATTATTCGAAAAAAAAACTAAAGATTTTATTAATATTTTTATAATAAATTTCACTACTAGTTTCGATTTTGGCCAAATGGTTACTTAAGGAACTAAATACAATAAAACCTCCCACAGGATGCAGTATTCAGAATTCCAAAGAATTAGTGGATAAAATTAAAGATCTGGTCCTGTTCGACGACGAACTTCTAGTTTCTTTTGATGTCACTGCATTATTTCCGAGCATCCCCATAATACCAACAATAAAATATGTGGAGGAACATTTATTAAAGAACCTAGTACCACAACCAAAAATTCAAGCCTACATTAAAATTGCTTCCACTTGCATGGACCAAAATTTTTTCCAGTTCAGAGAAAAATATTACCAACAAACTTCTGGTACCTCTATGGGAAGCAAATTAGCTCCATATCTAAGTAACATTTTCATGAGTCACTTTGAAGAACAGTTGAAAACACAGTATGATCTTTTCCCAAGAGTTTGGTACAGATACGTGGATGATATTATTGCAGTTGTCAAAAGAGGTGACTTACCATCAGTATTCAATCACATAAATAGCATAAACTCAACTATTAAATTTACCATGGAAACTGAGGCAGACAACGTCTTGAATTTTTTGGATATCAAAATCATAAGAAACTGCAACAATGAACTTAAATTCGGCATTTTCCGAAAACCATCCAGTACAAATAGATTCATTACTACAAATTCTTTCCACCATATCAGTCACAAACAAGCAGCTTTCCATTCAATGGCTCACCGATTATTCAGTATTCCAATGGACCCATCGGAATTTATTGAGGAGGTTAAATTTATAAGAGAGACTGCGGTGGCTAATAGATACTCAGTTACTTTTGCGGATAAAATCATCAATAAACATAGAGTCAAAAACAACAAATCTCTTTTGACTACATTGTCACCTTGTAAAGATCTTGTTAAAACCCGCGTTAGCTTACCATATTTCCCGGCTATCACTAACAAACTACAGAAAGTTTTTCGAAAACATAATATTGAATTAGTAACTAGACCAATCAACACAATTAAAAAAGAGCTCAACAACTACAAGGATAAAGAACCATTCTCCCATCGCTCTGGTATTTATCAGATAAAATGCTCTGATTGTGAAGATACGTATATCGGACAAACCTCCAGAGAATTTCGTACGAGACTTAAAGAGCATGAGAAAGCAAACCGAACCAAATCTAGCGTCGCTGAACATATGATTGGAAAATGCCACTCCATAGACAATATCAATTCTAAAATTATTAAAACTATACACCAAAAATGGAAACTGGATGCGTATGAGTCATTTTATATAGCCAACACCGAACATTTGATGAACACCGAAGAAGCCATAATAACATCGCCTCTATTTAAGCTAGGTTACTCCCCCTAGAATTAGCTTTTAACCTCTTGTTATTTTTTTTTTTTTTTTTTGTTTTCCTTTTCATAATTGCACCACTTTAAAAATTCCCCTTTTTGTTTTTTTTTTTTTTTTTTTTTTACCTGTTTAATTTTTTTTACCTGTTTAATTTTTTAAGTTTAGATTTTAGTATAAATAAATTTACACACTATTCTTTTCACCGACGATATGTGCTGTTTGGTTTTGACGATATTCTTTTTAAAAAATATTTAAGAACGTCGATCGGTAAAGGGAAAACCTCCTATATTTTAATATAGGATCATATACAGGTGTTTGGAGGGAGGACATCATAAAAAATATGTTATTGTTTGACAAATGAAATATGGAAAAAAAATATTTAGATTTTTTATGCGTTTGGCACGGCCTTATTACCGTCGATTTATTTTATTTTTTACATTTTTCCTACAAATAAATTTCTTTTTATGCAATTCATGTAAGTTAGAAAGAAGCAAAGAGATAATGGCAAAATACTGTGTACCTTGTTGTTAAAAAGTGCAAAAATAATTTTCATAAAATATTTTAGTTTTTTTTTATGAGAATTTTTTGCCCATACAAAATCGTCATCTATAGTTGTCTATGTTAATGTAATGAATTTTTTTATTTTATTTTGCTGTGGTAAAAGAATTAAAGTGAATTTATTTACATTCGCAAAATTTAATTAATAATTTTATTTTTTAAAACTGATTGTTTTTATTGGTTTTTGAAAATTGGATAAAATAAAACAATTGTTAATAAATTTGTTTACGTGCTTCCACATATGTGTTGGAATGGTATCGGAAATAATACAATTTATTTTAGCTCGTCCAATCACTCTCTCAACTAAGTCTATTGGCAATGTACCCATTATTTCCTCTTACGAGAATTGGTTTTCATTTCTCAAAAAATGAGGTATATTCAGACCAACATTTATATTTTCTAATATGTCGGAAATATCAAAACCACGGTTAGCTAAAATATAATCACCGGGCTCTAGCTGGTCTATAAAAATCTTGATTCGATTACAATCTCTCGATCGCTGATTGCTCCACCATACACGCTTCCGAAAGCACTGTTATTAAACCGTTCTCATCTACGTAAATTAAAATTTTAAAATTTTTATAGTGTGAAAAAGTTAATTGATGATACACAGGATTCTGTGATCTTTGGACAAAGATTTCGGTACAATCACTTATTGCACGATACGCTTGATTTGAAGATGGGCTGTGTTTCCAAAAGTCGATTCGTTTGAAAAAAGAATAAAGCATATCATTCATGTAAACAAAACATTTTGAAACATTTGTGGGAGTGATTTCCAACTTGCCTTGCTATAGTTTTAAAATCATTATTCGTCCTGTACTTAACGAGTAATAGAAGAAAATGATCTTCAGGATCGAATAAATTTACTTCATTGTAGCGTACTAGTAAGCTGTACAAACATAGAAAACTCTTTCTATCTAGCCCGGTATATTGCAACAGTTCAGCATCTGTTATTGTCGAAAACAAAAGCTTGGAAATTTTAGTTTGTGTTGACATGTTACAGGTAACGGTGTTCAACATTGGTTTAATCTAAAATGAATTTACTATTAAATAAAAACTATCGATTAACCTAAACTAAGCAGTTTACCTCTTTTGCATCTAATTTCACCAAAGATAACTTAGACAAATCAGAATTTACAGGTAATCCTAATTGTAAGTTTACATGTTATTCTCGTTTTGGTTCAGCAATAGTTTCACAATTTTTATAATTTCACGACGCCATTTTTGAAAACTGCTCTCGTGGGTACGTGCCGGTATATTTTGCGTGGGCTCTGCCCACATACCTTTTTTATACCATTTTTATATAACAATAAAAATAATATGTTGTGTACCTGTTCGAAATTGATTGGCTTCGTAGTCACAGTCCTCAAAATGCGTGCTACACACCACGGCATACTTAGAAATAATTTTTCCAATGCGAAGTTTAATACTCCATTTCTTTTTTAAGCTTATATCATTAGGGAACCTATGAAATTTGATACCATTTCCTTTTAGTGCTTTTGAATTGCATTTTGACACGAATAGTTCACCATCTTGATTAACACTTTTAAAATGGATTTTAAGTAGAACCAAACAATTAAGCAACATATATTTTTATTCGATTATGGTCTATTAAATATAGGACTTAAGAAAATCACTCAGTTTATTTATATATAAAAAGGTTTTAAATACACAAATCTTTCTTTAAAACTTATTTTGTAAATTTCCAATATGAATGTGACATACAAATGGTGTTAATGGGAAAAATCGCCCTATTGCATAGACATGCTGTAGGTAAATTAAATAAATAAATAAGTAAATATATTTTTTATATTATTATAACAGTTTTTTTTATTATATTATAGGCCTTAATATGTTCAAACTCCACAGTTGTTGATAGCATGAATAGCTGGCCAGGTTATTAATTGGCTGTCAAATGATAACAGCAGGTTTGAGTATGGCGTAACAAATTTATTGAATTGATTGCAATCGGTTATTATCTGTATTGTGAAATAGGAAAATCGGCCATAATTGCGTTAGTATTCTTAGTAAGTTATGTACCGTTGCAAATTTGGTTGGCTAAAAAAGCAGATTCGTATAATCTAAAAGCAGCAGAGCGAACCGATATTCGTGTTAAATTTATGAACGAGATAGTTCAGGACGTTCAAGTAATCAAGATGTATGTGTGATATTCTTAAGCCTTATTATCTTAATATTTAATGATATTTAGTTTTTGTCTTTCGGCGATTTGACAATGGTCGGTGAACGTGGAGTAATTTTAAGTGGTGGTCAAGAAACACGAATAAGTTTGACACGAGCCATTTACCGCAAAGCGGATATATATATATATATATATATATATATATATATATATATATATATATATATATATATATATATATCTTCTTGACGACCCAGTACCAGCGGTCGATGCTCACGTGGGTAAACAAATTTTAATACGAAATACATCTTCGACATGTACAGTAAAAACAATAGCACATCGTTTGTACACGTTGATAGATTGTGATCGAATATTGGTGATGATATGCTGGACAAATGGTAGAATTTGAGTCACTGGCTGAATTACGTAAATAAGAAAATGCGGTTACTTAACGAGATTGATGAGACAATCGGGTGGTTTGACGCATGAAGACGAAGGTACATCGTTATTTAATTATGAGAAAATATTAAAATAAATTGTCAGAAACATTTTATTGTATTGATCAATTGAAACTTTGTCAGTCTATGTTGAACACTTCAGGGTGTTTATCATTGTAGAAAGTTCGTTTATATCAATTAAGTTTTATTTTAAATTGTATATAAATTAAAATTAATCAAGATACAGTGAGTATTTATGTATTAAATAAAGATTGAAAATTGTGAATTGTGTTGTGTGACAAAACTATTTTGGGAAAAGTTTAACATTGTTTTACTGTACATTACATTACTGTACATTATCGTTTAGGATGGGAGTGCGCAATCCAATTGTTAAGAACTACAAGTTTATTTAACAACCTCTATGGGCTATGGTGTGGCCAAAATTTGCTTCAAATATTTATAAAGGAAAATTAAACAAAATAATTTGTGAAAATGTTATCAAAATTATTTAGTCCTCTCGAATAACAATAATTTTAACTGGACAGTACATTTTGATAATGAATCGTTTTTGTCTTGCAAGTGATTTAAAAATCTTCTTGCAATTTATCTCATAAGTGTTTTTGGATTTTCTAGTAGCGCCTGCCTCTTCAGCCACTTATGAAACCTGATTGAGTTTAAAAACTTTAAAGTGATTTAAAACTTTCAAAATATTTTCTAACAAATACGCAAAACAAACTGCGAAAGTATTTCTTCCAAATCCAAGTTACTGTAAATATTTGCTTATTTCTACCTTAGTAACAATATGCTTTAATAAAAGTTGCAAGAGGTTAGTCCAGAAAATAGTCCAATTATCGTGAGGATAAATGATTGATGTTTAGCTTTAAGATAGACAAATTATTTAACCGTGGGATGGTTTAAGATGAAGTAAACAAACATTTTCTTCGGGAACAAACATTTTCAAAACCACTCCCAACATTAAATAGAGGCGTTTCACACTTTTTTGTTTGCCTACTTTTAGTAACGGTTTTAAGTATTCTTTTATTTATTATAAATTTGTATAAACTTGAACCGTTACAATGCTTTATCGGAATGCTATTGTTTCACTCGAAATAACTTTAAACGGTGTATGTAATATTAGAAAAGGTTGTTTTACAGTGGTACTCCTCTATAGTTCTATCATTTATCTGTAACTTGAAAAGTTCTTCCATTATACCATATCTGCGGGGACAAATTTAACCGACATCATCCTAACACATTCGCTGGTTTACAGACCCCATATTTCAACTAAAGTTAATTCTATTAAATCCTAATAGGGTTGGAGAATCACATCAACGAGTCTGTAAGAATCAACTTAGGTGGTAGATTTGTTGATTTTGCTATGTAAAGCCAAATCTAGTTCATCAAACTCGCAATAACAAACAAGTATACAACAAAAAGTAAATTGTGGTTGGTTATGTATATATATATAAAATATTATCATGTTGCGACTTTAAACGTCTGTTAAATTTATCTTAGTTAAATATTACTGTACATCGTCATAATTGAGGCTTAATTAATAAATTAAAATTTAATCTTTAGTTTACTATAACCACTGTAAGATGATTTTCACTACAATCCAAAAATTTGGTATACGAATAATATGACGATAGCAACCATATATGGACCATCAATTTTTAGCACTCATTGGGTTAAATTAAATTGTTTAACTGAAACATTTCATGCAAATTAATTTAATTAGAATATATTGTAACTATGGTAATGGTAGTGCGTGAGAAAATAGGTTAAGTGGGTGATGTGAATGAAAGTCAAATCTTTGGCTAAAAACTCCTATGCTATTATTACGTGTAAAGTGTAGCTTAAGGATTTTAGTGAAATTTAATTTGTTTGTGTTCTAGCGAGATATTACTAAAATTGAAAATTTAAATTGAGAGTTTCTTAACCTTACATGTTTGTGATTATCATGCATAGATACTGAACCAATCGCTGATCCAATTCTCTAATTAGTGGTAGTTACGTGCCTAGACATACCGCGTAACACTTTGTCTATAATAGCTACAACAGAAAGGATTAAAAAGAAAGGTTAAAAAGTTTCACCAAACGTAAGTTTAATGATAGTGAGTGATATCCAGTTAACCAGTGGTACGAGTATATAAAAAGCAGAAAGTTTAGAACCTACTTTTACGAAATAAATCTTAATTTTAAATTTGGCAACATTATAATATAACTTGAGCATATTCGATCCATTAGAATTCGAATTGTTTTTTAATTTAATTCTAAGTCTCGCATATATAACGATCTTGACAGAAATTTTACACATAACCTGTTTCTAAATTATATTCAATTTTGTACCAATTTTTACTATCCTGTAATGCCAAAAAGGGGATCTTAACCCAAATTTAACCCAAATTTAAATTCAGTTCTATAGTAACTACGAGTAAGTTCTGTTACGGTTAGAAGTTTCCCATAAAATTTTAATTTTTTAAAATAGGAGCAGCTTTTAGAATATATAGTGTCTGTTTTATTATTCGAACTGTGCGTACAGTTTACACCATACCGTGGGCAACTTACCCTATGTATGCCCAGTTGACCGGTAACCAGTTCACATTCCGCACCTTGTAAACAGGGCATTATTGAAAATTTGACAGATTACCATTTTGTTTTTTAATAAATCGTTTAATAAATGAATACATATTTCGATTTTAATTGTAAATTATTTAAAATTAATTTTTACTTATTAAATGTATTAACGCGAAGACGCTACCAGAGCAGAATCAACGCAACCAGAGCAATAAATCCCAACACGAGTTCATGCGGCCATTTAAAATTAACTAATACAAATCATTCAGTGTGCGGCTTTCAAAGGGATAACTACTAAAATACAATTCAATTGAAGTGAAACAAATACAAATAAAAATAAAAATAAATTAAAAATTTTGGTAAATAACAATTAAATTTAAATACGTCAAAAATAATAAAAATCCATAAATAAAGATTAGAGCATAAATACAAAAAAGAAAGCGTCATTTTTATGAGTGACGCCGAAGCGTCAATAAATAAAGAAAAATCAAATTAAATAAACCAAAATATATTATGTCGGACACATAAATGGTGGAAACTACTAACAGAATATACTAACATGAAACAAAAAAATTAAAAAAAAGAAACATATGCGAAAAGCAGCAGACTAGATTTAAACAACAAAAATAAAATAAATTCGAGTGATGTAGTGGAAACAAAGACATAAAAGAGAAAAAGGACATAGAAACTATGATTATTGCTGAAAAACTAAATTAACTAAATGTAGGTACAATAATAAATAGAAAACAATACGAAAAAAATAGAGCAAATATATCTCATATATACCAAATTTTTTGATAGGAACGATTGGATTCGTAAATAAAATTTCAGACAATGCAGATAAAGAAGTGCTAAAATTAAACATAAATGAAACGAAAACAAATTTAAAATTGAAAGAATTAATAGATGGAATCATAATAAATAAAAATTAGAACCAACACCTGCCATCAAAATTACATTCAGATCAAATACACTTCCTAGTGAAATAGCGAAATTTGAAGTGAAAAGAAGAGTAATATAATATTTTATTCCAAAATCTATTATGTGTAAAAATGCCTTTTATACGGACACACACAAGAACAGTGCCGAGGCAAACAAAAATGCAGAAACTGTGCAGAAATAGGCCACATCTAACAAATCTAAATGTTATGAAAAACATTTAGAAATGTGGTAAAAAACATATCACAAGCAACAATATATGCGAAGAATTTAAAAGACAAAAAAAAAAAAAAATTTATGATAACGAAAAAAATTTCGTATCATGATGCCAGAAATATTGTAAAACCAAAAGAGTTTAACCGAAGAAAATATACTTATCAGAAGTAAAGACACAAACAAAATAGTACGGGCAAGAACATTTTTTCTGCAAATTCCATATTTTTTAAATCCATCTAGTGAGTAACTTTAATTTAATTTATATAAAGTTACAATAAAGCTTGAATGTGATTTATTTTATGTTAATTTGTTTTATCGTCATTCGTTTTTCTTCACAGTCACATGCATATAAAATATACTTTATTTATATAAAACACTAACACAATTGGTTTTCGGTTGGTTTTCGTTATTTCTTGTTCGATCGCCGATCGCATGCTATATTTTTTTTAATTTTGTTTTTTTTTCTGTTGTTCTACGAACAAATGTACATATTATGTAGTTTAACAAGAACGAAATATTATTTCTTCAATATAGATGATGCGCTTAAAATCGTTAAACCTATTGTTATTTAAATTCATATAGCAATTTTTTTATATTTCTCCAATTTGATAATTTTGGCTCATAGCTATTTAACGATAAATATATTTTAATGTAGAGGAACAATTTTCTGATTCATACACAAAATTTTATTTTACAGAAAATAATGAACTTTTTCATTACACGGTGTAAAGTACAAAACTTTATTGCGTCTTGATTTCTAAAACCAATGATCATGTATTTTGTTTTGAGCTCATTGATTTTGAGACTAACAGAAGCTGAGAATCGTACAAGTAAGTCCAATAGTTCTTTGACACCGTTGCCATTCAACCCAATTACACAGACAGTGGTTGGACCGACAGTACAAAGTGTTGTCCTGAGGTGTTCCACTTTTAAGAAAGATAATTTCTAACATGAGAATAAAAAGTATCGGGGAAACAATTTTCTTGCCGTACCCCAGAGCTAATTGTAAAAATTAATGATAGCTTGTTTCTAATTTAGACACATAATTGTGACTGCCATCAAATGAGACGACATGTATAAAAAGTCGTGGTACAAGAAAAAAACGAAGAAGAAGCCAAAAAGTTTG
The DNA here is from genome assembly GCA_963556175.1 of Tipula confusa. Taxonomy (NCBI): domain Eukaryota; kingdom Metazoa; phylum Arthropoda; class Insecta; order Diptera; family Tipulidae; genus Tipula; species Tipula confusa. The sequence goes on along the minus strand of OY744475.1, from coordinate 162,549,176 downwards.
CGTCTGTGTAATCAAAGCCATCTTAATAAAGAAGCCTCCATGATGGACGATATTTTTGGAGAGCTTTATTTAGAGTGACAAAAAACGTTGAAAAATAATCGTTTTTCATATGTTTTATATGGAGAGACATGACTTCATTTGTTTGAAAATTGAAAGTAGAAACTTTGATTTACATGTGATTTAAATGGTTTTTCCGTTTGATTTTTCATATTACTGTATTATTTAAATGAAAATAGTGTATTTTATTTTTGGTTAAAGCTCTAAATAAAATATTATATTGAAAAAAAGGGACGAATAGATTTTCTTGTACAAGGAGATCACAAAATCTATACCGTATTTTTATTTTTACATCTACGTAAAAGATGCATGCATTAGATTATTAATTTACAAAACATTTTCAATAAATTAAAAGAGTAATTTTTTTTTAATTAATCAATAATTGTAAATCTAATCATAATATTTTAAGATTATGAATAATTTTGTGTTTGTTTATATGTCCGATTCATTCTAATTCTCTTTATGTATGATGTGCTTTAATCATATATTTTATTTGGTCTAATCTTCTCTTTAAATATGTTGAATTCACTCTAACCATATGTCAATTCCAAACATAAACAAAAAAAAAATATTGAGTTAAAATGTGATTAATTATAATAATTAATAAAATGATTAGAATTAAATGAATAAATACACAGTAATATATTTATATGAATTACAAATGTACAATTATCACCTAGAAATATTTCACATATATAAAAACCTCACACTTCTAATTAATATGCACAGTTCTAATTAATTTTGTATGATCAAACTGGAAACCTAAAACGAAAACATGAATTTTGCATCGCAGCATTCCACACAATTGCATGTTAAAATTACATGTGAGTAAGAAATAATCAACTGTGTGAAACAAAATTTTACATTTTGGATACATATTACACTTTAAACAAGAATTTTCATTCTTCACTTATTTATGGAATCTAACATGAAATTTTGTGTTGTATTTTGTATTGTTTATTTTGATTTTAGTTGTCAAAATGTCAAATATGAAAAATAAAAAAATTTGTTCCTAAAATAGTTCTCGATTTTAGCATCGGCAGATTTTTTTTACGATCATATGTTTTTTTTAACAAATTGGCATGACACATTTATTAATATTGTTGTCTCGTTTCGTTGTCTATAATATTATTATAAAGCACATACATGTGTTTCACTTTTTTGAAATGTGATTTTTTATTTTGCTTTGTTTACGTTTTTTGTGGTTTTACACGTAAAAAAATAATTCTCTTCTCTTAAATTTTGTTGATTGGTTTATGTTGTTGTTTTACATGTAAATAAAATATTTTTATTCTCCGATCATACAAATATGTCTGTCTCATGTCTGTCTCTTTATCTTTTGGATTTGAGCTTTCTTATTTAGTAAAATGAGTTAATTTCTTTTAATTATTACGGCGAAATAGAAAACCCTACAGAAAAATCTTTCATATCAGATGGAAAACAATCTTTATTGCATAAATTGGTATAAACAAATCTTAAATTCGAGATAAATTTTAATCTAAAATTTTGTAAAATCTAAACGATGTTTTTCCATATAAAACATATGTAAAACAAACTTTTTTTTATGTTTCTTGTCACTCTAAATAAAGCTTCATTTGAACATGGAGGCTTATATTAATTAAGATGGCTTTGGTGTAATAGAGACAAATAAATTATTAGTTTTCCTTGTCGTCTTGAATTTCGTATTGTCGGTAATAAAATATATAAATAATAAAAACACTTTTTTAATTTTCATTAATGTAGTTTTGAATTTATTTCATTGACATAGATTTCAAATAAGTTTTAAATTAATAAACTAAAAATATAATAAATAAAATAAATAATTTAATAATAATTTAATTTATAAAATAAATTTATTTTGATCACCAAATTGTTTACGTTGGGAGTTAGACATTCTATTTTGAAAACATGTTTGTTTATGTTGGAAATTTGACATTTTACTCAATTTTTTTTTATATTTCCAGGTGTGTATCGTAAATTTAAAGGAAAATTCGTAACAAATATTTTTATTTTTTTCTAAAAATAAGTATTTTATAGTTTGAATAATTCAAATGATTCTTCAATTAATTAATAATTATTAATATTTATATGTTTAATCATTTATTGCTAATTTAATGTTAAAAAAATTAATATCAAATTTATTTCGAAGTTGAATATGGTCAAGTACGGCTCTTTTTCGGAATTAACTTTTTAGAGTGTAATGCATATATAAATTGAGCGGTACAACTACAAAAAAAAGTTGTACCATTCGTTTTGACTGTTTAATAAAAAGACATTAAAACCTTAGACAAGAAATAATCAAACGTCAAGTGAGGAAATTTTCAAGAGTAAAAGAGTAAGACCATAATAAAACCAGGGCCGCAATTAGAAATTTACTATTTGATTATAATGAAGTTGGTTGCTAAATAAAAAATAAATTTAATAATTCTTTTTTTGTGTGATGATATGGCAATTAAATATTTTAGTAGATATATGTATTTTAATATTAAAAAAGTTTTAATGTTTCTTTTTAGGACAGTAGTTTACTTGATTGTACTCATTTCCACACTTCCCAAGAGGAAGAGTATTTAGCGTATTTTTTTAGTGTCGTATCTCCAGTAGATCTAATCCACTTAGATTGAAGCTAGAAAAATAGGGAAACTTGAAATTTTAGCCTACATGCCATGGAAATGGAGGAATGAGACAAATTTTTCCTTTTTGATAGCTTTGATGAACAGTATTCATTTCCATAGACAAAAGCTCACCATATAAACGAAGTGCTAATGAGCTCCATGACCCATCAGGACATAAACACATCATGCATTTTATATTAATTTTATATGCTTAGGCAATTTTATCATTTTATTATTCATATACAATTTGTAAATCTATTTCATGTTTACTATTATCATAAGAAACATGTTTATAATCATGCCAACATTTCATTATACATATTTATTTTTAGTTGGAATGAACAAAATTTAAAATCAGAATTGAAGCATAATCCCGTTTATTTACAGATTAAAAATTTAAATTAGTTTGGTTCAATTCAACAGCCAAAAAAAGGCCGTAGAAACCACGACAAAACTCCGTATGTATTATATTTTTAAAATCATAAAATTAGTGGGCAATTAAACGTCGTTTTTCCAAACTAATTAAACAATTCGGTCCTGGAATAGTACAATATATTCAAAAGAATGAGAACGGATACAAAAAATGTGTGTACAGTTACGATTTTAGGGACCACAAAAAATAACATTATTATTTTTTTAAATTTTTAATATTTTTGACTTAAAACTTAATTTTGTCTTGCACTAATCACTAGTTTAGAATCACAACATATATTACATTTAATGTAATTTAGTAATTAACTTACTTATGAAACAAATTCTTTCTACTTTATTGAGTTTAGAATTCTGACAATTGTTCACCAAACACATCATTTTTTTAAGTTTTTTTAATTTTGATACACGATAGTATAAAGTTTAAGATTTTTTAGCACAAATTTATTAGTTTTAGTAAGTTTTAAGTAATTTTATCACTGTTTTTTCTAAAAAAAAAAAACAAACCCAAACCAAGCTTTGTTTTGAATTGGCGAAAAAAAAGTTTTTTTTATTGTTTATAAATTGTTGAATAAGACATACAAATTTTTAAATTCCGTCCCTCTCCTACCGATTACGCGTGAAATAGAATATTTACTATGCAAAAAATATTTGTGACAAGTCTATATCTATTATATTTACGTCTATGGTCTATTAAACGTCTATGGTTTAATATGAGAAAAATTTTCATGTAGTCTCCATGTATATATCTCAGTGTGATAGTATGATCGAAAAAACGTATAAAATTGCCAAGTGGCAAAACTATTATCTGCTTGAATTCGGAACAATTGGTACACGAACGCCACAAACAGTTATACATTTTTTTTTTAAATTTTAAACGGCACCAGAATATGCCATAAGACTTAAGTCTCTAATCAAGATTGATAAACAACGCCAAAAACTGACCATGAACTAAACTTTTCAAAAAAGTTGGGAAGCTTAAAGGATGCAAAACGTTTATATTCACAGTGATTAATGACTAGCAATTTGCATATGATCCCATATTTGGGTTTGACCTAAGATTCCTAATGAAAGCTTCGAACATATTGTAATTTCTAGTGGTGCTATTGGCATGCAATCATTTAACATAAACATATTTAAGATTTGCACATTTTTGAATGATGGCGGTTAATCTATTATTATTTTATTAAATGTATACAATTTATTTTAATTACAGAATTTGCGTCAAATTAGTTTGTGATAAAATATTTAATTACCAATACGACAGATTTACGAATAGGAAAATCAGTATTAAAACATGTTTAAGAATGAAAAGGAAGGACGTTCAAAAAATCCAATAAAGGATTCTATGTTTATATCTCGATTCTTTTTTATGTGAGTATTTGAAATTTGACTCAAAATGTAGAATTTTAGCACTGAATCCAAACATTTCTAATTTTACAGATGGCTGAAAGATATATTCAGGCGGGGAATGAAGCGAACGCTGGATGATCAGGATATGTACGAGTTATTGGATGAGCATGAAAGTAAAAATCTAGCGGAATACTTTTCAATTCTATGGAATGATGAATTAAGTGCTAAGAAAAATCCTAGTCTATTTCGAATATTATTTAAGGCGTACGGTGTACAAATATTGTTGGCCAGTATACTGTTTTCGACGTGTAAAACTCTTTTATCGTAAGTTACAAGCTAGTGAAATAATACATTATAGCTGTTATTTAGTATAGCAACAATTTTTTATTTGTTTCAGTTTATTACAAGCCATATGTCTGGGTGGCCTAGTATCATATTTTTCGCCTAATCAAACCGAGATAACTAAAGACATGGCGTTATTATATGCAAGTGGAATATCTATTACTACAGTTGTGACAGCGGTCATTTTCCATCCATTTATATTTTTTATTTTACAAACCTATTTAAAATATCGAAATGGGCTGTCATCTCTAATCTATAAGAAAGTTTTGAGGCTATCAAAATCAACTGTTTTTGATGGTATGAATGGCAAGGTCATCAACTTGTTATCGAATGACATTGGCAAACTCGAATATGGTATTGTATTTTTACATGTCATATGGAAAGGGCCGTCCGAAGTTATTGTTATTGGATACTACCTTTATTTACAAATTGGCAAATCGGCCATAATCACTTTAATATTTATAGTATGTTTTATACCGTTACAAATTTGGATGGCTAAAAAAGCAGCATCGTATAATTTTCGAGCAGCAAAACGAACCGATATTCGTGTTAAATTTATGAACGAAATAATTCAAGGTGTTCAAGTGATAAAAATGTATGCATGGGAAAAATCATTTGCCAAAATGGTAGATACAGTTAGACGCAAGGAGCTGGGCGTTATTCGAGGATTATATTTTATTGAAGGAATCTTAAATTCATCTTTTACAGTATCTCGTTTGTCAATATTCATATGTCTTATGTCGTATGTGTATTTTGGCGAGGATTTGACTGCTAGTAAAGTTTTTATAACGACGTCGTGTCTTCTAATATTAAATTCATCGATGATTTATTTTTGGCCGTTTGCTCTTACTGAATCAGCTGGGGCATGGGTAGCGGTTAAACGGATCGAAAAGTTTTTATTGATGCCAGAAGAAAAAATAATTGATTCTAAAGAACTAGTTCCACAAAAGCAAGAAATTTTAAGCAATGATACAATGGATCATCCCGAAAGCGATAGTTTGTTAAAAGAGAAAGGCGTTTTTATGACAAATGTTTCAGCGGCTTGGAGTCAAAGTGAAAATTCAACAGGAATTTTCTCAATTAATTTAGAAGTTAAACCAAATAGTCTTTGTACTGTTATCGGTCTTGTGGGATCAGGTAAAACAACGCTACTCAACGTTATAATTGGAGAACTAGCTATTGACGCAGGGTCAATTAATATCAATGGAATTTTAAGCTATGCGTCGCAAGAATCGTGGTTATTCAACGGAACGATTAAACAAAATATTTTATTTACCGAAGAATATGATGAGAGACGATATCGAGAAGTATGTCGAGTTTGCGCATTGGAACGTGATATTCAATTATTGCCTTTCGGCGATTTAACAATGGTCGGTGAACGTGGGGTAATTTTAAGTGGTGGCCAAAAGGCACGAGTGAGTTTAGCACGAGCCGTTTACCGCAAAGCGGATATTTATCTTCTTGACGATCCGTTATCAGCGGTCGATGCTCACGTTGGTAAACAAATTTTCACCGAGTGCATACAAAATTATTTAAAGGAAAAATGTGTGATTTTGGTGACACATCAAATTCAATACTTAAAAAATACGAAACACATTGTTCTTATGGATGACGGGAAAATCGATGTTCAGGGTAACTTTGATGATCTGCGAAAGATAAGGGCAAATATAATATCCGCTTTAGAGGTACCCGATGAAGCCGTTGGCGATCAAATAAAAAATAAAAAGAGACTTGAATCACAAACGAGCATAACGAGTAATGACGAGGAGGAAGAAGAAGAGGTTAAGGAAACGCTGGTCGAAGGAGCAGTTTCGTTTAAAGTATACAAAAATTACATAAAATCGATCAAGAGTGGATTAACGGTTTTAGTGGTTGGCATATTTTTTATAGTTAGCCAATTTAGTTTAATAGCTGTCGACTATTTTTTAGCGCAATGGGCGAATTGGGAGGAACTCGTAATATCCTCCAACTTAACCGTTAATGCAACAAGTAATTTAACTGAATTTGAAAATTCAGAAATTTTACAGACTCGAACCAATTATACGATTGTGTATACCGTGCTTACCGTTACCTTGGTCTACATAATCGTTCATCGCAACATAATTTATTTTAAAATGTGCCTTCGAGCTTCGATTAATTTGCACGATAAATTATTCTTTGGTATATCACGGGCGACCATGTCTTTCTTCAATAACAATCCATCGGGCAGAATTTTAAATCGGTTTTCAAAAGACATTGGGGCAATTGATACAAGGCTGCCATTTTCAATGATGGAAACTATTACTTGTTTTACGGAAATGATATCGATAGGAATACTTGTTTCAGCTATGAACCCATGGCTTTTAGTACCCACTGGTATACTTAGCATACTGTTTTATGTGCTAAGGCATGTATATGTACGGACGTCCCGTAGTATTAATCGAATTCAATCATTACACCGAAGTCCTATATTTGCTCATGCAAATGCCACAATTCAAGGTCTTTCCACGATACGCGCTTTTAAAGCACAGCATGCTTTACACGATGAGTTTAATAAACATTTAAACAATTTAACAGGGTCGACATATATGTATTTTGCAACGACCAGAGCATTTGCGTTATGGCTGGACACATTGTGTGCTTTATACACCGCTACGGTAACAATGAGTTGTTTATTAATGTCAGGTAGTGCGTTAGGAGGAGACGTTGGTCTTATAATTACAAAATCGATTATTTTAGTTGGAATGTCACAGTGGGGCATAAGACAATCGGCTGAGCTGGAAAATAATATGGTATCTGTGGAAAGAATCAACGAATATTCGGAACTAAAACCAGAACCACCTCTAGAAACACCATCGACTAATCTTGTTCCGATTGGATGGCCTGAATGGGGTGCAATAGAGTTTCGATCCTTTAATCTAAAATATTCAGATGATGGACCTCTGGTTTTGAAAGATTTAAATTTTATGATAAAACCAAAAGAAAAAATCGGTGTTGTCGGACGTACGGGTGCCGGTAAATCATCTATTATACAGGCCTTGTTCCGTTTAGCAAGAAATGATGGTGAGATCGAGATTGATGGTGTTAATATAAACTCGTTAGGATTACATGATTTACGTAAAAATATTTCGATTATACCTCAAGATCCTGTACTATTTTCGGGATCAATGCGTACCAATCTGGACCCATTCATAGAAAAAACGGATTCTGAATTATGGCACGCCCTCGAACAAGTTCAACTAAAGCATGTCGTATCATCGTTGGCAGGTGGTTTAGATACAAAAATTTCGGATAGTGGAAGTAATTTGAGCATGGGTCAACGCCAATTAGTATGTTTGGCACGAGCAATCTTACGAAATAATCGTATACTGATATTGGACGAAGCAACAGCGAATGTCGATTCTGAAACAGATAAATTGATTCAAACCACAATACGAAATACATTTTCAGATTGTACAGTAATAACAATAGCGCATCGTTTGCACACGGTGATGGATAGTGATCGAATATTGGTGATGGATGCTGGACAAGTGGTCGAATTTGATACACCGGCTGAATTACTTAAACAAGAAAATGGTTACTTAACGAGATTGATGAAACAATCGGGTGGTTTGAAGAGTGAAGATGTGGATACATCATTGTCTAATTATGAGAAAAAAGTAAAATAAATTAACAAAAACATTTTATTGTATTGATCAATTGAAAACTTTTCACTCTATGTTCAACACTTCGACTTCAGTGTGTGAGATGGTAGTAAGTTCGTTATATAGTTATTAATAATTTTATATCAATTAAGTTTTATTTCAACTTGTATATAAATTACAATATTTCACGATACAGTATTGTTATGTTAAATAAAGATTGAAAATTGTGGATTATGTGATAAAACTATTTTATTTAAGGACATACATTACGTATCGACTATCGATAGGGTCGGGAGTGTGTAATTCAATTGTTAAATACTTTAAATTTATTCAACAAACTACAGGGCAATGGTGTAGTTAAAATTCACCTATAATATAAAGAAAATTAAATAAAACAACTTGTGAAAATATTATCTAAATTCAGCCCTCAACTCTTCACCAGTAACGAAAATTTCAACTGGATCGAACACTTTGGATAATGCATCGTTTTTGGATCACAACTGATTTAAAAAGCATTTAGTAATTGATCTCAATGGTGATTTTTGATCTCTCTTTCGGATTCGTTTAGGGTTTTGCAACTTAAACGGTCATATATAAGTTCAATTCTTACACATATATACTTTGTTCGTATTACAACACTTTGATTCAGTTCAGAAAGATAGGTTTAAGTTCACTCATTGAACTGTAGATGGTAGCACCTATGAATTAATATGTAAAAGGTGGCCATGATGTTTAAGTGTTTTTGTTTTTTATTTTCTATTATTAACTCGAGTTACTCGACGACACGTGCACATAATTTAATACATTGAATATTATAATTAATATAATTAATAAACTAACTAATTAATAATAAGTTTATTAATATTTTAATATTAATAAATATTAATATATTTATTAATATTGAAGCCATAGTCGAGTAACTAAATAAAATGTATAAATAAATAATAAAACTGTGTAATAATGAGTTCGTGAAATGTTTCGGTGGTCGCACCATTATCATCAGGTGCAAATTTCTTATAATATCATTAGATGATTCTGATAAAATTTGTCATCTTCTATTAACATTACCCTTAGAATATGATACTGTAATAACAGCAATTAAAACAATCGAAAATGTTAAAATGGAATTTGTGAAATCACGATTGCTAGATGAAGAAATAAAAATACATGGGAAGTTAAAATGTGAAACAGATAATGTCTGATTTGGAGCAGGTATAAAAACCTTCGGTAAATTGTCATAATCTGACCAAAAATAGAGACAGAGGTGGTAAAAACTTTAGAAGACCACAAAGAGGAAATAGAAATTGCTATAGGGGTCAAGGCCGTGGTGATCAAACTAAAAATTATGCTAATGAAGCCAGAGTTAATTTTATAGCATGTTTGTCGCTACAAAACGAAAATAATAATTTATTTATCGTGGATTCTGGATGTTCCAGAAATATGATAAAAGGTGAGTTGGTTTACCAAATACATAATTTGGAGTTATTAAATGCTGGTATCAAAATAAGGCGAACGGAACAGAACTGCTAGCAAATAAAACAGAGAACCTACGAATTACAGTTCAAGGAAAAGTGGTAAATATTGAAGCTGTTGTGGTTCCGGGTCCAAAACAGAATTTGTTATCAGTTTCTCAAATTACAAGTAAAAATAGTAATAAAATAATTTTTGAAAATAACCAAATGATAATACAAACATCAAACGGAAGGATTGTATGTAACCAAACAAATGGCGTACATGTAATTAATGCGGAAAGTGTTTTGTGTAATCAAGTGGCTAGTATTGCGGAGTTTTTGTGGCACAAAAGATTGGGGCATGCTAATAATGAAGTTCTTAGGACTATCGGACTACCACAGATAAATAAGAAATGTACCTATTGCATAGAAGGAAAAGCAAAGAGAGAATCTTTTCCACGGAACGAAATGAAAACACACCAAATAGGACAACTTATTTAGACTGATATATGTGGTCCAGTAAATGTTTCAACTTGGAATGGGGAACGCTACTTTCAAGTTATTCTGGATGATTTTTCGCATTTTATCTTAGTAAAAAAATTAAGAAACAAAAATGAAGCCGCACAAAATCTGCAATATGTTGTTGGATTAGAAAATCAATTCGAAAGTACGGTAAAACGCATACGTAATGACAGGGGTGGGAAATTCTCTTCGTTTGAACTTAACAATTTTGCTTAATAAGAGGGAATAAAGATTGAGTATACAATAAGTTATAACCCATATATGGATGGTAAAGCAGAGAAAATGAACGATCAACTTCAAAATATGGTTAGAACTAAGTTAGCCGATTCGGGTGTACCAAAATATCTATGAGGTGAAGCAATTAGAGCATCAGCTTACGAGTTAAATAGGACACCTACTTCAACTCTAGAAAAGTGGAAAACCCCGTCTATGATTTGGAATAGAAGAAATGATTTATCAAAGTTAAGCATTTTTGGATGTCGAACTTAGTCGATGAATTTGCCTAAAGGCGGAAAACTCAATCCTAGATCAGAAAGAGGTGTGATGGTAGGATATTGTGGAAGAGGTTACAAAATTTGGTTTCCTTCTACCGACTGAATAATAAGATCGAGACATGTAATTTTTTATGAAAAGTTTATGGAATGCAGAGAAGATTTGATTAAATATTCACTGCCCAGTGATGTATGTGAAGAATCAGAAATTGAAAATAATAATCATGATACCAAAATTGACGAAACTATATAATAGTTAACTAAAATGCAGAACGTTATAGAAAAGCCAACAACTGATGAAAAGCAAACAACTTCTTCAGGAAGAGTGATAAAGAAACCAGCTTATTTAGATGAATTTGAGTTGTATACGGCCTATTGCTTACTAACTGCCGATGAAAATGTGCCTCAAAATTTTAAGCAAGCTCAGGATTCCAATGAATGGAAAGAGGCAATACAGAGCGAGTTAAATTTCCTCGAAAAACAAAAAAACTTGGAAAGAGTGTGATCTACCTAAAGATAGTTAAAGCTATAGATAATGGGTCTTTAAAGTGAAAGAACATGGAGAGAAGAAGGCTCGTTTGGTTGCGAGAGGGTTTCAAGAACCAAAAAATGAAAATGAATTTCTGTATTCTCCTGTTTCTAGAATACCTACGGTATTCAATAAATACAATTTCCCCAGTTCGCTCAGAAATTCTTCTAATTTTAGTTCTATGTGTTCGGGTTTAGAATGGAACCACTCTTCCGCTTTACTCTTTAATTTTCGTATAACCTTCATTTCTTCCATATCCATGTTATACTGACGGACAATCAACTCAATTTTACCGATGAAATTTTGAAAATTATCTCCCGATCCACTAAAAGTGAATAATAATTTTGAATAATCCAACTTTTTATTCACAATCGTATGATATATATATCTTTTGGCTGTTCCATTTTTGCCGCTACATTTTGACTAACATCAGTTTGTTCCTCAATTCGATAATAACTCAACTATCGTGCGTCCACTATGATGAGTGACGACTCACAACACAATAGTCGTATTTTATTTGATTTTGGTATTGGAATTGGATTTGGAATTCAAATAAAATAGGTTTTAATTTTTTTTGGAATTGGATATTATTTTTAAAGGTTGGTACGTTGTGTATTTATAAATTTGATTTTTCAAATAATTTCTTTTGGTAATCATCAAAAATTTTAAATTTTTACCAATATGTCGCGCACCTGGTATTCGAGCTACTAACTAAAAAGAAGTATTGGAATTACAATACCATCAATCGAGAAAGATTTCAACCAATTCCAAAAAAGAATTCGATATATGGGATTGTTGTTGTAAAAAATCAAATATAATACGACTATAGTCATTTATAGTCTATTTAATCTTTAATTAAATTTGGCATTAATTTTGCCTGGCGATTGTAATAATGAGATAGTAATGTTTACATATTTCTTTTCTTGTTTACCACAACCTCTGGATCAATAAATCGTAGAATAAGATTTTTAATTTGTGGTACAATTGTCTTAGTTTTAGTTACCCTATCCAAAAACAATTGAGCAGGTGCTTCTCCTAATGTTGAGAGAGGCGAATTTTTATATTCCAGTAGAGCTATGATTTTTTTCATTATTTTTTTCACAATCCCCACGGATTTTTGAGCTAGACCATTATTTTGAGAATGGTAGGGACTTGAAAATTTAAGCTCAATATTAAAGTTTTTAGCAAGCTCTTTAAACTTCCAACTCCAAAATGGAATATTATTAGAAAGTATTTTACACGGAAATCCAACCGAAACAAATATTTCCATTAATGGTCTGATAACTTTATCAATTGATTTGTTCTTTTATCGGTCCCATGATAAATTAGATATTCCAGAGCATTTCAATGGTTCTTTTTGTAAAGACTTTAAAAATATTTCACATAATTTGCATTTTTCTACAAAAAAATGTATATCTTTTGACATTTCTGGTCAGTAATAAAGTTCCCGCGCTTTCACTTTCATTTTTGTAGTACCTAGATGAGGCATGTGAAGTTCATTTAAAATTTTTATTCTCAATGAACTTGGAACTATCATTTTATTTCCCAGGAATAGAAATCCATCCACGACAATTAAATTATATTTATAGTATTGTTTAAAGCTTCCCTTCAAGTTTTGTTGATTTTGGACATACAAACACTATCCACAATGTGGTTTATGTTGAAATTCATTTTTTGGTCTTCTGAGCCTATGTGAGGCAAACTTGCTCTTGATAATGTATCAGCGATAAACATCTCCCTTCCAGTCACATAATGGACATTAAAATTTTATCTCATTAGTTTTAATAACATCCACTGCACTCTAACTGTTGTTTGTCCAAATCTTGTTTAACTATTGTTACAATCATAATGGTTTATGATTAGTTTGTATTATTATATCTTTGCCATAAATATACTGATGCAATTTTTCTGTACAAAACACAATTGCTAGGAGCTGCTTCTCAATTTGCGAATAACCCTTCTGTATAGGAGTTAAACTTCGTGACGCATAAATAACAGGATGCCCCTCTTGAATTAAAACTGCTTCAAGCTCATTCTTTACGCATCAGCTTGCAACACACATGGTTTACTAGGATAAAATTACTTTAATACTGGTTGACTATACTTAAAATTCATTCTTGTGATTTTCTTTCTCAAAACCCACGTTATTTTTCGTCAATTTTCTCAAATTTGCTATCTTATCCGACAGATTTGGAATAAATCTGAATACAAATTTAGTTACACAAAGCAATCTCAGCACTCCTTTTCGATCTTTCGGTATTTCCATTTCTTTTATTGCGATAATATATTTGTTGTCAGGCCAAACCACATCTTTGGAAATAACATGGCCCAAAAAGTAACCTGTTTTACTATTATTTAATATTTAATATTATATTTACGTGCTTTTTCGAAAACATGTCTTAACATCTCATCGTGATTCACTACATTCTTTCGAGCAATGATTAAATCATCAACGTACACTTCTACATCAAGAATATATTCAAATATTTTCACACATCTTCGGTGAAAAACTTCTGAAACACTATTTAACCCAAACTAAAGACAGTTGAATTGAAAACGTCCAAATGATTTACTGAACGTACATAAATCTGCACTACTCTTATCCAGCCGGAAACCGTCTTTCATATTAATCACAGAAAAACTTGATTTACCGCTAAGTTTGACTAAAATGTCATCTACTGTTGGAATCATGTAATGCTATGTAATCCACGTATTTATTAAGTGATATGGGATCTAGACAAAGTCTCAAATCTTCTTTTTTTTCAATTATTATTAGATTATTAATCTATTTGGTTTAACCGGTGAAATTATGCCCTGCTTTACAATTTCATCTAGCTTGCTCTTTAGTTTTGTATGTAGAGAAAACGGAAATATTATTATGATAAGATTATGAGAGATGGTTCAACTTCTTGAACAAAATTAATTTCCTTTATAATTCCTAATTTAATACAACCATCAAACCCTAGCAAAGGTTGTAACTTTCCTTTTATTACAATAAACTCTAGAATAGCCCACACTCACCTGACCTTGACGGTAATTCTAGTATATTTGGTTTATATGACTCTTCTTCAACACTTAACACATTGATATTTTTCGATCGACACATTTCTGCAAATTTTTATTATTAAAATTATGTTTGTTAACATATGTTGATTTCACAGAACCCCACGAACATAGACAACATTTCCTTCCGAACTTTTACCGGACACCATTTCTACAGTTTCTTTTACAATTTCATTCACTCTACATAAGTCAGTAGCCGCATCCATTCATCACCAACAAAACTTAGCAGCAATGCAATTTTTAAGTTTTCATCTTCCTTGTTGTCAGCCGTCAAATATATTGAAAACTTTTGTTTCCACATTTTCCACATTGATCAATCATTTAATGGTTTACTTTATTTAATAGTTTATCCATCTTTATTCGTGTAATCAATTTATTACTTTCAATAATTTATTTTACTATTTAAAATTACACATCTGACACCATGTATTAGTTGGATATAATTCATTATCAAGTTTCATTAATTGTTTTATTTTATAATATTTTTATTTAGTACATTGGCTGCGGACTAATACCCGGGTAAATGCTACTTTTACCCCAATTTTAACAACGTACTAGGTAAATTGAAATACTGTACTAAAAAGCTGGGTAAAAATTAAGGAACAAAAGTAAATGATTGTTTTTATTGTTCGTTTGACGTTTGAATTTTTTATAATTCGAAGTTTTGTGCGTTATCGATATGTAAGTAAATAGAATTAAAATTCTTTTCATTTTTTGCAATACTAATTACATTTTTTTATTTATGAATTACTTGTTTATTTTTTCTTGCAGTTTGTTGCAGTATACATATAGAAAAATGAATATAATAAATGAAAATAAAAAAAAAAAACATTCCGAAAGATGTAAGGCTTAATTTTTTTTATCGATTTTTTATTTTAATTTAAAAATAATATATTTTTTTTTTAGGGACTTTAGAAGAAGAGTGGTTGCTAATCCGATATAGAATTTTATTGGTACGTGATTTCCAGTCCAGTCATTCTATTCCCAAACAATGTTGGGAGTAAGTATTAAGTTAAATTTATAAAGATACTATTTTCAGTTCAATAATACAATATTTTTTTGTTTAGAAAAGTGATAAAAGAATCGGGGTTGATCAAGTCAACAAAAAATGTTACCCAGAAGTGGCAAAATTTATTAAAAAAATACAAGGTAAAATATATTTATTAGACCAATTTATTGTATAATTCATTCATTTTGTTCTTGTTTCAGAAGATGATCCAACCTCAGTCTGGTGTATCAACGGAAGGCGGGGAAATACTGCCTACTCAGTATAGGAGCTGTTTAACGAGCTTCATGATTTTTTAAAATCGAAACATGGACTGCATCCAACTTATATTATTGACTCCGATGTGACGAATGATGAAAGTGCAGGGCTTTCAACTTCAAATAGCTCGTCATCATCTACTAACAATGTTTCCAGTATTTCCCCGTCCGAGATAATTGATGTGGACTCTGAAAATATCGAAGGTACTCCGCTAAAAAGGCCACGTAGAAGCCAAACCAATAATGAACTAATTACCCACTTATCAGCTACTGCAAACGACGTGCGCAAAAGCGTGAGAAATATAGAAAAGTTGGTAAGCTATATGACAAAAAAATTGTTTCCACTTGAAGATTTTCCGGAACTGGAATGAAGTTCAACAAAAGGACATGAAAGACTGAATTTTATAAACAATTTTTATTTAAAAAATGTATGAATTGTGTTCCTATGAATTAAAAAAAGTGATATGTAAATAAAATAAATTAAAAAATGTGTGTATTTTTTTTACAAATTCTAAATTGAACTGCATCTGCATAATCCCTTGAGCTTCTTGGTTCATATTCATTATTAAGCTCGATATTCTCTAGTTCAAATATGTCATCTGCCGATACACAAATGTTATGCATTACGCAGCAAGCAGAAACCACTTGAACATATCGCTTAACCTCCAACTCCAAAGTTTTGAAAAAGATGGCTCGCCATCTAGTCTTAAGAATTCCAAATGTTTGCTCGATAGTGATACGAGCTTTAGAATGCGCATGATTGAACCGAGTTTGTCGCTCAGTTAAATTTGACCCTTTGTAAGGCGTCAAAATTGTGATTGGGTTCATCATGCCTGCATCACCCAATAACCTTCAGAAGGAAAAGATTCATTTTTATAGAGGCTGCTATTTATTAGCACCCGCTAGTCGTGCACGGAGCTAGCATAACCGACACATTTGTTTATTATTGTAAAGTTTTTGTCACACACGGCTTGCATCTGGATGGAATAGTCCATTTTCCGATTTATGTACTGGTCTTTCTGATTTAGCGGACATTTAATTTTAGTATGGCATTCGTCAATTGCACCCACTGCTTTATTAAATACAGCAGAACGAGCTTAAAAGAAAAAAGAAAATTACATTGATTGGTTTTATACAAATAAATAGAAACCACTGAGAGTTGCGTATAGATTGCAATACTTGCTTTATTCACGAATTTAGCTCCAATATCATCTAAGGCTGAAATTGGTAGTAATTATTGCACCACCGTCGATGAAATCTTTTCAAAAATATTTAAATATTTATGAATTATGTCCTTCACTGTTGATTTCAGCATTATCATAGCCTTCGACACCACTCGGTAGCTTGTTCCATATCCCAACCAAAATAAAAAAAACAATTAATTCAACATCTGTGCTCCACCCACGAGTTTTTAGCGGGGTCAATTCCACGATCTTCCTAAAAGATGCAGGCGTCACTCTGATGTTGTTCTTTGTTTTGTTTAAATCACCACTCAAAATATCCTCAATTATAGGTGGTTTATGATCCTGGCAATAAGATAATTTTGTCTAAAAGTTAAAATAATTAATAAACTAAATTTTTTTGAAAGTAATATAGTTATTACCTCTTGTGATTGGTACAGGTCTTTTAAAACTGCTTCCACTAGATTTATAAACTTGTTTGCCAATTTAACAATTTCCCCGCACATTGTAATTAACATTATACAATTATTTTTCTGTTCCACCGACATCTGATCAAAATTGTTAATTTACATAATTTTTAATAAAATAAACTTTTCTTTCCGCGTACAAACAAAAAAATAATTTTTACATTTATTTTAGTATCAATATTCCAGCGAATTTAACCCGTCAAACCATATAAACTTTACCCTAGAAGCCATATTTTGCCAATATATTTACTTGAAAATTCGCACGGTAGGTGAGGTAAATATGTTCTAAAACGACAATTTACTGTACTAAACCATTTACCTGAGTATTCGTCTGCAGCCATTATATTACATGTGTAAATGTGTTCTCTTTTCTGTCCTTTAGCAGCCTCTATCTAACTCCATCTAAACTTCATACGCAATAACCTGTAAACCCATATTTGAACCCAATAAACAATACTGTGTGATTCCATATTACAAATAAGACCCAAACAACTTCTATGCTACTTCAACCAATTAGGATACCTTAGTAGTTTTAAAATTGAAAACGTTCTGATTTCTATCTTATTAAGATTAAAACCAACGTACAATTGAATGCATGATGGATGTCAAAATCAAATGGTTTTGTTACTAAATCTCCCGAAGCATTTCTAAACAACAGTAACGAAATTATTGGTGTAATTTTTTCTTGCTTGAAGATATATGTGTGGTTCAATCTCATTGGCATTACAATTGTTATCGGTAACGACAACGTACTCTTCTAATTATTAAATTATCTGCTTTATAGATATGATTGCTCTAGGGGTCTATTATGAAACATTAAGCACTTTTGAAAAATTAAATCTTCGATTTATACGCTATTCGCTATCTATAGAGCAGTTGGATTTTGACGTCACATTTTCGTAAAATTCGAATCATATCGATTTATTCGAAAGCAAATTTCATAATACCAAAATACGCCGCGAATTGCGAAAGCGAATAAGTTTTATAATTGACGTCCTTTTTTGGTATAGATTGAGATAGATTTGAAGTGGTGACATAATTGGCTATTTTTTCTTTGAAAACTCTGCTAAAAAAGTCGTTACAGAAACTAATCAGCTTTTTATGGCCTTAAATCGACGCTCTAAATGATCTTTAGTTTTTAGAACAAGATCGAAAGGCCAGCAAAAGAAGCCACATGAACGAAATAAAAAATATTTCCCAACGAATATTGATGTTATCTCGTTTTATAGCGTTTTTAAAAACAAACTTTTAAATGGCCTACCCTTTATACATATTATACACAAAATTTTATCATGTTGCGACGTTAAAAGTCTGTTAAATTTATCTTAGTTAAATACTACTGAACATCTATATCGTCATAATTAATAAATTAAAATTTAATCTGTATTTACTATAACCATTGTAAGACGATTTTCATTAGTGGGATAGCAATTTTTAGTACTCATTGGGTTAAATTAAATTGTTTATCTAAAACATTTCACTCAAATTAATTTAGTTAGAATAATGTAAGTATGGTAATGGTATAGTGTATCATAAAAAAGGTTAAATGGGTGATGTGAATGGAAGACACATTTTTTGGCTAAAAATTCGAATGATTTTATCACGTGCCTTGAAGCAAAATATTGCTAAAATAAAATAAGCATTACATGCTAAACCAATAGCTGAATATCAACCCTCTACTTACGTGCAGGCTTATACTCGTACTTTGCCTTTATTGAAAAGTGACATCTGAAAAGATAAGAATAATAAGTACTATGCAGTTAATCTTACCGCCATTTTGGCAGTTAGAATACCTTATATGTCACATAATTGTCTTCTAGAAGCTAAATCTTAGTTGGCAACATTGTGATATAACTTTCTTCAACATATTCTGTCCATTAAAATTCTAATTGTGTTTATAATTTAATTTAAATTTTATAAAATAAATCATATTCAATTGTTCACCAAGCCAAACTTTAACCCGATTCGAACTTATAGAAATCTTAAATACCAAATTATGGTCAAGCAATTCTAGCGCATTTTTGAATGAAGAACAGAAATCTGTTCATAAATTGAATCATTTTTTGTGTGTTTCTTAAATACTGACAAATTTAATCCAAGTTTCAGGGATCTTATTAATTTCAAAAAATGATATTTTAAGGCTTCAAATCGTCTATCCACAGTGAAACATTTACTGTCAGTATTTTTTTATTGAGAAACCAGAAGAAAAAAAAATTCTAAATTACATTAGAGTGACAAAGACAATCATTTCTGGTATTTTGTTCTATTTTATAACAAAAACGATTGTCTTTGTCACTCTAATGTAATTTAGGATTTTTTTCTCCTTCTGGTTTCACAGTAAAAAATACTGACAGTAAATGTTTCATGATGAAAAGTTGACTTTGTCTCCTCACGACAAAGCCGTCTTTAATCCTTTATAGGAAGCCCAAATGTACTCATACTGTATTTGTGAAATTATGTCGTCGTCTATATACGGTGGTGAATATGTACAGTGTAGAAAAAAGTACAGCAAACAAAAGAAGAAATAAAAATAAAAAATGGGCGAACATGTATTTTTTATTTGTTTTATTTCAACTGTTTGTTTTTATATACTATAGAAAATATAAAAAAATACACTCTCACTACGAGTTTTATAAATTATATATGCTCAAATTTATATGCATTATGGTAGTGTGGGATATTTCAAACCATTCAAAACAAAATTACATTTTTTTTTCATATGGATTTTGTCACACTAATACAGTCAATAGTTTACATATTTAATATGGTATCTGCTTACGACGGGAACACCCTTCTTCAAATAGATTAAAGACGACTTTGACCCACAATGCAACATTTACTGTCAGTATTTTTTACTGTGACATCAGAAGCAGAAAAAAAATTACTTTCGAGTAACAAAGACAATAGTTTTTTGTTTTTTTTCTATTTTGTTTTGTTTTTATTACAATAAAAAAAAAAAAACGATTGTCTTTGTCACTCTAATGTAATTTAGAATTTTTTGCTTCTTCTGGTTTCACAGTAAAAAAATACTGATAGTAAATGTTTCATTGTGGAAAGTCGACTTTAACTTCTGTTTAACTTAAACAGAAGAACGATTTATTTGTTGTTTATAATTTAATAGTTAGCAGGTCAATAGTTAGATGCACAACTATCATTGCAATTTGATTGCTTATTAAATTACAAAATGAGAGGAGCATTAAAATATACATTGGGATTTATTTGATTGAATGCGTTCTAAATTCATTTTTTACAATATCTCGTATATCGATATCCTTAAGCCTTATTATCTTAAGCCTTAACGACATGGCGTTTTCTAATATTAAATTCATCGATGATTTATTTTTGGCCGGTTACTTTTATTGAAGCCGCTGGTGCATATGCAGCGATAACCGTTTCAAAAAGTGTTTACTAATGACAGAAATTAAAATAACTGATACTAAGGAGGCCATTCCACAAAACTGGATGTGTAAATGATCGTGGGATCGGGTAAAATAACGTTACTCAACGTTATATTTGGAGAACTAGCTATTGACGTAGGGTCAATTAATATCAATGGAATTTTCAAACAAAATATTTTATTTACCGAAGAATATGACGAGATTTGATATCGAGAAGCATGTCGAGTTTGCGCATTGGAACGTGATATTTAATTTTTGTCGTTCGGCGATTTGACAATGGTCGGTGAACGTGAAGTAATTTTAAGTGGTTGTCAAGAAACACGAATAAGTTTGACACGAGCCTTTTACCGCAAAGCGGATATATATAACTTCTTCACGATCCGTTACCAGCGGTCGATCCTCACGTGGGTAAACAAATTTTAATACGAAATACATCTTCGGCATGTACAGTAAAAACAATAGCACATCGTTTATACACGTTGATAGATTGTGCTCGAATATTGGTGATGATATGCTGGACAATTGGTAGAATTTGAGTCACTGGCTGAAAAACTTAAATAAGAAAATGCGGTTACTTAACAAGATTGATGAAATAATAGGATGGTTTGACGCATGAAGACGAGGGTACATCTTTGTTTAATTATGCGAAAACATTAAAATAAATTGTCAGAAACATTTTATTGTATTGATCAATTGAAACTTTGTCAGTCTATGTTGAACACTTCAGGGTGTTTATCATTGTAGAAAGTTCGTTTATATCAATTAAGTTTTATTTTAAATTGTATATAAATTAAAATTAATCAAGATACAGTGAGTATTTATGTATTAAATAAAGATTGAAAATTGTGAATTGTGTTGTGTGACAAAACTATTTTGGGAAAAGTTTAACATTGTTTTACTGTACATTACATATCGTTTAGGATGGGAGTGCGCAATCCAATTGTTAAGAACTACAAGTTTATTTAACAACCTCTATGGGCTATGGTGTGGCCAAAATTTGCTTCGAATATTTATAAAGGAAAATTAAGCATAATTTAAGAAAATATTATCTAAATTATTTAGTCCCCTCCAATAACAAAAATTTTAACTGGATCGAACATTTTGATAACGAATCGTTTTTGTTTAGCAAGTGATTTAAAAATCTTCTTGCAATTTACCTCATAAGTGATTTTTGGGTTCTAACTCTAGTAGCGCCTGCCTCTTCAGCCCTGATTGAGTTTAAAGAGTTTCAAAACTTTTAAAACATTTTCTAACAAATACGCAAAACAAACTGCGAAAGTATTTCTTCAAGATCCAAGTTACTGTAAATATTTGCTTATTTCTACCTTAGTAACAATATGCTTTAATAAAAGTCGCAAGAGGTTAGCCCAGAAAATAGTCCAATTATCGTGAGGATAAATGATTGATGTTTAGCTTTAAGATAGACAAATTATTTAACCGTGGGATGGTTTAAGATGAAGTAAACAAACATTTTCTTCGGGAACAAACATTTTCAGAACCACTCCCAACATTAAATAGAGGCGTTTCACACTTTTTTGTTTGCCTACTTTTAGTAGCGGTTTTAAGTATTATTTTATTTATTATAAATTTGTATAAACTTGAACCGTTACAATTTCCTTTATGCTTTATCGGAATGATGCTGTTTCACTCGAAATAACTTTAAACGGTGTATGTAATATTAGAAAAGGTTGTTTTACAGTGGTACTCCTCTATAGTTCTATTATTTATCTGTAACTTGAAATGTTCTTCCATTATACCATACCTGCGGGGAAAAATTTAACCAACATCATCTTAACACTTTCGCTGGTTTACAGACTCCATCTTTCAACTATAGGTAATTTTATTAAATTCTAAAAGGATTGGAGAATCACATCAACGAGTCTGTAAGAATCAACTTAGGTGGTAGATTTGTTGATTTTGCTATGTAAAGCCAAATCTAGTTCATCAAACTCGCAATAACAAACAAGTATACAACAAAAAGTAAATTGTGGTTGGTTATGTATATATATAAAAAATATTATCATGTTGCGACTTTAAACGTCTGTTAAATTTATCTTAGTTAAATATTACTGTACATCGTCATAATTGAGGCTTAATTAATAAATTAAAATTTAATCTTTAGTTTACTATAACCACTGTAAGATGATTTTTACTACAATTCAAAAATTTGGTATACGAATAATATGACGATAGCAACCATATATGGGCCATCAATTTTTAGCACTCATTGGGTTAAATTAAATTGTTTAACTGAAACATTTTATGCAAATTAATTTAATTATAATATATTGTAACTATGGTAATGGTAGTGCGTGAGAAAATAGGTTAAGTGGGTGATGTGAATAAAAGTCAAATCTTAGGCTAAAAACTCTTATGCTATTATTACGTGTAAAGTGTAGTTTAAGGATTTTAGTGAAATTTAATTTGTTTGTGTCCTAGCGAGATATTACTAAAATTGATAATTTAAATTGAGAGTTTTTTAACCTTATATTTTTGTGATTATCATGCATAGATACTGAACCAACCGCTGATCCAATTCTCTAATTAGTGGTAGTTACGTGCCTAGACATACCGCGTAACACTTTGTCTATAATAGCTACAAAAGCAAGGATTAAAAAGAAAGGTTGAAAAGTTTCACCAATCGTAAGTTTAATGATAGTGAGTGATATCCAGTTAACCAGTGGTACGAGTATATAAAAAGCAGAAGGTTTAGAACCTACTTTTACGAAATAAATCTTAATTTTAAATTTGGCAACATTATAATATAACTTGAGCATATTCGATCCATTAGAATTCGAATTGTTTTTTAATTTAATTAAGTCTCGCATATATAACGATCTTGACAGAAATTTTACACATAACCTGTTTCTAAATTATATTCAATTTTGTACCAATTTTTACTATTCTGTAATGCCAAAAAGGGGATCTTAACCCAAATTTAACCCAAATTTAAATACATGTTCTATAGTAACTACGAGTAAGTTCTGTTACGGTTAGAAGTTTCCCATAAAATTTTAATTTTTTAAAATAGGAGCAGCTTTTAGAAAATATAGGGTCTGTTTTATTATTCGAACTATGCGTACAGTTTACACCATACCGTGGGCAACTTACCCTATGTATGTCCAGTTGACCGGTAACCAGTTCACATTCCGCGCCTTGTAAACAGGGCATTATTGAAAACTTGACAGATTACCATTTTGTTTTTTAATAAATCGTTTAATAAATGAATACATATTTCGATTTCAATAGTAAATTATTTAAAATGAATTTTAATTTATTAAATGTATTAACGCGAAGACGCTACCAGAGCAGAAGCAATAAACCCGGAGCAGTAAACTAATTAAAATTAACTAATACAAATCATTCAGTCTGCGGCTTTGAAAGGGATAACAATTAAAATACAATTGAAGTGAAACAAATAAAAATAAAAATAAATTAAACATTTTAGTAAATAACAATTTAAATAACAATTAAATACGTCAAAAATAATAAAAATCCATAAATAAAGATTAGAGCATAAATACAAAAAAGAAAGCGAAACTTTTATGAGTGACACCGATGCGTCATCAAATAAAGAAAAATCAACTTAAATAAACCAAATATTATGTCGGAGACAGAAATGGCGGAAACAGAATATTCGAACATGAAACAAAAAAATTAAAAAAAAGAAACATATGCAAAAAGCAGCAGACTAGATTTAAAAAACAAAAATAAAATAAATTCGAGTGATGTAGTGGAAACAAAGACATCAAATGTCTAATTTAATAAAGAAAGCATAAATTCAGAAGAGCCATACAGGAACAATAAATATATACCAGGAGACAACGGACCATATTTTATTATAAATGAGAAAAAGGACATAGAAACTATGATTATTGCTGAAAAACTAAATTAACTAAATGTAGGTACAATAATAAAAATAAAACAATACGAAAAAATAGAATTAAAGTACAAACATGTGAACCTGATGAAATTCTAAAGAGCATTGTGTCTCCACAAATATACCTCATATATACCAAATTTTTTGATAGAAACGATTGGATTCATCAATAAAATTCCAGCCAATGCAGATATGCAAAGAATTTAAAAGACGAAAAAAAAAATATTTTATGATAACGAAACAAATTTCGAATAATGATGCCAGAAATATTGTAAAAGATAAATAATGAAAATTTTCCAAGCATAAATGAAAACAAAGAAAAATAGAAATAAAACAATTAAAAGAATTCAATTATTTAAAACCAATAAAGGTAATAAAAACTAAATTGCAGAAATATTCAAGAATTGCAAAATAATGTAGCAGAAGTAAGTTCAATACAACTACATAGCACATTTATCCACACTTCTTAACCTACATACAAGTTTAATTGAAAGCAGAATAACCTATAGCATCGCAATAACAACAAATAAAAACACCGAGGCAATGCTACAACAAGTAATAAACGCAGGGTTAGGAACTTGCTAGGATTTGGCAAACAGTACGCCAGTTACAGCAATAATAGCGGAAGTAGGATTAGATTGGAAAAACCACACATATACGCAGCGAGAAAAAACTACAACACGAATTTAGGAAGAAAATAAAAAAGTAAAATGCAGTTGCAACAATGTAGAAAATAAAATCAGTGCAATAGAAAATCGAAGTCAAAACCATAACTTTTCGAAGTTCAAGTGCCTACATTTTTAAGTGTACTCATGTTACACATTTGAAGTAGAATTGCTTGTGCAGCGGATGGCTGAACATAAGTTAGCCATCACCCATATTCGTGTCTGGTACAGTTGGAGAATCCCAAATTAAGCTTAATAAAAATTCTTTACCAATTGCGTAACAAAACAGTGCTACTACTGCTACTACGCGAAAAGCATCAATTTAACACTTTCATTCGGATGCAATACGAAAATTCAAATCGGAACAAATACGGAAATAAACCAGTCAATATGTTTTCAATCTTGATAATCAGCTGCTTAGTAATCTAATCCTTTTAAAAAGTGACTGGTTTAAGTCTGGATCTTGGCAACCAAGTTAGAGGTTCATTTAAAATTGGATACTTCTAAATTTAAATGTAAAGGGCTATTTATTGGTGATTTCAGTAACCTACCTCATTTTTGCAAAAATGTATCGTAACAAATGTATCGCAAAACTTTTCATGTCGCAACAAATGTATCGCAAAACTTTTCTTGCAACATAATAATATCGCAATCAAAAACAATGTTGCACCAATATTTCGCTTACACAAAATATTCGAAGAAACATTTAGTCATATGTTTTCTGCATGCTACTATATCATCGAAAACAAAAAAATTGCACTGTAAAAATATCGCAAACAATTGTATTTCGTCACAAATCTTAAATGCTCTCTTTATAAATTGTACTGTAAGTCAGTAATATACATAATGTAAACGTAAATTTTATTTAAATGAACTTATTATTAATTACTTCTTGTCAGGAGCTACGAAACCACCAAAAAAGGTAGCTGTGTCTTATATTTACAAAGAAAAATATTGCATATGTCATCAAAAGTGCGCATTTTTGTTGATTATGCAATATTTTTATTTGTGGTTTGCAATATTTTTGTCTACGGAAGTATTTTTTTCTATACAAACGCTGTAAAAAGTAGGCTTTTAACATTTGTTTAATGAGTGGAAAATGTTGTTTTAAGGCACCAGTCTAAAATTTGTTTTACTTTTAACCAGCGTTGTGCCGATTGTTTACAAATAATTATTTCCATAGTTGTTTACAATGTAAACAATTTTATGTAAACAAGGAATTTTTTCCGTTAACATCGGAAACAAGTTAACAATGTAAACATTATAATATGCTATGAAATATTGGCAGAACTTCCCATACCGCATCTCTAAAGAGACGTTTTGAACTAAATATTGCAAATTGGCGAAAAATGTATAGGTAGTCAACCCAACGAACGTTTATTTTCACACGATTCAGTTACCGGTGCATAAGATGAAACCACTTAGTTTCTATTTAGTAATTTTTGGTCAACGGTGAGAATCGAACTTGGGACTGCAACGTGGTAAGCAAGTATCTTAACCATCGTTATATGACTGAAAACCGGTCAAACCGGTAAACAACCTAAAATAATATTTAATTAATTAAAGTATATAGTGGTAAGTCATTGAGCTGACCTCAAACGACGTAAGCTAATCGTAACAAGTGGTTCAAAAGGTGAAAGCAAATAATTCAGATGATAAACTTCCAAAAATTTCTTTGATTTTTCAAATCCGTGCCGGTTCCTATTAGAAGAGTGTACAAAAGACCAAGATGAAAATATTCGTTCAATCTGACTATAGTGATCATGGTATTTGTAAGTTTCTTTTCAAACTGTGTCAAATATTCATTATTTATGTGCTGCATATTCCAAAAGACAATCGCATCGTCTATTTTTTTTATTGAACAACATACTAAAACAAAATTTTTTTTGCTGTAAGTTGGTCAAATTCTTAAATTCCTTGTAAATATAAACTCATCCTTGAATTCAACATCCATCAAAAAAAGATTTAAATTACTTCAAAGATCAAATACTATTCACATCGCACTCCGGAATCTACTAAATTAAATGCTCAGATTACCAGATAGAGATACATACTATATGTACCTATAGTTAATATGATATATTAACTATATGTACATAGACAATTAAACATTTCCTATTTCTTATACACTGATTATCCTTTTTATTATTGAATTGTTAACATTGTTTCTAATTGTTTACATTGTTCCCATTTGTTTACCAAATATCAATTGTTCCCACTTGTTTACGATCAAATTGTAAACAATGTGGGTTTACTTGTAAACAGCCATCGCTGCTTTTAACCCACCGTGTTAAAAGTGATTTGTTTGAATATAAAAAATATTTTCAGTATATTTTCCAGGATATTTTTTCTTTCTCCCCATTCCATAAATTTGTTGAAGGTGATCTCGTATTGTTGCCTTGACTTTATGAGTAATAAATTGTAAGTAGCTCGATTTGCCGCTTATTCAATTTTAGCCGGAATCGCATCTTTATTTTTAAGAATATTTTCCATTTGATTGGAAATATGTCAAAGGTTTACAAATTACAATTATTTGTATAAATGACAAAGATTAAGCAATGCTTGCTATTTTTATAACCGAAATTACTAAGCTTGCTGTATAGAAAACAATTTATAAGCAAAATGCAAACTTTGTATTAATTTCTTCTAACTTCGCACCTTTAATTTTTCATTTAACAGTGTTTATAGAAAAAATATTGTATGATATACGTCTTAAAAGTAATTTTATTTTGTTCGAAACTTCCATTCTCACAAATAACACTTATATCATAAATAGCTATTTGTGTCTTTAGTTACAGCATAATATAAATACACATAGTACTACCATGGTATGTTAGCCCATTGACGTGCTAGATGTCGCTACTGGTATCGTTTTAAAATAATCAAAATATTTGTATATGTATATTCGCGTAAATGTCATATATTTATACCAAATGTTGTCTTTTCTATCGACCTGACATCTGGAACGTCAATGAGTAAGCAGTTTTTACCTTATGATGGTAGTACTATGTGTATTTATATTATGGTTATTGACGTGCAACTATTTTGCCTGCTATAAACTATCTGCGAAATTTTATCTCCGAAAATATGGTAGGGAGCCGTAATATCAATTTATTTAACATGAAACTATAATTTCTAATTGCTCAGTGAAAACTTGATAAAAAAATATTTGGCTCTACATATTTATATGGAGCCGTTATCAGGAGTGACTTTTATATGATGGCTCTCGATAGCGGCTCTGGATAGCGAATAAAAAAACGCGCCTTCTATGTCATAATCATTTTTGTTTGTTTATTTTTTCTCAGTTTAGTTTAGCTAATGCAAATTGTTTGCAACTTAGCAACTTTGCTACACACATTTTCAACCTTATAATTTAACAATAAAACAACTCAAATTCCACCACAGAAATATGTTTAGAAATGAAGAAATTGGGCGGCCTAAAAATCCAATTGTGGATTCCACATTTATATCGAGGCTATTTTTTATGTGAGTATTATTTTTATGTCTTAGGTTCTAAATTATTTAGTATCATCTCATGTTGTTAGATGGCTGAAGGATATATTCAAATTAGGTATGAAACGAACCCTAACCGATCAAGATATGTACGAAAAATTAGATGAGCACGAAAGTAAAGATTTAGCTGAATACTTTACAAAATTATGGAATACCGAATTAAAATCCGCAAAAAATCCTAGTCTAATACGTGTATTATATAAGGCCTATGGTTTACAGTTAATTTTGGCGAGCTTACTATTTTCAACGGCTGAATCGTTTTTGTGGTAAGTACGATAATATAGTATGCTTATGATTTTATTGTGGTAAGTCAGGCCTTTTTATACATTCCAGTTTATTGCAACCCATATGCCTGGGTGGTTTAGTTTCATATTTTTCACCAAATCAGACCGAGATTTCACGTCAAATGGGATATTTATATGCAGGAGGAATATGTTTTTCTACAGTTGTGATAGCCGTTATGTTTCATCCATATATATTTTACGTTTTCCAACATTTTTTGAAGTACCGAAGTGGACTATCATCTTTGATCTATAAAAATGTGAGGTTATGTTCGCATTTTATATTGAATAAAATATTAACAGTTTTTTAATTTTATAGGTCTTGAAACTTTCAAAATCCACAGTCTTTGATGGCATGAATGGTCAGGTTATTAACTTGCTGTCAAATGATTTGAGTAGATTTCAGTATGGTATATTAAACTTCCATGACCTGTCAAAGGGACCTATTGAATTGGTTGTAATCGGTTTTTACCTTTATTGTGAAATTGGAAAATCGGCCATAATTGCTTTAATATTTTTAGTAAGTTTTGTACCGTTACAAATTTGGATGGCTAAAAAAGCAACATCATATAATCTACAGGCAGCAGAGCGAACCGATGTTCGTGTTAAATTTATGAACGAAATAATTCAAGGTGTTCAAGTGATCAAGATGTATGCATGGGAAAAATCATTCGGAAAAATGGTTGACCAAGTGAGACGCAAAGAGTTAAACATAATTCGAAAGATTTATTTGATTGAATGCGTTCTGAATTCATTATTTACCATATCCCGTATATCGATATTCTTAAGCCTTATGTTGTATATGTATTTTGGCGAGGCTTTGACTGCTAGTAAAGTGTTTATAACGACGTCGTGTTTTCTAATATTAAATTCATCAATGATCTATTTTTGGCCGGTAACTCTTATTGAAGCATCTGGAGCATGGGTAGCAGTTAAACGGATCGAAAAGTTTTTATTGATAGGAAAAGAAAAAATATCGGATACTAAAGAGACAGTTTCTCAAAACAAAGAAATTGTCAAGAACGGTACAATGGATCATCCCGAAAGCGTAAAACAGTTAAAAGAAAAAGGAGTTTATATGAAAAATGTTTCAGCGGTTTGGAGTCAAAGTGAAAATTCAACAGGAATTTTCTCAATTAATTTAGAAGTTAAACCGAATAGTCTTTGTACTGTTATCGGTCTTGTGGGATCGGGTAAAACAACACTACTCAACGTTATAATTGGAGAACTAGCTATTGACGCAGGGTCAATTAATATCAATGGAATTTTAAGCTATGCGTCGCAAGAATCTTGGTTATTCAACGGAACGATTAAACAAAATATTTTATTTACCGAAGAATATGATGAGAGACGATATCAAGAAGTATGTCGAGTTTGCGCATTAGAACGTGATATTCAATTATTGCCTTTCGGCGATTTGACAATGGTCGGTGAACGTGGGGTAATTTTAAGTGGTGGCCAAAAGGCACGAGTGAGTTTGGCACGAGCCGTTTACCGCAAAGCAGATATATATCTTCTTGACGATCCGTTATCAGCGGTCGATGCTCACGTTGGTAAACAAATTTTCACCGAGTGCATACAAAATTATTTAAAGGAAAAATGTGTGATTTTGGTGACACATCAAATTCAATACTTAAAAAATACGAAACACATTGTTCTTATGGATGACGGGAAAATCGATGTTCAGGGTAACTTTGATGATCTGCGAAAGATAAGGGCAAATATAATATCTGCCATAGAGGAACCTGTTGAAACCGTTGGCGATCAAATAAAAAATAAAAAGGAGCATAAATTACAAAAGAATAATGACGACGAAGATGGAGAAGAAGAGGTTAAGGAAACGCTTGTCGAAGGGGCAGTTTCGTTTGATGTATACAAAAGTTATTTTAAATCGATCGAGAGCAGATTTTCGGTTGTAGTGGTTGGCATATTTTTTATTGTAAGTCAATTTAGTTGGGTGGCTGTCGACTATTTTTTAGCACAATGGGCGAATTGGGAAGAACTCGTAAATTCTTCCAACTCAACCATTATTGATGACCGTAACATAACTGAATTTGAAAATTCTGAAATTTTGCAGACTCGAACCAATTATACGATTGCATATACCGTGCTGACCGTTACATTGGTCTACATAATCGTTCATCGAAACATAATTTATTTTAAAATGTGCCTTCGAGCTTCGATTAATTTGCACGATAAATTATTCTTTGGTATATCACGTGCGACCATGTCTTTCTTCAATAACAATCCATCGGGCAGAATTTTAAATCGATTTTCAAAAGACATTGGGGCAATTGATACAAGGCTACCACTAACAATGATGGATACTGTTACTTGTGTTATGGAAATGATATCGATCGGCATACTTGTGTCAGTCATCAACCCATGGCTTTTAGTACCAACATGTATACTTACTGTACTGTTGTACGTGCTCAGGAATATATATTTACGAACGTCCCGCAGTATTAATCGAATTCAATCATTAAATCAAAGTCCTATATTTGCTCATACAAATGCCACAATTCAAGGTCTATCCACGATACGCGCTTTTAAGGCGGAAGATGCTTTAAATGCCGAGTTTAATAGATATTTAAATATTTTGACTGGGTCTACGTATATGTATAATGCAACGACAAGAGCCTTTGCATTATGGTTAGACACATTGAGTGCCTTATATATTGCTATGGTGACAATGAGTTGTTTACTACTTCCAGTTAGCGTGTTAGGCGGAGACGTTGGTCTTATAATTACAAAGTCTATAGTTTTAATTGGAATGTCACAATTGGGAATAAGACAATGGGCTGAGCTGGAAAATAATATGGTATCTGTGGAAAGAATCAACGAATATTCAGAAATAAAACCAGAACCACCTCTAGAAACACCATCGACTAATCTTATTCCGATTGGATGGCCTAAATGTGGTGCAATAGAGTTCCGATCCTTTAATCTAAAATATACAGATGATGGACCTCTGGTTTTGAAAGATTTAAATTTTATGATAAAACCAAAAGAAAAAATCGGTGTTGTAGGACGTACGGGTGCCGGCAAATCATCTATTATACAGGCCTTGTTCCGTTTAACAAAAAACGATGGTGAGATCGAGATTGATGGTGTTAATATAAACTCGTTAGGATTACATGATTTACGTAAAAATATTTCGATTATACCTCAAGATCCTGTACTATTTTCGGGATCAATGCGTACCAATCTGGACCCATTCATAGAAAAAACGGATTCTGAATTATGGCACGCACTCGAACAAGTTCAACTAAAGCATGTCATATCATCGTTGGCAGGTGGCTTAGATACTAGCATGTCAGATAATGGAAGTAATTTTAGCATGGGTCAACGCCAATTAGTATGTTTGGCACGAGCAATCTTACGAAATAATCGTATACTGATATTGGACGAAGCAACAGCGAATGTCGATTCTGAAACAGATAAATTGATTCAAACCACAATACGAAATACATTTTCGGATTGTACAGTAATAACAATAGCGCATCGTTTGCACACGGTGATGGATAGTGATCGAATATTGGTGATGGATGCTGGACAAGTGGTCGAATTTGATACACCGGCTGAATTACTTAAACAAGAAAATGGTTACTTAACAAGATTGGTGAAACAATCGGGTGCCATGACCGAGGAGTCAATTTAAATTAATTTTTTTTACTTAATTCTGTACATTGGTTTCATAATAAAACCGAGCTGTATTGCTGGCCACCTACTTTGAATTTTTTGTTACTGCCTAATATTGACCTAGAGTAATCGTTTTATGTGCCAAAAGATTTAATACTTAAGTGTTACTTTTTTTATATCTTATTTTGTGATAACTTTGTTAATACAAATGATAACACTATCAGTCTATATTGAGGCACTCCAAATTTTTAAGTTTTTAGTTTATGTTTTTTCGAATAATATTTTGAGTTGTACGCTAGTCAGTGTCGCACCATTAACCGCGTGTGCTCGCTTTTTAATTCTTACATAATTTAAAATACCATTATGGATAAGATTAGACAAATTGTTCTTGCTTGAGGTGTTCCCAATTTAAGGTAAAAATGTTTAGAAATCGAAAAGTGGATAAGCCGGCAAATCCAATTTTAAATTGTAGTTTTGTTGGAAAACTTTTTTTTACGTAAGTAAAACGTTTATATTAAATGTAGTTTTATATTTCTCACTATGTTCATGTACTCTAAAAGCTGGAAGTTCTCTCAAGTCGTTATCTTTCAAACGGTAAAGTAGTCAGTCCTCATAAATTAATGAAATGTCGGGGCTCATAAAGAATTGATTAATATTGATATTTGTTGATGTCAAATATTGTTTAGTAAATACATATACTGGTATATGTACTCTATTCGATTTAAACCGTTATGCAGTTTAAACGTAAAATCGATGCGCGCATAAATAAGATTTTAAAAAATAATAATAAAAAGTGCAGCGTTAGTTAATTTTTACTTATTTTTTGGAAATCGTACTTAGTTACGTGTTAAACATTTTTTTTTATAAAATGTGGTAAATGTGACGATGGTTCTATTTTTTCCTAAAAAGATTCCTGATGAACAACGATGACGGTCAATACCAAATTTAAATGATCAAAATAAAGTAAACGCTAATATAAATAGCCCAAGAACATCGACTTCTGGTCATAAAAACCATTCAGTGTCGACAATTATGTTAGAAATACCAGAATTTAAAATAAAAAGTGCTCATCAAGTGACGAAACAAATAAAATTGTGACAGTGAAATATTGGAAAATGAAAATGTATAGCATACAGTGCAAACCGGGATTGAACGTTACATTTCAGTAACGACAAAAAGGAAAAGAAACCACAATTCTCCACAGGGGCTGATTCAAAATGAACGATAATTTTATGCTTGATATAAGTTTATTACATTACACGTTGAGAATAATGAAAAACAAAAACAAATAAAGAAGAGAAAAAATACCGGTACAATTCTATAAAATCATTTTGGCTGAAGACGCGTTCATAGTGACTCAATTCTTTTAACAAGGCGCGTCCACAACAAACTAAATAATTGAAATAAAAACATTCTAAGGTGGCGTCCGATTTCCGTTGTAATTATTCCAGCTGTAGCAGCTACATGTAATAATTTTGACAGATCTGTAGTTTTTTATATCAAACAAAATTTGCGTGTGTAAAGTGAAGGCAAAAATTGTTTAGAAGAAATTATTGTTTAATGTGCTAGCCCGTCGTAGCTTACGACCAATATATAACAATAATTAATTGTGATTGGGCGACGTTATTATAATGTATTATTTACGTGTTTATCGTGGTATTAAATTATAAAATTCAACATTATGTGAATAAGTTCACAATTATATATACATATGAGTTACCGTAGCAGCATCTAATCATACTTGAGCATATCAAATATCAATATGCATTCTGGTCATTATACAGATTAATATACCATTTTGGTCAAGAAAATGAATGCAATTAGTAATACCCTACAATTTGTAGTAGCTAAGAGATTAAAAGATCTATATAAACGACGGCCAAGCAAAGTTGCGCGTTTTCTTATCAAACACATAAAACCTAAAATTAGCACAAGTAGCACCATATTTTGGTCATACTCGACCTTTACCATTTTCTTATTGCATATTAAACTGAAAAACAATAAAAGTAGCGACTAATCGAAAATATATTCACTAATACACACAATTTTTTATGTTAAAATGTCAAAATTACAACATCAAAATGTTTTCGGAATTCGAACAACAAACGAACTTATTAAAATTATGGAAGAGAAAAATTTTACTACTGTCATAATTACTGCACTATCACGGAAATCGGACGCCACTTAACAAATTGATTTCATAAATAAATTTAACAATTTTGTGGTGCTATATCACATTTCGTGATAAAAATTTAAAACATACTCTAATAGTATAATACTATTAGAGTATGTAATAGAGTATTTAATAGTATAAACTATTAAAGTATTTTTCATGTTCAGTTACATCACATAATATTATTTTGGTATTTTGTGGTGTAAACCCTTATTATAATATTTTATTACTTTATCGTTTTGACAGATGATATTCTAATTGAACTAATTTATTATTAATCCAATATTTTAATATAATTTAATTTTATAATCAAATAATATAATTATAAATATTAATTGTTTACTATATTCTTTCCAAATTATTATTGATACATAATTTATTCAAGTAGCAAAAAAGTATGAACTAAAGCAAACCCAACACTATTGTAAAATTATACAAGCCATTCATGGCTAGCTAAACCACGAATATTATTAAATAATATAACTACTATTTGTTTTATCTTTCGTATTCATTTATTTTTATTTTTTTACGAATCAATGTGTATAACCAAATTATAATGTATATACAATTAAGTAGTTATTTTTTGTTGCGTAAGTATTGAAGCTTCACGGCTTGTATATACAATAGTGTTGGTTTTGAAAATATTCGAAATAACGAAAAAAACAACTTCATAAAAAAACTTCATATAATACATTTTAAGGTTATGTAGAAACGTCAACAAATCATATTTTATTCATTCTGTTCTCCACAAAATTCATTTTACAGGGTTGAAATTGTAAACTTTTTTTGTTTACATTTTATTACCAAAAAATTCTACAAATGTGATATAAAAGTGTGATATACCGCCACAAAATCACCACCCTGGATTCAATCCCAAAACATCAACGGATACAGAAAAATTGTAGCCGCATTAGAACAAAATAAGAAAAGCTTTTACACATATTGTTTGAAGAGCGCGAAGGAATCACAGTCGTTATAAAAGGGATCGAATTCACTGTGCAACTTGAAGAAATCAGCGAAGAACTGACAAGGTTAAACTTCAAGGTGAAAAATGTATTTAACATTATATACCGCGAGAGGAAACCGCGATCTACTATTTAAAGTTGAGCTAGAACCTGAAGAAATAAAAACTAAAGCCAAACACGCGATCATAATATCAGGTCTCTGTTGTACCGGGAAATAGTAGTGGAGGAACCACATAAACGTAGTTCTGTTTTACAATGCACCAACTGTCAAGAATATGGACACTCGCGAAATTATTGCAAACTACTAGCGGTTTGTGTAATATGTGGCAAACTACATGACACCAGCATGTGTGAACTAGGTAAAAGCAAGCCAGAGGCTCGAAAATGCAAGAATTCTGGGGGAAATAACACCGCAAACTATAGAGGAAGACAAACTAGAGGTGTACAAGGAGTTAAGAAAAAATGACTCCTCGGCAAAGATCGGAACAACAAGTGCTAAACCAAATTTTTAATACACAAACCAATGCAACGGAAATGTCTTCTACCAATCCAAAAATATCCTATGCAGAAACTGTCAAAGGCAATCTTAATCTTCAAAGGACGAAGGAATTAACAACAAAGGAATTTACAGAGTAAAAAAGATCCTCAATGAATCAATGATTAGATTTATGCAAATGATGGAGACCAATATGAGTCTCATGCTCCAAAACATGAATACCCTCATGCAACTCCTAATTAAAAACGAAAAATGAATGATATCAAATTAGCTGTTTGGAACGCCAATGGGCTAACAACGTAAACTAGACGAGTAAACTACTACGCAACGTAGTATTACGAGTCATCTTAAAACCAAAGGATACACTTTTTATGATACTAAGCATCCTAGTGGAAAATCATATTGCTATTCTTATAAAGAATAGAATACGACATTACGAATACCAAAAATATAGTGATGAGCATATACAAGCAACTAGGAATGGATGGGGAAATGCACTGTATCTACAGTTTGTTGTCCACCAAAATATTTTATTAAAAGACATAAATTTGCAAATTACTTTAAACCCCTGGAAGGTAAGTTTATTTCATGAGGTGACGTCAAACATCTCCAGTAGGGTTCAAGATTAACGTTCAAGCCTACATTAATCAGAGAGTGTTCATTAAATGTCGCTCTAAAAACAAAAGATGAAATTGATACAGAAGTATAAAACCTAACAGATGTATTAATAAAAGCTGCAACGGATGCTACACCCAGTAGCTCAGTTTACATAAAGTTGCAGAAACCATCTCAAAATATGCAGCAGCTCTTAATGATAAAACGCTCAATACGCAGGCAGTGGCAACTACATAGATCACTTTCTCTTAAATCAAAATTAAACAAAGCGATAAAAGATCCGAAAATAGAATTGTTAAAAGAATGCGATGAAGATGTTCAACATTATCTTAATGGAAATTACTCTCTGTGAAAAGCCACATGTAACCTGAAACGACCAACACTATCATGCCCACCAATTCGTCTCTCTGATGGAAACTGGGCAAGAAGTGATGCAGATAAAGCAAACATATTTGGTCAACATCTAAGTAAAGTATTTATACCTAATGAGCAAATCGAAACCCCCGAAACGTTAGCTGAATATGCAGAAGCTTTAGAATTCCATTCAATTAAATACAAGTGGCGCCAAGTACAGAAAATAATTAAGGAAAACATAGATCCAAAAAAAGCAGTGAGTCATGATTTAATCAGCGGAAAAGTAATTAAAAACCTTTCGGAAAACTGTATCAAACTAATAACGTACATTTGCAATGCTGTAATGAAAACGGGCTACTTTCCTGAAACCTGGAAAATTTCACAAATCATAATAATTCAAAAACTCGGTTAAGATAAAGCAAATGTAAACTCATATCGTCCAATCAGTTTACTTCCGTCACTCTCAAAGCTATTGGAAAAAATGCCCTTCAGAAACTTAAGCCAATCCTACATGAGAAAAAATAGTTTGGATTTAGAGAAGAACATGGAACAATGGAGCAAGTTTATATAGTCGTATCTGAAATTAGGAAAGCCCTAAAATAAAAAAATCACTGCTCTGCGGTGTTTTTGGACGTAGCATAGGCTTTCGATAAATTATGGCAAACATTTGCGGATGATACAGCAATTCTAGCTGTACACATCAAAATCCTAATAAATCTGCAGAAACACTTAGATGAAATAGAAAAATGGCTATAGTTAAATGTAGAATTAGGGCCAACGAATGTAAATCGGTGCACATTACATTTACACTACACCAACTTTCCAGTCCACCTGTGAGATTCAATAATATCATGGTTCCACAAAATCCAAATGTTAAATATCTCGGCCTACTATTATTTATAAACTAAACATCGACAAATCAAGTTAAGGTGTGTCAAAATGAACTGGTTAATAGGCAAACATTCAAGCTTAAGCCTGAAGTGTAAGGTTTTACTGTATAAAATGGTACTTAAACCTATTTGGACATATAGCATTCAATTATGGGGATCCGCTTATGCTTCTAACTTAATAAAATTGGAAAGAATTCAGTCAAAAATACAACATCCCAAAGCTTTAACCACGGAAACCTTAAAAAGGCCCTCTTATTGGCAACTTAAAAAAAAGATCTTTTGGATCCAGCTAGCTAATTGAGATTAAATTAGTAAGTGCATAATAATATTAAGAACTTCATCTTGTGAGTTTCCTAGACAAGAAAGATTCAAGAATAGCTGA
Organism: Tipula confusa; assembly: GCA_963556175.1. Classification (NCBI taxonomy): domain Eukaryota; kingdom Metazoa; phylum Arthropoda; class Insecta; order Diptera; family Tipulidae; genus Tipula; species Tipula confusa. The sequence continues at coordinate 162,510,539 of OY744475.1, read as the reverse complement.
AGGCAGTTAAAAAAATGTCTCAGTTTGCAACCAAAATCCATACTTAGGTGCTTTGTTTGAGTTTTAATAACCGGTGCCTTTGTTATATTTATAATTCTAATTCCAATTACTTTACAAGACCAAACTAGTATTCAGCAAACGACCGGTTAACAAGAATTTGTGACTTTAGTTTTATCACCTCATCAAAAATAAAATGAATAAATAAATACTCAACCATCTTACGACACCATATCCAATGAAAATGTCACAGCATCAAAAGCTAAAAACACTTACAACTGAATAATTTCCTTTATTCCATTTTGCAGGACAAAAGACATCGAAAAATGTCATTGGAAAATTCACATTTTGAAAACAGCCCCCTACTGTGCTTTTCGTATTTGCAACTAAATAAAATCAAAGCCCGGCTAAATAGTACTACCAAAAGGTTTCGAAGAGTTCTAACTCAATCCAAATATTTTCTGACAGCAAATGATTTTATTTATAAAATTATACAGCCATGAACCTAGAAACGATTCGTATACTGGCGTCCCATATTTTTTCACAAAACAATGAAATGAATTTAGAAAGTAAGGATTTCCGAAGCATAATTTGTTATATTGGTTGAAGTAAGCTCTCGCAAAAAATATTCTTCTGAGTGCTTCAAATATCATTAGTCATTAGTGGATATTTGAAATAATATTTCACTGTTATTTGTTTACATTTTTAAATTTAGAACACTAATAACGCAATCCAAACAAACTATTACACTATATAATCGGTTTAGCTGAAGGTCACCAAACTCTATTTCAAAACTAAACAATTTAATAACATTGTATGATAATAATATCAAAATCCAGCTTAGGTCAAGTTTGTATTATAATAAAACACATAATATGCGGATTTTACAAGCTATTGCTGGTTCGTTCAGTATTAATTATGTTAGGCTCCATTTTATGCTTTTCTTTTTGTCCTACACAAACCAAAGGTGTAAAGTCATTCTTTATTTTTTACAGCAATTAAAACATTCTAAGCTGTTACCAACCTTTGCAACTATAGCGACCTCTGCGTCTGCCAAATGGTGGTTCTCTCAGAGATCGCCGAACCATTCGGGTAGGATCGGCTTGCAGAACTTGACTGAGCTGGCGTACTCTCTGTCCTTTTATTTCATGAACAAGATCACGAATTTTCATTAAATTCCTGATCTCGTGGTTGAATTCAACTCAGTAAGTGTCATCATCGTCGCATTTGGGGCCATAAATCAAGCGCATGAGTTTTCTGTCGAATGTCATTAACCATCTCTTATACTCATCCGTCAGGGTCCCAATCGCACACCCACACATGACAACGGATCTGATCTACACCTTGAACAACTTCAGCTTGTCGGCATTTACAAGGTACGTACTTTAACAAGGCCTGCTTTAATATCCCTCCCACATAGTTATCATGCGTGACAAGGGACCTGAGGTATCGGAAAATTGTCACTGCTTCTAATGGGTGGTCACTACTACTAAAATCCATTGGGTCTTGGTCTCTAAGACCAGTGATCATATATTTTGTTTTGGACTCGTTGATATAGAGACCAACGAAAGCTGAGAATCGTATAATCGCCATTCAGTCAAATTACACAGATATAATCTGCATATTATGCCAGAACCTGTTTGGACTGAAGGTACAAGATATTGTCCTGAGGTGTTTCACTTTTATGAAAGATAAATTCTAACATTAGATTAAAGAGTATCGAGGACAGAGAATCTCCTTGCCGTACCCCAGAGCTAATTGGAAAGTCCTTGATAGCTTGTTCTCAACTTCATTTTACATATACGCACATATTTGCCTGGTATTCCCAGACATCGCAAGCAAACCATAAGCTATCCCGATGGATTGAGTCATAGTCTTATTGTCTCGTAATATGTAGAAATATGTTTTTTCAGCGAAAAAACATGATCAGTGGCTGATCGATTCGGATGATATCTTTCATGTATCTCCTTCGAATGCCAAGAGATCGAAATTAATACAATCAACCCCAAGAGAAAGGTTTCGTTTAAGTCTCTGCATAGCTAATGTGATTTCCTCGTATGATGAGCCCTCTAAGCACATCTCCGTAGTCTGTATTTGACAACTTTCTAATGCAGTATTTCAGTAAATTCAGAACATTTAGTAAATCAGAGAAAAGCTCCTACAAGTGCCGATTACTGTATCGATGTTAACACGGAGGTTTCCATTCTGGTCCTGAATGGCGTTATACCTCGGTCCGAAGGTATGGTACAGTTTAGTGCCTTTTTAAAGCAGCTACGAGACTTGTGATCATTGCTGAATTCTTGTACTCTTAAGACTTCAGCATTCCACCATTCACACTTTTTCCGTCTACAAATTCGCTTGGTGATTTTCCTAGCAAGGACCGCTTTGTTTTTCCGTGCGGTTGTAAAACGTGCTCGCTCTTCTTTATAGGCTATATTATGTTGCTCTACAGCAAGATGACATTTCTCAGATCAATCATTTGATGGTTTAATTTTTACCATACCTAGAGTCGTCTGAACAGCACAGACAACCGACGTTTTTAATACCTTCCATAGAGCGTTTACATCATTAGAATGGGGATTGCTTTCCATCTATGGAAGTTACTGCTAACAAGATTCTGATAATGTGCTTTCTTAACTCCGTTTATAAGACCTTCGCAGTTCAAACGTAAGTTACATTTGCCTGCTATCCCTGACTTGTTCGAAAACTGGCATCTTTGATGTGACCAATTGATGATCACTGCCTACTAATTTGGCAGCTGGCCGATAAGATCTCACATCTTAGATCACCCGAGACCTTCCCTTAGAAATTAACTCATGGTCAATTTGACTTCGGGATATATTACGATAGTGTGTCCATATTTTCAAGTGGATATTTTTATGAGGATAGAATTGTGTCAGCCACAATGTCGTCATACGCGACTGCAAAACACATCATCCTTTCTCCATTATCGGTCGCTATATTGTGTCGGGAGTACGGACGAATGTTTTCACATAAGTCAGTCTGATTTTTGCCAGCTCTAGCATTAAAGTCACCAATCACTATTCTGACATCATGTTTCGGTATGGATCCTATCATACCATCCAAATTGTTGTAAAATGAGTCTTTATCTTTGGGTTGGCTTACATCAGTGGGTGCATGTACACATGTGTTTATCAAATGCTTTGAAATCAAAAACAGCCTTTTTCACCTTGAACTCAAGAATAAAATCAACACCAAGCTTGCCGAGGTTATCTCCACTGTAAAGCAATGTATAGCCTTTGGGACAAACGATCACCGATTTGGCCATCGAGTTTCTTGGAGAGCGACGAGTTCTAAACGATACTTTTTCATGGCTGATATAGTGCCATCAAATGCGTCTGATTTTCTTAGCGACTGTGTGGCGTCTGCACAATATGATTGAACATAGCGACAATGACAATAGAAGCGAATACAATATTATATACCACTTGTTTAAAGTACGAATTCGCCTAAATGTTGTGCATGAATACAAAATAGAAGTTTGTGTAAATCAATATTTAGGTGGCAGTAGGTAGTTGAATATTACAGTTTAAGTTCTAATATTTGCTCATACTAGTAACGTACCGCGGAAGTCAAAATGATACTCGTTTTAGTAAAAGTACTTCCGGCCTGTAAAAGTACCTCCATGCTTAGTTGTTTTATTTCACTGACAAAGATATTATGCAAAGCTCAGTTTCGATCTGATGAGGGATCGTAATAATTTGTTAAAAATTAATTGTCATCTCATCAGGCCATGGCGACCGAGTGCTATGTGTGAATGCTTTTTTACGCTCTATATATATTTATGTACAGTGCACATGTAGCGTTAGCGAATTATATGAATATGCACGAAATATCTGAATAATTGTTTGGTAGCTACAAAATATATAAATTAATTAATCATTCAAATACAATGAGAGTTCTATATAAGAACACTTAAAGTAGGACCCTAAAAACTGCACGTTCCACGTACCGATACTAAACTGCATGTCCGTTAACATAAGCGGGGTCGGTTTACATTTTGGCTGTATCCATTTTTATTTTTCATGTCAAGTTCGTTGGTATTGATCATCAATTGGTCACTGACTATATATAGCTTCATTAGCTTGCAGTTTTTATTAAAGTTAAAGTTTGCAGGAGAACGTACGACGTTATGGGTATTCCCAAACAGTTTTGACTTTATCATTCCCGATTAGATGCATAATTCATAAATCAAGTAATCACCACCGACGACAGTGACGATTACTAAAATTCAAAAATGTTTATTATTTTCCTTTTTTTAGTTGGGTCACAGAAATATTGCGATTAGGCCTAAAACGTAACATAATCGAAGATGATATTTATGCACCATTAGAAGAACATAGCAGTAAATTTGCAGCCAAACGATTTCAGTCATTGTGGCAAGATGAAATTGAAGCACATAAAAATCCAAGTTTATTTCGAGTTTTATTGAAGGAGTTTGGATGGTCCATATTTAATTCAAATATTTGGTACTCAACAGCTGAAACCGTTTTCCGGTAACTATATTAGCTCCTCCTATATATTATATCCGCGATCATATCATTATTGTTATAAAAAAATTCAGGATACTTCAGTTATACTCGCTCGGTGGTTTGGTTTCGTATTTTACACCAGACCAAAAAATTATTTCAAAATATGATGCATTTTTATTCGCTTTTGGTATATCCGGATCGACCATAGTGATGGCGGTCATCTATCATCCGTTTATATTTTATAATTTTCAACGATCATTAAAAATTCGTGTCGGACTATGTTCCCTAATTTACGATAAGGTAACAAAAATCATTTTGGCATTGGTCAATTAAAAATAAAATTTAAATTTTTTATTAGCACAGATTCTTAAGCTGACAAAATCCACAACGTACGATGGAATGAATGGACAAGCAATAAATTTAATGTCCAACGATATTTCGAAGTTCGATATGCCACTGTCAATGATCTATATCGTTTGGAAAGGGCCAACCGATGCCATCATTTTTGGGTATATTCTATTTTTAGAAATTGGTGTATCGGCCATTTACGGTGTAATATTTTTAGCGCTATTTATACCGGTTCAAGTGTGGATAAGCCAAAAATCAGCACGATATCATAAAGAAGCGGCAATGCGAACCGATCGTCGTATCAAACTAATGAATGAAATTATACATGGAATACAGTTAATCAAAATGTTTGCTTGGGAAAAATCGTTTGCACGAATCGTCAATAAAATACGGGACAAAGAAATAATTTCATTTCGTGGACTATACAATATACGAGCTAGCATCTCTACACTGTACGCAATATCGCGTATCTCAATATTCTTATGCTTAATTTCGTATGTGTATTTAGGCGAAACACTGACAGCGCGACAAGTTTTTATGGTTTCGGCATTTTTAATGGATTTAAATTTGACAATGGTATATTATTGGCCGATGGCTATAGCCGAAGTGGCTGGAACTTATGTGGCGACCAAACGAATAACGAAATTTTTACTGCACAACAAATCAAATCAAACAATCGAAAACGGCGATAGGGTCGAAGAGCCAAATGAATTAACAAAATTAATAGATTCGAATGGCGGCAGAATATCAACGGTAAATTGCGAATCTATTAAAGGTGTCCAATTAAAAAATATTGGTGCAGTTTGGTCGGATTTCGAAATGGAATCCATTAATTTGAATGCTACCATGAATAATTTATATGTGATTATTGGGCAAATTGGATGTGGTAAATCTTCGTTGCTCAATATCATTATTGGAGAGTTAAAACCAAACAAGGGTACAGTTAACGTAAATGGTATCGTAAGCTATGCTTCGCAAGAACCTTGGCTATTTGATGGAACTATTAGGCAGAATATTATATTTATTGAACCGTACGACGAGAAACGATATCATGAAGTGTGTAGAGTAACGGCTTTGGTTACAGATTTTGAACAGTTACCGTTTAAAGATTTAACTCTTGTTGGTGAGCGTGGTGTGACATTAAGTGGTGGACAAAAAGCTCGTGTTAGTTTAGCACGTGCTCTCTATCGAAAAGCCCATATATATTTGCTCGATGATCCTTTATCTGCCGTCGATGTCAAAGTGGGAAAGTATATATTCACCGAATGCATTCAAAAATATTTAAACGACAAATGTGTGTTGCTGGTAACACATCAACTCCAATATTTAGGCGATATTAAAAATGTGATTTTATTGGCCAATGGACGAATAACAGGACAAGGTTCGTTCCAAGAAATAAGTCAAATAAATAAAGATTCTTTATTGACACTGGTAGGACAAAATAAATTAAATACGTTGGCCGATGAATTGGAACCAATTTGCACTTACGTTCAAGAAGCTAAAAAATTAGTAATAACTTTAGAAGCAGACAAGTCGGAAGATGAGGTGTTGCTGGAAGGATCAATTTCCTACAAAATTTATTTAGATTATTTGAAAAATATCAAAAGTACACCATATATGGTACTGGTGGCTTTTCTAATTTTGTTGTATCAGCTATCATTGATGGGAATTGATTATTTTCTGGCACTTTGGTAATAAGGCCTTTTCGTATTTAATAAGAACTAAGTTACCTATTTTTATTTACAGGGTGAATTGGGAAGAATCTATAGCTGCAAAAAATGTAACCCATACATTACCGTTACCTCTGATTATGGTTTTAAACATTACAACATTCGATTCGTACAATTCAAATTCCACCAAAAGTTTAGTCATGATTCATAAAACGCGTGAACATTATGTTTTAGCTTTTGCGCTTTTAACCCTTTTGGTGGTGTACGTGATGTCCCATAGGAATTTTGCCTTCTTCCACATGTGCCTAAGAGCATCAAAAAATTTACATAATAATTTATTTCAGGGAGTTTCATGTGCCACAATGCAGTTTTTCAGCAGTAACCCATCGGGTCGAATATTAAATCGATTTGTTAAGGATATACAAGTGGTAGATCTGCAAATCCCTAACACGTTGATAGACACTTTACAAGTAAGTTGCCGAAATGTATACAAAAATAAATGAAATTGAAACACTTTTTTTTTAAAGTGTATCTTGGAATTAATTTGTACAGGTTTGGTCGTATCAATAATAAATCCATGGGCCCTATTTCCAACACTATTATTTGGTGTGATTATATTAAGCCTTCGAAAGATCTACATTAAAACGTCGCGAAGTTTAAACCGTATTCAGGCCTTAGCCGGAAGTCCAATTTATTCTCATACAAATACCACAATTCAAGGACTTTCAACGATACGAGTTTTTAATGCCCAATACACATTAGTCCAGCAATTCGGTGACCATTTAAATAATCAAACTGGACCAATTTATATGTATAATGCTGTAACAACGGCTTTTGCGTTATGGTTGGATACGGTGAACGGATTGTATGTTGCTTTTATTACAATGAGCTGCCTTTTATTATCGGATAGTACAACATCTGGCGAAATCGGATTTATTATATCGAAAGCAATTGTTTTAATTGCTGCTACACAATGGGGTGTACGACAATCGGCTGAACTTGAAAACAGTATGGTGTCGGTTGAACGGATAATGGAATATTCGAATTTAGAACCGGAACCTGATTGTTTTGAAAAACATCCATCCGATACATGGCCTCAATTTGGGGTTATATCGTTTAGTAATCTTAGTTTAAAGTACGGCCCAAATACACCATATGTCCTAAAAAATTTATATTTGGAAATAAAGTCTGAAGAAAAAATTGGAATTGTTGGACGAACAGGTGCCGGCAAATCATCAATAACGCAAGCTTTATTTCGTTTGGGATACATTGATGGTATCATCGAGATAGATCATGTAAACATATCATCGTTACCTTTACATTATTTACGCAAAAATATAGCGATTATACCGCAAGATCCAATCCTTTTTTCGGGATCGATTCGAGATAATTTAGATCCGTTTCGTAATAAAACCGATGCTGAAATATGGTTTGCATTGGAACATGTTCGTTTGAAATCAATTGTAACTGCATTACCCGGTGGCGTAGAATATCGACTGGCAGAGGGTGGAATAAATTTTAGTTTGGGCCAACGTCAACTGCTATGTTTAGCACGTGCAATTTTACGAAAAAGTAAAATTTTAATACTTGACGAAGCTACGGCAAATGTCGATCCGGAAACTGATCAACTAATTCAAACAACGATTAAAGATAAATTTGCACAATGTACCGTGATTACAATTGCACATCGATTACATACCGTAATGGATAGTGATCGAATATTGGTAATGGATGCGGGTCAAATTGTTGAATTTGATTCGCCGGCTGAACTACTAAAAAAACCAAATGGACATTTAAGAAAATTGTTCGATGAAAGCGCTGGACCCGACTCAAAATGTAATTAAAATGTTTGGTTGGTTTTTTGAATCTAAATAAAAGAAAAAAAAATTGAAATTTGAGTTTGATTTTGAGTTTGTATTATTGCTTCGTATAGCAGAACTGTCAAGCATTCGGACACGTTTCTTCGGGCTGCCATATGAACTATAAATACGAGAAATATTCTAACTCGCATAAATCAGGTGATTGCGCTAAAAGCACTGATCCTGAAGTACCTTTAAATGCGCAAACTGTGCAAGGAATCTTGTTACCAGCATTTCAGAATTCCCAAAGAGGACCAAATTTATCGATAAGTTAAACAAAAAAAAATATATTGGTGGCTAATACAAGTACACCTCGCACTTTCAATTCAAATTGTATTTTGTAAAGCCCGGGATCTTATTCGGTGATCAAATTAAACAAACAAACTCTGTTCTAAATAGTTAGCCTCTCACACAAGCTTCTATTACTCTTCCTTAAAATACCATGGGTCATAATATAAATACAGATAGTACTACCATCATAAGAAAAAAACAGTTTACCCATTGATGTTCCAGATGTCGGGTCGATAGAATATCGTCAACATTTAGCACAAACATATGACATTTAGGCGAGTATACATATACAAATATTTTGATTATTTTAAAACGATACCAGTAGCGACATCTAGCATGTCAATGTTCTAACATACCATGGTTGTACTTTATATATTTATATTATGCATGGGTGTATTGTTTTCAAAATCCCAAGATCTATTCGAATTGAGTTTCGACTCACTGATTAACCAGGTTGCAATATTCCTTGCCAAATTTTACTCCATCCAGGATAAAAGCTCGCAAAGGTTATGTATCTTAATTTTGTTTACCAATTTATGTAATGAAGATAACAGCGTTAAATTGTAATAGCTTAATCGAACTAGCGAGGCGTAAAGAGCTTGAACGCCTTTTAAATAAACTCTCTCCTCAAGTTGTATGTCTCAATGAGACTAAACTCTCAAAGAGCCACCAGCTTTTCTTCATAATTAGACTCAGTATATATAACTGAGCCAAACTTAGGAAGATCCGGTGAAACCGCTATACTGGTTCATAAGCAGGTTGTCTACTCAAAACTTAAGGATCAGTCGTTCCATATTATATCATTGTGGAATTGCCCAAATGAAAACCTAAACGGTAAACAACTTTTCAAATTCTGTGAAACCGGCAACTTGCCAAATCAGTTTCCCCAATCAGTGCAGAAGGGACGCTGTCCTTGACGCAGGGTACAAATACATTTGACTTTAGGAATATCGACTGGCCTAGCTTCAGACATCACTTGCACTATAGACTAAATTCGCACATCAACCTACCGCTTAAATCTGCTTTAGATATTGACACCAGAGTATCCCAACTCACTTCACTCATCAACAGCTCCATAAGTAAGTTCATGCCTGAAATTGGACTGAAAACTAAAAAACTTCCAACATCAATAATCTGAATGATTTCTGTCAGAAATTCAAGGCTAAACAACACGGTTACCAAGGCCATTCACCAAAAAATCCTGCAACATCAGCATACGTCTTTAGGAAAGTTCTGGAATATGGCCAATTAGCAAGGAACTCGGCGAGTTCTTAACCGATTATGATGAAATTTGATACGTAGGATGGAAATGAAGTTTTAAAATGATTTTTGGGAAAGTTCTGGAATATGGCCAATTAGGGAGGAACTCGGTGAGTTCTTAACCGATTATGATGAAATTTGATATGTAGGATGAAAATGGGATTTAAAAATGATGTTTTGGGAAAGTTCTGGAATACTTAAGACTTAACACAATCGAGACTTAAGAGAGTGTAATGTAGTGATAAGTGCGTCAAAAATGGGTAGAGTTTAACATTCCCCCAAAAAAGTTGAAAAAGTGGAAAATATAGAATCAACAGTGTCAAATTTACTTATATTGTCGTATAAAAAAAATCTATGTAAAAAAATATTGCTTTAACAGCAAATTTAACTGAGATGAACGCAGTGCGCTCAACTTTAATAAAACTATTGCATCGTCAGCAAATAGTGTTATTCCAGTTGATGTAGGTCAGTGTAGTAATACGGTTCAAACTGGAATGAATAGGTTTATCACTGTTTCTAAGCGCAAACGAAGCCCAAGATCAACGCAATTTGCTAATAAAAGCAAAGCTAGAAGGCTAGGAGAAACTATCACCCAAATACCTTTGAATAATAGATTTTCTAACCTAAAGGTTGATGCGTTCTATGGTATAGAAGTAAAAATGTCCGATTGTCTATAGTAAAAAACGAGAAGCCGCCAACGATTTATCTAAGAGAGGCTTCTAGTAATAAAATCGTGAAAATTATAGGTGCTTTAACAGATGCTAAATTTTATATTGCTCCGCTTAAGAGAGGAAATATAAATGAAATCAAAATCTAGCCATTTAAAAACAAGTGATATATATGCTGCTCTCGCTGAAAAAGGATTTCAAGCAAAGTCAATCATAAACATCCTAAAACGTGAAAAAGTACCACAACCAATGTTCCGGTTAGAACTTAAGCCCGACGGGATGAAAGTAAAGAAAAAACACAGTATATATAATTTAAAATACTTACTGCACCGCAAAATCACCGTAGAGGAACTCATGAAGAAAACCGAACCAGTTCAGTGCATCAAGTGCCAATAATACGGCCACACTAAAGTTTATTGTACGCTGAATGAAGTTTGTGTTATTTGTGGTGAATTTCATGATTCGAAACAGTGCAATAAAACAAAAAATGATCCATCAGTGAAGAGTTGCAGTAATTGTGGTGAGAATAACACTGCTAATTACCGAGGCTGTCCAGTTTATCTGGACTTGAAACGCAAAACTACCCCAAAAATGCGATATGAGCAACGAGTGGTTAAGTCATAATACAATCAAAGCAATATGATCTCAAGAAATGTTATTGTTCCACCAACCGATGTATTTACAAACGCACAAAACAATAATATCCAGATAGTTGAAAATAGTTTTGTGAAACGAGGCATCTCCTATGCAAATATTCTAAAGGGTACAGTACCAACACCAAAAGTTCTCTACAATGACGAAGAGTCAAATTACCATGCAACCATAAATAAACTGTCTGAAACAATCCAAAGCTTCATGATGATGATGGAAAAACAAATGAGCATGTTGATGCAAAATATGAGCACACTTATGCAAATTATTATCAAAAACCAGAAATGACTCTCCTAAAAATAGCTCTATGAAATGCAAATGGCCTTTCACAACACAAAGCTGAAATACGAACTTTCCTCAACAATCAACATATTGATATTATGCTTCATAATATCAGAAACACACTTTACGACTAAAACATTTTTCAAAAAATGTCTGGTAATTTTGTAATTTCAGCCGTTTATTACACACCTAAACACGCAATTAAAAAGTTACAATTTACTGGTTATTTTAATCAGCTGGCCATAAAATTTCTCGCAGTAGGCGATTACAATGCTAAACATTTGCAATGGGGTTCGAGGCTGACTTCACCTAAAGGTAAACAACTTTATGAAGCAATTATCCAGGAAAATCTAGGTTTCTTGTCTTCTCAACATCCTACTTACTGGCCTACAGATAGAAAGAAAATATCTGATCTTATAAACTTCGGTGTAACAAAAAAAATCGTCTGCACCAATGCTCAAGTAGACGATTGCTATGACCTATCATCTGATCACTCTCCAATTATAGTCAAATTGTGTACCGATGCTTTAAAAATTGACCCTCCTATACGTTTAGCAAATTTATTAAATGGGATAAATATAGAAATGTCATTGAACAGAACTGCCACGCCAGAAGATATTGAAGTAGTAACAAAAAATGTAACTCAAATAATGAGGTTCGCTGCAAAAAAAGCTACACCTGGCATTATTAGCTCTGAAAGAGTCAATAGGCTAACACCTAACATTTAGCAGTTAATTCAAGAAAAGCGGAAAATACGCCGGTAATGGCAGCACCAAAAGTCTCCACTACTCAAAAAGAAATTAAATAAAGCTATTAAAGCTCTAAAACGAGCTTTGGTAGAGGAAGCAGATCAAGGAATACAGAATTACCTGAGTGAACTCTCAGCAACGGAAAAAATGGATTACTCACTATGAAAGGCAACAAAAAAATTAAAAAGGCCAGCCCTATCGAATCCACCGATCAGACAACCAGATGGCCACTGGGCCAGAAGAGATATTGAAAAGGCTCATGTTTTCTCCAACCACTTAAAAAAAGTATTTACATCAAATGAACAGTGTTAGTATACTGCCGGATTATGCAAAGGTTGATTATATCGTAAATCCTTTAAAATTTAAGTGGAAAAGTGTTAAAACTACTATTAAAAGTCTAAATTCAAAGAAAGCTCCAGGACATGATTTAATTACCGGAAAAATTATCAAAGAATTACCAGATAAATGCATAAAACTCTTACCCTATATATTCAATGCAATAATGAGATGTGGATATCTTCCTAAAAATGGAAAACGTCACTAATTATTGTCACTAAGTCGCGTTATAAAGGCCGATAAGTCTTCTTCCGACAGCTTCAAAATTTTTTGAAAAAATGTTACTACAAAAATTAAAACCGGTATTTTCTGCAGAGCACATTATACCAGACCACCAGTTTGGGTTTCGCGACCAGCATAGTACTGTAGAGCAGGTGCATAGAGTTGTAAATGCAAGTTAACTAGCTCTAGAGGGAAAGAAATACTGTTCCGTCGTTTTTCTGGATATTGCACAAGCTTTTGACAAAATGTGGCATGATGGCCGGATATATAAAATAAAAACTCTGCTCCCAAACAAATTTCATACAATTCTTGAAAATTATCTGTTCGAAAGAAAATTTCAGGTCAAGCAAAATGAAGCTATTACCGAACTAAATCTGATAAACGCAGGGATTCCACAAGGAAACGTATTGGGACCAGTGCTTTACTTGTTGTAAACAGCTGATCTACCAACCACTGAAAAAGTGGCCACATCAACATTTGCTAATGACACTGCTATTATGTATTCACATAAAACCCACAAACTGCGTAAAGAGAGCTACAAGATCACATAAACAAAATTGAGGACTGGCAAAAAAAATGGCGCATAAAAGCGAAAGAAAACAAACCGGCGTACATAACGTTTACACTGATTAAACGAACATGCCCATTGGTTAAATTAAACAATGTCACGATTCTTCAACAAACAAATGTCAAATACCTGGGTCTTAATCTTAATAGAAAGTTGACTTGGAGAAAGCACATTGAAATAAAGAGCAAACAAATATAAATAAAATTATCCGAAATGTACTGGCTGATTGGAAGAAGATCAAAACTATTCCTAGACTGCAAAGTTCTACTATACAAGGCGATCCTAATCATTTGGACATATGGAATTCAACTATGGGGAGCATCAAATATACACCTTTTACAACGCACGCAATCAATAATACTACGTAGTATTACAAATTCTGGTTGGTATATTCGAAATGATAGCATCCACAGGGATCTAGAAATTAAAACGGTAAAACAGATGATAAGAACATACAGTTTGAAGTACTGTTCAAAATTGGAAACTCATCTCAATGAATTAGCAAGGAAACTACTAAGGCCGCCAAAATATAGACGTCTTTGCACAACAGACCCACTAGATTTAAAGAAACTATAAGCATCATTTAACTTTAGGCAAGCTAACTCACTTTTCAACAAATTAATTAATACGCATACTAATATAAGTACTAACATAGGTTAGGGCTTAGTATAAGATATATTGGATTGTAAGTTTTGTACACTTCTTATTAGTTTCAGATAAAGAAAGATTCAGGAATAAAGCCATTGGCAGTAATTAAAAAAATGCATACTTTCCAGAGAGCTGGAAACTCTCAAAAATGATCGCAATATCAAAACCAGGCAAAACAGGGAAACTGGAAAACACCAGATCAATAAACTTTCTCAGCAGTCTTTTCAAAATAACCGAAAAAATCATTTCACTAAGACTTTGGAATGAATTCCACCGATTATCCCGGAAGAACAATTAGGTTTGGTGTTTTGCAGTGCAACCACTGATCCACTAATAAGCCTACTAAACCATCTAAAACAGTGAAAGTCTAAACGCAATACTATTGGCGCGATATTCTTAGATATACAGAAGGCATTTAGTTCTATCTGGCACAATGGCTTAATTTCCAAACTTATCAGTACAGGCACTTCCCCACCTTTGGTGTCGCTCATCATCTCATATCTCTTAAATCGAAAGTTTTTTGTTACCATTAATAACCATTTCAATTGCAGCATCAGCATATTTTATATATTTTTTACATGCACGAAATTCCGCACTCACCTTGTCCGAAAACAAAGCTTGTTTGCTTTGCCAACGACACAGCATTATATAGCACTAGCTATAGCGAGTTTCAGCAAGCTTAATTATGAACATAAAATTCTAGTCTATATAAATTACACATCAGGCCAATCATATCATATGCATCCTCTACAAGGTATGATTTAGCCTCCAAGAAGCAAAAACTTTCTCTGCAACGAATTCAAAGCAAAGCACTTCGCTTTGCTTTTAATAGTTGGCCGCGTCCTTTTGAGTTTAGAAACAGCTCGAGTTTATATATTCAGTTTATATATACACAACTGAAAAAAAATCTAGAGATTTATGTCGAGTGCTTTCGCTCTCTTAAACTCGACATAAATCTAATCCCTAATTAAAATTAGTATTAAGGTATTTCATTGTATCAAACCGTAAGGTTACTTTTTACTTGAAGAGCGATCAATTGTTTTGATACTATTACATAAATTATTAAGGCGATGGATACAGTATAAGCGATTCATGTATAGACTTCTATCGTTAATATATTTTTATGTCATTTTATAAATTTTTGTTTTAAAAATTTTTGTTTTCGAAGTTTTGTTCTCACACAGCTGGCCAAGCTTCAAACGATATCTTATGCAAAATGGACGATGTTCAATTTTTGTTTTTCGTCGTACGATAAAAAAATATGGTGGACCAATCAAAATGATTATAATTTATGTCTATCAGATAAATTTTGTACATGAATCACTGCCTTTAAAGATAATATTAAAATTCGCAATTCGAAACCGACATTTTAATAGTCGTAGAACAACGGAGAAAACTGGACCAACAACTTTTTTCGAAGTGTCTAGCTTTATTAAGGTTCTCGTTCAAACCAATGGCCCTACAAGAAACTACGCTTTTCATGAAATTAAATTTGTTTCTACTATGCTAGTGATTAAAAATTATAGCTAAATAGAAAATTAAAAATTTCACTTGCGTTGCATAGAAAATTATTACATGCACGAAGGAAACTGTTGATATAGATAATGTATAGTTATATGTACTGTTTATTGTTTAATCTTGGTTTTGTTCCAAAATAAGATAAATTTAGATGAATCCAACATTTTAAATTTTAAATTGTAAACAGCAATGGTATTCAATTGTTTTCTTTTGTACATTGCAAATTAGCTTTAACCTAATAGTTATCCCGGAAGTGCCTCATATTATTTTACCCTTAGATAAATCTTTTCGAAATTAAATAAATTTAATCGTGGCCATGACTTACACAATCTTATTAATTATTTATATACATAATCTATTCCTTGGAATATATTTTTTAAATACATAGTTTAAATGTAAATCAAAAAAAAAGTTTTACGAAACAATTGAAACTTTATTTTGACTTAGTAATGGTTTTCTAACTGCAATCATCACTGTCTTGCATAAATATGTTTAAACATTTCTGTCAAATAGATGTAAACATATATCAAGAAAGTGTAAATTACACAATTCAAGGGCAGCTGACTGCAAACATCACGTTTATTTCGAGGTCTGTGAGGTGCACATAAAACTTTTAAATTATAAAATTATAACTAACAACAATAACAGTAAAAAAAACACATGTGTCCTACACAATTTGCATTCCCGACATATTATGTTGTATTATAGATGAGAATTATTTTGCGATAACCTATACGTTTCGTCATGATTTCCACAACAAAATTCATATTCATACTCATACAAAATACGAGTATTGGTTAAGCCTTACAAAGAGTTGTGATAAAATTGATTGGTGCTTTATTAATTTACAACATAGCATATGTCCTCGACCTAGGCATTGATTGATACATCTTCATTACTGGTCATATATGTAAAATACTATGAAAATAAAAATAATCTTAATTATAAATAATCGTAAGCGTGTTATACGATATTTTTCTTAATCATAACTAGTTTAAGAATTTAGCCTAAAGGTTAAGTCGGTTCATTGATTAGTTTTGTTACGTGTCAGTTAAAGAAATTCAATATATATATATATATATATATATATATATATATATATATATATATATATATATATATATATATATATATATAATAAGTGTGGCAATTTAGCGTTCATATTCATAGGTGGTACATTTCCCGGAAAAGAAATTCCAAGACGAGATACGAAATGATCCGAAAAGAAAATGTCATGCGATAACATATATTATTCGAGTAGAAAAGGTCTACAACATTCGTGTTTACAATTTTTATTTATTTTTTTTTAACCGAAGATAATTGTTGAACTTCGTCTAAATGTCTAGCCTTAGTCGGTAGTAATACTTGACTGATCTCATTAATACTTATGATTTGTGTTGATGAAGACGGAAATAATTTATTGGCTTTATTTAAATAAATTTTAATTTTAATTTTAATTTTAATAATTTACTTAAAAAATTTACCAAAGTGAAGTGAGTAATATGGCATTTTTATAAAAGTAATTTGATACTTAAACTAAATATACTATCGATCGATAATCATGGTGAACCAGTTTAAGAACGCCAATTGTGCGATAATCTTATAATAATATACTAAAAAATCAGTTAGATACAGTATATGAAACAATTTGTTTCGGTAATCTTACGCATTTTCTGTAGTTTAAAGTTCACGCATACTTGAAATAATATAGGTTACTATTAAAGAAATTATCAGTTCTGTAAAGTGAGTTTTTGTAATAAACAAGTGTCTCAGTTAATAATATAATTAATCTTAAAGATGTGTAATTAAAGAGAATTCTAAGGTTTACTGCTAATTTTAAGGATCTCTCAATAGTTTACTAATGTTAAAAAACACTGCTGTGAATTTTGATTTTGTTGAAAGAAATGTAATACTTGTTCAGTTTTTAAACTTCTAAGCACGTTTATGTGTCATTTGCTAAATAATGTTATAGTGTATAAATAGTTACAAAATGTGTGTTTAGCTTTAAACTTGAACATAAATTACAATTTCCCCTTGCACTTCAAAAGTTCAAAGTGAAATAAATTATTTTGGCTCAACTTAACCATCATGTGTTTTCTAGATTTTAAAAATTTTCGATTATTGGCCAAATTTAACAGTTTTGATAAGTATACCGTGATGTGTGTTTAGGATCATGAAAATTTTCAATTTGTGACATAATATTACATTTTTGATTAGCTAACACCATCATCTATTTTCTGGATTTTGGAAATATCCGATTTGTGCAAAATTTCACAGTTTAAAACTATAGTGTATTTTAAGTTTGTTTTTAGAAATGTAATTCTTGATCTATTTTAGATATCTATTCTATGTAAGTTTTATGTGTTAATCGCTAAATAATATTAAACATATATATAATTGCAAAATGTGTATTGGGCTTTAAAATAGAAAGTAATATACATTAACTTGTCATTAAAACTTTTTAACTAATTCATAGTCAAGTCAATAGTCAAGTCAATAGTCAAGTCAATAGTCAAGTCAATAGTCAAGCCAATAGTCAAGTCAATAGTCACGTCAATAGTCAAGTCAATAGTCAAGTCAATAGTCAAGTCAATAGTCAAGTCAATAGTCAAGTCAATAGTCAAGTCAATAGTCAAGTCAATAGTCAAGTCAATAGTCAAGTCAATAGTCAAGTCAATAGTCAAGTCAATAGTCAAGTCAATAGTCAAGTCAATAGTTAAGTCAATAGTCAAGTCAATAGTCAAGTCAATAGTCAAGTCAATAGTCAAGTCAATAGTCAAGTCAATAGTCAAGTCAATAGTCAAGTCAATAGTCAAGTCAATAGTCAAGTCAATAGTCAAGTCTATAGTCAAGTCAATAGTCAAGTCACTAGTCAAGTCAATAGTCAAGTCACTAGTTAAGTCAATAGTCAAGTCAATAGTCAAGTCAATAGACAAGTCAATAGTCAAGTCAATAGTCAAGTCAATAGTCAATTTATAAACATATAAATATCTAAGCGGTAATATTTTAGCATCAACGAATAAATGATAAGAATGTTTGCGAGCCCTTTTGTTGAAAATTATACGAACTATATATTTTTGAGCAACAATAATTTCCTTTAAGGTCTCATAGTAAGTGCCACCCACAAGGCAAGACCATATTCAAGCTTTGAATTAACCAAACCATAGTACATTGACTTTAATAAATTCTTTACATAAATTCTTTAGAAGATAAAATTTTCTGATCGCTGATTTCATTTGTTTAGAAATTTTAGTAACATGCAATGCGAAATCTAATTTGGCATCAACAACTATTCCCAAATATTTAAGCGTTTGCGCCATTTTAATAGAAACACGTTTGTCGTCATTTAAAATTACAAATCGATTTTATATAGATAAGAAACAAAATAGCACCTAAAACTGCACCTTGAGGTACGCCGCAAATAACATATTCCGTATCACTGGAAACGCTATTCACCACAACATTCTGTGGACGAAAAAAAAGGTATGATTGCAACAATTCAAAAAAAATTGTTTCTGTAAAAACTGGCATTATACAAATTCTCCAGCAACAACTCATGATTAACTGTGTTGAATGCTTTAGTCAAGTCAATAAAAAGCCTAGCCACTTTCAGATTTGCATTTAAATTTGAATAAACATGGTTAAAATAACTTAAGAGAGCATCTTCGGTATTCAGCTTTGTTCGAAAACCAAACTGTGATTCATTAAGGAAACTAGAGTGGTCATTTTGTGGTGCTATATCACACTTTTATTTCACATTTGTAGAATTTTTTGGTGATAAAATTTAAAAAAAAATCTACAAAGTCAACCTGCACAATGAATTTTTTGGAGAACGTGATGAATAAAAAAGTGATATGTTGACGTTTCTACTTAACCTCAAAATTAATTATTTGAGTTTTTTTATGAAGTGCTATCTTACCTAGTGCTATAATAATTTTCAATACTGTTGAAATTTAATTGCTTGTGTTTGTTATTTTTTTTTTCGTTATTTTGAATATTTTATTTAACAATAAAATAAAATATTCAAAATAAGGAAAAAATAACATACAAAAATTATTGTATATCACTAGATGAGATAGCACTTCAAATAAAACCTTCGTATGATTAATTTTGAGGTTATGTAGAAACGTCAACGTATTACTTTTTATTCATTTGTATAAAATTGGCACAACTCGCGACATTTGTTATTCGTCTTGTTTCAATTAAAATATTCAAATAAAATATTGACATCTTTAAATTAATATGTAAATATTTTAATTCTGTTTGAAACGACGAATTACAATAATGTCGCGTGTGTAATACAAAATTGTTTTGGATAGACGCGAATATTGACAATGAGTTCAACCAAGCACAGGACAAATTTATGTTGTATTATGTTTTTAGTTATTTCTAAGCTATAATTTGACGCGCATCAGTTTATTTATATTCAAAATTCGTGTTTGGTGTAAATATTTATATGTCCATGAAAACGTCAAAAGTTGCAACAAAATCGGTGTTTTATACTAATGTAAGTATAAGACAGCAAATACTGTTGACAACACAATCGGTTTTTCATTTTTTGTACTAGTGTAAGTAAGACAGCAAATATTATTGTCTTTTTCATTCAAATCAATAAGCGACGTGCAATAATTCATCCATAAAGCGCAACGGATTAAGTACAGACTATTTCATTTTATCACAGTTTATGTCACCAAATGTGATATAGCACCACAAAATGACCACCCAGTTTTGGTCAAGAAATCAATCATTTTTTAATTAATAATTTTCTCGAGTATTTTTGAAAATACAAATAACAAGTAGATCGGTCGATAGTTGGTCATATTGAAGAAATCGCCATTTTTGTATAATGGTAAAACTATGGCTTTTTCAACTGTGTCGGGAAAATTCCTTTTGACAAGGTCAGATTACAAATATATTAAATCGGCGAAACATTATGAGTAGCAGTTGAATTGGAGCTTTTCAAGTCATTAATAATTAAAAGAATTTCATAAGAATCAACTTGAGCAAAGAAGCAAGTTGTTGATTCATGGTAATTAGAAAATTTCATTATATAATCCTCTTCTATAGTACAGATTATTTTATCGATACTGTGGGTAAGTTGCGATGGTATAGTGACAAAATATTTACTAAACATATTAGCAACATGTGTTGAATCTAACTGTAAAATATTAAATTTATCTTTTATGCATAACTTTTTCTTTTTGCATTTTGCCTCCCCAATTACCGAAATTGACTTCCATTGCTTCTTACAGTTACCCTTATAAGATTCAAATTTTTCCATGTAGTATTTTTCCATACTCCGTTTATTAATAATATTCACAAATTTTTTTTAGATTCGAATATCTTGCTTTTAGCGCATTATTCGACGAATTTTTAATTACTTATTAATTTATTTTTGAGGTCAATAAATTTTCTGATTGAATTTGTAATCAACGGCTTTAAGGTCTTTTCCATATTTATCTTATATGAGTGCCTGTTGTAGTCGATATGTGTTTTAAGCTTAAGTAAAAATGTGTCAAAAGAAATATTCACATCAACACTAGTGTACACATCATTCCATGTTTCATTAGACAAGGATTCGTTAAGTGTATGATAATCAATCCTCCAATTGACGTCATGGTCAAAACTAAAAGTAGGCTGTACTTAACATAGATTAAATTTAACTATAATTGCCGAATGGTCATTAATGTCAAAATTATGAGTCGTTGCACGGAAGGGAATTTTTCGGAAAATGTTTTGACGAACAAACAAATGATCAATGCAACTGTTTGAAATTATTCTTGTAGGTTCATTAATACAAGACTTTAGCAAGTAGTAATACAATTAAAATCTTAGTTGGCGTATATTAACTATATTTTATTGGGAATTTTACAAAAACAATAGCATTCCGTCTGAATTAATTTCAATCCAACTTTTTGCTGGTTTTATATTGAAAAAAGGGGAAATTTTTCATTCTAATTCTTATTCCTGTGCCTAATAAAATACGTATAATATATTTGGTACCTATACATATATATTGTTACCGCATGCGGATTATTTTGTGTATATATTTGTACAATGTATAGCTGTCAAAATTTTAACTATTCAACATTCTTTCGGTAAAATTAAATTTTTAGTTAAAAATATTTCCCCTCGAATATTTCTCTCACCAATTTTTTTAACTAAATATTATTAATACATTGACCTACGCCGCAAAGTTCATCAAGAAATTCGTACACATTGGGCGCATCTAGCACACGTAGAGTCTACATTTGAGATAGTCTATGATGTAGACTAATCTCATTCGTAGAGTCAACGTGTGCTAGATGTAAATTTTTACGAATCCATTTTGGTTCTTGTCTTGGATAATTTATAAAATCACGTAATACATTAAATTGACATTTCACATCTTTATTTACCTCCATCACTATCGTAAATATAAGGATATTCAAAATGCGTGTTATCCTCCATGTTTTTTTTGGTTTATAAATATAAACTAGTAATGCAAATGTTAAAAAAAATCCAAGTTTCAAACCAACATAATCTACATATAAATGTAGACTACAATTTTTAGTCTCACTAAAACTCGTAGAGTCTACATATTTTTACTGAGATTTTTTGCATCCAGCACATGTAGACTTGTAGAGTCTACCTATTTTCGGTAGACTCTACGTGTGCTAGATGCGCCCATTATATATGAAGATGTATGAAGCCTATACAGACAAATCACACAAACTCTTATTGAACAGAAAACCGCTACACCATCCCCTGTTTTCAGATAATCAAGGAGTTTGATTTTACAATTAAAATTATTGTGAACAATTAAAATGGTTCTTCCGGCACGGTGTCTATCATTACACTTAGCAAAGATTAAAAAGTTAATTAATTTATAATTATTCAACTCATAATCCTCTATCCAAACCTCCGTAAGAAAAATTAAAGATGACAAATCTTCCATTAAATCCACGTGACATATAAAATTGTTGAAGTTTGAGCGCATACTCCGTATGTTTTGATGACAAATACAAGTGACGCAGCTTGTGACGTCATGTTTCGATTTTTTTTATATATGTAATATAGTAGTCTAAATAATAAACAAAGAAAGAAAATATTATTCATACTGAATAGAAAGTAAAATTTAAAATAGAAAATTGTAAATAATAATACTAATTTGATTAACAATAAAAGGGAATATAATTATATCTGATTTAACATTTTTTCTGATACTAATTTTTTCAAATCCTGAGTATATTTCACGTAGATCACCTTCCCTCCTTCAGTACGACGCGCCATGATTTTTCGATCCCGCGTCCAAAAAAATTTAATGTTACCATCCTTTTTCAACTTTGCTACTTCTTGGTATAATTAATTGGACAGTTAAACTTTCATTTAAGTATAAACGATTTTTTGATGTCGGTTGAATGATTTGAGCGGGAATTGACTTTTCTAATTTAAATTTTTGCAGTAAAGTTTTCTTCAACTCTTCGGATTTTAACTTCACCACTATCTTTGACATCTTATTTTCACAATCTAATGCCACCCGTTCAATATTGTTTTTGTCAAAAGGAAACTGCAATCCAGCGTTAATGACGGTCAAAACTGTATCTACCATGTTTTCATTATTATTTACCGGTATAATCAAAAATATCAATTGAATGACCCAAAGATGATTCTTGTATTTAGTTAACTTGTTTTTCAAGGTCACTCTTTTACAATCGCATAAAATTGTTCTACTGAATATGAAAGAGTGTTGATTTTAACAGTTCGATTTTTTTAAAATTGTCTCAAGGTTGACTGAATCACGTAATAAACTGGTCATTTTTGGTGAGTCGATGTTATCTCGAAAAGAGCCACCGCCCACAGATTGATCGTCAGTCAAAATGCTCTGCCTACGTTTTGACTATGCCTGTCACAAGTCCAGTTCTAACCCACACATTTTCCATGATACAACTTTCTACACTTTTGCAATCTATACTAATAGGTGATTCATTTCGTTGATTAATATTCTTGCCACATTTAGCACTACCACAAATAGTTTTAAATATTTTCTAAAGTAATAAAAGCACTTTAATATTTTTCGAAGGCACTTATTTACAAACATTTGCAGTTTTTGTGTACGATATATTTGGCATGTTTTCATGTCTCACACCCATACAGTAGTATACTGTTTTTATACACGAATCGAAGATTCATATTTTGGTCATGAGGATAGATTTATTCCAGATTTTATATAACATTTTAAATGAATATCTGGATGTACTTTTTCAAGACTAGCCAAAAAAAATCAGAAACATCATTGGCGGGAATATCATTGAGATAGTGTTGGAGCGTTTCATTGAAGTTGTTTCTTATTTTAGTATCTCTCAATCTATTATCAATAAATTTCCTTCTTTATGACTTAGTGTTTTTTACTGCGGTTGGCTTGATTTGGAATTGTGCTATTATCAGTTGTTATCCACAGTGAACGTTAGTAAACGTCTGAGCCGAAATGTTTTACTGGCCACTACGAACATGTGATTTGTGATATTCAGAAGTTTTTTCCGTTATTGTTTCGCACATAAGCCCACGCACCTACCTTTGATTTTTCTATAAAAGTTCTGATGTTCTAACTTCCAAGTCGTTGATTTTCATCTTAATAAATTATTGGTCTACTTAATACTAACTAATCATAAGCGGATCTTCTTTCTCATCTTCTCGACCTCTTGAGTCAAGTCAATAGTCAAACCAAGAGTTAAGCCAGTAGTCAAGTCAATGTAACGGGTTTTAAGGGGCCATTGCTGGAAGACAAGTTATTCTCTACTCCGAGAGGCCATTATTACCGACGACAACGTCCGCCCTGCCAAATGAATGTTCTTCAACGAAGCATTATTCGTTTAGGATCGGTTCTTAGAACTTGACCGAGCCAACCAAACTCGCTGGCCTTTTGAGAATCATTGATTTTGCAACTAACGGCAGCCGAGTAAACTGTAAAAGTTCTCGCATTTTGTGCCCTATCCTTTTCAAAGGATAGGGCAGAATGCGGGCACTTACCCGCATCGGGCATAGCTTCGCTTTGCCAAACTAATCGAATTAGGACAAAATGACAGTTCTACAAATTATCTCTTCCGAATATCATGAGCTTGGAATTAATGCAAGTATGCAGTTAACTACAGGAGAACTCTATGCGATGGCCATTGTGAATTCCTCGTAGAATGAGTTCTTTATGCACAACTCTGCAGTCTGTATATTTGACATTTTGTATCGATGTTAACACGGATGTTTCTATCCCGGTCTCGAATAACCTAGGTCCGAAGGTATGGTGCAGTTCGGTGGCTCCTTTAAAGAAGTAAACTAAGCTTATTGCTGAGTTGTTGTACTCTTAAGGCGTCAGTCTTCCATTATCACGCTTTTTCCGTCTACAGATTCGCTTGGTGATTATAAGGACGATGATTGGTTTCCATAATGCTATTTCTAACAGATATTAGGTTTTGGTATTGTGCTCTCTCTTATTCATTTATCAAAACTTCATAATTAAGGATAACGTAAGGTTCGTTTCCCTGTGATCTCTGACTTGCCATCTGCCATCTTAGCTTTGCAAATTGCAATGACTAATTGATGATCACTGCCTACAAATTTTACAGTAAACCAATAAGATCTCATATCTTAGATAATCCGAGACTTTCCCTTAGAAAGAATGTGCTAGATTAGGGAAAAAAATGTGCTCGATACAAAGAGATCGTGTTGCTAGATCGTGCTGGGAGAAGGGACCTTTATTTTCACATAAGTACATCTGATTTTTGCCAGCTCTATAGCATTAAAGTTATCAACCACTTTTCTGAGGTCGTGCTCCATTATGGATTATCCCATCAGATCATCCCAATTGTTGTAAAATCCTTAAGCCCATGAAAAAATACACAAAAATTGCCGAGAACATCTCCACTGTAAAACAACGTATAACCTTGGGACACATGGTTTTCAATTTTTGGTCAGTAAGTTTCTTAGAGAGCAACGAGTTACAAACGATACTCTTTCACGACTAATACAGTATTATTAAGAGTGCGTGATTTTCTTAGTTCCACACACCCATTTTCAAACGCATGTCTGTTAACGTTAGCTAGGATCTAGTTAAATTTTATCGGTACATATCCATAAAATCCATAATATCCTGTTGCTTCCTACAACATGCCAAGAGGTGGAATTTTAGAAGTCTTTTACGAGGCATGGAAGTGTTACCAGATAACATAAGTTAATATAGCCCATTGAATTTATTCCATAATCCTCTAGACTCTAGAGATGGAACCTAGAGATGGAAGAAGGTTTAGAATTACTTGTACTTTTTTTTTCTAAATTGTTTTTACTTAACCCGTCAAACTTTGCTTGGATCTATTGGAACGACAGTCTGTGTCCACAATACATTTAAAGTCGAACAGTAGTTTGAAAAACTTTCGAAAATACTTTATTTTTTTCTGAGGTACGCTAGTTGCTCTCAGTTCCGATAACCATAAAACTCATATCATCGATTTATCGAGCTTATTCATCGTTTAAACAAATATTCAGCCACATTCCTATAACTATATCGTCAACTATTGGTAAAAGAAACTGTCACGAGTTTCTAATACTAGAAGTACAAAGATTGCCATTTTTTTTTGGAATTTCGAATCGTTAAAGCAAGCAAAATTTTTTGTTCTGAAACTGGTACACTATGACAAAAATTGTCGTTAGATTTACAATTAGGATTTAGTTATTCGTCTTTATCTATTATTTGATACATTTTTTTATTAATTTTCACCTATACATTCTCATACAACGCATTCTAATTTATTTTTTCTAATGAAATTTAAATTCAATTTTAGAATAATTTTAAAACTATTTTAAACTCGAATATATATATTTATACAAAACAATCGGATTGAATGAATCGCCGTAAATATGTTTCAAACCAAAAAATCGGCCCCCAAAAATTCAAATCCTGCTGAAAATTCTTTCATATCGCGAACATTTTTTTTGTAAGTAAAAAAAAAAATAAAATTTTAACGAAATCGTTATAATAAATTTTCAAAATTTTTGTATTTTTAGATGGATCATAAAAATATTTTTACAAGGACGTAAACGAACGTTACAGGAAGCGGACATATATGCACCGTTAAATAAGTTAAAAAGTGAAAATTTATCAGAACGTTTCACGACATTGTGGCAGAACGAAATAAAAACGGCCAAAAAGCCCAGTTTGTTAAGAATATTTTATCAAGCCTATGGAACCAAACTATTTATATTAAAATTATTTTTTTCAATTTTTGAAGCCTTTTTAAAGTTAGTATTGTCGACCGATCGAATTAAATTTATAATATTACTATTTAAAGTGTGTAATTCTGTTCCAGGGTATTACAACCAATTTTTTTAGGAGAATTACTTACTTATTTTGTACCCGGCGAAGTTGAAATGACACAAAACGATGTGTTCAAGTATGCTGGCGCCATTATTGTGTCAACCCTATTGTTGGCCATACTTTTTCATCCGTTTAATTTTTATTTAAACGAAGCCGGTCTTAAAATAAATATTGCATGCTGTGTTCTAATTTACGAAAAGGTACGTAACCGCTATAATTATGCTTGTCTAACATATTGAACCTTAGCATTTCGTTTGTCTATATAAATAGCTACTGAAACTGTCAAAATCAACCGTATTTGATGGATTAAATGGACGAGTATTAAATTTAATGTCAAATGATGCAGCAAGTGTTGAGTCCATGATACCATTTATAGACGACTTATGGAAAGGACCATTAGAATCGTTCCTCATTGGTTATTTTCTATATCGTGAAATTGGAAAATCTGGGATTATAGGACTTTCATTTTTTTTAAGTTTTATACCGCTACAAATTTGGATTGGCAAAAAATCAGCTTCGTACCATTTAAAAACGGCTAAACGTGCCGATAAACGCATTAAATTCATGAACGAAATAATTCAAGGTATTCAAACGATAAAAATGTATGCATGGGAAAAATCGTTTGCCTCAATTGTTGATACAATACGTCGATATGAAGTGAAGGCGATCCGTGGCTGGTCGTACGTTCGGGCTGTGATTTTTTCATTTTCGATCGTATCACGAATTTCGATCTATTTAAGCTTAATTTCGTATTTATATTTTGGTGAAATGGTTACGGCCCGAAAAGTTTTTATTGTTTCGTCCTATTTTTTAACTTTACACTCGTCAATGTTGAATTTTTGGCCACGAGGAATTTCCGAAGTTACCGGTGGACTAGCGTCACTTAAACGAATCGAAGATTTTCTATTGCATAGCGAAGAAAAACAAAAAGTAACACAAATTTTGGACAGATGTAAAGATGAATCTAATTCAGCTATTGGATTGCTGCCCAATATCGTGCACTCCGAAACTCGCATGAAACATTTTGATTTCAAAGAGACGGGAATTATTATGAAAAACGTTACTGCTGTATGGTCACACGATGCTATATATTCTGGGGTGTTTTCGATTGATTTGTATTTCCGAACTAAAATGTGTTATGCGATCATCGGTAGTGTGGGTAGTGGTAAATCAACACTTTTAAATACAATTTTAAGTGAACTCAAACCCGATAAGGGCTATGTCAATATTAATGGAACACTTAGCTATGCATCACAAAAACCATGGCTATTCAGTGGAACGATACGTGAAAATATAATATTTAGTCAAACGTACGACGAAAATCGTTATCGTGATGTTTGTCGAGTGTGCGCCCTCGAACGAGATTTTGAATTGTTACCAAATCACGATTTAAGTTTGGTGGGAGAGAGTGGAACAACATTGAGTGGCGGGCAAAAGGCACGAATTAGTTTGGCCCGTACCGTTTATCAAAATGCCGATATATATTTACTCGATGATCCATTATCGGCGGTCGATTCACAAGTGGGAAAATTTATATTCACCGAATGCATTCAAAAATATTTAAACGATAAATGCGTAATTTTAGTGACGCATCAATTACAATTCTTACGGAGCGTCGACTATATCGTGTTGTTAGAGAATGGCCGTATCTTGGATCGAGGTTCATTTGAAAATTTACAATTGTCACGGAAAGATACGATTGCTAAATTAAATTTGTCGCTAGAAAAGGAAAGTGATTCGGCTAGTACTGAAACTAAAGATGATATTTCGTTGGATCGACATTGCGACGACGATGAAATACTACAAGAAAAGTTAATGGAGGGTTCGGTCAAAATTCAAGTTTATCTAAACTATTTCAAATCGATTAAAAGTAAATTTTTAGTATTTTTTATTGGGTTCCTGTTTTTACTGAGCCAAATATTATTATCGGGAATGGACTACCTTATGGTGCTTTGGTAAGTTGTAACATGGCAAATTGGTCGATTTTATTTTTATTTTTATTTTGTGTCTATAGGGTAAACTGGGAGGAATCAATCATTAATTTGAATTTACCTGAGACGGTTGCAGCCACAATTCGATACAAGTATATAGTGGCGTATTCAGCGATTATCATAGCCCTTATTTACATTATAATCCAGCGTAACTTTGTATTTTTCAAATTATGTCTGAGAGCTTCGATCAATTTACATAACCAAGTATTTTGTAAAATTACTCGGGCGAAGATGTCTTTTTTTAACCGAAATCCATCTGGACGAATATTAAATCGTTTTACGAAAGATATTAAGGCGGTGGATTGTCTACTTCCAATGACGTTAATCGATACGATTGGTGTAAGTTTGAATTGAGCATAATGGCTTTTGATTTATTTAGGTAAATTTTTATTTTTTTTACTTATACAGTGTTCCTTAGACATTATGGCTACAATTTTGCTGATCACATTTATTAATCCGTGGCTTATATTTCCGACAATACTGCTATCAATAATATTTTATGGTTTTCGAAATATTTATATAAAAACTTCTCGGGCCGTAAACCGAATTCAAGCACAAAACCGAAGTCCTATTTATTCTTTCGCCAATAGCACAATTCAAGGATTGGCTACAATAAAATCATCTAAATCCGAATTAATGATGAGGGAAGGATTTCAAGAACATTTAAATAATTATACGGGATCGATTCATTTATTTCATGCAACAACTCGAGCCATCGCACTTTGGCTTGATTCGTTGTGTGCCTTATACGTTGCAGTGATAACGTTATCATGTATTACCATATCAAAAAATAGTGAAGCTGGTAATATTGGTTTTATAATTTCGAAGGCTATACTTTTAATAAAATTGTCACAGTGGGGACTGCGACAATCTGCCGAGCTGGAAAACAATATGATTTCAACAGAACGTTTAACCGAATATTGTAAGCTTGACGAGGAACCGTGCTTAGAGACACCACCCGAGAATGAACTAAAAAAAGAATGGCCCGAAAATGGAGCTATTGTATTTAATGATTTAAGCTTAAAATATCTCGATGATCAGGACTATATCTTAAATAGTTTGAGTTTTAAAATAAAACCAAATGAAAAAATCGGTATTGTTGGTCGAACGGGTGCTGGAAAATCATCAATAATTCAAGCACTATTTCGTTTAACGGAATTCGATGGTACGATTGAAATTGATGGGATTGATATTAAAACGATAGGTTTACATGATTTACGAAAACGTATTTCGATTATACCACAAGATCCTGTTTTATTTTCGGGAACAATACGCAGCAATTTAGATCCATTTAACGAGAAGTCAGATGGTAAAATGTGGTCGGCTCTCGAAGAAGTACAATTGAAAAGTATAATTTCAAAAATGCCAGGCGGGCTAGAACATCAAATACTCGATGGTGGTGATAATTTTAGTATGGGTCAGAGACAATTGATTTGTTTAGCACGGGCAATATTGCGTAATAATAAAATATTGATATTAGACGAAGCTACGGCTAATGTGGATCATGAAACGGATTGTCTGATACAAAATACGATACGAGATAAGTTTACTGATTGTACAGTATTAACAATTGCACATCGGTTAAACACAGTTATGACTAGTGATCGAATACTAGTGATTTCGTGTGGTAAGTTAGTTGAATTTGATACACCGTTTAATTTAGTGCGAAAAGAATCGGGATGTTTTAGAAAATTACTGGAATCTAGTGATACAATTTTACCTGAACTATAATAGATTTATGTTTTTATGTAAATAATTAGATTATAATGAATTTATAGTATTTTTCTTATAAATAAATATTTTGTATATTTTAAAATTTTTACTAACGTAATTAGAACTGTGTATTTTTCGGTTTGCCTGATGAATTTCAGCACCAAATATTGATTCTACTGCTGTGTGCCTTAATCGGCTTTTCAAACTAAACTTTCCAATTGTTCAAGCTTCCGCTATTGCCTCATAGGTGGTAGTAGTTTAGTTAGTTCAGTCGATTAAGGCAGACAGCATTAATTAAAAAGAGTTAGTTCGTGCTATATCTAGATAGATGGAACTACACAAAACCCAAAAAACAAAGCGCAAGAAAAGCGGTACCCTTATTCACGTTAATTTTCACGGCGAACTGGGAAAGTTGTGTACTTGACTGAAGAAAGTTGTCACTTTTGTCGCACGCCTTCTCCTTTTCTTCATATATACATGTTATGATTGTATTGGTGCGCCAAAATTTCCAAAAAAATTGTTTACTCATTCCGTACATTATAGCATTACAAATCCAACACACCTTTCCGTACTCATTCCGTTCATTTTGAATGAAATATCGCAAAGCTTTCCGAATAGCGTTATCCGAAAAAATTATTGATTTTGTTAAGTGACGTGATGGTTGCAAGTCCGGTTGCGTGCCGAGATTTGTTCAAGTCAACCCCGCCATCCAATCTCTCTGTTTTCTTGCAGTTATTCCAGCTCTCAAGCACGCCTTGCAAACCCCACCTCCATTAGCTCCTGAGCTCTAATCGGCTACTATACCACAGCAAGGCCTCTGCTGGGAGATTTCTGTTAACGCCAGCGGAGTGTGGCTCCTACTTGTGTCATTTGTGTTGGCACGAATGGGAATCACACTTCGATCCGTTATAGTGGCGCCAAAACTACACATGGCCAAATTATCTTTCCCATCCCATCCTCATCCCATTTATTATTATTTGTTATTGTTTTTAAAGTTTGATTATTATAATTTTTTTTTGGTTGTAATATTTTCATTTATTTTTTTAAATTAACCCATTCGCGCATTTGTAACCATATATTATTTATATGTTTTGAATCAAATGTTTGGCACGCATGGGTTAATTATTTTGCTTGTTGCGTTATTATTTTTTTTGTTGGTTTTCATTTATTTTATTAGTTTCTTTGATTTTTTTATTTATTATTATTATTTTTTGTCTTTTTCCTCTGTAGAGCACCAATTCGAGTTGATTCCAGCGCTGTTGCTGTTTTGATTTCACACGAATTGGTGTGACATCCTTCCTTGGAGCGATGGAGCTACGCACGGCTTCTATTTCCACTTGGTGTGTTTTGATTTTAGTTGCGGTTCGTAGGTCCATTGTTCTCAGAAGTTCCCTTTTCCTACGTTCTATCCTTCCTTTTTTATAACGTGTGGGCGATTTGTCCTCGACGTCGATCATGGAGGACTGCTGCTTCCGCCATGGAGCGTTGACTTCAGAGTGTCTCCTGTTCGGGCATGACCCACTCACGTGTTAATTTCCGTCCTCTCCATTTCCTTTTTATTAACAAGAATTGCGGTTGGTGTTGACGTCGATCACGGAGCACTGCTGCTTCGGCAATGGTGCTTTGATTTCAGAGTATCTCCTAGACGACGTTGATATACGATCCTCATGCTTGTTAATTCCTTCTGTATCCTTCCTTTTAAATGGTCCTTTCCTTAAAAGGGCAGGAGGTTGCTCTGTTATTGATTCACTTGTCAAGTGCGGCAAAATTAAGCAACCGTGACAAGTAATCATCACATCGCTTTGTTTTTTTAAAATTATAAATATCTTTTTATTCGTTAGTTTTTATGCCTGGCTGTGAGACCCATCTCCTGGGTGTGAGTCGTCCCCACGCTGTAACGAGTCACCATTTTGGTGCTCGTTTCTTTGCTAAAACATTTATGTGTCCACCCCTGAATTTATTTTGTTTTGTTTAAATTATTTTAAAATTTATTTTTTTATTTTGTATACGTGCTCATTGCCCCTACATTGTTTGTTTACAAATTAAGTAACGGGTAACGAGTAGGTATATAAAGTCGTGTTTTGTGTTATTCGGGGGACTCGAATCTGAAATTTTGAGAAGAAAATAAAGCAATACGTGGTTAAAGTTATCAAAAAAAAAAAAACAAAAAAAAAATTATCTCATAAAAATATTAATTAAGAAGAACAAAATTAATTGTTAATTGTGTTAAAACTGTATGTATAGTGAAATTAAATACCAAAAAAATGTCGTTGCTACCATCATTACCTCGGCGTTGAACCATTACAGTATGCATTCGGATGCCAATGGGCATCTATACGAAACAAGCGCAACAATCAAGTGCCAAAACTAGGAATATCTAACATTGGTAAAGATGGCGCCACGTTTATATAACTGGAAATACCTTATGCGATAATTACGTTGAGATCAACATAAATATGAGGAAAACGAGAATGATCATAGCCATATTGATCATAATTTGGTACAACAACAATTATAGGAATAAAATTTAGTTAAGTTTATAATTTTATTTATTTATTATATTTATATTTATTATGTGTGTGTGTGTCTGTGTGCGTGTGAAAAAATTATTGTTATTTAAGTTTGTTTTTTGTGAATTTAATTAAGATGTTATTAAGAATTTAGCTAAGTTATTTAAGATTTTATTCTGTTGTATTTCTTCTCAAAATCATTTCGTTTGTTTTTTTTTTTTGGTTATTTATTTTATTTAATTAAAACTATTAAATTAAAATATTTATTTTGTGATTTTGTTTAGTGATGTGATGGTTGCGAGTCCGGTTGCGGGCCGAGATTTGTTCAAGTGAACCCCACCTTCCCATCTCTCTGTTTCCTTGCGGTTATTCCGGTTCCGAAGCACGCAAAATATCTGAATATTGAGAATCAATTTCAGATAGTAATTTAGCAGATTCACGCTTATTCAGAACTCGTGCAGAAATAAAATTGACAATATTTGACATAACCTTTGAAAATGGTTGCAATCCTTTTTTTACACACAGTACTTCTTGGTGAATAATACAATGAAATTCCACTAATGGACGCCCAATGTTTTGCTTGGGATGTGTAATAAATTCAACGTTATTTCCTACCATGCTTGGAACACCATTAGCAGTTACGGAAACAATCTTCTTTATATCAATATTCATTTTTTCCAATTTTTCTTTAAATCCATGCATAATATGAGCACCTGTTGTTTTTCCTGTTAAATTCACTAATTTTGTTAATTCTTCTCTCATTATATTTACAGATTTGAATTGCGCAATGATTGCAAGCTGTGCTTTACCAGTTATATCGATATACTTTCATCTAAAGAAACGGAAAAGATATCCGTATTTTTTAATCGAAAATTAATTGCAGTATTTTCATCCATTGTTAAAATTCTCTCTTTTACTGTATTACGACTAACTGATAATTCTTTTATTCGTCTTACAATTGGATCTTTTTCTTTAAAATCAGAAAACAACGATTAGCTACATTCTAAAAGTGCTTTTTTTAAAAACTCCTCATCTGATAATGGTTTTCCATGTTTTGCAATGGAGTGAGCCACTTGAAAACTAGCTGCAGTAATATTTTTTTTAGGCACAACAAAAGATTTAAAAGCATCCGCTTGAGCTTGACGTTTTTTAGTTCCTGAGAAAAGTATTCTTGTTTTCTTCCTCCGTTAATGAAACAAGAATTTTGTGAATAGTGTCTTTTAGCACAGAAGGCAAAAAAATGCTAATTAAAAAAATTTCCTCCCAAAAAAATTTTTTGTTATAAATGCATTTGTCTTAATCGGCCATGTACATTGTACACATACATAGGCATTGATTATATATTAAGATTACATGTATTTTGAGATTCTATTTTCAATTAGAAATAATCTTATATTTCACCAAATTAATTCTAGAATTAGAAATATTTAGGATTTGTTAAAAAAAATATATAAACCTCAAATTTTAGATAAATTTTCTTAATATTCTCGCGGGTATTTAAAAACCGTCTCACAGGTCAGTCCATGGCCCGCGGGTCGTGGGTTCGCCATCACTGCATTAGAATCTTATGTTTAAAAAAATTAAACGCCTACACAATGTGTTTAAAAAACAACAAAATAAAAATCTGAAACCTAAGAATATACAGAATATAAAAATATAAAATATTTATAAAGATTTCAATTTGAATAAAATGTGAAATCAGATCAATTTAGATATCAATTGATATCAATCAGATATCAACTTGAATATTAATTAAACGTTTAAATTCGATTAAATCCACCGTTTTACAGCAATTACACCTATTGCTTGATACACTGTCAAATGATAATTTATTCTTTTAATTACAAGGTTACAGCCGACTATGCCAAACTAAAAATGTACTATCAGAACAACTAAAATGTCACTGTTTTTAGAACACATATTTTTAGAAAAAATACTAATAACTCATAAAATAAACGGTCGAGATTATTTTGATATTGAATTTTTAAGATGCTTATGCTTAAGTGATGTCTTTTTGATGCTTAAGTGATCTATTTTCCATATAACTTCTTTGATTTCGAAATTTAAAATGATCTTTTAACAGGAATTTTTGATTCTTTTCAATATGTGTCCACTTTTAGAGTTAATCTTGGTGTTGCATTTTATATAAACCAACGGTATAATTGCTCTACACAACAGATGCTACATCTTTACACTTATAATCAGTATTAATAAAA
This sequence comes from Tipula confusa, assembly GCA_963556175.1. Classification (NCBI taxonomy): domain Eukaryota; kingdom Metazoa; phylum Arthropoda; class Insecta; order Diptera; family Tipulidae; genus Tipula; species Tipula confusa. The sequence continues at coordinate 162,475,205 of OY744475.1, read as the reverse complement.
CATTTTAGTTAGTTTATGACTTAGTTAGTTTATGTACACATATTCATATACAACAATCAATTATGATTAAATGAATTGAAATATTTAAAACATTTCAATTCTAAGTAATTTATTCTTAAATATCGTTTCGATTTACACCCTATTGCGTTTCTTATGTACATATTTATATTGTATATGAGTCAATTAAGAGGACAAATGTCAGAAACTGTTTAAGAATATTGTAAAATGTGTAATACACAAAAATACGTATAGCTCGAATACCGCTCACTCCTACTAAATTGATGTTGGTGAAATCAGAACTCTGTTGTACCGAATTGACATTCTAGAAAATTTTATACCATCCGTAAGTTTTATTAACAACAAAATCAGGAATTTTCATTAAATTCCTGATTTTGTTGTTAATAAAACTTGGTAAGTGTCTGACTGACACTTGGGGCTAACAGTACAAGATGTTGTCCTGAGGTGTTTCACTTTTACGAAAGATAAATTCTAACATGAGATTAAATAGTATCTCCTTGCCGTACATACCAGTGCTACTTGCAAACATTCCTAATAGCTTGTTCTCAACTTTAACACAACATTCTGATGGCATTACTGTTATTTAAAATAAATGCACATATTTCTCAGGTATTCTATAAGAAAGAAGTTGGATGCGTATATCAGGTAAGTACCCGATGAGCAAAATATAGTTTGTAAATTAATTCTGGAAACTATCTCTAACAATTCCCTCATTTTTCCTGGTTTCATTTCTGAATTACCTACTAATTACCTACTAATCAAACAAGATGAAGTAGGAACGAGGATAGTTCAGATGAATACGAACTACTCGAAAGATGGAACAGGTCGGGAAACAAAAACGTATTTGGAGACAAAATTATCAGCGTTTAAAGGCGTTATATACAGATTACGTCGCTAACGATGATGTCATCCGAAGGACGGACCCACTGTTACGGCAGAAACATCCTTACTTCGAATCACGAATGAAAATAACGTAGATTTACGAGGTCCTAATTAAGGATATGCGAAAACAGTTGAACAACGGGCCGCCAAACACACCGACACTACTTCATAACCCTCATAACCCTACCAACAAATTTTTTAACGAGGGAAACGGAAAACTATTACCTGTAGGAAAAGAAGATTCGCCTGAAGCTAGAATTGACTCTACGCAACTAAACAACAAAGATAATCAATCAGCGTCCACCTATGTGTCGAGACAAGATCGATTACCAGATGCGTCAGAAATCAAGTCAAAAGTTGGACATATTGTTAAATTCAGCAAGTTACCAAAATCTAGGCAACAGCTGAAGCAACAAGACGTCGAAATGAGAGGTTTATATCGGGAAATCCGATTGGCAGAAGATATATGGAAAGTAACATCCAGACCAGCTATAAACTTAAAATTAAAAAAAGATGGAGAGGATTATGAACCAAATCATGGATCTTCATGAAAAGATATGCATGGAAGCTTCCCAAGAACAGGAAGCCAATGCAACATATTCCGTAGGCTAACACTACGAAAATTTAAGAAACGCATGTGAAAATGCTGCAATATCGGTTATCAATACTGTTGGAAGAAGAAGGAGGTAAAGCAAAAATGTTTGAAATTCGTCTAACACCTGTAGAGATCTAACATTTTCACGGGGACTACACGAAATGGATAGACTTTTCGGACAAGTTCAAACGGTTAGTTCATGAGAACAACCAGCTGACAAACACACAAAAAATGAACTATCTAAAAAGCCACGTAGGAGTATTAGCTGCAAAGTTATTAAGCCATTTAGAACCTACTGGTAGAGACTACGATGCAACATGGGACATATTACAAAATCAGTATTATAATAAGAGATTACTATGGTGTCCAATCTATTAAACACCCTAATAAATCAGCCGACTAGTTCAACCGAGTCTGCTTCTGCCATCAGGAACCTACACAACACAACAACGGAATGTCTGCGTGCATTAAAAAATACAGGCATTGAGATTCAGACGTGGAGTCCTTTCATTATCTTCACGTTATTGAAAAAATTAGATAGTGAGTCACGACGCCTATAAGAAAGCTCGTTAGAAAATCCAAAGTACTTTCAAAAAACACCTGGATTTTTGAAGTTTCTATAGAAGTTTCTATAACTAACGTTTGTATATGCTGCCAAACTAATCACAAGATGGAATTTATTGAATGTCAACGTTTCAAAAACCTGAGTATTTCAGAAAGAAATCAAATGGTCATGCTGCACAGTTTGTGCAGAAAGTGTCTCGGTCAAAATCACACGACAACAGGTTGTAGCAGTAAAATCAAATGTTTTCCTTGCCAAGACAAGCAGCAGACCATGCTACACGTGAAAAACCAAGAAATCAGCATTGCCAAACTGAATATTTCAACATCCAACAAAGATTGCGGACCAGTACTTTTAGCAACAGCTCTAGTGAAAATACAGAATATTTATGGTGGGTTCAACATATTAAGAGTTCTAATCGACCCAGGGTCACAAACTACTTTCATCACAGAGCAAGCAGCACAACAACTAGGCCTGCCAAGGACAAGGGTTTTAGCTGAAGTTTCTGGAATATCAGCAACAAAAAGGATGCTCACAACAACAAATCATAATAGGCATAAGTCCAAGATTTCTCCAGACCTACTAATCTTTTAATAGGCACTGACGTATACGGAGAGATGATGTTAGAAGGCGTAAAAAGGGATCCGCGTCATAAGTGTAAAGCGCAAAGAACAGAACTGGGATGGATCATATCTGGTCGTCTTACCCAAGATAGCAACATCCAAATCACTCGGTTAAATAGCTACGTAACGTTAGCGGACATAGACAAGCACCACCGTTTAGAAAATGGAAGGTTTGAGGGTCGGATACCATTTGACGACAAAAAACTCATAGAAGTGGAATTAGGAGAACCAAAGGCAAAGCGGCCGCTAGATAGCTTCAGATGGAAAAAATATTTAAGAAGGATGAAGACTTTAAGAATCAATATCAAAAATTCATTAAAGAATACATACAATCAAACCATATGCAACTCTTAAAGATGAATGTTTGACAGATGATGCTCGTGTTTATACATGCCATATCATTCTTTCATTAAAAAGATAGCACAACACTATAAGAGATTGAGGGTAGTGTTTGATGCTTCCTGCAAAACAACCACAAGCATATTCTTAAATGAAATGTTGCATGTAGGTTTCACCTTATAGGACAACCTAACCTTAGTAGAAATCTGTCTAAAAATATTTAGTGATTGCGGCCCAAATTTCGTTGGAGCAGACAAACAACTCCAAAAGCAGGCAAAGCAACAAAAGGCGATAATTAGGTGTAAAACAGCACAGCTGGAAGTTGAATTGCATTTTATACCGCCGGGAAGTCCTCACTTTGGAGGAGTATGGGAAGCCAGAGTGAAGTCAATAAAACAACACCTCCGCAAAGTAAATGGAACTCATACATTAATCTTTGAGGACCTCTCAACAATTCTGACTCAAATAAACGTATGCTTAACCTCTAGGCCATTACATCCTCTCTCAAATGACTCAGATGATGATGGATTTTTGTGTCCGGCACACTTCCTGTAAGAGAGTTTCCTGACCTTGAGAGTATCCAGACCGTTCCAAGATGGAACTTGCTGACCAAAATCTGTCAAAGCCAAAATGGTTACAAGAACACCCGAACGTCCAATTGGGAGAACAAGTAATCCTCAAAGATGAACAATTGCCTCCTACGCACTGGCCACTAGCAAGAAACATTAAGCTAAATTCAGGACAGGATGGCCTTGTTAGGGTAGTCACATTTAAATACAAAAACAACACGTTTAAAAGGAATATCACTAAAATATGCCGCCTACCCATAACAAATGAGCCAAAGGATCACATTAACAAGAAGGATGATCCTGTTCCAACAGTAGTTAAAGATACAATCATTACTCAGTATTAACCAACCCCACAAAATCTAGATGAAACTGTACTGGAAAGAACAACCAAGCAAAGTGACAACAATCCGCAGTCTGCAAAGATACTCGCGCTACCCGTAAAAGGTAACCAAAACCCCAGAGAGGACTAGAGGACTACTTTAGATACATTCTCACAGATAAGCAAAGAATTATTCTAAAGTATATCATCTTGCATTAGCGGTACTCTCAATTTGTTCCATACTGGGGCACGCGCAAGCCCAGGTTCAGATAACCCCACATAATCACTCGACAGGCATATAATTTGAAAATCTAGGCAAACTCGAAGTGGTAGCCATGAAATGGACATTAGTAATTAGTAATTCCGCAATAGTTTTCGCATTTTGAGCGATCTTCATTTTTAAGAATGGGGCACAACGCAGCCGCTTACCTTTCATCAAGGATATCTTCGCTTTACCATACTAATCGAATAAGGTCGAAACGATAGTTTTCCATAAAGTATTCCCTTCGAATATCAATCGCTCGGAATTAATGCAAGCAACCCCAAGGAAACGGTTTCGTTTTAGTCTCTGCATTGCCAGTGTGAATTCCTGGTACGTTGGGTCTGAAATGCACATCCCCGCAGTCTGTATTTGACAACTTCCAAATACAGCATTTGATAATTGTGGAATATTGAGCAAATGAGAGAAATCTTCCTTCTAAGTGTTGAATACTGCATCGATGTTAACACCGGGGTTTCCATCCTGGTCCCAAATGGCGATAGACCTCGGTTTAAAGGTTGGTACAGTTTAGTGACAGTTTTAAAGAAGCTACGAGGCCTGTGTACATTGCTGAGTCGTTGCAGTTGTTGTACTCTTAAGGCTACAGCCTTCCACCACTCACTCCTTTTCCGTCTACCAATTCGCTAGGCGGTTCTCCTATAGGAAGGATCGCTTTGTTCTTCCGTTTGTTTGTAAAGACAGCACTGACAACTTAAATTTTCCATACCTCCAATAGAGCGTTCACATCATTAGAACGGGGGTTTGTTTTCATAATACCATTGGTAACAAGATTCGTTTCGTCATCCTCGTTTATCAGACCCTTATAGTTTAAAAGTAAGGTTCATTTTCGTGCGATCCCTGACTTGTACAAAAACTGCGAACGTTGCTTTGCAGTGACCAATGAATGATCACTGCCTACAAATTTGGCATTTGACCAATAAGATCTCACATCTTGAATGACCGAGACCTTCCCTTAGAAATTAGCACGTGGTCAATTTGACTTCGGGACGTCTTACTTATGTTACTCAGTGAGTCCATGTTTCCAAGTGGATATCTTGCACGACCGCAAGATATCCATATCTTGCATGATCGCATATGGACCTATGTTTTTACATAAGTCAGTCTGGTTTTTGCCAGCTTTAGTATTAAAGTCACCAATAACTATTCTGATATCGTATTGCGGTATACATCCCATCAGATCATTCAAATTGTTGTGTCTGTTGAACAATTATGCGTTTAAATATCGATTAATAAAACTTCATTATACATCTACGTTGAATATATTTCACCTGAATTTCATCGAATACGACATGCTGTGACTCAATTGTAGATATAATCAATATGGCTAACCAATCCGACATTGTGTTAATTACGGGTGACTACAATTTTCCATCAAATAATTGAACTTTTGACGAGGAATTGGATGAAACTACGCCTTTGAACGTGACATCGGATATGGTATATCTGTTACAGATACTATCTACGACTCAAACTCTATCCAAATCTGTCAAATACGCAATGGTTTAGATAGAAAACTAGACTTAATTTTTATTAATGAACCAAGTGTATTCAAGATAAACGAATCATCGTTTGTTATTAACGATATTCATCAGAAATCGATTGAAATAATTTTGGAGAGGAAGATTAGCAATGAAAATAATAGTCATAGGAGCCAAAACCCTTATTACAATTTTAAGAAGGCGGATATAATTTCTTCTTCATTACCTTGAACATAAATCGACTTCGAACTTTACAGCAAAAATGTTGATGAAAATGTAGAGAAATTTTATAAAATCATCTATCAAGGCATAGAAGAATATGTTCCTATCACCGTGGCAAAAATTAATAAATATCCTCCATGGTATGACGCTAAATTGATTAACTTGAAGAACAAAAAGGATAAAGCCTACAAAGAAACATTGAAACTATACATACATATTCTGTAGCTAATAATCTTAAATTTGCAGAATGCAACCAAAATTTCGAAAACTATTTTGAGCTTAAATACAAAACTTCCATAACTTGTATTAAAGACAAAATTAGAAATTATCCAAAACACTTTTGAATTTTTGGGTTTTTGCCATAAACGTGTAATATTACAATAGAAGATATACCTATAGAAATATTCGGCGATGGTTGCGGTTCACACCAAATACTGGCTTTGTTTTTTGAAAAACTGCACCAGTTTGGATTTACCTCTTTGCATGCTGTTCAATCAGTTGCTGAGATTGGGAGCATTTTTCAAAAATGGAAGATAACCAGAATTACGCCATTACTCAAAACAGATACAAGAAGTGATGTATATTATAGAGGTATAACGTCGATTTCATCTATACAAAAATTATTTGAACCTGTAATATGTTATTCATTCAAAAAAGTGGTCCCTCGACATGTTTCGCCGTACCAACATGGATTCATATTAAAGACGTGTCCGTTTAATGATGCAAACATTTATAAGAGTGCATTCAGAAAAAATTAGTCGCCTTCTACGACAAACGAAGGATACTGTGGTGGAATTCTAAGGTTGACATTCTCGTCTAAGTCTTTCACGAGTCATGGGAGTATCCCTCAACCACAGGGAACCCTTTATGTTGCCACATAAGTCTATTTAATTTATGTCAATTTTAGCAATAAAGTTACAATGACCATTCTGACGTTATTTTCGAATAAATATTCCACTAATGATCTTAATCACTTTTTAAGCGTTTAGCCCATCGGCTTATATACGCTAAAGTCCCGAAACATTGACACGTTGCTGTTATACAAAAATGTGCTTATCACGTGTATGTTAAGCTGAAATTAAGTTTCACTAACTGGAAGAGCATGTTTAGATATAGTACTATAATTTACATAAACATTACGTTAATTTTTCAGTTGGCTAAAAACAAACTATAAATGTTTATTACAAACATTGTTATAAATATTATTACGTCATGCATTTCGTTACTTGTACAGTACACGAATAAATTAGGCAATCCCTATTTCTGTATCGCCATAGTTACACAGTTTTAGAAATGTTATTGTGTTGAAATTGAAACGATTTTAATTTCTCCACTCTCTCACATTAAACAAAACATATGTTTTTAATCGATAGAAATGTTTCTCTCCGAGCGTAACACATATTAATATCATTGTGTGTGAGAAACAAATTTCGTAATGTTACTTACATTACGACGGTTATGTTTTTCGCTTGCTCATTATCTGCAAAATAACGTTGAAAAACGTTATGCGTAGTGTATGGTTTCGTAAATTTATATATGTATGTGTTTGGAATTCGTAAATCATGTTGAGAAATTTATACTGAATAATAATATATCTCTGCAGCGCTGAGAGTAATGACTCAGTGAGTTTTCTAGCGTTGACGGGAACGGTAATATTGGCAAGAGTCGAATTGAAAAAGCCATGTGTGTAATTTATTGTTCAATTAAAGGTTGACAGTTGTTATGATCGATATAATTAATATATATTGTGATATGTGTAGTTGAATGGTTTATTAGTTTTTGTGATTATTAAGTGGTTGTTACAGTTACATGTGCTTAAATTATATAGGTTAAAACGGTGTAATATCTCCTTTTGTTTTGTTTTATTTTATTTTTAATTACATCACATTTTAATATGTTTGCCGGTGAGAAAATTATTCGGCCTGAAAATCCTGTAACAAAATCTTGGTGCCTTACAAAAATATTTTTCTTGTAAGTATCTACATTATATTATATGTATTTATATATATATATATATATATATATATATATATATATATATATATATATATATATATATATATATATATATATATATAATTATATACATACGTATATATAGAACATGATTATTGGTCTTGTGATAACATACTCGAAAAAAATACAGTGCGCCTTGATAAAATATGTAGTGTTTGATACATGTTTTGTTTCATAGGCCTTTCAAACTAAATTGGACTATGAACTCCATATCTTTATATTAGTTTGTAATAAAAAACATCTAAATACCTACAATTAATACAAACAATTTAATATTAGTTCGCCTAATACACAGAAAAGTACCATTAATAATAGACTTTGCAAACTTTATTTATACATATACATATTTATGTTTTTGGTCTGGCGATACAATACATAAAAAAGCGATTTTTCGCTGAAATAACATTACAAAAATAGAGATTTGCTTTCTATGTAAGTTAGACAGAACATTGTCTTCAGTGTTAATTTATTTTAGGCAATTAGTATATGTATGTCTAAGACATTAGTTTTCTTCTGTCTTGAACCTTGTTGTTTACTCTTAGACAGTTTATTAATAATTTATTTTATCAAATTGGTCAATTTGTTTAATAAATCTTTTTTTTTAAATATAATTTGGATTGTTCTACCATCAAAATTCTGCCAACTCACTCATTCCAGAATTAGTTTTTCATCGCCTTTTGAATATAATAAGAGCAACGTATTTAAAAAAATTTGTAATACCATCAGTTTATCATTAAGTTAAAACAGACTTATGATGTTTACATTTAAAAACTATAACAAACAAAATCTTATTAGAATTCTTACATCAAAATATTGATATATTTGTCCCCTGTCATGGATACACTTGCAAGTCTCTTAAAATATTAAAATGTTACCAAGTATCGTTTTCTTGTCTTTGTAAAACAGTAATTTTTACAAATACCATAAAAAGGGTACCTACTGCCAAAATAACGCTTTCGTTCATGGACAAACTAGAGACAACTCCGAGTAACTGTGATTGTCCATTGAAATCCTAACGATTTCAACAGAAGGCATACATTTTTCTTTAAATAATTTCGGTAATGGTTGCGGCCCTGATAGCATACCTGCTTCGGTATTAAAGGATTATCGAGCCTTAGAATTTCTTCTTTGTTCGATATTCAATCAATCTCTGTGAGTTTCCACAGATATGGAAAACTACTAGAATAACGCCAATTTTCAAAGCCGGAGATAGAAGCAACGTCTTATCTTTCAGAGGCATATCATCGATATCTTCAATTCCAAAATTATTTGAACTCGTTGTATGCTACTATTTTAAAACGCTCCCGACACATCACCAAGTCAACATGGTTTTATGCCCATGAATCAACATCAACCAACCTTCAGGAGTTCACTAGCAGTACCATCAAAGAAATTGAAAATCATAAGCAAGTTGATGTAGTGTATATACAGATTTCAGTAAAGCATTCGACTATAGAGTTCAGCTATCATATTAATGACATTCAACTACAAAAAGCAGCTGCAATTATAGACCTAGGAGTTAATTTTACTGTAAATTTGATTTTCATAAAGCATATTGACCTATGTGTTACTAAAGCCCATTCCATGCTCGGATTCATCAAGAGATGGACAGGTGATATTTATGAGATGAGTGCAATTAAGATCTTGTACTATGCATATGTTCGATTTCAACTCGAGTATGCAGTCACTGTTAGGTGTCCTTTCTACGATGGCGATATCCGAAAAAGTGAAAGAGTTCAGAAAAAGTTAATTAGATTTGTCACGTGAAAAGATGGATGGGATTACAATCATGATTTACCGTACCATTTAAACTTACAACTACTTCCGCCCTATGAAGCGGGTTGTAATACCTATAATTTAACGATGGTAAACATACGGGATATTTTAAAGTCTTCTTTCGTTGAAAACCTAGTGATGGATCAAATTGATGCACCGACCATACTGGAAAACATTAATATTAAAGTGCCAAGTAGACGTTTACGTGAAAATGATTTCCTAAATCCAGATGTACAAAGGACTAACTTTGGTGACAATGAACCAATCAATATGATGTCGAAAAGTTTTAATAAAAATAACCACCTATTCAATTTCACAATTAGTAACGAATCTTTCAAACAAAGATTGAAGCAACACTTTGCTCCATCCCGATGATTTTAGTTTTATCCTCATACATAATGCATTTATGTAGTCTTTTAATTGTTGTATGTTATTGTAATTTTATTTTTATATATATTATGTCTATATGTATAATTCTATATGTTTTTTTGGATGGGAAAGGATATCAAAGCCCTTGTCTTTTGCAGTCTTGCTATACTGGTAACCTTGCTTTTTATGTCATAGGTTCTCTACTAAAGTCAAAATACCATTTAAATACTGGCAAGCTGGTATTGTATATAGTATTGCTTAGACCCGTTATCATGTATGGTTGTTAGAGATAAACCTAACGGATTACTACGAGAGATGGCTGATGACATTTTAAAGTAGTCATGCACTTGACATATGGCCCCAAATGCGGCGATGATGACTTTTACCAAATTTTCTTCAAGAAGAGATCAGGAATTTTATGAAAATGAATTATATATATATATATATATATATATATATATATATATATATATATATACATATATATATATATATATATATATATATATATATATATATATGTATATATATATATATATATATATATATATATATATATATATATATATATATATACATTGATTTTATTAGTGATATCGGTTTATTAATCGACTGTTCTGCTGAACTTTTTATTACATTATATTTTAATATTTTATGAAACATCTTTTGTTTCTTGATTTGAGTTATGCAGGATTTGGTTGTTATTCTCATGGCATACCATCCAAAGTTTTACCATTTGCGTTTTAAGAATTCTTCCTGCTTTATGTGATGTTTAGTTCTGTAACGGAAATTTCACCCACACCTATATATTTTTTAAATAATATTATGGATTGTTCTCATAAGCGGGTAATCAAATCAGATGTGCTCGAACCTTTTCATTTCGCTTCAATATAGCCATATTGATTTGACTATAGCTATAATGATAATTTTTTTTGAAAATCGTACAAATCCGGTATTGCAATGGTGTTTCGGTATTAGACAAATTTGCTTTAAATGCTAAGTATCATTATTGGTTCATCAACAACGTGATGGAATATAGAAATGTCTTAGTATATCTCTTTTGTATATTATGTTACTTTATAATCATTTATCTGTTTCAAATTCTATACCTTTTTCTATTTTATTAAGTTTTTATCATGTAACGTAATACCTAAAGGACAAACGAAAATTAAGATAAAACAGTAATCTTTTGTGATAAAAGATTATTCTTGTTTCTTGAGTAGTTCAGTCAAATTAGACAGATCATATTTATGAGTACAAACATTAGAGTTTCGCACTTTATTTATGAATCTTAATGTAACGGACCAGGATTATAAAATTACGGCCTTGAACAATAACAAATTGAAAATAAACAAATCTAACTCAAATGCGTTCAGAAATTATCCGATGAAACGGAATTGTGGGAAATATCAGTGACACACATACGAGAGTAAAAATGTTCGCCCTAACAAAGTTATGACATAACCGATGATCTTTAAAATAAAGGATTCAATATTTTAATGATGTGAAAATTTCAATGTGAAAAACGAGAAAGGCAAAACAAAGATAGCCTAGAAGCTGTGAAAAAAAGGGAACTTTCCCTCTTTGCTAACGTTTGATAACTCCTAAAGCATTCAAAATATGTACAATAATCATATGTTTAATCATATGATTATTGTACATATTTTAGCCAGCCAGTTATCGGGGTTGCAAAGTACCGAAACAGGTACACACAATAAGGAAGTAAAGTAGGCAAAACTTCAGAAAACCGGATGTTCAGCGCAATAAACGCCACTTCCCAATATATCGCAAAACGAAGGAAGAACATTTGCACAAGTGCTGTAAAGTTCAAACGCAGGAAATGATACTGATATCACAGAAACCATGAGAACTAATATTGAAGTTGAAGCCATTCTTAACAGTATCGAAGAGCAAAATAAATTAAACAAGTTAATATTTGATCAATTTAAACTATTAGGGCAACCTAAATCCAAAACTACAGGAAATAAATAATGTTCAATCCACCTTTAACACACGCTACATCAGCAGAGCAAGGAAGAAGAGGATCACGATATTTATTAGAACGAACATTAAACATCATGAAGATTTAAAGATAGAAGAAGATAGCATGCAAATAACTTCAGTAAAAGTCTAACTGTAAAATACAAGACTGGTAAAATATCAGCTATATATTGTCCCCCAAAATATATATTGTCCTTTGCATTGAAGTCTCCTACACTGAATTTACCCCCAAAATAGAGGATAAATTCAGTATAGGCGACTTCAATGCAACAAATATTGCATTGTCGTGCCTCGCAAGACAAAACTATCCTAAACGAATTGTGTTTTAACGATCTTAAGGAACTCATTATGGAAGTACAAAACGAAACAATAGGAAAATTCCTTAGTACTCTAACTGCAACAAAGGATACTGAAAACTAAAAACAACAATCTAAAATCCAAAAAGCTTTGAAACCGGATAAGCCACGGAATGATACAAAATCATCCTGCTCAATCTTACTTCTTCCGATGATTCCGCAATTGTTCGAGAAACTAGTACTTGATTAAAAGATTAAAAAAGATTTGAAAGATTAAAAATAGTTATAGAGCAAAGAAAACTAATTCCGCAACATTAGTTCAGCGAAGTTGTAAGAAGAAGACATGCTCCGGCGTCTTTCTAGACGCAGTGCAGACACTCGATAAAGTGCGGCACGAGAAATTGCTATTTAAACTTCAGAGAGATTTACCTAAACAATTTTATATGATCATAAAGTACTTTATTGAGAACCGACACTTTCGAGTGAAATATGAAGAGGAAGATGAAGGCTCAGATGAAAAGAACATGTTATAAAGAAGAAAGAAGACCTTAATATAGAAACGCGGCAACATCATAGAAACATAGAAACGCGGCAACAATTCGGCAATTTTATTCAGCAACATCAAAAATGAGTAACATTTATTACAAATCAATTTTGTCATTTGACTAACGGAAATTGTTCGTTCCTTAATCAGTATTTTAATCGGACGATCGCCTTTAATGCCATTATCGGCTAATACTGTAGGTGGCAAATATTTATACTAATACTTTATTAAACAATGAACACATGCTATATCGTATTGATTTCAACGCGACATAATACATGCGTTCTATGCATGATTCATTAGACGATGATTTGTATAGTGATATATAGTATTTTTATTATCAGTAATAACTACTATGATTTGGGTAAAACCAGATTTCGTGAAATAGGTTTTATTATTTTAACCGACAAATGCATATCGGCAAAATACGCGAATGCATTGCTAGTAAATTATAATCTAAATATGTTTATGTATTGGGTCAAGAAAATCTAATAATATCTGATTTCATAATACCGTCATATAAAACACGCTACCAATTTTTACAACTATATGTACATACATATATTATTGACATGAACAATGAACATTCTTTAGACGGCTCTTTTACGTCACTATACAAAATAAATCTGATAATCGACTTACTACGTCAAACCATTACACACTAAACTGCTACTTAGGCACATAAGGCTGTAAAAAAATGAAACAACATCGTAATGTAGATCTTAATTTATGTTTTGTTTATTGTTCTTTTAAAGAGAAATATTTGAGTTGCAATTCAATATTTTTGATGGGCCACCATTACGTGGGTAAAACTGGAATGGAAATTATATTTTCATTCATATTTGGCCATCATTCATCAATCGATAAAAATCAATTTATGAATGAAATACTAAATTTAAGACGATAATTAAATAGCAAATGGTTAAAAATGAATGAAAATTGTATGATAAATAAAAGTGGTTTGAATTTCGAATTAAAAAAACTTTCGAAAAATAACTAAAAATATGGCAGTCATGTTCGTATAAATATATTTCTAAATTTAATGAGATTTACGTCTAAATACAATTTTTTTCTTCAGAAGGTCCTAAAATATTCTGGATCAGTCAATGTAGTTAAATGAACCGTTTTTGAACTCCTAACAATTCGACCCCAATTATTTCACACAAAAAATAGACAAACTTTATTGATTTCCAACTTAATTTAGTACAGACTTTGTCATGATTGGTTAGGTCACGGTTAGTGAATCGTTTGATGCTTTTGAAGGAAGACAAGACAACTAAAATGTCTAAAGATTAACACAACTTACATAGTATGATATTTATAGAACATACACGATTTCATACAGGATACAGCATAGATAGAATTGCTGGCGTTGTAATTTTTTTTTTTGTTTTTCATCTGATTTTAAATTATTGTGACTCCGTTAATAATTGCGTCAGGGTAAATTTTATTATTTTATAGGATAGTTAAAACAATTCAAGATAGTCGAACTTAAAAAGATTTGTAAATTTTTGCGGAAATTATTTATGCAATCTATTTACCGATATTGCAAAATTTTCAAATTTATACAGTCTGTTTAGCCTTAAAGCCTTTTATATTAGTTTTTTTTTTTTAATTATTATTTTATTTTAAAAAGATTTTTTACAAAGTAACTAGTCATTTTTGACTAACAGCGTTTGATTCTAACAATATAATAATAAAGCCACTCCTATGTATTCTTTCCATAAAGTGTTGTTTTGGTTGATTTTGCATTATGCGCACTACTCAGGTAACTCAAAAGGTCTTTTGAGTCTTCTTATAATACCCTCTTGATGAAGTAGTCTTACAGCTTCAATACTTAGGTGTTGATGAGCCTTTCCTGGTGTTTTTTAGCATATTTCTTTATTTCACTTGCGACTGTGTCTATTCTGGGATTTCTATGAAGGTCGCTATTACCAGTGTACCAAGGGGCGTTTACAATCTCTCTAAAAACTTTATTTTGGAACCGTTAAACTATCTGTTGATTGCTGGTTTTGATGCATACCCATAGTCAGATACCATAAGTCTAGACCGGCTTGAGCACTTGTTTATAATGAATGGATAACTGAGAGTTTCTTCCAATTAACCAGTATATTTTTCTATATTTTAACTGAAGCTCTTCTGCTTTCTTTTTCACTGTACTTTTCACTTTAACATTGCATCAAGGTTCATACTAAGGTATTTTGCTTGATTTGCATGTGGTACAGGGATATTATTGAGAGTCAGAGGTAGTGGTTCTATTGACCTATTAGTGAAATGTGAGTAGACTTTGATTCATTCACTTAAATTCTCTACTTAGTTAGCCAATCTTGTATATTATTTAAAGCTATTTGTAGTTTGAATGTGGCTTCACCGATTGTGTAGTTGTATTGCTCGTCTGTCGCTTGGTAAGTCGCTTGTAAACAGTACGAAAAGGAGTGGCCATAAGACACTCCCCTGATATGTGGGACTCTTGCTTTAGCTTCTTTTATGCTGGAGTAAGTTCCATTCTGTTTAACTCTAAAGTATTTTCTTTTCAGGTATGACTTTAGCAGTTCGCAATACTCAAATGGCAGAGTTCTCTAATTTAAATATTAAACCATCTAGCCAGACTTTGTCAAATGCCTGTGCTATATCCAGAAATAGGCTGAACAAATCTTTTTTTCCTCTAAGGTTATTATATGGACTTGATCGATTGTGGAGTGTTTCTCTTTAAATCCAAACTGATGGAACAGAAGAGCTCCTGATTTTATAATTTCTGGTTTAATTCGTTTTAATAATAGTCTTTCAAACAGTTTTGACATGATGGGAAGAAGTGATATTGGCCTGTGCAAGATTAATTCACGGTGGCTTACCTGGTTTAGGTATCACTATCACTTGTGGTATCACTATCACTTGTGTATCACTACATGGTTCTTTATTTCTTGCTTCAAGTTTTAGTATTTGTTAATGGGATTACCTGTCTCAGGATGGTTGTATGCTTTCAATCAGTATATCCTGTTGGTTAAGTGTTGTTAAATTGGAGTGAAATGTACTCTCGGGATGAATCGCAAAACCTTTCTGCTTTTTCTTCTTTGGTTTTAGCCACGCGACCATTATTTGTTCTTATTGGTGGTATGTGCATAACTGGCCTTTTCAGATATTTGGTTACTTTCCACAATGAATAATCAATATCTTTATCATTGGTGAGAGATTATAGGTATGAATTTATTGATTTTTTTTTAAATTCCCGTAATTCTCTGCGTATTCGTTGTGTTAAAATATTTAATCTATTTTTGCCAGCTGGGTCTCG
Source organism: Tipula confusa (assembly GCA_963556175.1). Taxonomy (NCBI): domain Eukaryota; kingdom Metazoa; phylum Arthropoda; class Insecta; order Diptera; family Tipulidae; genus Tipula; species Tipula confusa. Next base: position 162,459,027 of record OY744475.1, on the reverse strand, counting down.
TATACGTTGCCATTCCTTTCGGGCACTTCTTTTCTCTATAACTAGTAATTTAATTTCCATTGGGTAGCATTGGCCAGTTATTTTTTTGTTTGTTGTATTTGTGCTTTTCCACGCTGCTTGCTGCATATCTTTGACGAGCTTTTCCACCTCTTGTTTAAATGCTTCTTCTGATGAAAGTTGTGTGTTTAAAATGATGTTTAGTTCATTCCTAAAATTTTTCCAGTCAGTATATTTATTTGTTAATATGGGCTGCTTATCATTTGTAATTATTGTATTACTTATTATCATTAAAATAGAGGAATGGTAAAATGTGGAATCAAATCCTTCTTGCACTTGTGTATAATCAACCAGAATTTTTCTTGTTATAAAAAAGTCAATTAGGTCTGGTGTTTTATTTTGATCGCTCGGCCAATAAGTGGGTTTTCCAGTAGAATGCCAGTTGCAGTTATATTTAATTATTGCTTGATGAAGATCTTTCCCTTTAGGTGTTGTTAGTCTTGATCCCCAGTCTGTATGTTTACCGTTGAAGTCACCCCCGATTATGAATTTTTCACCTAGCTGCTTGAATAAGTGTGTATAAGCATTATCTTTGATGATGTTTCTAGGTGGGCAATATGTTGCGGCTACCACTACTTTGTGTTTGCGGGTATTAATGCTAACGCTAATTGCTTGTATTTCATCACTTTTAAGTTTTAGTTGTAGATCGTATTTAATATTTTTTTTTAAAATCACGGCACTGCCCCCTCGTGCATTATTATTAGGATTTACTGCTGAGTGAACTTCGTAGCCACGGAGTTTTATATGACTCTGAGTAGTAAGGTCAGATAATAAGCATATATCTATTTTATCTAAATCAAGAAATAGTTACATTTCATTTTGTCGTTGCAATATACCATTGCAGCTTCATGCAAGAGTTTTTAAATTATTTGCCGTTAATTAGCAAAGAGAGGCTAACTCTGATGCTGTTTGACTTTTTTCGAGAAAAATGAGCTTTGCATGATTGAAATGAGGGCTCTTTCTTGCTTTTCTTCTAGTGAACTAAGTCTATTAAGAATATCTTGTAGTATTTTATTAGTTTGGTAATTATTTGAATCATTAACTGAAGCAGAACTATGTTGCCTTCTCGAACTTCCAATAGCAAGTGCATCAGCATATGTTATATTTGGATTAGTTCTTGATAATTTACTTAATGTTTGGTGTGTCCTTAACTTTGTGGATATTCTTGTTGAGGCTGAGTTGATTTCTGGCCTGGTACTTATTGAAGTTTCCCTTGTTTTGTTGCGAATTTTTTGCAGCTCTTTTATAACAATGCAACCTCTGTAGTTGGCTGGATGTGCCTTCCCACAGTAGACATATATTGGTGGAGTGTCTGTTTGTTTCATACATTCAGCCGTACGGTGTTTTCCTACACATTTCACTTTGACTTGGCACTTTTTGCACTGGGGAATCAGTTAAGCTTTTTTTGACTGCTTCTATTTGCATTTTCATATGGAGTATTTCACTTTTTTCTCCGGTTGTACATTCTTGCTTCCGGTATTAGTGAAAATATATTGTGTAATAATTTTTGTTTTTCAAATGTTTTCAAATTGATACGAATTCGTTAATAACTATAACGGTGAAGATGTGTCTCGTTATTTTATTATTCAGATGTGTGTGTGTGTGTTTTTTTTATTTTACGTAGAAACGTATGGAAATCTTAAAAAGGACGTAGGAACCCCATGTTCCGTACGATAACGGGTTTTTCTGTGTAAAACCATCTCCCTTCTCACTGACCTGTTTTACCCCCACGGTTTCACCAATTAAGCCATTCCTTCGCGAGGCAGGTGACTTAGTTGCTCGATTTATTTACTATTTTATTAAGTTTTCCTCCCAGTTCTCATTGTTGACTCCTCAAAAGGTAAGCTGCTCGCTCGTCACATCACACGAGTTTCATAATCTCAACACTCATTACCTTATGAGTTTCATAATCTTCACTCATAAGGTAATGAATGAAGAATTTCACTCATTACCTCCCAAGCTTCTTTGGAGGTCAGCATATATTGCACTATTCCGGCTGGATTTACTGGTTATTTTATTATATTCTCAATGTAACCCTTCGCTTATCTCATCGAATCTTTTGCATTCCATGAGAATGTGCTCTGCGTTTTCAATTTTAGTATCGCAGTATAAGCAGTATTGATCATCGACATACTTGTATTTATGATGATATTCTTGGAAACACCCGTGACCCGATAGAAATTGAGAAAGGTCGTAATTGACCACCCATGATTTCTCTCTAGCCATGGTTTAATCGCTGGTATAAGTTTGCCCGTCCATCGACCTTTCGTGGATTGACTCCATCAATGTTGCCATTCGGCTAAACTTTCCTTGTTATCCGGTTCTATTATGTCTTCTTCTTCTTGTGCGTGTTTTGAACGTAAATGGCTGTGGTTCTTTTGGCTTCAATGTCGACTGAGTAACGTTGTGCAATTACGTTAGCCGCTTCATCTGATATGGTTCAAAAAGCACAGATTATTCGTATCGTGGTTAATCTATGAACAGATTTTACACCTTTAATATACGACTTGACATTATTTGAGTCAGCCCATATCGGGGATGCGTATATGCCGGTGTAGACTTTATGACACTTGCAAGCAGTTCTCTGGTTGGTTGTTTTGGGCATCAGTCTTGACAGCGAAGTCTTTCCTGGCTTTCTCGCTTACGTACTCTAAATGATCTTGGAAATTGCGCCTGTAGTCCAGAAGGACACCCAGGTATTTCAGATGCTACGTGAACCACTTTGGTTTTATGTTCCGCAAGTTGGAGACCCGCTGATTATAGCCACTTTCTTATGCCCTCTATCGTGTCGTTACAGCTTGCGGTAACTTGTGAAATGAGTTTTGCCACTACTACTATTGCAATGTCGTCCGCATAGCCAATTGTCTCCACGTTTTTTGGTTTTAGAATTTTTAATATTCCATCATACATGATATTCCAGAGGACCGGGCCGAGTACTGAGCCCTGCGGGTTACCGCCGGTTACCTTATATTATTTTGGCCATTCATCAGTGTCGTATATCAGCATCCGTTCTTGAAAATAGTTATCTATTAAGCGGGTTAGGTAGATTGGCACGTATAAGCTTGGTAGTTTCCTGAGGATTTTCTCCCAATTCGCAGTATTGAATGCGTTTTTAATGTCAAGGGTATAGTGACTGCACAGTAATATTTCTCGCCTTCCTTCCACCTTTTACCAGCCAGTGCACTGCGTGCTATGTGACACACCTTTGCAATAGCATCAATTGTGCTATGCTTTTTCCTAAAGCCATACTGATCGTCATGTAGCCCGGAAGTACCTTCCGTGTGGCGCTCTAGTCTAGTACAAATAATTCTCTCAAGCAGCTTACCGGTAGTATCTAACATACATAGTGGTCTGTATAATGCGGGCTGTTCTGGTGGCCTACCTCCTTTTGGTATGAGTACCAATCCTTGTCTCTTCCATCAGTTTACTGAATACTCCTGGTTTGCCCTGTACCGCAGTTTTTAGGACGGTGTTTGGTATCCCATCAAGCCCAGGACTCTTATTTGGTTTTATCCGTTTTGCTGCTTCTATCACCTACAAAGTGGTAACAGATGGAATTTCTTCATTTATGCTGATGCAGTTCCACATTAAACTTGGTTCTGCTTGCCTAGGGAATAGTGTTTCAACTATATTGTGTATAATTTTAGAATTAACAGGGGCAAGAGTTATACAACTGTTCAGTTTTTTCATAACAATCTTGTGTGCCATGCCCTATGGATTGCTTTCTACTTTCTCTCGTAGCACTCTAAAAGCATCACTTTTGCTTTCCAATATGGCTTTTCTGAGTTGAGCACGGTTAATTTTATATTCGATTTGAAGCCGCAGGTATTCTTCCGTCCCTCTGGCTCTCTGATGCTTTCGCCTTGACCTGAGACACTCTTTTCGGAGGTAAGCAATGTTATTATTCCACCAGTAGAGTGTGGGTATGTTGTTCCCACGACCTTTCCTCGGCATTGCTGCATCACAAATTGAATAGGCTTCGTATTATACAACTTGTTTGTTGCTCTACCGTTCCATCCACTGTTTTAACATAGTTTAGCATGTGCTCTAGCATGGTGCTGTCTAAGTTTTTGATCATCCAGCCATTATTTTATGCCCTTGAAGGTGTTTTCTTTCTTTCAAATTTTGATGACGGTGATGGTCCGGGTTGATGCTCGAGATGTGTCTCGATTGACGTCTAAATTGGAATGGACGAATTTACAATTGTTTTGACATCTCGTTTTTCTTATGATGTGGCGCTCCATCTCGTGGCGAACACTGGAACCATTGCTGTACCATAAGCGCGCCTGTTGGTACTCGGTGTTAAGGCAAACATATAATTAAGTAAATTATACGTTTGCCTTTTTGTACGGCTGAGTTTAGTATACTCAACCGCTACAAATTCTATAGGGCTCACTAATCAGCAAAATGTTGGCACCTTCTTCCCTCGCGGTTTGCTTACTTTGAGCTCCTTCACAGTGATTTAAGTTGATTTGTATGCACTTAAACATGTTTGTTTATAAATGCTTTAATCGCGTTTTTGTAAACTTAGCATTTATAACTGCCTGAAGCATGTTGATTTCCGCTTTCAGGGTTGCACAATACGCATTTTGGCGGTGCGTTACATCCTTTTGCTTTATGGCCTTTTCCTCCGCATTGCAAACATTCTCCAGTTTTGTCATTTTCACTCCGACAGTGCCTTGCAACATGACCAAAGTTAAGGCATCGATAGCACCTGGTAGGTGGAATGTTACCGCGCAATCTGCAACTGACTCATCCAATGCGAACGTGAGTTTTCTCTAGGATCACATTAGCATCTCTGGCTGGTACGCTTATGTATGCCATCTGGGTTCCTTCCCTTGTGGTATGCAAACGCTTGATGTTTTCCACTGTTAGTACACCAATCTTAGGGTACTGCGTAGTAAGAGCTTTACATAATTCTGTTTTTGTGGTTACCTCGTCGAGACCTCTGCATTCAATAGTTTTTCCTCGCACAGTGCTTTTATGCATGCGGAATCCTATGCGGAATCCTTATTTTTCCACAGTGGCTTCTTTTTCTTTTTCGGTTTTCTTACCACAGGGGACCAACCACTCTCAGTCTCCTGGTCTTCTACGAGGTGGTTTTGGTTCGTGTTTGTCTCGGTTTTACCTGTCTCCATGCTTGTCCCAGGCTCGAGTGTCTTAGAATTCTGTTTTAAGATTTCACTGTTAGGTTCACTCTTTCCTGCAGGTTTGGCTGCTGGTTTGTGCCACGGAGATGTTGGGAAGAATTATTTTTCCTTATCACCTGCTTGGCCTTCTCATCGTGCGTTTCAATTGCTGAGAGGTCATATAAATTCTTGATGCTCTCTATTGCATCTCTCATCGATTGGTGTATTGAGCGCCTTTTGCCATCTTCTAGCATTTGGACTAGGTTGTTTATTTGCTCCTCTAGTTTATGAAAACTAGATTTAAACACTGATGCTTGATTCGCGTTCCTAATATTATCATTAGGGCACTGACGCTTTTGCTATTGTCTTTCACTTTCTCCTTTTGGCTTATTGGTTGCATTAAGTGATGGCGGTGAAGACGCTGGTTTCTTATTTTTATGCTCTGAAGTTTCTTTTTTTGAGGACCGAGCGTTTTTCATTGACTTCTTGAAAGAAAAAATGGTAACACCTGCATTTGTTACTTCACTTTGATGTCCACCCGCATTCTGTTGATTTTCAGTATTATCTGCCCCGGTGGCCAAGTTTCCCACCACCGGCGCATTACGGTCGTTTGATCTTGACGGCTGGGAGCCCGTTGGCTCACTCTTCAAAGTCGCCAGTACTATGGTTCCGAAACCCTGCACCGTAATACCTTCTTTGCTCACCTTCATCGTTGATTTTTTACTGGGGAGCCTCCCTCTAGTATTTTATACCTACCACCAGGTTTTGTTTCAGCTACCTCTAACATGAGGAACAGACGCTGTTTGAAGCCGCATCTCCTGATGAACAGATACTTCATGACAGTTTTGGTCCGTGAGTGGTATTTTATTTCCCACTTATCCGCCGGTAAGCTGGTTAGAGTATTCTTCTATCCGCCACTTGAGAACGCGCTCGATGGGAGACCTCCAATTCCACACGAGGTGTGTGAGGGGGGGGGGTGTGGCAATCAAAAACCCTCTTTATTACAAGTCGTCTTCTAACTTTCGTTGACACAGACGAACAAAACCGATATAAAAAATTGCGTGTAGTAGTGCGTTCGAAATCCATATATAAATAATGTTTTTTTTCCATATTTTCTGTTTCTGTAGTATGCGATTATTTATTTTATTTTACACTATATTCGACACGTTTTTTATTTACAACACATCCTTATGTTCATATGATTAGATAGCATTAGTATGCGATGAATCCGGCTTGTAATAAAGATGGCTTTGATTGATGCTATCAAACATTAAAAATGTTTAATTTCCTCATTCTTACTACCACTATTTAACATTTTTATCTCTAAGTTACGCACACTATTTAATGTGTATGGATAATTGAGAATTTTTTCGTCTCTTGTTTTGTTATTTGTGTTTTGTATAAGAAAGAGATAATATCAATTTTTCATTTAAAATTTTTTTTTTACAATATTTAATCTCTTTTGTTTTATAGTATGGCAATGTTTATTTTATTTTACACTATGTTCTAAATGATATATTGACACGTTTTTTACTTACAATCAAAACCAACACTATTGTATATTATACAAGCCATGAAACTTGGCTAAGTATAACATATTATGACTACTATTTGGCTATGTGTTAGAGAATTTGACTACAGTAAAAATCGAAACAAAAAATTATATTTCGCATTGTCCATTCTGCTCTAAATTCATAGTATATAGTATAGTATATAATGAAGTAAATAATAATAACAATACTTCTCTCTCTCGTTAAATAATAAATTTGTTTTTTGCTTTGTTATAAAGAGCGCAACATACTGTTGTTCCATCATTCGTATTCATTTTTTATTTACATCAAAGCATATAATAAAAGTATATACAAATTATACTGCGTCACAACACTTATACGTAGGTATAGTAGTCACTTTTTGGCATAAGTATCGCAACTTCATGGCTTGTATATACATTTGTGTTGGTTTTGTTACAATACATTCTCATGTGTAAATGATAAAATAGCAAGAGTATGCAATGAATACGGCTTGTAGCAAAGATGGGTACTGTGTACATGTAGTGTTAGTGAATAGGCATATATTTTAAGATTATTATGTAACTGCTACTAATCAATTAGTTATGAAATATGGTGTAATTTATTAAGATGGACAAAGGCAGACATTTTATTTTGGTATCTTTAAATTGAAACACATATACACTTTACAGATGGACCGTCAATATATATCGACTTGGTATAAAACGAGAATTAGAAGACAAAGACGTGTATCCACCTCTACCGGAACATAGCAGTGAAGCTGTCACTGAAATATACACAAAATTATGGAACGATGAGTTAAAACGTAAAAAACCTCGTTTACTCAGAGCTGTATTTAGAGGATATGGATTCAAAATACTTAGTTTAAGTACGTTGTACTCGATAACCGAATCATCCTTAAGGTATAATTCTTGCAAGATTTTTAACTAGAACTACTAAATGATAAAATTTTACTTACAAATTTTCAGAATATTTTTGCCTATATGTTTAGGAGGTTTACTGTCATACTTTGTACCTGGACAAACTGAAGTAACAAGAAATCGTGCTTTTCTATATGCCTTATCGATTAGTGGATTAACGTTGCTAATTGCAATTTTGTTTCATCCATTCATTTTTTACGTAATCCAATTTTGTATAAAATTACAAGTTGGCTGTTATGCGCTCTTGTATCAAAAGGTATGGACAATGCAATGTTACAATGACTAACAGAATTTTATTTGATTCGGTCATTTTAATATAACTGCCTAAATATCTTATATTATCTATTATCGTATAGTTTATAACAAATGGTTTCGTTTATTTTGTTATAGATATTAAAGTTTTCTAAGTCAACAACATTTGATGGAATGAATGGCCAAGTAATTAATTTAATGTCAAACGATGTGGCGAAAATTGAATTAGGATTTTGTTTTCATAACGATTTATGGAAAGGACCGATGGAGGCCATCATAATGGGCTGGCTTATTTATAAAGAAATTGGCATTCCCGGAATCATTGGAATGGTATTCCTTTTGAGTTTTATTCCATTACAAATTTGGGTGGGGAAAAAATCAGCCGCATATCATTTGAAAGCAGCAAAGCGTACAGATTCTCGTATAAAATTTATGAACGAAATCATTCAAGCAATTCAAGTTATAAAAATGTATGCATGGGAAAAATCATTTGCCTCTATTGTTGGAACAATACGAAGGAAAGAAATGAACTCGATACGTGGTGCAGCATATGGCCGTGCCGCCCTATTTAGTTTTCAAGTTATATCACGGATTGCAATTTTTTTAAGTTTTGGTTCATACGTATTTTTTGGTGAAGCAATTACAGCTCGTAAAGTTTTTATCGTATCGTCGTATTTTATGTCGCTGAGCAGTTCGATGGTCTTTTACTGGCCGATGGCAATTACACAAGTATTAGAAGCATTAATATCATTGAAGCGTATTGGAACGTTCTTGTTGCAATCTGAAATAAAACCGGTTAGTTTTAGTCGGGACGATAAAATTAAATCAAATTCAATTATAACTAAGTTAGAAATGCGTAACGGTTCAAGTGAAGTAAGTAAACTAATACCAATGTTTCGAGCACATAATGAAATTAGCGATGGTGATATTGGAATAAATATAAATAATCTTACTGCAGCTTGGTCAGTTGAAGATGCACATACGGGGGTGTTTTCAATCGATTTAAATATAAAACCAAATAATTTGTGTACTATTGTTGGACCTGTTGGATCCGGTAAAACTACACTTTTGAATGTTATTATCGGTGAGCTTGAACACGACATCGGTACGATCACGATTAATGGTAGTTTAAGTTATGCATCACAAGAACCATGGCTATTCGTTGGCACGATACGACAAAATATTGTGTTTACTGAAAAATATGACCCTTATCGATATCGTGATGTATGTCGTGTATGTGCCTTAGACAGAGATTTCGAACTTTTACCATTTGGTGATATGACCATGGTTGGGGAACGAGGTGTTAATTTAAGTGGTGGGCAAAAAGCGCGAGTAAATTTAGCTCGATCAGTTTATCGAAAGGCTGATCTTTATATTTTGGATGATCCTTTATCTGCAGTCGATGTTAAAGTTGGAAAACAAATTTACAATCAATGTATTAAAAGCTATTTAAATCAAAAATGTGTCGTACTGGTAACCCATCAAATCCAATATTTAAAGAAATCGGAGCATATTGTTTTGCTTAATAATGGTCGCATAGAAGCGCAGGGTGACTATAACTATATAACATCGAAAAAACAGAATATGATTATGGAGATGATTTCGCCCCAGGAAGAGGAAAATACTGAAAAACACATAACCGACGAATCGGTAATAGATCCGTCAATTATTACGTCAATTAAACAGGAGGACGAGAGTAAAGAAGTTTCATCTAAGGGAACCGTATCGCTAGGCACTTACGCTACTTATTTTAAATCGGTAGGAAATCATTTGACGATTGCTTTTATTTTAATTTTATTCACGCTAAGCGTACTTATGATAACGGGTGTCGACTATTTTATAGCTCAATGGTAATAATATAAACATAAGTTTTTCATGTTTTCCAATCTCAACCAAATCTATTTTTAGGTGCAACTGGGAAGAACTAATTGCCTCAGCAAAGAGGATAAATTTTACAGACAGTGCAGGAAACGTAACGGCTAATCTATCTACTATTGCTCAACCATTACAAAATCCGTTGCCATTTTTATTTTCAAGTGTTACGGACGAATCATCAATTCGCTACCAGTATATTATAACCTATTCAATAATGATCGTATTGATGGTCTACTTGGTGGTTCATCGAAATTTTGTATTTTTCAAGACATGCATAACAATTTCAATAAATCTGCATGATAGCCTATTTCATGGTGTATCGCGAGCAATGACGTTATTTTTTAATACAAATCAATCTGGGTGGATATTAAATCGTTTTTCCAAAGATATTGGAACAATTGATTCCATTCTACCTCAAACACTATTAGATGCTATTCTAGTAAATAATCTACATAAATACTACTTATTTCTAGTGAATAATACATTTTTAATAATTTTAGTGCTTTTTGGAAATGATCAGTATGGCATTGGTTGTATGCGTTATTAATCCGTGGCTTCTAATACCCACAGCAATTATCGGAGCTGTTTTATTTGGATTCAGACGAATATATTTAGTTACATCTCGTTCATTAAATCGATTGCAGGCGATTAGTCGCAGCCCTATATTTGCTCATGCAAATTCAACGATACAAGGATTATCAACGATAAAGTCTTTTAAGGCCGAAAACGTATTAATTGAAAGGTTTAATGAATATGTAAACAATAATACAGGAGCATTCTATTTATTTAGGGCTACTACACGAACGTTTGGTCTATGGGTAGATATTATTAGTGCTGTATACGTTATTTTAATAACATTTAGTTGCTTAATTGCATTTTCCGGGGATAAGCTAGGTGGTGATGTTGGATTGATCATATCAAAAGGATTACTTTTTCTTGGCATGTTGCAATGGGGTATACGCCAATCAGCGGAATTAGAGAACCACATGATATCAGTCGAACGAGTTCAAGAATATACAAAACTAGTACCAGAAGCTAGTTTAGAAACGTCATCAAATAATAAACCTAACAATGATTGGCCTTCGTTGGGTGAAATTGTTTTTAATAATATTAGTTTACGATATGCCTCCGACAAGCCGTATATCCTGAAAGGATTAAATTTTACTATAAAACCAAAAGAAAAAATTGGAATCGTTGGTCGAACTGGTGCTGGGAAATCTTCGATTGTACAAGCACTATTTCGGCTAACTGAACCTGATGGTATTATTGAAATCGATGGTGTTAATACACAGGTTCTTGGTTTACATGATTTGCGCAGACAAATTTCAATTATACCACAAGATCCTGTTCTGTTTTCGGGCACCATGCGAAATAATTTGGATCCATTCCATGAAAAATTAGACAATGAACTGTGGAATGCATTAGAAGAAGTACAATTAAAAAAAGTCGTATCCCTTCTTACAGGTGGATTAGATTCGAAAATGTCAGATGGTGGCAGTAATTTTAGCATGGGACAAAGACAACTGGTTTGTTTAGCACGTGCTATTTTACGAAATAATAAAATTTTAATTTTGGACGAGGCAACTGCAAATGTAGATCCTGACACGGATAATTTAATTCAAACGGCCATTAGAACAAAATTTATCGATTGTACGGTGTTGACAATAGCGCATCGGTTACACACAGTTTTGGATAATGATCGAATACTAGTGATGGACGATGGTCGAGTGATAGAATTTGATTCGCCAAAAGTATTACTTCAAAATCCTGATAGTTATTTTAAAAAAATGTTCGATGAATCTGGTATTGATTTATATAAGTTTTCATAGTTCGTCGCGCTGTAATTTTAATATTTATTTACTTAAATGCAAAGGAAATATATTATATTTTTTAAAATTTAAAGCTTTTCGTTATGTTTTATTTCAATATATGTAAATACTTTAAAAATTAGTTACTCGAAGATGAATGTTGCTAAATGTTAGATACACGATGATCGACAAATAATCAAAAACAATCAAAGTTATGCTTAATTGGCTGAAATGTGTGATCAGCATTAGACAACTATAACGGTAAAACACCTGGCCTATTTCTACAACCGTTTATACATAACACTTGTTGGACCTAGAAAATTGAATTTAGGCTGGATAATCAAAAATTGCACGAATAACGAAATATAGTTCAGAGTTCTAATTAATTATTGGCCAATTAACTAGAACTATTTTTGATTATTCGTGCAATCCTTATTTATAAATTGTAAAAAAATATCATAGTTCTTTTAAAATACCTACTTGTTCTAATCATAAATGAGGGCTATTGCTTTCGCGTTTCCCAAAGTTAAACATTTCTGTATAGTAGGCCACAGCTAAAGAACTCTATTTGTGATTTCAAAGAAAATTAACGCAGTTGAAATAAACCAACCTATGAAAAATTTAGTTTGGCTTAAAAAAGCATCTATATGTATACATTCCTCAGTGATAATAATTATAAATAAGAGATCCATGGCTCTAATTTACTCTTATTTACTATTTGGAAAGGTTGATGACGGTATTAAGAAATGGTAGCATTCGAAAACCGTAGATAAACAACGTTCTATCCCTTTAAAATATTTATGGAATTTCTCGTTCATTGGTGTGACTTGTTTGAATTAAGTATGTATCATTTAGTCAAGAAAAGTTATTTTAAATAAGCATACCATATAGCCGCAAATTGCTCTTTCAAAACTATAGTTGCTTAAAATAAATCAGATTCAATTAAACAGTCAAGAGTTTCAAATCTCACTAGTTACATTATGGGCTAATCGTGTTAACTAATTTTAGGTCATGATTCACCTTAATCAATAGTGAATCATTACATTGGTCCTTCGAGACGGATCAACATCTACCGGCAATTTTATTTAGAAATAGTGAAAAGCCCGCCTCCACATACGCGCACTTTTCCCAAATAAAACTTATCCGTAAAAAAAAACATTAAAGCATGTGCCAAAATCAACTATTCTTCCCGGTCACGGACTCTTAGAGTTACATCATCTATACCAATTAATGATGGCTAGAACCCGCGTCACACAGTCAAACGTCATCACCGCTATCGAATTACCAATAGTTCAGGCATGGACTTACAACTTATATGAAGTCATTCAATCCTGTGAATTGGAAATGTCCATACCGCACAATTTCTTCATCAAAGTTCATGCAGCAAATCAAAGGATATTCGGAGCCGAACAACCAATGGTAATCGAGGCAATAGGCGAATAGTCAACTTCAAAAATAGCGCTGGAACACTATGACATCATAGAAGTCCAGCAAAGATGTAAACTCAGGAGTAATAATTTACATCTGTATGTTAGCAACAATAGGATCACCAAAATAGATGGCGCCTTCATACCGTCATTTAATATATCATCCTCCATAACCAGTGCACAACCATCAACAACAATTCACCATCTCAATTTTAATAGTACAACTCCAGATACGAGACTGTTGGAGCAAGAAATACGTGACCAACAAATTGACGAATCAAAGTCGTTGTATTCGCATCATATCCATCATTACGTCATGTCTCACCTGTTGTTCTGGACTCTTATTATCTTTGGAAATAATACAGTACATTCGTGCCCGACACAGACACCCGCCGATACCACCACTCGTAGAAACTATCCACCAATAACACCAAAATAGTTCAGACAGATGTCAGGGCCTGGAGCATGTTAATTTAACACACCACAAATATTCATACTTCATATATCAAACATATCCCCGGCTATTTTGCCAACGGTATCGTCCAATCCTCGGTTTCTTCTATGCCGGTTTAAGTCGTTTCGTATCAAGAATTCGTTATCTTGTTTTATGTTATTGAATTGCCACTGTAGCTGGTGTATTAGGAGATCGCATTGAATGGTGATACATGGCTGCATGCTGTTGGGTGTGTACCGAACTGATGACACAAATAACTGCGCAAGTTAGTAATACATGCCTACTTGTCTGATTGGCCGGACTTCAGTTTTGTTTTGCGTGACGACTTGGTTGTTGTGGGATAGTACGCTATGTCCTGTAATTCCTTCATCACGGAGTTGAGTTGATTAATTTTTAATTTGAGGTACTTGTCTGAGAACTCTCTAGATGTAAGTTTTGTATTAACTGCGTCCAATTTTCGATACATTAAACGCATTCCGATGTCTTGTTGACGGAGTAGTTTTTGTACCGGGATTAAACCTTCCTTTGTTGATCTGTTGATCCCTTGAACCTTGATGTTTGGGCTGCTGCAATAGTTCTGTGGGCGTTTTTAGTGCTGCATCGGACCTTGAAGGTGATGTTTCTCTATTACTGGTAAATGATGATTTAGTACCAAGGATGTTGGGTAGCGGGCTAGCGCTTACGGTGGGCTTGTTGATACCTTTTCAAGCTATCGCATGTTCTTTTCACGATTGTGGATGTCTCTCAGCGCTTTTGTGTACGCCCGTTTAATTTCCTGGAGCTCTTTCAAATAGGGATGTGTTTTGGATAAAGTTCCAAGTTCGACAATCTGTTTATCGTTGTCGCAATATTTTGCATATTGTACTTCTATTTTTCTCTTGAGAGTGTCGTAGAAGCCCCTGGTGATCGGTCGGCCGTCATCGCGCTTTATTTTTGCGATTTGTTGAAGCAGCTCTTCACTAACGTCCGACTGACTTTGCAGTAGTGCGTCCATTTTGACGGTCCCGACTAGATGTTATTTCGTCGAACTGATGTTCTTTGTTATACGACGACTGTATAATGTTATGCGGCTATAGCACGACGGGATTAGATGATGTCCGGTCGTGATGTTGTTAACGACTATAGCGACAAATTTTACTTTTGTTGTGTCTATGTTTTAGCCTAGACAACGCCTGATGTCTCCGTATTGATGTTTTTTTCGCTGGACCTTGTACTGTTGCCTTGTAGGTTTGGCTGCCCGTGAGATAAATGGTTTGTTCAATCCGAAAGCTTCCAGCGCTTGAAACCTTCTCAATAAGAACTCTAAGCAGTTCTCTAAAGGTGGTACTTCGCGTGGACAATCGAGACTGTTTTCAAACAACTCTAAAATGTCGAAGTGTACCTTCTGCATTACAAGATGCGCGATGATTGCTTCAAATGGGTTTTCTAACTGAAGATTTTTGATGTTGTGCAGCATCTCGATGATGGTGTCATGCAGGTTTCTGATACTCGCGGCTGATGGATGTTGTATGTTGTGCAGGGAGGTTATCACGTAAAAATACGACGAAGCCAACAATCGCTTATTATTATACCTCGTCTGTAGATTTGCCACGCTGCCTCGTAATTTTGTCCAATGGTTGGTAGATGAGCGATTAATTTTGCCGCTTGTTGTTGGAGATATGATTATGTCGTCAAGTTTAATGTGTTTGAAAGTTGAGTATTTTGATGTATCAGCCGGGTGAAGATGTCGCTAAACGAGTACCAATTTTCGTATTTGCCGTGAAACGTGGGTATTTCCACTTTTGGTAGTTTTACGGGCGATGTTGAGATGGATTGCTTAGTTAGCTCTTGCTCCATTTTAATTACTAGGGACTCTACTTCGGGTGTTATAATCCCGTAGCAATCGTCGGTGAAGTATTTGCATTGATCTTCCACGTTGATTTCCATGAGGATACTTCGGTGTAGCCGATCTGATTGATTTAGAATGTACGGCCAAGCATTAAGCAGGATACCCCGGAAAGCGCCGGACCCACCGTACACTCATTTTTACATATACTTGGAAGGATAAGGTAGGATATTAGTAAAATTAACTACGGGTAGCATAAGACAATCACAATTTTACTGAATTGCTCATTGTGTCATCTCTTATAAGCAACTGCAGTGTGCCACCATTCATCTGTAATCTGCAAAGGTTCCCTTAGAACAAAATCTATTAGTGAACTAAATGCTCTTAGCCATAAGCTGCAATAAATTTAATTAATTTTCATCTGAAATTATAAATTAATTAATTCTTAATATTTTAACATAATTGTTAACAGTTTTCTGACCGTCATGTAATCGCACGAAAATCTAATTTATATACACTTTATTTGATAAAAAACTTTAAAATGAATACAAATAAAATTTTAAAACAATTGATTAAACATAACAAATCAATTTATTAAAAATAATTAACCGTTTTATGACAAATACGTTCCTACTGATATCGTTAATGAGCAGAGAGATAAAATTAGTTTTAACACTATTAGATGCCGGTCCTTGATGTAGTTGTTTAACCGAATATCTAGTGCAACCTATATCAAGAAACAGATCACACTTAAAGGTTTACGACTAACTGTGCTTTTATGTAGATGCACTGAAAAATTGTGAATATGCGGTATCGGATAACGATCCGGTACCGTAACTGCGTTTAGTTGACGTAATCTCCACATGGACGCCAATCTGTGTTGTCTGTCTTTGGAACCATGTGGAGTGGATAGGAAACCGAAGAAGACGACGGTTTGGATATGCTAAAATATTCGGATGGTACCGAGGTTAAAACCTAACAAGATACGCGGATGTAAAGAGAATTTTGCTTGATGCTTGAAAGTAAAGAAAAATCTTTTTTTTTTGGCTTAATTTTAATTTGCCTTGATATTCTCTATAATCCCCTAATACCTTATTTGTATCCACGTGCCATTTTTACGTATATCGTTTATTCTCAATCTAATTAAAAGATGTTGTACTGTAAATATTGTAACATTTTTTGTTTCTGATCAATAAAACAGTAGGCGATGATTTGAAACTCTTTTGTTTATTTATCAGTGGGTTCCACTCGCGGAATGACGTTTGTAAAAATACAATCTCGAATAAACTCCGCGCAAACCGTCATTTTTACTGCTCAAATTGTAAAAGTAAATCCTCAAAATATATTTCTTTGACTATCATACAACTTCCATCAAGTGATAAGCTGCCTTGAATAGAATTGGTCGAACCTTGCTTCCATCGATAACGTCCATTTCATATTTTAATCGGGATCGACTATTTTTTGATTTCATAGAACAGGACTAATTAAAATATTTTCTAATTACTCAATATGAATGAATATTGATCATGCCGATCTTCATCTTTAGTTAGTTAAAATTAAATAAGTTATGTGAAATATAACGCATATTATGTAAATTTGCAAACCGATCTAATCAATATTAGACTTATTTCCAGATAAGACTATATATTTCCAATTATTGTTTACATAAAAGTATCCAATTTCATTTTAACTCTCCCAGTGCATCTCTCATTTGCTAATACAAATGGCTGTTGATTGAAAATAGCCGTTGCACTTTTAATAAAGGAGGATTTAAGGTGAATTTTATAGTTGTATAGTGTAGTTTATTTATTCCTATAGGTAGTCGGAATTACGAAGAATAGTGAGTACACCAATGGATCGGTCACGTTCTACAAACCGATCTTAAATGGTGATCTTAGATGGTGCATCGATTTTAACGTGATAACGTTTTTAAACTCAGAACTAAGGTTAGCATGTTCAAAATCGAATAAAATTTGTCCTTGTTTGCATGGAGACTGCTCATTAAGTATAAGGTATTACTTTATTCTAAATACATCATTGCGTAGGTTCATCTTTAATCTCGATGCATCATTCTTTGTATTTGAACATTGTGGTCAACATGAGACGGGGGAGGGTGCACCGCGAACCTCTAATTAGAGCGATTTAACATGCTAGCGAAAGATTGCATTAACTGATCGAACCAATTTTGGTGTCAAAATTTGCGTAAAGAACAGTGCGATTTAATTAAAATAATATTAAAATAATTAATATCCACAATAATTATAATTAAGAAAAAAAAACATAAATTTCAAATTATACAGTCTGAATGTGTCTCTAATTGCCTAATTATTGCAGTTATTTGTTTTCAAATTAAAGTTGGTATTACAATAATGCATACATTGAGGCGAATTACATAAAATATGTGTGAAATGAAACAATATAAAGTAGTACATATTAATAGTAATAGATGTCACTTTACATCTTCAGTGTAGTTTCACTGAAATACAAGAATCGTTCTCTATGCCGCTCTTTATGACTATGACAGAACAGTAGCCAATTTCAAAATTTCCATAGACGTATAATAGATCTAGACTTGTCACAAATATTTTTTCCATAGTAAATCTTCTATTTCACGCGTTATCGGTTGGAGAGGGACGGATATTTAAAAAAATGTATGTCTTACTCAACAATTTGAATGTAAACAAAAAAAAAAATTTTTTTTTGTGACAATTCAAAACAACGCTTCGCTTGGGTTTGCTTTTTTATCGAAAAAAAGTAATAAAATTAGTTAAAACTTATATACATATAATAAAATTGTATTAACAAATCATAAATTTGTTATACTAACGAATATAAAATTAAAAAAATCATACAGAATGAAGTGTATAGTGAAAAATTGACATAATACTACTCTAAAAAAACTAAAAGGGATTTCGTTTAATAAGTATTTTAATTAATGAGTTAAATAAAATAAAATAAATGTTGTGATTGTAATCGTGTGATTAGTGAAAAAAAAAATCAAGGTTTAAGTTACAAATTTAAAAAAAATGTGAATTGTTTTGTATGGTAGCCTTTTAGTAATCAACTGTATATTTTTTTTATTTTTTTTTTTTTTTTTTTTTTGAATGGTAGGCCTTTATTGAATATAGTGTACTATTCCAGAACCGAAACATTAATAATTAGTTCGACAAAACGCCGTTAAATTGTATACTAATTTTGTATTAGTTTTTTTTTAATTTGTGGATATAATGTAAATAAATCATTGCTTATTTCTTTTTAGGTAACCAACATTTTCATAGATGCTAGGCTTTGACCAGAACTACGAAGATTTTAATAACATTTAACATTAACAGTTGGTTCTTGTTAATGGTCGATGAAAATGAAAAACACATATTTGAAAAAATATTTAAAAAATCGGTGGTTCAATCCCATAACGCTTTATTTGATTTTATATTTAATTTATATGTACTATCTGCTATGTTATTTATACAATATAATTTCCGTACCAATAAATTTTTTTTCTAATCAATTAATTCTTTTATTTAACAACTAACTTTATTATAATAAAATAGTTAATTTCTAATTACGGCCCTGGGGTTATTATAGTCTTTCTCTGTTACCCTTGAAAATTTCCTCACTTAACGTTTGGTATTTTCTTGTCTAAGTATTAACGTCTTTGAAAATTTCAAAAAAAAAAACAAAAAAGGAACATCACCGCAGAGACCTTGCCCTTCATATCGTATTTCTCGTACCATCGACCAATACTTAATCGTTTGTACACCGACGATGGCGCGGTTGCTAGTAATAAATAAATCGATTTTAATAAATCCATACAGTCTATCATTTCTCACACTACATATTTACTTTATCAAGTATCACTATGGCCGTGCAGACGACATAGCCACCTCGTTTTTTGGAAAAAAGGGTAGATGGCGATGGCACTTCGGCCTGTAAAAACCTCTTTAGCCTGTAAAAACCTCTTTATTGTTTATGTCTTGCAGGTAAATGTGTGCTCTACGAAAAATGTGGTCAAACGGAATTCTTATAATTGAAAATATTATAATACTAGAACTGCACTCCCTACTGTTATAATTTGGAGATATACAAACCAAATATTATGTGTATTCAATACTAATGCAAAAATTGATTGTGATTCAGGTTCATCGTTTGGCTGGGTATGTAATCAATTACTTACCCTCAAGCATAAATAATTTTAAAATATTCAACCGTTGTGACTATTAACGCACACATACACTGAACAAATATTAATGTATAATTGGTATTGTTCTAAAAACACATTATCGCAATAAAAATTATAATCGCCCGGTTAATATTTTAAAATAAACGAAATAGATTCGGATCGAAATTCAGTATTTTATACACAGTGATGCGGTAAGCACTATGCTAGTGTAATAATTATTTATAAATAAGTAAGACATAAACAAGACTTGTTAATATACAAAAACATTTGTACTTTGTTTACATATTTGACAATAATTTTGTGGAATTAGTTTTTTGTGATGGATAATAAAATAAAATTGTGTCGCGGAACAGTATAACGAATTAAAATATAAAATTACAGTAGTTAGTAGTGAGATTAAAAAGCAACTTTTCTAGAGGTAAGATTAAAAATAATATTCAATCATTCGTGAGTATCCAAAGAAACCGTAAAATTGTTTGTTAATGTTTGACAATAGTATCCGCACAGTGTATATCAGTTTGAAAAACATATTTAAATCAAAATAATCTAAAAAGTTCATGTGACCTTTGATAACAAATCGCATAATAATCGTGAGAAGTTAATTAAACCGGCAAAAACGTAATAGAACTACATATGACATCAGCATTTACCTATAATTATGTGGAGTACACATTTTAACTTTGAACAAAGTATATGTGTAATGCAAAGTTAGTATTCAAACTGCAGTTACTTGTCTTACCGTTGCTATATATTTATAACTCTACGTTTGACCTATATGAACTAATGATAAATTTACAAAGATCTCTGTTCTCTGTGTGACTTTTCTCTCGAATATTATCTGTCATATCTTTTCATTAGGGTCCATCTCTCACATCTATACATAATACATGACAACGGATTTGATCACTTTGCAACATTTTCAAGTATTTAAACCTTGGTATTTAAATGCACATCACTTTTAAATTTGATTAAGTCTTGGTCTCTATTTTAGGTGATAATATATTTTATTTCAAGTTTTTGATTCTGGTAGCTCTAAAAGCCGGGAAATGTATATACAAGTGGATCTCCATTATAGTTTTTTTGCAACATTGTAATTGAGCCCAATATTACATATATCATCTAAATTCTAACATTAAACTTTTTCTTTATAAACTATCTTGTGAACCATTCATCGGACTCAACGAAATACAGTTCTACTATTTCAAAAGCTTTAAGTTGAACAGCTAAGTTAAAACAGCTTTTAACGCGCTAAGTCGAATTTAAAATGTAGCTGCAGTTTGACAATTACTATGTTGTAATTGCGATACCCTGCTTCTTCTATATGAATTTTGTATAGTCCACATATTGAACGGGCTTTTCAAAAACATTTACTCATTGATCCTCTTTATTGGTCTGCAAAAGTTTAAATGCTCTTACTTTTAAATGCTGAGCTTGCATTAAAAGCATTAACAACAGGAAGCGATCACTCAATGAAATAATGAGTGTCCTTTGCTGTTCATCTGCTACTATTTCGTACGCAGCCTTAAATTTGGGGTACAGAAGCCCAATTTTTCAATATACTGCGGTTAGCAACTACCACCGGGTCCTCTCGATTTACAAACACCACAGCAATATAATATGCGAATGAGGTATCTCCGTCCTTTTTACCTGAATTTTGAAGTTATTTAGGTTCGCTTCAAGTGTTTGCACAGTATATAATAAATAACAAAAAAAACTTTATTTTTTCTTCTTTGACTCGAATTTAATTGCTTCTTTCTACCTCGATGGTTGATTGATAAGAGAGCTTCTTTTTATTATTTTTTACAGCAAATTATGTTTTATAATTAGTTAGTTTTATATATGTCTGTTAGGGGCATCAATGGTTAAGCCAATTATAATTAATTTACATTCAGCAAAAAACTGCATTACAAATTTGTTTCAACTACTCAATAGTAGATGGCAGTGCAGTTACAAGTATTATTCTGATTTCATTGCTAACTATATTGTAATGTACGCACTTAAATAAGAGGTGTACATTTTAAATTAATTAATCCTAATTTATATAATTACTTCAGCTAATAGATAATTGAATTAAATTATAATAGATAATTGTTCAAGATTTAACATAAGTATAGATTACAATTAATTTATTCTATTTAAAAAATTGAAGGTTTGTTTCTATTCTTTTTTTGTGTATGGCTAGTAGTATTCAACAAACGATTTAACGTCTCCAATTGTATAGGATGGTTGAGGTGTTTGCGGCCTGTCACGATGTTGATTTTTTTCGTGTTTGCGTATTCCGCATTACCATCAAACACTACCGATGTAATTATTTCTGCCATAATGTTTTAAAACATATTGTCACTGTAACATTTAATTTTTGTTTTAAATTCCATTGAACTTCTAAGTTATTGACAGTCAATATAGTAAGTTACAATACACTTATAAGAAATTTTAGTACAGTGAAGTGAGCGGTTATGATGTTTTAGCTGCATTTGCAGTAGAGAAACCAATTGCCGTCCACGCCTAGTTCTTCAAATTTTGAGCACATTAAGGTTCCTTATTAGTAATCCATTGTTTTCCTACTTTGAAATAAATTCATTGCAACTCGAAAATCTCAAAAAGTTGAAGCAGTTTCTTGATATGTTTATTTAATTTTAGTCATATAGTTCAATTATTACAAGACCTTCAAATTTCCATTTTAAAATAATTTTAACTAGGATTTGTTTTCCTGTATCTCCAATTTTAGGAGCATAGGGCGTCTACTATTCTGAACAATCTTACTCTATTTTGGGCTATTGCTTTAATTTCCGCCCATGATTTTCCTAGGTGTTTTGCCTCTGCTAGCATCGTTCTCTTCCATGTCATTGCTGGCCTTCCGACCTTTCTTTTTCCTTGCAGGTTCCAGTCTAATGATATCCTCGTTATATCACTTGATGCCTTTCTCAGTATGTGGTCAATCCATCTCCATTTTCGTCGCTTTATTTCTTTTCCAATGTCTGACTGACATGTTGTTTTGTGCAGATTGATGTTACTAATCGTGTTCGGCCAGAAGCACTTAAGTATTCATCGAAGGCATTTATTTACGAACACCTGTAGCTTCTGTATGATATTTCCTGTATGCTTCCATGTCTCACACCCATATAGTAGTACAGATTTCACACATGAGTTGAACATTCGTATCGTGGTCTTGCGCGACAGGACAGAAGTATTCCAGAATGTATATCTGGCTTTATTGATACGTTTGTGTATGTCTTCTTCTGTTCCTCCTGCTTTCTTTATTGTGCCAATTTGTATATTGTTTATGTGCATCGGTGTGGTTATATTTGTGTTGAGTCTCATCTTCTTGGTTTTCTTGATATTAAGCTTGAGACTAACTTTGTTAGCTAGATCTGATAGCTGTTGCATGTAGGAGTGTTTATGTGTGAGCAAGCATATGTCGTCTGCATAGACCAAATCATTGAGTTTACCAGTTAACCCCCATTGAATGCCATTAGGGGACTTGTTATCTAGTTTCCGCATTACACTGTCTAATACGATTACGAACAGCATTGGTGAGAGAACGCAACCTTACCTTACTCTTCGTATGTTGTAGTATGTTTCACTTTGTTTGCCTTTGTATTGAATTCTGTTCCCAGCATCCCGATATATTTCTTGTATGAGTTCTATTAATTCCTTTGGGATGCCCATTTCACAAAGTGTCTGCCATGTTGCGTTCTTGTTTATCGTATCGAATGCGCGTTCGAAATCGACGAAGAGCATATACAATGGTGAATTCCATTCATTGGATTGTTCAGTGATGATACGGAATGTGTTGATGTGATTAGTGCAACTTCAACTAGGATTAATTAGCCAATATGTGAAAGAACGTTAGATACGCTTAAACCCATTCGAAATCATTCGAAAAGTGTATTATAATGATATTCCAGAACAAGAGACAGATTTAAAATATTTGTAGTGTCTATTTGCATCTGGAACACGAGATACTAATATGCTTGAAACGCGCAGAATTCTTAAAATTATCTTAATGAGATAGTTCTTGTGCTATCATGACTAAATTCCTTAAATGTTTTTATTATTACCATTTAATTCATCATTGAACTTTTTTGTGTTCCACTGACACACTTTATAGGCTTTCGAAAGATTTGCCAAAAAGATCTTGAGTATCGCCAAGCATTTAGTTTATCATCTATTTAAAGCTACTTTTCTTGCAGAGGTTTTCTTTTTGGTTGTTGTAAACGTATGTATGTTGTAAACGTATATATAGTTAGCTGTGTGAATTGATAATAATCGGTTTTTACCGATGCATGAATGACGAGGCCTGGGTGATAAGGGATCCGAGGTTGCGGAAGCCCGTTACTACTGCAAATCTGTCACTGCTACTAACATCTACAAGCATCAATTGAGTCTTGGTCTCTAAAACATATGATCCTATATTTTGTACATAGATCGAATGAGCTTAAAATATAAACTGTAGCTCATGGAGCTACAAGAGAACATTCAAAATTTAAACGGTAAAAATGGTTCTGGATTTGATTTAATACCTCGACCAATTATAAAAGTACTACAAGATAAAGCAGTATGCAAACATGCTAAATATAGACGATGCTGTGTTTAGATTAAGATACGTTCTAAGGCAGTATGAAATGTAGCAGTATGAAAACATATCTCTGAAGAAAATGAAGCCCACAATAGAGGATAATGTTCTTATTCCTGCACTAGAGCAAGTTCACAGAATCACAGATATTATAGAACATACTCTAGAAATGGAAAAGATATATTCAATGATCTTTTTGGAAGTTGCGCAACCATTTGGTTGTGTATGGTTTAAAGAATTATAGTACAAGCTACATCGAAACCTTTTCAAATTGTTGTTACGCTTCGATCTTAGCTCACGAAAATTCTCGATTGAATTTAATTTAAAAATAAAATACTTGATTAATTTTTATAACACTTTTATTTTTTTTAAATACCGTTACGATAGAAGATTACTGTACACACACACTTTCATTTGTTCTATTCTTTTACACCGGCATCAATCACTGAACTGTATTTTAGTGTGAAGTTCGTTACGATTCACTCCGAATTTATAGTAAGGATTCGAACCGCTAAATTATGTTCGAACGGACACAGTTTGTGAATGAATCGCTTAATGGGCCCGGTTTTAGTTGAAAAAATTGCAATTCTAACTATGCCGTCTTGGCCACGATGAACTTCATCTACTCTACCGGTTAACCGTCATGTGCTGGCTAGGCCTCTTGTATCACCAATACGAGATCATTGACTTCCAAGTTTGATTTGGATTGGTACCATTTACTTCTTTGTTGAAGGTTGTGTAAATACTCCATGGACCATCTCGTTCAAAAAGCGTATGGCATATGATTCACCTTATGGCAGTGTTTAAGTATGATTGATCGCTTTCAGGAACTGGTATTATGGGTCTTCCGATTAGAAAATGTCCTAGTGTAAGGGCCTCAAGATCCGCTGGATCGTTGGATAGAGCTGCAATATAGGTCTGGGATTGAGACAAGCCTCGATTTGAGGCCGCCAACTCTGAAAGCTCCTTGAGCAACTTAACTCCCGCCTCTCACAACCCTCCGAAATGAGGAGAACGAGGCGTAATAATCTTCCATTCAATGTCTTCATTACTGCATATTGACCAATCCCATTTGACGCAATGATGCAAAACTGCTGAACATCCTTTATTTCATTGGCGGCAATGGAGCGTGTGGTACCAATATTTGGTACCACACGCTCCATTGGTAATGGAATTCACCCATCAATTGTTTGCCTTTCGTTGGACATACCTTAAAGCATTAAGTACAATTGTGAGTGATGTATTTGGCTCTCAACTTGCCTTGCACAGGACAAAATTGTTGACGAATGTGATTTAAATGAGCTTGTGGGCCACAATGCAAGTTGAATTCGTTGGTAAAATCAGCTGATGTTTTAATGCGTTATATGGCAAACAACTTTTTGCAAGACCTTCCCTGATTAACGGATTCTTATCAAGAAATGGATTAAAACTACGCAGACCATTGTTGGCACTGATTTTACCGGTCTAAATTAGTGATCGATGTTTTGATGGAAAGTGTAGTTGCTGAATAACCTGGATTATTCTATTGGTTGCTATTTCTCTCTCATTGATTGTGACATACTGTGTTGTAATTCTTTGGGAGACATTCCTTTGGCGACAGTTATTTATAAATCGATGCACCCATGCAAGGACATTTACAAGGTTTGTAAAATTATTCGATTATTTGATCAAGTCTTCCTCGACCTCGGTTGACAGAAACGTCACAATTTCTTCTTGGACAAATTCTTGTATATATTTATCTGAATCCACAGCTAAGTTTTCTCATCCACCCTTTGTACGAATGGTTCATTCAGGATGGAAGGTCCACACCACCACATATTGGCACTGCTGATTTCAGATGGCATAAGATCGCGCGAAATAAGATCAGCGGGACTTTTATCGGTTAGTGCGTGGTGCCATCAGACGAGCAAAACAACATCCTGGATTTCTGCTGGTTGGGTGAAGTTTTGATCCAGCTCAACACTATGGTCGAATCGCTCTATAAAATAATCTGGTCAAATTTGAATTTTATTGCTGCGAACTACTCGTTTAACCTGTCGTACAAGCAGAACAGCTACGCACAGTTCTATACGTGGAGTAGTTATTTTTTCAGCGGTGCTACCTTGCTTTTGCTGAAAAGTAGGTTGACAATGTAATTGTTATGGGCATCAATGCAACGCACATAAAGCTCGGCCCCATATGTAGATTGACTGGCATCGGCAAAGCCAATTAGTTTGATGATATAATACATTTAGGCGCACATCACACACCTGGGCTAGTTGACCGTAGTATTCTACCCAAAATCGTTGTTGCACTTGGGGTAATAGATCATCCCAATCTAGCTGGAGCATCCACAAGTGTTGTAGAAACATTTTCACCTTAACAATTATTGGCCCAGCATACCCATCGGTTTAAAAATAATCGCCAGTTAGGAAAGAACCGTTCTCTTCGTGGCTATCGCATCTATTGGCTTACGTTTAATGTTGATTCGGAACTGATCGTTTTTTGTATCCTAAATCAGACCCAATGTTTTAGTTGTTGCGTACAATCCATCTGATTCGGATTTTATCTCACGATCCTTTTCAGAGGCCTTTGGAAAATTCATGGCTTCATCGATCGCAATTTGTTTTAGCACTCTTGTTGCGATGAAGGGTGCACATGATGTTCCATATGAAATTGTATTCAGCTTGTACTGCTCCAGTTTAGCATCGGGCGACCATCAGAACGATGGAAAACCAATCATCCTGGATGGTATTGCCAATCATAAGTTCGTCATTGAGTGCCATACCACTAGATGTTCGTGCACTCGCATCAAACACGAGATTCACATACCAGTGTGGTATTTACATAAATGTTATTCGTGAGTTGACTCATGTGTTGCTGCATCTGGATGTATTCGTTGATAAATATCGTATTTTGGGTTTTGGCCTTAGCCCCTTTCCGGAATCGGTTTTCTATATATATCGAAATAATTTTTTGGCTATCCCCAATGATTCACCCCGTTCATTTTTATTCTGATGAAACGGTAATCGTATACACCGTAACTTCCATCTTCTTTTCTGTAATGGTTTTGATGAAGTGACACTCACTTGCAAGTTGTTCGGATCATAAAATTGGATTCGAATCGACCGACACCAGTTCCCAGAATTGTTTGACCATGTTTATCAACTCGGAAAATTGATCATTCGCCGTGTCATTTAATACAGTAAAGGTTTGGTGATTTGTTACCTTTCCTCCCACGATATACCCAAATTCCAAGTTTTACAATACTAATTGGTTTGTTGTAATGCTATTCCATCCTTGATACATTGCAGAAATAGTTAACCACCAATTAGAGCATCAATTTTTCCCGGTATTGTAAATATCAGTTGGAGCTTGATCGTTTTTGTGAGTAGCTGCTTCGTTGTTTTCGGTACGACTAAGAACCATATGACGTGAAAACGTCGATTTAATTTCAGTTTCGGCTTTGTATTTGATTGTGGTGCTCTTTTCGTCTAGACCCGTAATTCTGCTCGCCACGAATTGTTTCTGCTATATTATTGATCGGCCAGCCCAATCGTTATAAAATTAGATATTGACGCTGAATCCAACAAAACTCTACCGTTGTGATAGATGCCCCGCACATCCTTAAATAGAACGATCGCAGTGTACAAAATCACTT
The DNA here is from genome assembly GCA_963556175.1 of Tipula confusa. Lineage (NCBI taxonomy): Eukaryota > Metazoa > Arthropoda > Insecta > Diptera > Tipulidae > Tipula > Tipula confusa. The sequence goes on along the minus strand of OY744475.1, from coordinate 162,431,355 downwards.
GATCATTAATTATTGACGTAAATGCACACGTCGGTAGTTTTGTTGCCATTGATGTAGAGTGATAGACGTTCGACTGTGGCATTTGTGACGTCGCCGTTTTGTCGAAAAATGTGTGCAACAACGTGTTGTGTTACACATAGTACTATCATCATAAGAACAAAACAGTTTACCCATTGATGTTCCAGATGTCAAGTCGATAGAATTTCGTCACCATTTAGTATAAATATATGACATTTAGGCGATTATACATATACAAATATTTTGATTATTTTAAAACGATACCAGTAGCGACATCTAGCACGGTAATGGGCTAATATACCATGGTAGTACTATGTGTATTTATATTATATAAATACTCGTTTTTGGATTGTGTAATGACTTATGATTTGACTCAATACGATCACTTGTTGTATGTGGTATTTAATGTAACTCGATGCGTAGATTGTGGTATGTAGCGCAACAGTTTCGCTCGATCGTTTAGAAAGTTGCGCATTCTCTCAAACGTTAAAAATTCGGTCGATCTTAATTGAAACTCCCACGCTTTTTTGGATTCTGAATCAAAACACGCCAATAGCACGCTAACAAAAAGCATGTCACACTAATTTACAGGTTGCTCCAGACTTTTAAATTCACCAACACGATTAGCAAACGTATCGTTCAAGGCTTGAAGCTCAATACCCGACCTACATTTGATCAGTTTTTTATATAGTAACTGTGAAACGTGATGTTCGATGATCAACCGGTTGTTGTCATAACGATTATAAATCACCTTGCATGCTTGATTGTAGCTGTCTTCAGAGAGTGCTATATACTAAATAAACCGCACTGCATCTGCTTCGAGTACACCTTGGAGATATGTACACTTTTGTATTCCATCTAGTTCTTCTCGACGGTGCACCAACGGTGAAAAATTGTTTTTAAACTGGATCCATTTGCTCTAGCTTCCGTCAAATGTCTTCAATTAGACATACAGCAGCTTAATTCGCACGTTTCCTTGATTAATCGCGGTTATCGTATTGCTAATGTTCGTCTGTTTGGGACTTTTCGGTATTACATCATTATGATGCAATTTTAGACTGTAATACGTATCCTCGAACACCTCTAAATCTTCATCCAATGTGGACGGATCTTCCGTGATTTCTATGAGTTCGCGGTGATATTTTAAATATTCGTCGTAGATTGCAACTAATGCTGCCAATCTGACTTCCGTTTCATTGAGGTTTTCCATTTTGTTAACTACGTTAGTTGGCTAATTTAGTAAGCCGCCCTTTTACGCTTCCTCGTAATTTAATTAGCGATTGACGCTTTTGTTCGTCTGCCATTATAACCTTGTTTCGAATTGATAAAAAAAAATTTTGCAATGACGAAATAATTCCCGCTTGCAGGTTGTAGATGAAACAGATGTCCACTCGATCTCTTGAAAATCGTCGTTCATCCGACTCGAAGGACTATATATATATATATATATATATATATGTTACGCTTCGATTTTAGCTCACAAAAATTGATTGCAATTCTCGATTGAATTTAATTTAAAAATAAAATACTTGATTAATTTTTGTATGAACACCTTTATTTTTTTAAATTCCGTTGCGATAGAAGATTACTGTACACACACACTCGTACATGTATTCTCTTCTCTTACACCGGCATCAATCACTGAACTGTATTCTAGTGTGAAGTTCGTTACGATTCACTCCGAGTTTATAGTATACGGATTCGAACTCCTAAATTAGGCTCGAAACACAGTTGAAATTCTAAAAATCCTATATAATCGATGGGCATTTTTGTGTAAAATATGCAGATATACCGTAATGAAAAAAACAAGCTATACAGAAAAATTACAAACAAGCATTTTACTAATAAAACACATTATGCCAGAATGCCAATCGTAATTAACTCTAAAGAACGAATTGATCACCAAATAGAGGAAAATGTATTGGCTCATAGTTAGACACTCTGAAATTCCTACACATAATAAATTGCTCCTATAAATCGGTAAACTTTGAAACTAGGACTTACGAAATACAGCTTTGGGGCTGTACTTCGGAAACTATAACGTTAAATTAATTCTGACGTTCCAAAATAATGTACTTCGGAATATTATAAATTCCCCGTCGTACATTCGAAACGAAGACCTACACGGAGACTTAAAGATGGTCATGGAAGACATCAATTAAAAAATTGTAGTGTATTGTGTCAAACATGATTCCAGCCTTTGACTTAGTCTATACTATGTGCTTAGTCTATGCTAAACAGGTTCTCGCATTGTACATTAAGAAACTGACACATTTGAAACACTAAGAAACTGAGTTAAAAATTACCAGCAAGAGACAACTATGCTAACTACCAAAGAGATTGAGGAGCAGCTAAGTTTGCTCGTCGAAAGCGTCAGTATAAAAAAAAAGAAGTTGCAATGAAGAAGAAGTCAATGTAAATAGTCATTTCTTATCAACCGAAAAACGTGGGTTAAACGGCAGATATTAGGTGAAAATTCCATTTAAGAAAGATTACGTCAAACTAAAGGAATTTACAAGAAAGGATAATATCAGGTTACTGTGGGTCTCGAAATAAAGTTTATGAAGAGAATCATATACGATTCTGCGAAACCAATGGTAAAAATTGAACACTGTCATTTACGGTCCCGGTGTTGCCAGTATTCTAGCTGTGAGAGCGCTGCTATAACTAGCAACAGTGGAACATTAATTTAACCCAAAAGCTATGCTGAAGTCATATCAACGGACTTTTACGTGGACAACCTGCTAACTCGAGGTGGCATCATAGATTAAAACCTTTCTACTTTACGAATACTTTATTCATAAGACATATGCTGGCAGAAATCATTCAAGGGTGACAACCTTTGTTACAAATATGATCTCAGAAATAAGACAAATTCTTCCAGTAACGCAACATGGCTTCACATGAGGACTCAGCATATCATATCGCGTGGCATAACCTCAAGAGATAACTAAAGCAATAATGGAGGTATGGGCTATCATTCTTCCACCGTATGTCACCTCGACGGGAATCAATAGAATGAATGAACAATAGAAAAGGATGAATATACAGCACACTGGAAAACGAAGCAGAGCATCAGAAGTATTTACATGAATAAATGTAAGAGTAGATAGACACAACCAGTATAGATCGTTATTTCAAAGGATTTCTAACTATACGACAAATAAGTCGTATAAGTACGAGATTCACCAATAATGCAGTGAGAAATGTTTTAATATTTAAAGGAGTATTTAAAGGATATTTAAAGGTTACAAATTATGTCAAGAACATAATGACATTAGATTGTTGATGGTAGCCCTTCTTACTCAAAAGTAAGGGCCACAAGACGTACAAAGGATACATAGCATGGTTCGTTTATATGGTGACAAAAGCCTTACATATCGAAATAGTAAGCAGTTTAACTACGTATGGAGGCCTTCATAGCAGCCTACAAAAGGTTTACATCCAGAAAGGGCTATGTACTGATATCTATTCTGATAAAAGATCATGTTTTGTTAGCATAAACCTCTTAAAAGAAGAAATATTATTTCACCTCAATAACAACGCTTCCAGCCGAAATAGCAAATATATTAGTTATTGAAAAACTCAATTGACATTTCATACCACCTTAGTTCACGCCTCATTTATTAGTGGCATATTGGAAGCTGGCAGCAGTTTTTAACTGCTGTATATAAATATACAAAATTTTGGTTTGGAAATCGAAAGCGGAGCTTCAACCGAATTAAATTTCAAAATAAGGACAACGCTAGATATCACCGCATTAGAAGCAGAGATAGCAAATAGGAAGAAAAATCCCTGTTTAATAAGAGATTAATTATGTTCATTATTACACTAAGATCCACCTAACATTCTGAAGTATTCTATTATTTGGAATATTCTGGATCATTATGTTCGTGCGTAGGAAATGAGTAACTTCCCGAAATATTATACTGCAACTTGTAACGAGCAACTTTTGTGCTCGTTCCCCTGGGACCAAATCTCATTATATGTTGTCCACGCCGGTTTTGTTTTGTTTTTTATATTTTATTTATTTTTAATGTAAGTGTTGTTGTATACCTACTCATTTCCCCTAAATTAGTTTTTTTTAAATTGTGTAACGGGTTATGAGGAGGTATATAAAGCGTGTTTGTATGTTTTTTTTTATTATTAAAATGGCTGGAACCCTCAAGGATTCCGCACTCAATGCCACAACGGGCCCATGGTGCAAACCTAGGATTCTATTAAATTTCACAAAGGCGAGTAGCTGCCTTAGCAAACTGAATCAGCTTGAACCAAGGCAGGGAAGACACTTGATCTAACCGAATAGACCTAGAGTTGAAGACCTGAAGCCTAACTCCTTCAAAGGCCGGACAACTACAGAAAAAGTGAATGCAATCATCAACCTCTTCGAGACAGTCCTCACATACACCATCCTGAGCTACACCCATGCGATGAAGAAGATCTTTGAATCGGCCATGACCTGTAAGAATCCCAACCAGGATCCTCAACTGATCTTTCCTTAAAGACAAAGCAAACTTAGTCGACCTCAAATTGGGTTCACTAATAAATTGTTTCGCCCAGCGGCAGCCAGACGAAACACGCCAATTTTGTTTTGCAACAGACATAATGAATTTCTTAATAGCTTGCTTACCCAAACTAAAAGAAAGGGGAGTAGCTGGTTCAGTGCCGAAAATTTCCAAACGAGAACCAGCTTTAGCTAAGGAGTCCGCGAACTCATTGCCCTCGATGCCACAATGAGCCGGAACCCACATTAGTGAGACTTTATTTAATACGCAAAGACGATTAATGTAAAGTTTACAATCCTTGACTAGTTTGGAAACAGTCAAAGGGTTTATTAATGAATCGAGCACAGCTTTACTATCAGTACACATTATGATGTTTTCCTCAGCAAAGCTATACTTTAAAGCAGCAAACACACAATGCGAGAGCGCAATCAGTTCCGCCTGAAATGCTGTACAGTACGAACCCAGACAACCAGACGAACTCTGAACCAACGCGGGACAGTATGTTCCAAACCCTGCAGAAAGTTCAGAGCGCGATCCATCCGAGTAGATTACTATAGATTCAGACAATCGTTTTTGAAAGACCTGCGAAGCCCACAGATCTTTAGACGGATATTCTACCGAGAATGAATTGAAAAAGTCAAACTCAGGTAGCAGTCTGTCATTAACCATATCAATTTCTGGTATAAGTGAATTGTACCGAGAAATAATGAGCCTATGACCCAAAATGGATCCGAAACTATTCCAAACCCCTAAGCACCTCAAACGGAACGCCGCAGAACACGCCGACCCAAGTATGAAAGAGTGCAACTGAGGCAAAGAAAGGATAGCTTCCATAGCAATAAGTGGTGTGGGGGACATAGCACCGGTAATAGCCCGACAAGCAGTGCCCTGTAAGCCACAAAGCTTCGCTATGGATGATTTCAGATTAATCACTGGCCACCAAACGACCGATGCATAAGAGATCATTGGCAAGACCATAGATTTGTATATAAGAGCTAACGTTTTAGGAGTCAGTCCCCAAGATTTACCAAAAGCTCTTCTGCATTGCCAAAAAATGGCAGTAGCTTTTGACAGCTTACTATCAAGATGCTTCTTCCAGGAAAGTTTACTATCAAGGAAAACACCAAGATGCTTGACATAATCCGATCTAGTAATAACTTTGCCAAAAAGAGATGGAACAGAGAAGTCACCAATATGCCTGCGCTTGGTGAAAACAACTAAGTCCGTATGTTTGTAGGTTAATCGGGAGGCGTAATTTAGAAAAATTTGAGAAGAAAACAAAAAGCAAAACGTGGTTAAAGTAATCCACAAAATTTAAAATTAAGAAAAGAAAAATTATAAATTATGTAAAAATAAAAGTTTGAATTTAAATTAAAAATTGTGTAGTATCACTATTTTTAATTCGTGTTGTAAAATAAAATAATAAAATAATTTGCCACAAGAATCGACGGTATGATGTCATTAAAGGTTAATAACGTGACGCATAAAATGGGTGATGTATGTATACCACGAGATAGACCTACCAGAGAATGTTGGTGTTATTATTTATTTGTGTGTGTGTGCATACAAAATTAGTGTTATTTAAGTTTGTTTTTATTTTGTGAATTTAATTAAGAATTTATTTAAGTTATTTAAGATTTTTTTTTTTCTCAAATTCATTTCGCTTTTTTCTCTATTTATTTATTTATTTTAATTAAAGTAACTGTTAAATTAAAATATTTATTTTGTGATTTTGTTTAGTAATGTGACTCCGCCTTCCCATCTTTATGCTTCCTTGCGGTTATTCCAGCTCCCAATCACGCCTTGCAAACCCCACCCCCATCAGCTCCTGAGCTCTAGCCGGCTTTAATACCGCAGCAGGGCCTCTGCTGGGAGAATTTCTGTTAACGCCATCGGAGTGTCGCTCCCACTTGTGTCGTTTTTAATGACACGAATGGGACTCACACTTCGATCCGTTACAAACTACTAAAAGCTAACTTAACCCATCTATAAATAGTACAATATAGCAGCGCGGCTTTGTAATATGTTAAGTCTACTAGACAGGTTCTACATCTGACATCAGCAACAATAATACGGTTTTATGTTGCAACAAAAAAATATTTGCACAGCAAAAATGTATTTGAATAGGCATTTTTGTACTCATTGAAGTACATAGCCGACATCAAGTAAACATTTCGGCTAAGTTGTCATATTTATTTTGTATAAAAGAAGTGAATTATTTCCAATAAAAAGCAGGATATAAATAACTTTCAAATATTTACGTGCATGATTAGTAAAACCCCACCAGTAGTAATTTTGTAATAATTATATAATATTTATCCTGGGACTTAGCCGTTGCGGTATATCATAACACATATGAATTAATTAAGATAGACAAATTGCTAGATGACTGTTGCCTTTAAGTGCCATTAAACTGACGTACTGTAAAGATTTCAGAACCTGATTGGACTGATGGTATAAGAGCCAGTAGCCATATACCTTAGCAGAAAGGTTATATTTTACTCAAGAATGAAAACTATAATTCAATTTCGCTTAGACTTGTATTTAATTAATGGAATTCCATTGACAACCACAAAGTACTGCGAATACCAAAATAACACGTATTTCAAAGAGAAATCAATCAATGTTCAAACCTTTATAAAAAAAATTAAAAGCCAATCATTTCATGCGTATGTTTCGGCTTACGAAAAGATAACAAAAATTGAATTAATTCCATGAACGAAAAATTACAAAGTTATTGCACTTTCTGGGTGATTTCCCTTTAAACTTCTTTTTTATTTTTTTACAAAAGAACCCGGGTTTGCATGTATGCTCACAAAATACACTATAATACATGTGTACAATTTTTTGTATGAAAAATGAGAAAAAGTTGTCAAAGACCACAGTATTATCATTATCATTATCATTTTTTTTAACTTCGCGTCTAACGTTATTTTTAGGCTTTCATTCATCGTCGTTTCTTTATACATCAACAGAAAAGAAGCAAAATAATTTATAATTATTATATTTGAGTAAATTGTATAAATAAATCTCAGTAATATTTCAACCGCCTTAGTAATAAAGTTACTGTGTGTTAAAAATAAATTTTAAGTTCAATAGTGTTGTTTGTGTAGGTTATTACTGAGACAAAAAAAATTAATTTTAAAGTGTTTTAAAATTTAATTAGTAAAAAATAAAAATATTTCGTGTAAACTACATAATTACTGTCCGTTCCAATTAAAAAAAAAATAATAAAAAACTTATTGAAGTTTTTTACGAATTTCTTATATAATCCTAGTGTAAATAAAGTGAATAAATTTAGTAGACACAGGTAAACTATTTTAAAAGTGATTTAAAATTAATTAATTAAAAATGTTCGATCACAAAAATTGAAACCAAATAAAAAGATGAAGAAATTTGTGTGTATGTGCTAAATAATATTGTAAGTAGCCCGACATGATTGTGCGTAAGTTTGTAAAATAGTTTTTAATTCAGCATATTCGACACATTCAGCAAATTTATCACACAAGAAAATTTTTCTAGATGTCATATGGAATCTATCTACTCTAATACTGTGTGAAGGTGATTTTATTTTAAGATTTTTTATTTTGTTTTTTCTAATTTTTGTAAGAATATTGTTTTAAAACAAAAATTTTCTTAACATGTCTCGCGAGTGCGACTAATCTATTCATTGTTATCGGGATATATAAATGAAATTGGGATTTTCTTAGCCGCAATCATACGCTTTATCTTAAGCAAATTCTTTTATTTTATCTAAGTAAAAAATTTACGACAAATATAACCAAAGGGTTAAGATAAAAAATAAAAAATAAAAAATAATTTTTTAGCTAGCTATAAATTATATTTTAAATATTTACACATAACGCTGTTATCGGATTATATTTAATATATTTAATATATTATGTATATTATGTATATATAGTACTTATATATTACAAAAAAAACAAATTAGTGTATGTACATAATATCAAGTTGATTCATCTTAAATACAATTTTGCATCAATTTACGGGATAGTTCCGTTACCTAAAAAATTTTTCCGTTAATCGATTGAAAAATTTTCCAAATAAAAGCTCTACAAAAACAGGGTGCCGTTGGATGCCTCAACAAAAAATTTAAAACAAAAACTAGTAAATTAGTTTTTCGATAATTTCTATTCTTTGTTTATTATTTAACCTTTAGACTTGAGCGTACGACTTAGTGGCCGCAACTGCGTACATATACTTTTAACCTTATTTGCGGGAAGCAATGCACTAAAAAATGAATTGATATTCTTTTGTTATGTTACTGTCTGCTTTGAAGCATTTTTTGCATTTTTAGCGCGAATTGCCTATATAAAGCACGGTGGCGGTTTATATAGGCTCGTAAAATAAATTCAGGCTGGGCTATATAACTATCAAGTTATATCTAGACGATATATACGTACACAAAATTGTGCTTGCGTTAACTGATTTTTAGTGGTGTTCCACTTGTATATACGTTTGAAAAAGTAAATACACTTACATGTAGCTCGATCAAAGCCGTCTTCAATCTTTTGAGATTTTTGAGCTCGTTTGATAAAACTGCTAAAGAACCTCGTAACTTGAATTTGGACAATGTTAAATGGGTAAATAAAAAGTCACATGAATATTTGATTGACTAATTACATATATCGCGAAAACTTCTATACCGAAATAATGTCTACACTTGAGCGAAAAGTTCGAGTTGTGAGAAATGATCTCGAAATACCAAATTATGAATTATGATATTTTTTGTAGTGACCATTTCGTTATCTCATTATCGAGCCATTCTAAGCTTAATTTTGTATTCTGGATTTCATGTAATATCTCAATCAAAATTAGCCCGGAGAATCAAATAATATTAATAATATGATGATTGATGAGATCTATAACGACGGCGGACGTGTTGTCGTTATTTTAATCATTCAGGTGTAGATGGTGTGCAAAGCAAAGCTCAGTTTCGATCTGATGAGGAATTATTAAAAATTAATTGTCATCTCATCAGGCCATGGCGACCTAGTGCTATGTGAAACTGCTACTTTACGCTCTATATCTGAATAATTCTTTTGTGTTTGTGTAGCGATGATCGCTATAGATCTGTGTTGATTAATTGTTGTGCTGTGTTGTATCGTGTTATATAGAAATAATTCCCCTCTTTAACTTCATTTTTTCTATATGTGTAGAAAGAAGGTAAAAGAAGTGAAAAGGAGAATTATTTTTATTTCATAACTAGCCGTCATCGGCCACGCGTTGCTGTTATAATTGCTTGGCCTGAGCTTTGTTGATGGTGATTAAAAATACCAATAGAATTGGAAATTGAAATCTCTTAAATTGAAATGGCATATTCGTTGAAATCATAGGAATGCGAGGAATGGGATATATTCACGTTTGAATGTTCCTATAAAAATTGTTGCTTCTACAACGTTGCTCATTAATTGTTTACTGATTAATTCGCAATTGTCGCAATTGATGATATTTTGCAACATGATTACAAGATGATTTTCAATTGCAGTACGTGTGGTAGAAGACATCTTTGTGTGAACGATCAGCCAATCGTGATTCTTATATAATTGGTTTGCATATTGGGGAATATTTTTTCATCCAATTCTTTTTTTGACGTCACTTAATTGAAAAAGTTATGAGGCAATGAAATGGGTCCTGAGGTCAGATCAACCGGCACCTTTTCGTTCCCAATTTCTAGCAATTGATGTGAGAATATCTGCAGCTGAACGTCAAAGTAGAGTACTTCATGCAAGCCTTTATTTCGTTCGCTGGTGTTGGTCGAGAGATTACAAGTAATGTTTGCCTAAAATCTCTTGCAAGCAACATTAATGCATTACCAAATGGTCTGATGTTTCAACGGAAATCTTTCGATCATCGATCAAAAGCCTTGAGGGTTTTTTTTGTGTGCCATTGTGCATTCATCCCAAGCAACAAGTTTGCACATAGGAGTTTCAATGAATTGTATGTTCAATGACAATTTCAAGGCGGAATGAGCGGTTCTTCCATCTGGTAGGAATATCGCGACTATTCCGAACGACGCTAGAACTAACGCTGTGTCATTTTGCGATCGCATTTCTGTTAGAATCAATCTTAAGAATATTTTACCAGTTCCTCCTGCATCTAGGAACAAGATTTCTTCAACTTCATTATTGGCAGTTTGCAGTATTTGATTGTAAATGCCTTTTTGCTCAAGCGTTAGCTTAGGAATATTTGATTGCAAATATATGACAAAAGGTTCCCCTTGGTGTAATTTTGTTTCCGATTCGATAATGGCAACTTCGCAATTGATTGAAAACTTATTCGCGCTTTCTAATGTATCTGTGAATTCCATGTATTTCTGAATAAATTCAGAGCTTGACATGCACTGCTGAAAGTAGTATATGTAACGCCGTTGACAATTCTCAATTGCTGAAAAGACGTTGTACAGGTTTAAATGATTTTCTACTCGCATTCTAAGTGCAATACATAAAATGACTTCCACATACATTAGTGGATTGGCAAATGCGTTATTTTGGCATAACGTAAAGAAAGCAGTTAACGTTGTAGCCGGTGGATTCATCAAAATAACTGCGTTGCTTATGTTCTAGATGTACTGCTAAGTGAACAACGGTTGGGGTTCGTTCATGTATAGGAAATGAAAGAATTCGTCATGCAGCTTCACTTCTTTCTGCTTTTCACTTCTTTCTAGTTGTACGTCTAAAACTGCCTGCTCGCTGCTTTTATTGACGTACCTTCAAATGTTTTTGATTGATTTGATCGCGAATATGAAACAATCCACTGGTTGTCTACTTCGATGTCACCGTTTCGCACTTGTATGGTTACTAATTTAACGCTATCGTCTGCTGATCTTCTTCTGTATAAAGCATAGCCTTCTTCTGTATGAATTTAGCCCGAAAGTGCTAATTTTATAGTAATGGAATGGGTGAAATACATGTCGCAGCATAATTCAGGTGGATATTATGTCGCGAGAAATTTAAAAAAATAACAAAATTCTAAAAAATGAATGATGAATTTGCTGAATTTGCAAAGTTTATAGGAAGAACCCTATATGTCAGATTAACACAAAACTTAATTTGCGAATAATAGGCAGACTGTAAAAATTACAAAATAGTAATTTACTCGAACCTACACGAGCATTTGTTAAAGGTGAAGTCCGACCCTTAATTAGGGTATATGACAGAGATAGTATCGCACTATACTTAATTTTTTTTTTTAATTTCTATGGTGTTTACCAAAACTTTCTGTAATTAAAGCCAAACTCATCGCATAGCACACGCCGATATACAAAAAAAAAATTAAATAAAATTCTCGAACTGGTGTGGTGTTAGTATCATTCAAAACTATAAAACAAAAATTTTAATTTTATCGTTACTATGACAATTTCAAAAAATAACTTACACTAATATAAATCTAATTTTTCTTCATAGTTTTAATTCTCACTAATATTTTAACAAATCTAGAATTTGTACAGCCTACTTATGAATTCGGCTTTTACTACAGAGGGTTTTGGTGTATACTCAAATTAGTTGTCCATATTTATGAAATGTCAATCAATTTTTTTTAGATAGAGAAATTAAAATACAAGTGGAAACTTTAAACAAAGACCGTTTATTTTATTTAATTTTGACTATTTTATAGTAACAAATGAAATATTTTAGTTATAATATGTGAATATGTTAGTTAATATAATCGTATTCTTTGAAAAACTTTCTTTGAAAAATTTTGAAAAACTTCAAATGAAAATTAATAAGTTCAAATATCTGTTGCTAACAGCGCCAGAAACAACTCGCCTGGAGTTGATTCTGGCTTTGTCAGCCATTTTCTGTTGCGAGATTATGTTACAACAGAATATTAAATACTGTTGCTGATTCTGTTTCTATTGCAAATGTACCTAACTGTTTCTGGTTCTTGTCACTCCAAGGCTTTACTCTGTATAAGGAATCGATTTCTCTAAGAGTTACTTCTTCATAAGATAAATAAGCTTTATTTCATTCAAATAGACCAGTGTCAAGATCACTTATTTGGCAAGGTTGACTATTTGCGTCTGTTGTTTTGCTTTTTTTCTTGCTTTTTTTATTATAAAAATTTATCAAGTAAGGGTTATCCCTGATGATTTAGTGTATTATCTAAGAAAGTGCCTTATGAGTGTGACTGAGGTAACATTTTCGATATATATAAATCGATTGGAAAAAGTAATTTTTAAAAAGCTATATTTATAAAAGATAAATGTGTAAATTAGTAACCGAAAAATAAAAAAGTTTTGCGCAAATTGAACTTAATTATTTTTTAATCGATGAGTGAGTATCCGCAGAAAAGCTATTAATAAATATTCGTAATACTTTTAAAGTTAAAATAATGAACAGACTTTGTGTATGTGCACTTGACCCATTAAAAACATAAATATTCACGAGATTACGCCAAAATCATATGTAGTTCATATATCAATACTATTTTAATTTATTTATAAAATGAGCGAGAGACAATATTGAAAATGAGCATACTTATTCTAATGTAGTAGTATAGTGTTGTGGTATAGTATGAGTAGTATGCTACTTATGATCTAATTCAAAAACTAAAACAATACCACGTGCTATTCATTTGTATTCTACAAAACGTTTTACTTTACTACAACATATATTATGTGTCAGTAAAGTGTTATATACGTTATGCAAACAGAAATTTGTCACTGACCCCGTGTATTTATACAATCCATTGCACATATAATTTTATCTAATGGTATATTTTATTATGAATGGATTTATGTATACTAAATATTTTTTATAGTTTTTCGATTACGACCTTAAAACATGAAGCGTAAGAATTAAGATTCGATACGAGTAGAAAAATATAACGTCAGTAAATAATTTTGCTTGTTTAATACTTGTTTCGAGTTATTTTAACCTTTTACTGCACGATCTCGTAATTTACTACGGTTTATTAGCTATCTGATTACAAAAACGAAGATCAAAATCAGAGGTTTCATCTTTATCATATCTTGCAAATATCATTTTTTCTTTCAAATGGCAAACTATTGTTTATTAAAATGTTTATTTTATTTTACACTTTAACTCACCGTATTTATGGCAAATGAGGCGAGTGGATTGGTGAAGTGGCCATCTCTATATAAGCAAGCAATTATAGCTCAGAAATTTAAAAGAATCGCTAACATTGAAAATGTTATTGGAGCAATAGATTGCACTCATATAGAGATACCAAAACCAAAAGTGCACCAAGAAGATTTTTATAATAGAAAAAGATTCCACAGCGTACAGATGCAAGCAATAGTTGACCATCAAAAAAAAATGTACGAGCGTGTTTGTAGGAGAACCTGGTTCGATGCATGACGCAAGGATACTGAGACGGTCAGATATTTTGAAAAAATTATCTGAAAGGCTGGAAGATAATATTTTAACAAAAACATTTTTTTTAGGAGATTTAGCATATCCAAAAATTTATAGATGGCCTCCATACAAAATTAATGAAGAAACTAGTGATGAGAAGAGGCAATTCAACAAGCTGCATTCTTCAACACGAATTTTGGTAGAACAGGCCTTTGGTCTATTAAAATCCAGGTTTCGAACAACCATTCTATAGAAACAGGTTCCCCTGCACCCAAATTAACCGCATCAGAGCTAGTCTGTGCTGGTCGATCGCCCAAAATATTGTAAACTTTGTCAAAAAATTCAAAAGTAGAATGAGACTCACCACTAGTCTTCATTCTATTTTTAGCTGCTTTAGCAAATTGCGCCATTTAGACTTAACTTGCTCAATAGAAAAATTCTAAAAAATAACAATAATATTAATAACTTAGTATGGTTTAATTATTTAATTTGGATATGTATTATAAGATATGAATAAGCTTGTAATCCACAAAATTTCGAATACCCTCACTCACCCCCCAACGAAACCACAACAACTTTCAAAAAATATATCTCTCCAAAAACCAAAATGACCTCATCAACATTTTGAACTTCACAACCAGTTTGGATTTCAAAAAAAATCCCATTACAAATAAGCACCTGTCGATGATTATTTCAAAATTGAAACCAGTTGTGAAATTCGAAAACTAACTGATGTGTTTCCATCAAAAAGTGAGTGAAACTCACTTCGGAGCCCTTCGTCGGAGTCCTGCAGATTACAAGTTCATTCATATAATGTATCACTCATGTTACTCCGTGATAGCTAACAATTATGTTTTCTAAACTAAATAGTTACCACACTTTTTAAGTTAAGATATTCTTTTATAAAAGGCCATAGTTGTCGTCGGCTTTGTGGAATACTCTTTAAATCCTTATATTCATCCATAATATAAAAACATATAGTACTATCGTCATAAGAAAAAAACATTTTACCCATTGATGTTCCAGATAGCGGATCGATAGAATATCGTCAACATTTAGTATAAATATATGACATTTAGGCGATTACACATATAAAAATATTTTGATTATTTTAAAACGATACCAGTAGCGACATCTAGCACGTCAATGGGCCAACATACCATGGTAGTACTATGTGTATTTATATTATGATTCTTGGCGTATCTCTTTTAAGATATATTAATATACACACACAATGATTATAATGAATAGGATAAAATATTAAATGGTTTATGTATATATGTATATTAATTTATTTAAACACAAAAAAACTAATAAAATAACAATATTTATTTAATTAAATTTAAATTACAACACCAGTAACGATATATTTTTAAAATTCAAACATAATTTTGACAGCTGTAACCAAAAAAAAAAAGAAAACAAGAAAATTCTCTTTCCATGATAAATGAGTGCGTTTAAAAAATGCACTCATTTATCAAATGCGGTAAAAAAAATCACGATATTTTTTATCATTTTTGCTCGATTGAACACTAGGAATGAATAAATTAATGAACAACGTAGGAATTTCATTTGGAACTTCTCTTTTACCGAATCGATGAACTCATTAGGGAATAATAGACACATGAAATTCATGAATTATAAAAACAATGAGTTCATTCATAGGTAAGGATAGGTTAGGTTAGAGTGGCTGCTAACGCACACTTAGACCGGTGACGGTCCATTGTGATACCAAAGGATCCTACTCTCCTTTCACCATGCTCTGAATGGTTCTTTAATGGAACTATTCAGAGCTACTTATGTAGCGTAAGATATCTCGCACATTGCAGTTCTCGAGATCCATAAGGCCGTCGAAACAATACTTGCCCAGATGTACCTCCTATAAGCTAGCGCCGGGCATGAGCAGAGGAAGTGGTTCACAGTCTCTTCCTCCTTTTCATCCATACAGCTACATTGCATGTTATGGTGTTATTGTACCTCTTTTGTGCCGAGACTATCGCCTCATTTTTAAGCGCTGCAATAGGCCTCCCCAGATTTGCCCTTTCCGGTTTCAATTAGAGAATTGTACCTTTCCTTGCCAGTTCGTCAGCCCTGCAGTTCTCCAGAATGTCCGAGTGACAGGGGACCGAGACTATCTAGATATTGAAATGGTTACTCATCTCGTTAAGAGATGAGCGGCATTTCAAAGCCACCACAGACGTCAGAGAAACTGATTCCAGTGACTTGATTGCCGCTTGACTGTCCACATATATTAGTGTATCCCTTGTGGATATGACATTATGCATCAACCAAGTCAGCGCTTCCTCAATCACTACCATCTCTGTCTGGTACACACTGCAGGGATCAGAAAGACGAACGGATATATTCACATTTAATTTGTGACAATAAACTCCAGCTGCGACTTTGCCGTCTAGTTTGAAGCCGTCAGTGTAGAATGGTATACTTCCAGTTTCTGTTGTTGACCGGTTCCCCCAGGATTCCCTTGAGCAGATAAGGGTCTGGAAGCCTTTTTCAAAGCATATTTTTATACGTTTTCTTGTCTAGTGCTGGCCTCCACACTACAGCGGTGAAGAGCCAGTGTACCAGCTCTGGTTTTAAACCCCATCTCCTACCGACGGCATTCCTACATGAGTACAGAGCCATGGTAGACTTTTTACTCCCTCTAAAATATTGGGCTTCCAATTTAGCTTACTGTTTAAAATTATGCCAAGAAATCTTGGCAGAAATTATGCCTAGAAATCAGTAAAGGCCAGTGTCGTGCCTTTTAAGGTAGGAGGGGCGACTGCCGGAATCTTATATTTCTTGGTGAAGAGTACAAGCTCTGTTTTGGATGGATTTATACCCAGCCCACATTTGCTGGCACACTTTCTAATGATTAAGAGGGCGTGTTGCATGACATCCCTTATCGTGATTAGGTACCTACCCGAGATCACTATCGCTACGTCATCTGCATACGCTATCATCCCTATTCCCTCCCTCTCCAGTTCTAAAAGTATTCCATTGATTACTATGTTCCAGAGAAGAGATGATAGGACACCCCCTTGCGGAGTTCCTCTAACTACTCGCCTCCTAATGGGGGATCTTGTAGTAATATCAGTTTTTATTTTGTTTTACAATTTTTATTTAAATTATTACAATAATATATATATATATATATATATATATATATATATATATATATATATATATATATAATATATATATATATATATATATATATATATATATATATATATATATATATATATATATATATATATATATATATATATATATATATATATATATATATAGAGAGAATTATAAATATATATATATATATTTATAATTCTCACGATAACACTTCAATATTACTAGTTACACGCAATTAGCACGACTCAATTTCGAATGATCTTTTTTTTACA
Organism: Tipula confusa; assembly: GCA_963556175.1. NCBI lineage: Eukaryota > Metazoa > Arthropoda > Insecta > Diptera > Tipulidae > Tipula > Tipula confusa. Next base: position 162,414,087 of record OY744475.1, on the reverse strand, counting down.
TAAAATAGCTTTATGGTATAAATGTTTTAATTTTCCACTTTCGCAAATTTCGCCTAGATGTCGACTCGTTTAATACGAAGCAGTGGTGTTGTTATCAACGTAATTATGTTGGGCGTGATTAATTCAGAAATGAATTACATCAGCCGCAACAATCTCGATGGTTTGTGGTAATGCATTAATTGTTTATTGTTGTTGTATATTGATTTGTGTCGATGAGATGCTTGGTAGTGTAAGGTGGATAACATTTGACTTCGTCTTCTATGATTTCTGTTGTATTAGTCCTTTTTTTGATTAGAGGATTTCTGATATCCTCTGCATGTTCAAAGAAATTGAAGTTTTTCTTTACAACAAACTTATCGATCCTGATGATATCTGCCTCTTTGTAGAGAATTGTATTGTTAGTGTATTCATAAGCGTCTGCTTTGCATTGTTTGTTAGTGCATGTTCGTAATTTTTGTTTTTTTCATACTGCCTTAGTTTTTAAATTTGACTTGTAGATTGGTCCTCGTCCGACTAAGCTGGGAATCTAAATATTACAATTGGTCTAATTATACCTGTTTGTAGCATATTAGTTTTATCCTTTTGCATTAGTTTTAGTTTTGTAATATTGCCTGATATTCCAGCTTTCTGGATAATTGATTTGATGTGCTTAGACGGCTTAAGATCCTCTGTTAATGTTATTCCTAGATATTTCACTGGACAAGTTTTCTTCATGGTTGTATTGTAGATTTTAATTTCTATGTTCCTGCTTTTTATTTGTTGTGCTCTCCTAAGTACTTTATTCCCTTTGAATAATATTGCTTTGCATTTGTTGATGTTGATTTTAATCTTCCATTTATTAAAATATTCGCTAAGAGTTGTTAAATAAATATTTAGATCCTCTTCTGCCTTCTTAATATTCTTTTTTGATGTATATAAGATAATATCGTCTGCGTAAACAAGAAAATTAATGGGGATTGCGAGAGGAGTTGGGGTTGGGTTGTCTGATATGTAAAGTGAGTATAGAATGGACCCTAATAGAGGCCTTGAGGGAATCCTGCGTCTATTTTGTATATATGTGATAATGTATTGTCTACCCTTACTTCAAAGTATCGGTTTGTGAGGAAGCTATGTGTGGTTCTTATAAGGTGTGGGTCGAATTTCATTTTGATCAGTTTTAAAATTACTCATTCAGTCCAAGTAGTGTCAAATTGCCTTTTCTGCGTGGCAAGCTAACGTTGGAATTTCCTGATTTCACTTTAATGCAATGTCCGTTTTTACAATTACGCAATCCAAATTGATTAGGAATGAGATTATGTTAGTCACACTGGCCTTGAATTTTTTCTAATATAAATATAAAAGTTTGATAAGAGGGAGATTTGTCTGTAGACTGATGGCACAAGTCAAGTGGTTGCCCGGGTTTGTGTATGGGAAATATGTTGTACCTGGAATATGTTGTAGCAGTGGTTAATGATGGTTAATGAGTGGTTAATGATGGATTATTCCAATTGACTACACTATAATTCGGTATTTATTTTGGAAGTTGTCTTGGTATTCTATACTGCACGATGGTTGGATTCAAAATCAAAAATTTTAAGGTTTGGAAAACTACATTGGTCATGATGAACCGTTATATTATCAGATATTATAAAGATGTCTAAGTATTATCTACAGTAAGTTTTATAGTAGAATGGTTGGTCTGTGCGCAGGAGTTTAATATGTTCTGTGAGGTAGTGGCTACTGAACCAGTTCATCAAATTGTCATAACCTCGTTTTTATTACTCGAAATTTTAATTATGGAAGTTTCAAGGGAATGGATGTTATTGGAAGTTTTTATTGTTGTATATGACTAATGTCTTGTTGCATAAGAATTCAGGTACCTCTCCCTTTATTATGGTGTCGGACAAACGTGTTAAATTTTATGCTTAGGTTTAATATTTGTCTCGTTTAAGAGAACGATGTGGGGTTGGTTTAACGTTGTTCAGAAAGACCTCTATTTCGTCCTTTTTTCGGCTAATTAACGAATTTATATTAAAAGTCATTGGATATTAGTCATTTTTGCGAAGAACTCGAGTAGTTATATTTTTTGGTAATTGGGTCAGTGATAGCGGGACTATCTTAAAGTTTCTGTGAAATTTGGGTCAAACATCCCAACGCATGTTTGATCCCAATTAGTTACCTGTGATTTAGCTGTTTGTTGTGTTTATTGGAGTTGAGAGGTTTTGGGTGGATTTGGTGGTAAGTCACGATCTGTAAGAGCTGTGGCCCCGGAGTACGATAATCCTGGTTTGAAGTTAGTATTGTACATTTGCCTTTTTTCCACTTTTAGTACTTCTTGTTATTGTCTAATTTGCTCTTTACTATTTAACATTTCTAAATATTTTGGACATTGACGGTAGTTTGGTACTATTGCAATTAATGCAATATGGTTCCGTTTCTCTGATTTGCTCAGCACATTGTCCTGGTTCGTGGGTTGCGGATCATTTAACGTAAGTCATATTAAAGTTTGATGCTGCATGTCCGTAACGTTGGCAGTTTCTACATTGTATGGTTTCAGTTTTAACGAGATTTTCAAAGAATATACTCTGATGTAAACTTTATTTAATTCTGCTAAGTTTATCAAATGTATTTGGGTTAATTTGGAGTAGCCAGATGTTGAGGTCTCGGTTAATTTTGATGAATTTTCTGGTAGTATATTTAGTAATTTTAACTAATAATCTGACTCATCTGATGTTCTTCTAGCGCTGCTATGATGTCATCTTGGTCAAAACTGTTGTTAATCTTTTTTTAAAAATATGGTGTGGTTTTTCATCCCCTTTGTTGTATAAGTGAAGAAACTTTGGTCAGCCATTTTGATAATTTCCTAATGGTTTCTTTTGCGGTTGAGTTGCTTCGTCTCCTCTTCTTATGTTTCCGCGTTATGAATATTTCTGGACCTTCTTCAGTTTCATCTTTCACTTGTTGAGGAATGCTTCATTTTCTTTCTCGAGTTGAGTAATTCCAATTCTCTCGATTCCAATTCTCTATTCCTGTTGAAATTAACTTTAATGTTATTTTTAAGCTCTGCGAATTAATTTTGCAAAGCTTGAACTTCATGATTTACTGTCATTTTATTCAGGTTCCTTTTCAAGTTAGATTTATATTTAAATTTATTTTTATTTAACCTTTTTATGTTTGTTAACACCAATAGGCTTAGCCCCTAGAAATTCGTAAAATGTTACCCAATAAGAAGTTTCACTTTAAACAGCCTGCTATTTGAACAGCTGTCAATTTTGAAGCTGTCATCTTTGACATTTGATAAATAAAAACTTCACCATTACTAAAAATTGTACGATACACGTTTCAACAACGCATTGAAATTGTTAAAATTTGCTACAAATTTTGCAGTCACAGTTCGAAAAACTATAGCAGTTTTTGGTTTGGGCCGGCAATAGTGAAACTGGTGGGAAAATTTGAGCTGTTGGAACAAGTAAGTAATGTAAAGAATCAAAACCATGTGCGTCGCTCAAGAACAACTTAGAATATTGCTGCTGTAGCCCGTAGAATTAAATAAACCCCAGGTTTGTCGATTCATCGTCGATCTTTGGAATTAGACATTCCACAAACGACATTACACCATATTGTGCATAAAGCCTTAGGTTTTAAGGCTTTTAAAGTTCAGTTAACAGAAGAACTCACGCCGAAAAAAGAAAAAGAAAGATGAAGAAAAGCTTCCTGACCGTGTTATTTCTCGAAGAGGTGATCAGAATTGGCCACCGAGATCTTGTGATTTAACACCTTTAAACTTTTTTCTTTAGGGCCACGTGAAAGATGTAGAGCCACAGCTCTACAACCGCATTACAGCCGCAAATGTGCGAATTGGTCCTACGAATTTAGAAGCCGATCGATAAGATCTTACTTCTTGAGAAATTGTTTTGGATGACATGAGATCGTCACTAAGGACTGACCGAAATATAGCCCGTCAAAATGTGTATTTTCTGTAGGTTGGTTAAATCATTGAACGCGCGAGTAAAAGTGATTTTCACAGTGGTTATTCGCATGCATACACGAAGCTTAAACACATAAGATTTAACGGCTTATTTTAATTCCAAGAAAGTGTTTTTACTTTATACGTTGGTAAAATTAAAATAGATAAGGGGCGGAAAGATTATGCAGCTTAATTTCAATGATAAAATAGGAAATAACATTTATTTAGGGAATTACCCATTTAATAAAACTTGGTAAAACTAAAATAATAATTTAAAAACATGGAACAACCAAGTAGTATATTAGTGCATTGAGAAATTGGTGGTCATATTTTCTTAGTCCGACAACATAGTTTATGCAGGAATTAATAATCATATACAAACGATGAACATATTGCTTCTGAAGGTCAAACATTATGCATTCTCCGTATATGAAATAAGGTAGTATGTAAGTTAACCAATCGAAGTCGAAGATCGTAATTAAAATGCTTTGTATTCGTCCATATCAAAAACAACTCAAAATTATTTACAATGCTAGAAAACGATATTTTCATTCCATTTAAATCGTTTATAAACATCATCATGTGGTCCCATCATAGACCCTTGTGAGACACCAGATTTTAGTTTTCTTGTTAAAGAAATTGTTGAATTAAAAAAAAACAGTTTGACACCTGTTATCGAGATATGACATTATTAGGCTCATATAAAGTTAGATATCAGATTCATATAAAAAAAATTGAAAGGTATTCACAATGTGGACAAAGTGGCAAGTTGTGCCCCGAAGCTATATAATGCTTTATAGAGGATATATCCTCGGTAATCTTAGTAGATTAATGGTGGCCGATGACTCAAATTTTCATTTATGCAAAAAATCTAAATATTTTTTTTAGTAATTATTTATCCGTTCGAACATATGCCTTTAAAAGTATACAGTCTATTTTAATAAACTGTCGATATTATCCATTAAAAATCAAAGGGGAATCCCAACATGAACAATAACCAAATCAAAACACACAAAAATGCTACATAACTTTTTTTTACAACAAACAAATGAATCCACGCAATTTTCTTTTCTTTCTTCTAATAAGAAGTATGTTTCTAATGAGAATTTTTCTTCATCTATTATATCTTTACTTTCGGGTTTTCATACTATTCATAGAGATTTGATTGAATCAAAGCCGTCTTCAATATCTTTTTCCAAATATAAAAACAAACAGTTAAAACAAAACAAAAAAATTAAAAGTTTTTGTTTCCTCTTTAGTTTGCTTTTATGGTATTTAATTACACTGTATTCACAATCGTATATAAACGACGACATAATCTCACAAATTCATTTAACTGGTTACATTTTTCTCATTTTTTGCAGCTTACGTATGATTACATTTGGGTTTCATATAAGGGATTGAAGACGGCTTTGATTGTAATTAAAAAGCTGTCGATATATGGTTTCGAAAACTGTATAGAAAAATATCATTGGCATATTATAAAACAAATAATTTCACAATACAAATAAATAAAATACAATTTGGCTCTTGTTAAAAAATTAAGAGAGGAAAAAATGCTCAATTATGTATATGTATACAATAGTGTTGGTTTTAGATATGAAATTTAAATAGTGGTATAATAAGAAACAGAAAATTAAACATTTTTTTATATGGGTTTTGATAGCACTAATACACGCAATTTTTCATATCGGTTTTTTTTTGTCTGTCTAATATAGAGGGTTTTGGCTTCCTATAAGGGATTGAACACGGCTTTGGATTGAATGCATAATAGAAATTGTTTTTTTTTTTTTTCAAAATATGTATTAGTGCAAAGAATGTTCGTATATATAACGCACTCACACTCTCTCAGTCCATATAAAATAGATAACCATGATAGACATCGTAGTTGGTTTTGGTTTAATAACAAAACCTTCTTTAATAAAAGCCGAATTTATCCAATACGTAGGCTGTAAAAATTCTAGATTTACAAAAGTGTTATAGTAAGATATGAAAACTATCAAAGCTGTCTATAATAAAAGCCAAACTCATCGCGTAGCACACGCCGATATATAAAAAAAATAAAATCAAATTCTCGATCTGGGGGTCTATTCTTGAAGTGTTACGAAAATGTTCGGTACCGAATTAGTGTCAAAGTATTACGGAAATCATAAAATGGTATTCTTCAAATCGAATTACGATAATTTTAACAACAGAACGTTACTAAAATTCTCGATGGTATTTTGGTTCCTTATTTCATTTTCGTAATGAAATTGTAATGAAATCACATGGATCAGTTTTATTTTTCATAAATAAGAGTGAAATAAATATGGAAATTAAAGAAAACGATAATAAATTTGGTAAACAAAAATGTATATATATACTCACTAATATTTTAGCAAGTTTGGAATTTGCACAGCCTACGTATTAAATGAATTTTTTGAAATTGCCATAGTAACGAAAAAATTCAAATTATTTTATATGGTTTTGAATGTTTCTAACACCACACCAGTAGTACTATTCTGGTAATTCCCGGGGACTAAGTTACTAAGTTTTGAAGTTTTAATACTAAGTTTTATAGCAGTAATTCCCCAGATTAATATTTTCCTATTTTTTATTTGAAAGTGTATTCTGGTAAATGGGGAATAATTTTGTGTAAATAATTTCGTTTTTAATTAAATGAGTTATAGTGTTTGCTGTAATGTCGTAATTACTAATTAAAATTAATAAATACATTTTAATTGACAATTTAATGAAATGTGACGAAGAGTTTAACAAATTTAGTTGCTACCCATAGGTCTTATTTTAAAACTATTAAGCTGCGCCGAACGTAGAAGCCGGGATTTGCAAACATGTCGGGAATTTACGTACAATTTTAGTTATATGTATTTCCTATATAAAATATTAGCACTATAGAAATGTCACCACAGTCAATTTGATGAGCGTTATGCTAAAGGCTACCCGAATTACTATAAAACATTATTGTTATATTTCTTATTATCAACTTAGATGTAGTCATCTTAATATTATGTTCAATATACCACAACAAATGTTTATTATTATGTATTATACCAATATGTTTTAATTATAGACGTTTAATTACCTCAACACTTCACTATTACCCATAATTCTTTCATAAAATATGTACGGAAGAATAAATGTCTAAACTGCTATAATTGGAAATTTTTTCTCCCAATAAATTTTTTTTCCAAACGCCAGAATACACTTTGGTGAAAAAGAAATAAAACTGCTACAAAATTTAAAATTTCCATTCCCCGGGAATTACCAGAATAGTGCCACAGATCGAGATTTTTTTTAATGCTTGTTTATATAAGTTCGATTTTATACATTTTCGATTTGAATGAAATAAGGAAAAAAATAATTCGAATTATCATCACGCTGTCTTAACCTCCGAAACGAGTTGTTTTTCAGCAAGTCTGTTGAAGTACTGCTACCACCTGGGGTATCCTGGTGTCTAAATTCATGCAAACTTTATTTGCAAGGTTCGTCATGGTCAGATATTCTGCCGTGTTTCGGTCGCCAGAGCCTTGTGAGTTAAAGCAAAGAGCAACGTGAAATTCCAACTGGTATTTGATTTAAACTGATGAATACCATCTGATGAATGTGCCTATCATAACGATTAGCAATTGACAACAAAATTTTCAATGTAACTAATATTGCCACTGGTGCATATGTTTCATCATAATCGAATCCTAGCTTTTGAGTCCAAACCACGTGCTATCAAACTTGCTTTGTACTTATCAGTTGAACTATCAGCTTTTCTTTTCAACTTAAAGACCCATTTGTTTGTAATGGCACTTCTACCTTTTGGTAAATCGCAAACAGTCCAAGTTTTGTTGTCAATTAAAGACTGATATTCACTATCGATCGCCTTTTTCCATTCTGGCCAATCAATTTGACGTTTTGCTTCAGATATCGATGATGGATCATCTTCAACAAACTGTTCAGCCGATAAAGCAAGATTTAAATCCTCTGAAATTCTCCAGTAATCAATGCATTGTCAAAACCTTTACTCATAGTTGCTCATTCACCAAATCGATTAGGTGCTCGCCGACTTCGTACACTTTTACGTGGAATTGCCTGTCGTTGGTACCAATGCAATTTGAACTTGCCCTGTTGATATTTTCTTGGTCGTCGTCGAGGTCATCCAAATTTACACCGTGGAACTGATGCCGTTACCAGCACAATCCATATTGATGCTGTGAATTTCTCGATTTTCGTTGCCATCTGACTGCATATCATTACGTTTATCGAATGACTGGTCACTTGTATCATTCATACCTCGATCACCCGAACTGTCATCATTAACCGCCTCTAAGTCGATGACTCGACTGAAAGTTACACTTCTGCCCATTATTTGCTGTTGTTATTCTAGATCCCATAGACGACACGTACCATATGATGAACCATATCCGAGCATGATACAACCAAAACTACGATGAAGTGACAAATTCGGTTTTTGACCAAACCAAATTTCGGCCGGGGTTTTCTCTTCAAACTGCTTTCCAACTGCACTTGTCGGTGATCGATTTTTTAAATAATTTGCAGTGATGATAGCCTCGTTCCAAAACTTTCCATCTAGTTCACTTGCCAAAAGCATTTTTCTTGACTTTTCTTCAAGTGTTCGATTCAATCGCTCGATAATAGAATTCATTTCTGGATTATACGAAACAGTTAATGACATTTGAATACCTTTTTCATTGCAGAAGCTTTTAAATTCTTTTGACGTGTATTCACCACCATTGTCAGCTCTTAGTTTGGCCACCTTTTTATCGCATGAAGTGCTTCAGCCATTGCCACAAAAAGTTTAAACTTTTCCAACACTCCACTTTTCCGTTGAATGCAATAAACATTGGATGCTCTCGAAAAATCGTCTATAAATGCCACAAAATATCTGGAACCATCATATGCAGTCGTTTGCATAGGACCACATACGTCACTGTGAATCAACTCCAAAACGCGTGATGATCGAACATTTTTAGTTTTCGGAAATGATAAACGTGTTTGTTTCCCAAGCACGCATGGTTCACGCAGCTTCGTATTGTTGGCAACATGTACTAGATTTAATCCATCAGCCATCTTACTTGCCAATATCATTTGCATTCAAGTAACCCAATCTAAAATGCCACAAACTTTGAAAAATTTTATGCAAATTCATGTCACCTGTATAACCAGCAAACACATTGTTGTCCACATGAAATGTGACTTTATACAGATTTCCTTCGATTTGTCCAACGAATTTAATCTTTTTTTTAATGTTAGATTTTCAGAATTCCCAATGATAAATTCAAATCAGACAGTGACCCAGAATTATATGGGATTATGACAATTTTCGATTAAGATAATGATCCGAATAGTTATTATGGTTTCTGAATAGTTTAATCCATTTGGAAAACAAACGAGATAGCTGTTGTCTAACGATTAAAAAAAAATAATAATATTACAATATTTTTCTGGTTTATCCATAACTGATAATTTTCAACATTTTTTTTTTATTTTAGATCTTGCCGTTCGTAAACGTTTATTTTTTTAACGATGTTTCAAAAAGGATTTATCGAGAAACCACCCAATCCTGTGGCAAAAACATGGTGTCTGAATCGATTATTTTTTATGTAAGAACGTAATTTTTATCACGCTAGCAAAATTTATTAAATTCTTCACAAACAGATGGATGATAGATATATTCCGAGTTGGATTGAAGCGAACCATAGATGAAAATGATATATACGCACCATTGGATGAACATGAAAGTACAAAAGTTTCAAATATATTTGCAAATCTATGGCGGGAAGAATTAAAAAAAAAGAAGCCAAGTTTAATGCGTTTTCTATTTAAAGCGTATGGACCGCAAGTTCTCGTATCGTGTATACTATTTTCTATATCCGAATCGATTATGAAGTAAGTGTGTTGTAAAAAATATAATAAGTAAAATGTATGATAAATGTAACTGTATAGAAAATTAATATATTTTCCAATAGATTACTACAACCAATTTGTCTGGGTGGATTAGTATCATATTTTGCTCCGGGACAAACGGAAATATCGAAAGAAAATGCTTACCTTTATGCATCTGGCATATTTGGAACAACGATATTTTTAGCAATCATATTCCATCCGTTTATATTTTACATATTTCAAATCGCATTGAAATTAAATGTTGGATGCTGCTTCTTAATGTACCAGAAAGTGAGTGATACTCACATTTTTTGTTGTTATTGCGGGCAGATCAAATATTTAATAACTCATTCTGATTTAATTTGTAGATACTTAAATTATCAAAATCAACTACATTTGACGGTATGAATGGCCAAGTAATCAACATGATGTCAACGGATATTGCTAAAATAGAAAATGGTCTGTCGTATTTTCACGACTTATGGAAAGGGCCCATGGAAGTAACACTAATGGGATTCTTTTTGTATCGTGAAATTGGTGTATCAGCTATTGTTGGCATCATTTTTATACTATGTTTTATTCCACTTCAAGTATGGATTGGTAAAAAATCAGCAAACTATCATTTAAAGGCAGCCAAACGAACTGATATGCGGGTTAAATTTATGAATGAAATAATTCAAGGAATTCAAATGATTAAAATGTATGCATGGGAAAAATCATTTGCGGGAATGGTTGATAAAGTTCGACGCAAAGAAATTAGTGCAATACGTGGATCGGCCTATCTTAAAGCTGGTCTTTTTTCATTTATGGTAATAGCACGGATTGCAATATTTTTAAGTTTAATATCGTATATATATTTTGGACAAGTAATTACCGCCCGTAAAGTATATATAGTTTCATCACTTTTTATGGCCTTAAGTGATTCGATGGTAATGTATTGGCCAATATCGATTGCTGGTGTAATGGAGGCTCGAGTATCTATAAAACGAATCGAACAATTTTTGACACGTCCAGAAACTAAAATTTGTCAACCAATAATGCAGACAGCCGTAGAAAAAACAAATTCAAATGGAACAGCCAAACATGAGGATTTGGAAACTTTACTAGAAAGGAAATCTGATGGAAATACGATTAATCGAAAAGAAATTGGAGTGACATTTAAAAATGTCACTGCTATTTGGTCAATGAAAGAAAAACAAATTGGAATTTTTGCAATAAATTTAGATGTTAAACCTAATAGTTTAACAGCCATTATAGGTGCAGTCGGATGTGGAAAATCAACCATTTTAAATATTATAATTGGTGAACTAGACATAGATAGCGGTACCGTTAATACAAATGGAAAACTTAGTTATGCCTCACAAGATCATTGGCTTTTCGATGGTACAATCCGGCAAAATATTCTTTTTATCGAAGCGTATGACGAAAAACGATATGGCGAAGTTTGTCGAGTTTGTTGTTTGGAACGAGATTTTGAACAACTGCCTTATGGAGATCTAACACTAGTAGGAGAACGTGGTGTAGCTTTAAGTGGTGGACAAAAAGCCAGAATTAGTTTAGCTCGTGCCGTTTACAAAAAGGCTGATATTTATTTGTTAGACGATCCATTATCGGCTGTCGACAGTCGTGTAGGAAAACAAATATTCGAAGAATGTATTAGTAGTTTCTTGAAAGAAAAATGTGTTGTTTTGGTGACGCATCAACTACAATTTTTAAATAACGTTAAAAATATCATTTTAATGGAAAATGGACGAATAGATGCTCAGGGTCCTTTTGACGAATTAAAAACACAACGACGAAACTCGATCGTTGCATTAACTACAAAAGACGAGGCGCAAACAGCCGATGATGATTTTAATCAAGAAAAGTTACGATTACTTGCATCTAATAAAAAAATTACCGAAGATGAAGAAGAAGAGGAAGACATTAAAGAATTGCTGACAGAGGGTTCCGTTTCACTTACCGTTTATATTAATTATTTTAAATCTATAAAAAATAAATGGAGCATTGTGTCTGTTGGTGCTTTGTTTTTCTTTAGTCAGCTGGCAATTACTGGTATCGATTATTTTTTGGCACAATGGTTCGTTAACAAAATATTATTTTTAGTAAAAATTTTAAATATATTTGAAATTTTATAGGGTCAACTGGGAAGAGAGTATAGGAGTACATGGTGTGAATTCAAGTTTGATTATCAATTCGGAAGAACCAATCAACCAATTTAGTAATCAAACTGCTGTAGATAATTCAGCTAATCCGTTAAATTTTACATTGCCTAATATGTTGGGCAACACTGTATCTTCGATTCGAAAACATTATATAATTGTCTACTCATTACTTATCGTCATACTAATTTATAGTATTTTGCATCGAAATTTTGCATTCTATAAAATGTGTCTTCATGCTTCCATTAAACTACACGACACACTTTTTCGTAGCATTTCACGAGCAAAAATGTTTTTCTTCAATAACCATCCGTCAGGAAGAATTTTAAATCGATTTTCAAAAGATATTGGAACGATAGATTCACAACTACCGTTTACGTTGATCGAATCATTTAGGGTAAGTTTTCAATAAATAAATGATGATAGTATGATGGCTAATTGTACGATTTTTTTTTTTAGTTTTGCTTGGAAATGATTGCAACAGGATTCTTAATTACAACAATTAATTTATGGCTTCTTGTTCCGACTGCTGCTTTAGGTTTACTGTTATTTTGGTTCCGATATATTTATATAAAAACATCACGCGGTATAAATCGAATTCAGGCTTTAAGCAGAAGTCCCATATACGCACATACTAATGCCACAATTCAAGGTTTATCGACAATCAGAGCATTTAAAGCTCAACAAGCGCTTTGTTTGGTATTTAATTTACACCAAAATAATAATACAAGCCCTCTATACCTCTTTAAGGCGTCTACCAGATCATTTGCAATTTGGCTCGATACATTGTGTGCCGTATATGTAGCGGTGGTAACATTTAGTTGCTTAACCGTAACCGATGATAATTTAAGTGGTGATGTTGGTCTTATTGTTTCGAAATCAATATTTTTAATTGGACTGTTACAATGGGGATTACGACAATCGGCCGAATTAGAAATCAATATGATTTCGGTGGAACGAATTTTAGAATATTCCAAACTATCAACCGAGCCTATGTTAGAGACGCTACCACAAAACCAACCGTCTCCAGAATGGCCGGAACATGGGGCAATTTTATTTAATAAACTAACTTTACGTTATTCAGAAAAAGGTAATACAGTACTTAAAAATTTAACGTTTGAGATTAAACCGAAAGAAAAAATTGGCATAGTGGGACGAACAGGTGCCGGTAAATCATCCATTATACAGGCGTTATTTAGATTGGCCGAAATCAGTGGTACTATAGAAATTGATGGTGTTGACACGCAAAAAATTGGCCTTCACGATTTACGTAATAAAATTGCAATCATTCCACAAGACCCTATACTTTTTTCGGGAACAATGCGCAGTAATCTTGATCCATTTACTGAAAAAACTGATGAAGATATGTGGAGTGCATTGGAACAAGTTCAAATGAAACATGTTGTATCGTGCCTAGAAGGTGGATTAGATTGTAAAATTTCGGATGGTGGTAAAAATTTGAGTATGGGTCAACGACAGTTAATATGTTTAGCTCGTGCTATATTACGTAATAATAAAATACTTGTATTGGATGAGGCAACGGCAAATGTTGATCCTGAAACTGACAAATTAATTCAACTTGCAATACGTACAAAATTTTCGGAATGTACCGTGTTAACAATAGCCCACCGATTAAATACTGTGATGGATAGTGATCGAATATTAGTCATAGAGTCTGGTGAAGCAGTTGAATTTGATACGCCAGATAATTTGCTAACAAATCCAGATGGCTATTTTTATAAATTAGTTCAAGATACTTCTACAATTGATTCGAATGTTTTAAAAAAGTTAAGTAAAAGTTGATTATAATTTTAATATTATGTATAAATATGTTATAAATAAATGAAATTTTAATTAATTATTCTGTTAAGCAAAATAAATGAATTAAAGTCATTTGAGATCCCCTATATTTTGTCAACACCATTTCACCGATGTTACACACTTCATCTTGAGCATGAGCCCATTCATTATGAAATATGCAACTATATAGATGAAATAATAATTAGCCCCATACAAAAAAAGTCATTTTAAATTATTTTGCCCATCCTGATCTCTTAATATTTGCAATTTGAATTGGAATTGAATTTTAAAGGGGGTTTAATTAAACGGGGGTTTTATACGATACTGCAACTTTTACGACAAGGTTCGACACGATGGAAAGTTGGAAATAGTTTTACAGTGATTTAATTTAGAATGAAAAAATATGGCGAGTATGTCTAATGTTTTGTTTTGGAGTTTATAGAATTAAATAAACAATTAAAAAAATAAAAGTTTAAAAGTTAGGGCACCGTCTTTTGGGAAAATTAAAAACTATATAGAGCCCAATGCATAACACATATCGAGAACGGGTAATAACATATTTAATTATTTATAAATAAAAACATACATTTTTTCGATACATTTTAAATGTATTGATTTAACAGATACTCGTATATGAACACTTCAAAGCACGTAAGATCAATAGCTCTACTAGCGTGATATTTTGTAAAAATCGATCAAAAGTTTAAGAAATTTTATGTAAACAATAATGTCAAATAAAGATGTTATGTTGTGTTGTAATAATACTAAAATATTAAATAGGGTTACCACTTCAGTAGGTAACAGAGGATTCCAACATAAAAACATAAATTTGCCAATATGGCACATTTATATTTTATTTTTAATTCCACATAATTTCACATAATTTTGATGATACAGCATTTATGTTCGTTATTTTTTATTATATGTCATTGTTCTGACCTCTACAGTGACTGTGGTTCCAACTTTATAAAAGCTTCGAAAATTATGAAGAACGATCTGATCACTGCATTGAAACAACTACCCGAAAACCTAGCGGAACAGCTTGCAAAGGATGGCACCGAATGACATTATATACCACCAAAAGCACTACACATGGGTAGACTATGAGAAGCGGCTGTTAAGTCCGTAAAGGATCATCTATGCAGGAGAATTGGAGAACAACATCTAATATTTGAAGAGATGAGAACAATTTTTTATCATATAGAAGCATGCCTAAACTCGCAACCACTTCTTCCACTATCATCAGACCCCAATAACTTTTCAACACTAACACCAGGTCATTTTCTGATAGGAGAACCTCTCCGAATTGTGCCAGAACCAACCCATCCAAATCAAAAAATCAACTATTTAATGCGATAGAGAATTTTGTAGAAAATAACGCAAGAATTCTGGAAGATCTGGCTAACTGAATACGTAGTACTGTTACAGAAGCGAAGTAAATGGGATAAAAAGGAACCAAATATAGCAAAGGGAGAGCTTGTACTCATTCAAAACGATGAGCCACCTCTTGGAAAATGGCCTCTGGGAAGAATTAATGAAGTCCACAGTGGTACAGATGGTTTTGTTAGAACTGTAACGGTTAAAACCAGCAAGGGAGGAATACTCAAAAGCCAATTACTAAGATTAGTCACTTGCCAATGATACCACAAAAGAACATGCATGCAGCTGCAGCCAATGATACCACAAAACAACAAAAGCGAATGACTTCACACTCTCGCAATAACCTGCGCATCAGGAGTAGTAGTGAAACACACCTCATAAAACACACCCATGAAGAAACAACCCAGAAATTTGAGGCATACCACCAAATGCTAACAACCATCCTGTACCATGAGAACTTACAGATCTTGCATACACACTATACTGGAAATGATGAAGCTAAGAAACTTTCAAACCACCATAATCAGCACCATCACAAAAGTCCACCAAGGCATCCTCGATCCGTTGATCCTAACTCCACACCAACTTCAGGAATTGATCAATGAAATCATTTCCAACTTAAAATTAAATCAAGCCATGCCATATAGGAGAGAAGATATAGCCACCATTTATAAAACAGCCACCATCAATATCATAAAAATTGACGCAACTGTCATATTCGAGATCAAAATTCCTTTAGTACAGAGGACTCGATATAATATATACCACGTTATGTCGGTCCCAACGATGCACCAGCAAGAATACATATGCACCAAACCCTCATCAGATCATTTGTTGAAAATTAATATATATGGCTCTCTTTGGATGAACTGAATACCTGTACTAACCTTAAGGACAAATATAATTGTGATATACATAGCAACCACTAAATGCGTATCACTCAAACACAAGCAGTTGTGAGATGCAACTTTTCCAACAGACTAGTAACGTGCCAAATAGTTGTGAGATCCACAAAATGGACATCACCTCATTACCAGAAGAAATTCAAAATGACAAAAACATAGAAGTACCGCAATCAGACGCAACCAATAATTCTATGTATAAACGGGAACAAAAGCGACGAGAGACTATCGCAAACTATTTCCAAAGTAGACGAAAAAACTAAAGAAATTTACCTTGCATTCGTTCTTGTAATTTGAATTGGTTTGCTTTCTCTTAGCTGTGATTTGGCGTGGTTGTGATTAATAAATACTACTAATTATTATTATTGTATTATTATTTTTATTACATTTTTAGTTTTAATTTAAATTCCAAAACTTTTTCTTCAGTGCAAGCACTTTTATCTGTTCCACATGCAGCTCTTGTTGGCGTTGCTGTTGCTTATTAATCATTTTCAAAAAAAAAAAAAATTTGTGATTTCATTTTGATTTGTTCTGTTATTTTCTCTAACAAGTGCGCAAGTGTTTTTTTATTCATGCCAATTTTAGCTGTGTTGCTTTCGTAAAGCTCAGCAAGTTTTACTTTAATATCTCAAAGCAACAGCTTTTGGCTTTATGCATTTTAATTTTTCTGTGTAGGTAAAATAAAACATTTATGTTTAATTTTTTTTATATACATTTATGTCAAATTTTTTTTATATAAAAGAATCGTGTGATGTTATGATAATTTCTGTGATTTTAAATATGATTTTAAATAGAAAAATTGAAAAAATTACCGCTTGTGGTGACCACTGTAACTATAAAATGGTTTTATTCCCCCTAAATCTAAAAATTTTTTGGCTTACACATAAAGCCGATTCAACTTTATACAATGCAATTGTTGTTGTAATATTTTTCGGCTTTGTGAAAGCAACACAGCTTTTAATATCGATTTCGATTCGTTTGTTGCCCTCCTTGAAAAAGGAATCTGAATTTTAGCTACAAATCGAAAAAATTAATTATCCCAATTTTTAAATATGTATTTATGTATAATTTTGTACGTATAAAAAAATAAATAGTAAAAGAGAGATAAATCATTCAAAAAATCCAGATTGCTAAAAATTTGCTCGACAGATTGCTTTTTTTTTTGGAGAATATCGAAATGAAACTCAGCTGCTATAAATACTTTATGGAATCTACATGAGAAATAACCAAACAAAAATTCTAGCCTTTGGAACTAGTCTTTGAAGGTTTATTAATATTATCTAATAAAATTGTTCTTTCATTTATGAGTCCATTAATAAACAAAAACTCTAAATCTGAAACTAATGATTCCTAAAAAGAGAAAGACATACTTACTAATAAATATGTTCCTCTACACACTTACATAAACCACCATATCTAAGTGCAGGTATAGATTTTTTTCTTTTCTGGATAAATTTAGGCTCTCTGTAGTAACAATCTAGCTCGCAAGGTATTTAGTCCCTAATTCCCAAACAATTATCATTAGTGACAAGGGATCCAAGTTATAGGCAACACGTCACTCCTTCAAATGTATAGTCACTACTACTTAGATCCATTGCGTGTTGTTCGCTAAAACCAGTGATCATTTATTTTGTTTTGAACTCATTGATTTTGGGACCAACAGAAGCCGAGAATGGTACTATCGAATCCTTTAACCATTTTACACCGCTACCTTTCGTTCCTATTTACAGAAAATTAATCTTCATGTGCCAAGTCCTAATAGGACTGACGGTACAAAATAATGCCTTGAGGGCAAAAGATAAATTCTAACCGAGATTAAAGAGAATCGGACCAAAGCATCCACTTGCCGTACACTAGAGCTAAATAAAAAAATTCTGACAGTTTGTTCTCAATTACTATAAACACACATATCATTGTGACTGTATTACTATCATTTTATACAAACGCACATATTTTCGGCAGTTACTTCCATTTGACCGATTTTAACAAAATCCTCTTGGTAGCCACAGTTCACAGTTTTTCCAAATCGCAGAATAATCATGATAATTCAGCCCAATAAAATCGAAAAAATTTAGGTCACAAATCGGATTTTTTTGAAAACCCAAAAAAATCAGGATGGTTAGCCCAATTAAATCGTGAAATTAAGGCTTCAAATCGGAATTTTCCCAATTCGCAGAAAAACCATGATGGTTGTTAGTCCATTATAATCGTGAAATTTAGGCCACAAATCGGAAATTGCTAAAACCCTGAAAAACCATGACGGTTATTACACTTATTAGCGCTTAGGCAATTGTTTAGGCAATTGGCGTAAAAATTACAGTCTTTTTAAATTAATTAAATTAATAGTCCTGATAAAGACCGGTAATGGAACACATACGCACACACACGTATAGAATTAACAGTTATTTGCGCCCAAATGATAATAACTTTTTGGTTACAGCTTTTTTCGTTGCGATATTTTTAGGCTTAGACTTATAGGAGCTTCAGCTTTTGGTTTAGTTGGCTTTTGTTTTGGAGCCGATTTTACACTTATTTTCTTAGCAGCTTTAGCTGTTACAGGTATTGCTTTCTTTTTATCACTGAGTGGTTTCTAAATCGCTGCTTTCATAGAAACCGCTGCTACTTTTTTAACTACAGATTTTAGCTTTCCATCACTTGCTTTTTTTGAAGGTCCTTTTTTGCTACTGTTGCTTTAGGCTTCGAGGCACTTGCTTTTTTACCAGGTTAAGGTTTCGATTCTGGTAGTTTAAAAGATCCACTAGCACCTTTCCTTTTTGTTTGCACCAATTGACCACTTAAAACTACACTTTTTAAATAATTTTAGTATATGGTAATAACTTATTCTAATCAGCTTTATATGTTGCAGATAGCTTTATACTTTTTAATTAGTAACAATGATGAACCGCCGTTTTTTTAATGTTTTAATATGCGTGTGAAGTTTCTCCTAACTTTTACTAAAACTACAAAAATAACATTATTAGTATATGCACTAGTATTAGTAGGTATTAGTAAAATTGATCACATTTAGGCGAAATTCAATTTTAAATTAATCAAAAATTTTACGATAAATAAAAGTAGAACTATAGTTAATAATTACCAATAATTTAATTATTGGTACCACTAGTACCAATCTAGCAATACCAGTGAATATGGTGCTAAACACCTACGAGGTAGTTAAGTCTGGGAATGTATCTTAGGCCAATACATTGAGCTTGTTTATTATTATCACATCGAAGCAAATGTTCTTACATTTGTATTTTTAATTTTTTTATGATTAATTTTATGTGCATTAATGAAGTAATTATTAACTATAGTTCTACTTTTATTTTTCGTAAAATTTTTGATTAAATTTAAAATTAAATTTCGCCTAAATGTGAGCTTTTTTACTAATATTTACTTCACAGTCACATTCATATAAAATATGACACTAGCACAATTGTTTTTTCGGTTGGTTTTCGTTATTTCTTGTGCGATCGCCAAAACTCTCTTTACTACAAGCCGTATTCATTGCATACTCATGCTATTTAATCATATACACTTGAGAATGTATTGTAAGTAAAAAACGTGTCGATATATGATTTAGAATATAGTCAAAACCAACACAAATGTATATACAAGCCATGAAGTTGCGATACTTATACAAAAACGTGACTACTATACTTAAGTATAAGTGTTGTGACGTAGTATAATTTGTATATACTTTTATTATATGCTTTGATGTAAATACAAAATGAATACGAATGATGGAACAACAGTATGTTGCGCTCTTTATGACAAAGCAAAAAACAAATTTATTATTTAACGAGAGAGAGAAGTATTGTTATTATTATTTACTTCATTATATACTATACTATATACTATGAATTTAGAGCAGAATGGACAGTGCAAAATATAATTTTTGTTTCGTTTTTTTTTTGTAGAAATGTTATGTACTTTGAATTTAGAGGAGTATGAACAATGCGAAATATAATTTTAACATAGCCAAATAGTAGTCATAATATGTTTTACTTAGCCAAGCTTCATTGCTTGTATAATATACAATAGTGTTGGTTTTGATATAGTGTAAAACAAACTAAATATTCCAATACGTACTATAAAACAAAAGAGAGTAAAACTGTCAAAAAAATTTAAAAGGCAAACATGATGTTATCTCTTTCCTATATAAAACACAAATAACAAAAAAGAGACGAAAAAATTCTCATTTATCCATATACATTAAATAGTGTGCGTAACTTAGAGATAAAAATGTTAAATAGTGGTAGTAGAAATGAGAAACTTATACATTTTTTGGTATGGATTTTCCTAGCACCAATACACTCAATTGTGTATGTAGGTTTTGTTTACTGTGTCAACGAAAATTACAAGACGGCTTGTAATAAAGAGGGTTTTGGATTAATAAATTTAACTTGAAAAAAGTTAATTTTTGATTTTGTATGAATAAGCCATCTATCGACACATCGAAAGGTTGGGAAAATAATACTCATGCGTTTACCGATTTCAACCGCTTCGATATTTAAGCTTTAATGAAACAACATTTAGGCGTAATTTACATAAGAATTAAACTGACACATTAAAATAAAATTGAATCACACAATAATAAATGTGTATATTATACACTGTATACGTATACGAAATTTTCAATTCTCTTGCGTTAGTATGAATGAAAAACCGAACAAAATCGAGGTACAGAGCTAATTGCAAAAATTCGTGATAGTTTGTTCTCAACTTAGACACAACATTGGGAATGCATGACTGTCATTTACAAAAACGCACATATTTTTCAGGTATTCCCAGACTTCGTAAAGCAAACCATAAGCTATCCTGATGAATTGAGTCATAGACCTGACGAAAACAAATTCCAAAAAAAAAACACATTTAAACTTTATTGTAACTTTATATAAATTGAATTAAAGTTGCTCACTAGATGGATTTAAAAAATATGGATTTTGCCGGATTAATATTTTTGTCCGTACTATTTTGTTCGTTTCTTCACTTCTGATATAGTATATATTCTTTGGTTTAGGCATCAGGATCTTATTGATTTTGGAAATATTAATTTTCGACATTTAAAATGGGCCAATTTGTAGTTATTAACTCGAGCTTAGCAGTGGTTAGAAATAACAGTGGAGCAAATGTAAATTCACAGTAAAATAAAATAATTTCAAAACTTTATTTAAGTATGTAAAGTAAATATTTATTAAAAGTTTTTATTATTTTATTGAATACAACTATTTTAAAGTGATATATATATATATATATATATATATATATATATATATATAAATATATATATATATATATATATTTATATATATATATATATATATATATATATATATATATATATATATATATATATATATAAACGCAATATAAATTTATATATTTTAAGAAATTTTTATTTTTAGATTATAATTACTTTTTATAGATTTATTTATTTAATATTTTTTTATTATTCGCTTATTATTAAATAAACATACACGTTTTTCTGCACAAGTTTTTCTGCACAATATTATTAAATGAATTTTTTAATTATATTTTAAAGCATATAGTAAAACCTTTATTTAATTTTTCAAATATTATTATTTTAAAAACAAAATAAATTTATATGATTGTAGAATTTTTTTTGTAATTTATAATTTTGAAATTCTTCCCCAAATTTCAAAATTATTATTTTTATTAAAACATTTGTTTTCAATAATTATTTTGTTTTTAAAACAATATCTAGAAGAACAAAACTGTATAAATTAATACCAAAAATAATAAATATAAGTTTTAATTATTTAATTAAAACTTGTCAAAAGCTTATTATTAGTTTAGTTGTTTTTATTAGCTAAAGTAATTAAATTAATATATATATATATATATATATATATATATATATATATATATATATATATATATATATTTATATATATATATTTAAATAGATTATTTATATGTTTATATTTAATATATATTTATTTAAATATATTAAATCAATTATATTAATAAAATATGTTTGAGCACCTAAGCACAAAAGTATCTTTTTTCAATAAAAATTTAAAATAATTTAAAATAAAATATGACTTAATATAATATTATAATATTATTAATATAAAAAAAACACATAAATAATTTAATAACCAAAAATAAATATTATATTTTCATTTTAAAGGGGTTCATGAGGGGTTCTCTTGAAGGTGTTTCTTATTTTTTTAAAATTATTATTTAAATAAGAAAATTTTTGTGTACTTATTTTAGTAGTTAAAACATAAAAAATTTATTATATAATATATAATAAAATCAAAAATTTATTTATCTTAAAATCTTCCCCATTTTTTTAAGATAAATAATTTTTTGAGATTAGTAATTTTTAATAAATAAATCATTATGTTGAAAAAAAAATGTGCTACGAAAAAAATCAGGCGAAATTTTAAGATTATTTGATTACGCAACTATTATTAAATTTTATTTTAATTCTTAATTAATTTAATTTTATAGGATAAAAAAATCACTACTTAGTAATTAAATACTTTAGAAAGGCTTTTTTATTTATTTTATAGGAAAAATAAATTTAATATATATATATATATATATATATATATATATATATATATATATATATATATATATATATATATATATATATATATATATATATATATAAAAGATTTTTATTAAATATGGAAATTATTTTAAGTGTTTAATTTTTATTCGTTACAATTGCTGTAATACGTGTAATATTTTGTGAAAATTTGTATATAACATTTTTTCGAAGGCAAAATTAAAATTTATGCGTATTTAATTTTTAATTTTAGTTTTTGTGTAAATTCATTTTGTTTTGTTTTTTAATTGTGCATATTTTTATTAATTATTATTAAAAATAATGGACGATTATTTTAACTATTGTAACTATAGTAATCATTTTTAAATTTTGGTTTCGTTATTTTTATTATTTTATGTTTTAGGATTTATTTATTTATTTTTTTTGTTATTTTTAATGTTTTTAAAATTGCGCAACAAATGTTGACTGAATATTTTATATGTGTGTATAAAGTAATTTTTGATTTGTTAGATTTTTAGAAGATAAGAGATTCTTTCTTAAGCAACATTATTTTTTGGTTTAAATATTTATTTTGTTTATAATTATTATTTTTAATAAATAAAAGCTTTTTTTTTCTTTTAAAATATTTTTATGTTAATTAATTAATCAAAATGAATTTTTATATGAACTCATATCTTTCAGATAAATCAATATGGTCCCTACAGAGTCACAATATTTTATATAAATTTTTCAATCACTTTACTACTAAATTAATAAATTTTTATATAATTCTAGAATGTCTACATCCTATTAATTATTATCATATATAATATATTATATTTTAATAATGAAAAACAAAAAATTAAAAATAAAAAAATAGAAAAACAAATAAATTAGATGTTTTACAATATTTTAATATTTAAAATACAATTTTTTAAGCTTTTTTTATTTTTATTATTAATATAACGTAATATTATATATATTTTAAATATATCATAAATTTATTTTGTGCAACTAAAAATAAAAAATAAACCATAATTAAATGAACAAACTAAAGATATAATTTTGGTTATTTGTGGGTTATTTCATATATTCATGCTTTCGGTTCTGTTATCTCAACAGTAACACTTTCATGAACATTGATCGGTTTTGTTGCTTCATTTTGTCCACCATTCTGATAATTTCCATTTAAAC
Organism: Tipula confusa; assembly: GCA_963556175.1. Taxonomy (NCBI): domain Eukaryota; kingdom Metazoa; phylum Arthropoda; class Insecta; order Diptera; family Tipulidae; genus Tipula; species Tipula confusa. The sequence continues at coordinate 162,390,282 of OY744475.1, read as the reverse complement.
TACGAGTAGATCTCACCGATGTAGCTGATGCGTTACTACTACCACGTGAACCACGACGAGAACCTGAAAAATGTAAATATATATATATATTTTTTAAAATTATAATTTAAAATGATTTTTAAAATATTACAGATATTATCAATGACAGAACACATAAGGACGTACACCCACATTTACTAGAACACTGAACATAAATATAATACATACAAATATGATTCTGAAAATTGAATAATAAATATAAAATTTTACATAAATCATGCGACATCAATTAATGTATTTACGATAAGAAGACGACAATAAAATAAAAAGTGCGAATTAATCAAATTAAAAATTAAGAAAATAAATTAAATTACGTTTTGAATGTAATCCAAGAATTGCGGTTTGACTTATTTTTACTTTTTTTTGTTAAAAATGGTATAGGCTCCAATCAATGTTTACCATATTATGTTAGATTGTTAATATATTTTTGGAGCCAGATTTTTACTGAAACCTTTCCTTTATCCTATAATACGAATTTGGCGGGTAATTCAAAATGTAATAAACAAATCGAGATAGCATGTAATTAACTAACTGTTAGAACTCAGCTCTTCACCGTGCAATATGTAACAAGGGCATGGGTGTTTTTATTATTTTTTTTTATCTAACTTCTAATTTTTTTATCTAATTTTTTTATCTAACTATGCGTCCTTGTAAACCACATTTTATGTTTTTTCTCCCTAAAATATAATTTGTTTTTGAAGTTACTACTCTGCAGTATGCCACATACAGCTAGTCATGAAAGAAGCAAAACTTAGGGAATTGCCCTTGTTATATGTCTATGGGTTTAGCACTTCCATGTTTATGTATTATATCTATGACCGACAAGTAAGGAAGTGAGATGAGTGTTTGTAGGGAAACTAAACAAGATATATGTAATAAAAACTTCAAGTTTATAAAAACTTTAAGTTAATTATTTGATAATAATATTTATTTTATTTTGTGGATAAAACATCCGCAACATGGTGTCAGAAGTGGGATAAAATAATTTCGATAAATAAAATATATTGAAATGTGAACATATTATTTTATTCGTGACAGGCAATTATCATAAGTGAGGTTAAGAAAAAATCGCACGCGGTTGCTACATAAAAAAAAATTATTTTTTTTTTGTTGAAAATACTAATTAATATAAAAAAAATGAGTGAGTAGGCTGAGACAATAAAACTTTTCACAGCTCCGTGCAATAATAACATCAATAAAAATATGAAATTAGTCAACGATGAGCTGAAATCGCTTCGGGAAGATTTTTATAAGAAAAAAGAAATTGACGTTGTAACATCTCATGTTCCATAAATGGTAATATTGAGGAAAATTTCGAACTCATCAAGAGAAATTGGAACGAGTACGTTGTGGCATCAGGTATTGACAAATGGCCGGCTACTGAAGAACAGAAAAAGATAAATTTGCTGTTATCGTTAATCGGGGATGATGCGAAAATTTATTTTTCACATTTTTCTTTGACTAAGGCAGAGAAAGACACTGCTGAAAATGTTATTGAACTAATTTGTAATCGTCAAGTGTCAAAGCGAAACGTCCTGTATGACCGATACATGTTTCATACATGTTCACAATACGACCATGAATCTTTTGATGCGTACTTGATATGTCTCCGGAAAATTATTGACGTATGCAAATATAACGAAAACGTAACTTCAGATGATATGTTGCGGGATCGAATTGCGTTTGGGATTCGAGATATAAATGTAAAGAAACGATTTCTGTCGCAAGATCCAGACACATTGAAACTCGAGAAAATTATACAGGAGTGTAAAGTCAGTGAAATTACGGAAGATCGTATTAAATCGCTTGTTGGTGTAAGTCACAATGTAAATAAAGTGTAATAATAAAATAAAAAAGGACAGATAACAGTTCAATAAAATGTGAGTTTTGTGTGACCAATCATGATTTTAAGAAAATCAATTGTCCTGCGTTTGGTAAAAAATGTAAATTTTGTGATGGTTTTAATCACTTCGAAGTAGTATGTAAAAAGAAGAATTTTAAAAAGAATAATGACAAGGCACTAACTAGTAAAAGAAGTAAAAATTAAGACAGACAGTGAAAGTCATTGACAATCGGTAAAGTAATTGATTCGAGTAAAACCACTAGTCGTGTACAGTTGAGGCTAAAATTTAATGATGATTAGCAAGAAGTTGTGTGTGATCTAGATTCAGACGCTCAAGCTTGTCAGATTGGATTTAAGCAGTATTCAAAGTTAACTAACGGTAATATTTATTTGAACGAATCTAAATTGACATTACAGATTATGGTGGACATACTATTAGAGTTCTGAGGCAAGTAAAAATTCTGTGTCTTTATGCAAGCAAAAAATATAATATAATATTTCAAGTAGTTGATAATGCTAATTTTGCAGTATTATCCGAAAGTGCTTGTACCGCTCTTGGACTTATAAAATACAGCGAAAATGTACGGTGTTTTGAGCATTGCGTCAATAGTGTCAATAACAAGGTCTCGAAGCCTAGTTAATCAGATGTTAATGCGGTCAATGAAGCAAATCGAATAATTCAAAAATATAAGGATGTATTTGATGGCTATGGACTCCTGCCGGGAGATGTGGAGTTCGAGATTGATAAAAATATTAAACCTGTCATCCAATGTCTTTGCAGAATACCAATGGCAATTCGATCGAAACTGAAGGAAGAGTTGGACTCACTAGTAAAAGATGACATTATTACACTTGAACCATCAAATACAAAATGGGTGAGTATTTACTAGTGGAAAAGAATAATTGTTTCCGAATTTGTCTAGACCCAATTCCTTTGAATGTGGCCATCAAGAGACCACATTGTCAAACAACAACAATAGACGAAATTTTACAGGAACTTGGTAAAGCAAAAGTTTTTAGTATTATGGATACCAGAAAGGGATTCTGGCAAATGAAATTGACGGAAGAAAGTAGGAAACCGTTACCGTTGGTTGCGTTGTCCTTTTGGAATTTCGTCAGCACCAAAGCTTTTCCAAATGAAGATGTACACGGTCGTCCATGATGTGCCAGGTGTTGAAATTTCGGCAGATAATATACTAATTTATGAAAAGGGAAAACTGTGGAAGAAGCATTCGTGGACCATAATGCAAATTTTGAGAAACTATTAGTATGTTTACCCGAAAATAATTATAAACTAAATAAAAGTAAATTAAATCTTTGTCGATCGGAAGTAAATTTTTTGGACACATTCTGTCTATAAGTGGACGAGTCAAATGTCACGGCTATTAAGAATATGCCATCGCCAAAAGTCAAATTTGAGAGTTAACAAATGGCTCAAACTCAAGATAAAAATTTAACTAACGAGAATATTAAGGCATCATCATCAGCATCACCATTCAAACATAAAAAAAAAATTGTTCCTGAAAGTACGCAACTGGAAGACAACGATGGGATAACATATACCGGCGTAAACAAAGCGATGATAATAATATTTGGCTTATTAAATTTAAAATGTAAAATTAATTCTAATTTCTATTCTATTAGGTTTCATGTTGTAGCTGACGAGACAATGGGCTTTGATTGTTTAATTGGACGCGAATTTCTCAAGGATTTCAGGGTAAGTTGCAATATTTTAACCGCTTTCGGTAACGATTCGATAACGATTTCTCCAAGTATTGAAGTTAAATAGACGACAAGAAAAGATTTCTTAAGTGAATTATTGAACGTAGAATTTTCCTCGAGATTAGAAATTAACAGGAAGCTTGACTTTAAGATTGGACCTATATATTATGACATCGGAAAAGATTACAGTATCAAACAAGTTTATTGCGTTGCATGATGAATTTGATAACTCACCAAACAAAATTATCACCGATGCGAAACTTAAACTTAGCATTCATTTGACGAGTGAAAACCCGATCTATGCATTACCAAAACGACTTTCTATATACGATCAAGAACAGGTTCATGAAATACTAGACGATTTGCTTAAGCGAGGTGTAATACGACCAAGCACGAGCGACTATGCAAATCGTATAGTTCTTGTAAAAACGAAAAATGGAAAGCAACGTATGTGCTTTGATTTTCGTGAACTGAATAAACTAACAATAAAGGAGCGGTTCCCTTTGCCAATAATAGACGATTGTATCGATAAACTGCGTGGTAAAAAAGTGTTTTTGTTAATAGATCTCAAAAACGGATTTCACCACATAGCAGTCAAAGCAGATTCTATTAAGTATACGGCATATTAAGTATACATGGTCAGTTTGAGTATCTCAAGATGCCGTTTGGTTTAAGTAATGCACCGTCTGTTTTTCAACGATTTATCTCAACGATCTTTAAAGATTTAATCGATTCAAGAGATGTTATAATATACATAGATGATATAAAGATCGACTATTTAGGATATCAAATAATTTTGATTTATTCTTGATTTATTTTATAGTGGGATAGATGTTCACCTCGCAAAATCTGAAGTTCTATTCAGTAGAATAAATCAAAATCAAGATATAAATGAGTTACATGTTTGGGGCCAATTTTGGCCAATCCAGAACTATGACAAAAATCTGAAAAGGTTCAGGCATCATGTTTGTTGTGTGCTCAATATTGTGTTTACAAAATAAGAGTTAATTAATTTTTATTCAAATGGTTTAGTTTAGTTTTAAATAATTCAACGAATTAATAAAATTCGATTTCGCCTAAATGTCTGCATGTTCTCTATTATAATTATAATACACACAAATACATTTAAATTTTTTTTCATTTAGGAATGATTTAAGAAATTCTTCACACTCGTCCTCCCGCGTGTGAAGTTTTTGCTAAACTATTCCTAAACATTGTTTTTGTATTTAGGATTGATTTAGGAATTATTTCACTCGCATATGAATTAAGAGAAAATTTAGTATATCGAAAATATAAAACTAAATTGTTATTCTTGGTACCGGGCACATTTGTTAATGAAATCATACGACAATATCATAGTATAGGACATGTTGGTGTTAGTAAAACGGTTGAAATGATTAAACGGAATTATTAGTTTACAAACATGACCGAGCGTGTTAACGATTTCATTAAAAGATGCATAAATATCTTATATACGAACCTGAAGCTCGAAGAGAAGGTTTCCTTCATGTCTATGATAAGTGCGATCGTCCATTTCATACGATTCATGAGGATCATGATGGTCCATTTGAAACAACGAAAAAGGGGTATAAATATACATACTTGCGTTTGTGGATGGTTTTACTAAATATACAAGGCTATACCCAACTAAGACTACTCCGACAAATGAGGTAATACGACATATGAAAAGCTATTTCATTCAATTAAGTGTTCCTTTACGACTGGTTTCGGATCGAGGAAGTTGTTTTACTTCCAAGGGTTTTAAAGATTTTGTAGACGTAATTGGTATTCAGCATGTGCTAACGATCACTAGTTCACCTCAATCTAACGGTCAGATTGAACGTGGAAATCGAACTCTTAAACCCATAATTTCAAAAATGGTAGAATTAAATACTAATAAATGGGACTCAGTACTAAGCGATACTGAGTTTGTAATTAATAATACCTTGAATCGTACAATAGCGACTATGCCAAGCATTGCGCTTTTTGATGTGAATCAAGTTAAGAAAAACGATGCATTTGATTTATTTATAGAATCTCAAAATGAAGAAAATAAATATTCGAGACCTTATTAAAATTAGAAACGACATAGAGAAAAATACTGTATCGAATCTGGAAAAATATAAAATTTATTTTGATAAAAAAACGAATTAATTCGATTATATATAAGGAAGGCGATTACGTTTTCATTAAAAATTCGGTGACTGAGCCCGGTATTAATCATAAATTATTGCCAAAATTTAAAGGACCATATATGGTTACCAGTGTTTTACCTGTTGAGAGATACGTTGTTTGATAGTTAATGCCCTATGGTACATTCGAAATGATAACTTTCATCATGCGGAAACACTTGCGGGAAAACACCAAAAACGTCTTATCCAGCATCAAAATTATGAGAACAAAACTGCTTGAGATTCAAATCTGAAACGGCTGAATAATGTTAATTATATTTTTTGGATCTAAGAGTGAGTTAAATCCATAAAAAATGAATTCAATATCTTGTTCAATTACTAGCTGGTTTAAGAACAGTTGTATTCGTAACAAAAAACAGCAACAGTAATTATGGCAATTCAACAATAAGAATGACAAAATAAAACGAAACCAAATGCGTATACCACCTTTTCATCTTCAATTAGTAAAACACGCAACCTGTAATTATATATAATTTTCAATTCGTTTCATTCTCATTGTTTGCTCAGCTTCCGAGTATGCCATTAATTTATATGGACTTTATATGTTGGACGCATTTAAATCTATTCATTTGCGCTTTAGCATCAAACTCTACTTGCCATTTGCCACTTACATAATTTTAAAATTAACTTGACATTTGACTATGTATTTTTGAAAGTACATGCATGAATCTTCGAACTTGACATAAAATATAAGTTTGCAACTAAATTAATAAGCCACTATTAAACTCAAACATTGACCTTTTTTAAACGTTAAAATCATAAATTACATAATCATGGCTAAGTAGTTATGTATAGAAAAGTATAATCAAGGTACTATCGACATAATAATTGATAGTACACGGAAAAATGAAATGCGATACACGAAGAACAATAACCTATAAAATAATATTATGTAAATTGATTTTAAAATCATATAAAATGTAGTTAAAAAATTTGGGGGAAATAAATAATCGAGGGGAAATAATTTTAACTAAAAATTTAATTTTACCTAGTGAATTTTGAATAGTTAAAATTTTGACAGCTATACATTGTACAAATATATACACAAAATAATCGCATTGGTACTAATATATATCTAATCCGCATGCGGTATCAATATATATGTATCGGTAACAAACATATTATGCGTACTTTAGACACAGGAATAAGAATTAGAATGTAAAATTTCCCCTTATTTAAATATAAAACCAACAAAAAGTTGGATTGAAATTAAGCCAGACGGAATGCTATTGTTGTTGTAAAATTCCCAATAAAATATAGTTAATATACGCCAACTATGATTTTAATTTTATTATTTTATAACTAGCCACAGTGATTTTGTCAAAAATGAAGTTATGATTTTTTAAACTCACTTGTCAAAATTCGGTCTCTACCTCGTTCAAATAACTTATATTACTATAAGGGAAATCGCGTCGATTTTATGTGCCAACATGATATTAGTTGGGATAAAAATAGTAGATGGCACTAGAGTAGTTGAACGAAATGTTTACATTTTTTTATCTACAGTTTTTTATATTGAACGAATTATTAACGAAACAAAAATTTTAAATCTAAAAAAAAAATTTTAAATTTTATAATCGGGATTGGAGTACATGGGCTTATATTTATATACAATAATAAATAAATAAAACCAAATTTTATTTTTTTTTAATTATTTCATTTCATTAAAATGAATTAACTTCGTTAATTTTTTTCTTACACCAATTTTTTTTAAATTCTCTTGTTTTGCAAAATGAAAAAATCTTATTTTATAATATATATTTATGATAGTTTTAATTAACACGTAAAAATGATTTTCTATATCATTAATATTAAATCTAGAGTATAAGTGATTGCTATTATCTATAAAAATTAAATCGATTAAACTAATATTTTGTATTGATCGTAAAACTAACTTACTATATTCTAATTTTACATTAATATTAACACTACTTTTAAAAATTTTCTCACATTCGACTAAAATTTTGTATGTATTTAATGATGGGGTCATTAATTTACCCCATTTTTTTAAATTAAATAAACCTAGATTTAGCTCCAACCGTGCACTTTTATTTAAAATTTGGAGACATTCCTTACATTTTAAAAATTTAGGCAATTGTTTGGCTTCAATATACCCAGCTAAATACGTTATTATATCACACGAGTATTCATCCAGCTCGACTTCAATTAAATCTAATACAACATCATCATTTAAATTTAATTGATTTGTCTTTCGGCTGGATGAAATAGTTAATATTTCTGGCAAGGAAACATTACCCGTACCTTGCGCTTTTATAGATTTATTAACAACTAGCCGTTTATAGGATGCTATAAATTGTTTGCATGTTGGATTGTCGTTTCGGCCAGTTCGATAACGAATCAACCCAAAAAACAACTCTAAGTGATCCTGGCTAAACTTATATGTTAACAAATAATCTAATTTATCATTTACAATTAATTCATTGTACATAATTTTTAGACTTTCGGAATTTATTAAAAAACCTAAAAATCCTGTATTGAAATTACTTTGTATTACATTTAATTTTTGATGATATTTGTTAACATATTTTAATTCATTGATAGTTTGTTTTAAATATTCTAAATTTTTAAAAAAAGTTTCGTGTGTCGATTTAGAGAGAGGTCGTTTAAAATAATATTTTGCCATTAAACTATTACTATTAAAAATATCAAAACAATCATTAATAATTAGTAAAAATTTAACAGTAGGCATACAATCCTTAAATATTGGATCGGTTTGGCTTAAATATTCTAATGCGTTTGCTACACTGCGACTAAACACTTGCACTGCATATTTTACCCGCATTATAGAATTTTCAAACTTTATATGTGTGGCATTAATTCTTGGTGCAAGTGCAAGTCCGCTTTCAGTTTGAATATTATTTAGTTTTTCAATGTAATGCCATTCAATTTTATCGTCATTTTTTGTATAAAATGTACGTTTTAATTTGAAATGATTACGTATAAGTTTAATCATGTGACAATTATCCAAATAAATAAAAATTTTTTGATCACTAGGTTCGACATAAAAATAAGGCTTTTGTGGTAATTCGGCTCCTAACAATTTGACCATACTAAAATTTGCCTTAAGCCCGTCAAATGTTAACGTTATAATGTTCGCATTACACTCCTCGCGTAAGTGGGATATGACAAATTTTATTATATGTGCTCGGTCTGCTGCATTTAAGGAATTAATAAAAAAATATGCAATAGGTATTTTAAATTTTAAATTTATAGCACAAATGAAGAACACTAACACATTAGATGCCTGTGTTTGTTCATCATCTACATTATCATCCAAACACCCTGCGCCATAATTAACAAACCCCACAAACTCCTTATTTTTATTGTCCCAATCAATACATTTTTTGATTGACATTTCGTCCATCATTATGGAGAAATAGATATCTTTATTCTCTGTTTGGATTTTTTGCCGCAAATGTTCCACGGCTTGTATTGTAATACCAGGACTGCCTGTTGAGTTCTGGTACCATTGTCTTATGGTCCTTATATGTGGTAGTTTGATACTTTTAATAAAAAATTGCCGAAGATGCTCATAACCAGCAGTTGAAAAAAATGACATGGTCATCGCAAACTGACGCAACTTCGGTGTATATTTGCCAAATTTTACACCGGATTTTAATTCATAAATAAATGATTGTTCTTGGCTTATGTCCTAATAAATTAAAAAAATAATTATAAATATTTTAGTATTGACAATTAATATAGCAAATAACATAAGGTATATACAATCAAATATATATTTAATATACTTGAATATATACAATATATTGTATATATGTATATAAATATATACAATAATATATCAAATAAATAAATGTTTGATTTTAAAGTGCTTTGCCCGTAAGAAAACTAAAAATTAAAACCGTATTAAGTATTTTTCATCCAATTTTTCTTTTTGATTTCCTGTGGGTAAAGCGCTTAATTAAAATAATTTTCTTACATTTAATGTATCACGCGATCCTCCACTAATAATCCCTTCTTTCTCTAACCTCTTCATGAAATTTTCGAAATCTTGTACCTTTTTTTGATAACGATTACATTTTGTGACAAGAGCCTTGTTTAATTTTCGAGTTTTCCCAATTTCCTCTTTCAATTTGGATATAGCTCGCTTTGAAGTACGTGGTGTGTAATTGTAAGATGCATCAATGTCTCCAGTATATCTGAACTGACGGCTAATGGCATCACTTGATTGCGGTGTTGTTGGTAGAATATTTCCACTTTTTGCTTTTTTGATTGGTGGTGACGTCGTGATTGACGTTGAAGGATAATTCGGTGGCGTATTCATGGCTGACGTTGAAGGGTAATTTGGTGGTTCGTTTTCTAAGTTTGTTGTGTTATCATTACATGAAATTTTATTACATTCTGGCTTTTTATAGTTAATTATTTCAGTAGGAACATTTAATGTCGCATCCTCATCATATTCAATAGTATACCTAGGCGCAAATATAACAATTTTATTATTACAAGCTTTAACATAATTACATTAAAAAGAAATGTTGGTTTAACTTACCACATGTCATTGTCCAAAACAAATTTCGAAGGTACCGCATTTCTTGTAAGATGATTACCAGTGGTTAAATATTTTTCCTCGAAATGTTTGGAACAAAGTTTAAATGAAGGATAATCCAATTCATTAGCTTTGACATTTGGAACAATATCTCGCCAAATTTTCCTGTAATCTTCAGATGATGGTGCGCTATAAATTAAAGGGTACAATCAGCTCTTTTATTCAGTATACGCTTGAGGCAATATAAATTGTAAAAATAAAACCTTTAACCGAAAATATATGCAAAATTTATCTAAAATTAGCTACTAATTCGAATAGTCCAATTGCTTGGTGGTATAAAATCACTTTTTTATAGGTTAAACTTTACATTTTAATAAATTTAAAACAAACAACATATTTATATTGTGTTAATTAGCATCTAAAGTGATGAATAATTATGTTTTAGCTATCTTTCGCATCAATTACTACTTACGAATGCAAACCAATCTTCGCTGAACAATTAAAACACTTCAGCGGCATTTTGATAAAACAAGCACTTTATATTTATGTTATTTTAAAATAACTTATTTATTTATGTTATTTTATAATTTATGAAAGGTTTTTATAAAACAAAATATACAACACTTTTAATTCACAAAACAAATTATTATTATTCACTTCACAGACGTGAGACGCTACACTTTGAAATAACAACAATAGTACCATTAATGACAGCTGTTATGAAATTTTATGAAAAAATAAAAAATAAAAAAATTGGTTGACGTGCCATCTATTGTTCTCGTTAAAAACGTTTGGTATGCCATCTAGAATTTTTATCCGAAACAAAATTGAACGAAATCATGTTGTCGTTAGCATTTACTATGGAAATGTTCACGATTTCCCTTATAGTAATATAAGTTATTTGACCTCGTTACATTTTTATAGATTTTTTGAGGTGATTAAAAAAAAATATTTAACTTTAGCTGTCAAAATTTTCATTTTCAACATGTTTTTAACACATTCACAAAGACCCTAAGTTGTTTGTTTTTGGATCATTAAAAATCGTCTTAGTGAAGAGCGGCAAAAAAGGTGATTAATGTTTAATAAAAGTTAAGTCTTATAGTTTGACGTTTAATTAAAGTGTTTGATATATGTACGTATATTTAAATATTTATGTTGTCGTTATTGGTAAGTTTTATTGATTTCTAATAATTTTCTATGCTTAAATCGGAATGTTCTGAAATCTGAACAATATTATTTATGACTGCATAAATTTAAATTTTTATTCTTTTTTATTAAATAATAGTACAATCTTATCACATGATAATTTATTACTAGTGATGACATGCACTTATTTGTAAGAAAAAGTGGAACGAAAGCGGGTTTACAAGGAACCAATATTCTTCTCCCAACAACGGATCTTCAATTATTAGATGACTAGCTCATGCGGTTTGATTCTCTTAAGCCGTCTTAGTTCTTGCGTTAGGTCAAGAAGTTGTATTGCTCCAGTATTGATATGAAGGATTAATATTTTTTCATGATTGTTGGTACATTCCTGAATCACTTCATCAATCCATTTGATATTTAGGCCGTCATATAATTCCTCGTTGATTACGTAACGGTAAGCATTCGTTATTGCACGAAGAAATTTATTTTGGCAACTTTGAATAATTATACGATTTGATGGTTTAGTACAGCCCCACAGTTGGATACCATATGTCCAAATTGGTTTAATTATCGATTCGTAGATAAGACATTTAAAGCAGGCTAAGCTTAGAATATTTTCCTATCAGCCAGTACAGTTCAAGTTGGTTTTATTTTAATTTGTTCAGCTTTTTGTTTAACGTGATGTTTCCAGTTTAATCTTGAATCAAGATGCAATCCGAGATATTTAGTAGTTTAAGCTTGTACCCCATTAAAAAATGTGGATGTTGTAATTTTTGTGCCGCAACGCATATGCTACATAGACTGATTTCAGCTCGTTCAGCTTTATTTTCCAATCGCTGGTCCATAGGCTAATTTTATCGAGTGCTTGTGGTAAGTATTAAAAATGCTTGCTTCTGCGATTCGCTTGATGCCAATACTACAGTATCATCAGCAAAGGTTCCGATGAAGATTGTTTCCATTTCGGTATGTCGGAAGTTTAGATAAGATATAGGAAAGACCCTAATACGCTTCCTTGGGGCACTTCTGCTCTGGCTGGGTAAAAGTTAGAGTATGTAATTTCGTGTGATACTCTAAATTTTCGTTTAGAGAGATACGACTCGAGCAGTAATTTAGATGAGTCGTGCCACACTCTATCGAAAGCCGATATCGAAAGCCGATACGAAGTGATACGTCTAGAAATATGGCAGGGCAATATTTTTTCTCTTCAAAAGCTTGTTCTATTTTTGCCGTCACGCAAGGAATTTGATCAAGGGTGGAGTGTTTGTTTCTGAATCTAAACTGGAAATCAGGTATAATGATTATTGGTTTTAGTAGGTAACCAAGAAATCGGCTTGTATGATGTCAGTTGCTCTGACAATTCCCGACCTCGGTTTTCTTGACCTAGTAAAGCTGCCATATCCTGTCTCTTTAATTAAATTCTTTGATTTTAATACAATGCGTCTTATTGCCTGGAGCATATCCATAATTCGAGGTACTAACTAGTTGCTAAGGTATCAAAGATAGCAGGAATCCCCGGTTTTCGTATATTTCCTCGCGATTAATGCTTCCACAATGTTGCTGAGAACATCTTTTTCATCACAATCTGCTTGATCTTCCTCGGTTGGTGTTATCATAGGAACCGGAACGTGCAGAAGATTTTCACAAGTGAGTTTTACAATTTTTTTCAGTTGCTTATGACAATAACCTGACTCTGACAGCTTGAGTTTTCTTACAGGTGATGCACCCAATTGTATACATGATTTCTCAGAGAAAATATATTGATACACTGGTTGTAGATTCAAACACCGCAGCTTTAACTACTGCGCCAATTGCGCGGTCATTTAAACTGAACCTACTCCTTTTTTAAAAAAGTATGACTTTTGAAAATATTCTAGTTAGAACTGAAAATACAATCAATACTTTATGTGTGAGCCAAAATTCGAAAACTGTAAAAATTTAGATATCAAATAACGGGACAACAGAAGTTAGAAAAAAAAGAAAATTGTGTAGGTACACTTTTTTGTATTGAGGAACACAAAAAAATCAAAAAAAAAAAACAAAAAACGATAGGATGAATTTTGGAGCCCGTTCGAAATATAATGGAATGTCCCATTTACATATATATATATATATATATATATATATATATATATATATATATATATATATATATATATATATATATATACATATATATATATATATATATATATATATATATATATATATATATATATATATATATATATATATATATATATATATATAGGGTGTCCCTAAAGTGGCTGACACGAATAGTACCGATGGATTCCTTGATCAAAGCGAACATGACTTTACTTCTACCACTTCGCACTGTGAAGCCCCCCTATCAAGTTATAGGCGTTTGAAGAGGAGCCTTCCAACTTCGTACCTTGTATTAAAGATAACTCAATATCTAGAAAAATAACCATTTGTTTTCCCCAATGTTTACATCGTTTAAATAGCTGATTAAATTTTCTTTCAAATAAGGTATAATAAGTATGAATATTTACGTAAAAATTATTTCAAATTAAAACAAAACTTTTAGAATTGAAATTTTTTTAAGAAATTTTTTTGTTTCCGTACCATTTATCTTTTAACAATTACTCTACGACAATAAATATATTTTGATTAAAACATAGTTCAGACTCTTATCTTTCAGAAAAGCTAACTATTGGTCATATTTGCAATAATATGTTATCTAAAAAAATTAAAAGATTACAATAAAATTTGTACATTAGATTTGTACATTTCTTCATTAGACGCAAGTATTGAGGTAAAAATAAGTACTGGTATTAAGTAATAATACTTCGCAATATTTACAACAAATTCTCAAAATGACCACCCTTAGTCGTTACGCATTCCAAACACTTATTCCAAACACCTATGCATTCCAAACACCTATTCGATTTCGTTACAAGCGTCATATATTCTAGCAATTAACGTTGCTTTATCTGGGATAGATGAAGAATAAACTTTAGTTTTTAAATAGCCTGAGAGGTAAAAATCTAACGGATTTAGATCCAATGATCTTGCTGGCCAATGTATAGGTCCTCCGCGGCCAATCTACTGCCTTGGAAATAAAGTGTTTAAGTGAGATCGTTTATTTCTTGCAAAATGTGGTGGAACACCATCATGCATAAACCATATACATCATAAATTAAACAATGGAACTTCTTCCACTAGTTCTTCAAATTGGTTTTTTAAAAAATTTAAATATTTTACACCATCTAATCTATCTGGAAGTATGATAGGTCCTAGTAATTCGTCTCCAAAAATACCACATCATAAATTTACTGTGAATTTATGTTGGTAACTGTTTACAATTTTTAAATACCAGGGATGCATGTTGCGTACATTTATACATCCGTCCCGAGTAAATGCAGCTTTATCTGTGAAAATTATCTTTTTTGGAAACCAAAAATCTCGTGTTTGCTGCTCAATTACCCATTCACAAAAAATTTTTCTTGATATTTTATCACTTTCCAAAATGTCTTGTACTGTTTGGTAATGATAAGGATGGAGTTTTTCTTTTTTAATTTGACTGTGTACGATAGATTTTGCAATTCCGGTTTTCGCTGCAATTTTCCGGATACTAGTCCTGGGATTGTTATAAACTTCACGCAGCACTATATCAGCATTACGGTGTGATGTTGATGTACGTCATGGTAGATGTCTCCGATTATTTAAAAAAGTGCCGTTCTCCCGCAAATTACCATCTGTTAATACTTTT
Source organism: Tipula confusa (assembly GCA_963556175.1). Lineage (NCBI taxonomy): Eukaryota > Metazoa > Arthropoda > Insecta > Diptera > Tipulidae > Tipula > Tipula confusa. Next base: position 162,375,082 of record OY744475.1, on the reverse strand, counting down.
GTTAATCTACATTAACAAAAGTATTAACAGATGGCAATCTAAAATATCCGTTAAAGCAACGGTCCAGGCTCCATTAGCCTCGTTTAAAATGCATACCATATCCACATATTCGTTAGAGGTATAATGATTCATGTTTTAATAAAAGTTAAATTGTTATTGTTTTAATTTTAACTAATTCACTTTTAGATGGCCTACGATTGTTTAAAGACTAATTTATATTTAATTATTTTATGAAACATAACCATTTTGTTACTAGTTAACTTCAACTTTTAATTCAAGTTTATTGATACCTCAATACTTGTGTCTAATAAAGAAAATGCAAACTTTTTATTGTAATTTTTTAATTTTTTTAGATAACATATTATTGCAAATATGACCAATAGTTAGCTTTTCTGAAAGATAAGAGTCTGAACTATGTTTTAATCAAAAAATATTTATTGTCGTAGAGTAATTGTTAAAAGATAAATGGTAAGGAAACAAAAAAATTTCTTAAAAAAATTTCAATTCTAAAAGTTTTGTTTTAATTTGAAATATTTTATACGTAAATATTCATACTTATTATACCTTATTTGAAAGAAAATTTAATCAGCTATTTAAACGATGTAAACATTGGGGAAAACAAATGGTTATTTTTCTAGATATTGAGTTATCTTTAATACAAGGTACGAAGTTGGAAGGCTCCTCTTCAAACGCCTATAACTTGATAGGGGGGCTTCACAGTGCGAAGTGGTAGAAGTAAAGTCATGTTCGCTTTGATCAAGGAATCCATCGGTACTATTCGTGTTAGCCACTTTAGGGACACCCTATATATATATATATATATATATATATATATATATATATATATATATATATATATATATATATATATATATATATATATTCCACCATTGTTTCTTTCAGTTATTCATTTGACACATAACATAAATATACATAGTACTTAGATGGTATGTTAGCTCATTGACGTGCTAGATGTCGCAACTGGTATCGTTTTAAAATAATCAAAACATTTTTATATGTATAATCGCCTAAATGTCATTTATTCTAAATGGTGACGATATTCTATTGACTCGACATCTGGAACATGAATGGGTAAAGTGTTTTTTTCTTATGATGGTAGTACTGTATGTATTTCAGATAGTTCAGATTAACCTTCTGCAGTATTCACAACTTCATAAATAAATGTTGCATAAATAATCAAGAATTGGTTTGCGTTTTGGTTCTCTATGGTTCTTAAAAGGTTTAATTTTGTTTTTTCCGCTTTTTTCTAAGAAACACACTCAAGTGGAAAGTTAGGTTTTTATAATCACTGGAAGTTTTACTGTCTGTAAAAAGCAATAAGCAACCATTCCCAATTAAGTATTGTGTGTTTTTTATGTGACATATTTCAAACAGTATAAAAGAGTAAGCGTCTGTCCCAATCACCGACTTTTTCCAGACTTTTTGACCTATTTGACGCCATCTTGAATAAGACTACCAACCCGTCCCAATTGAGTTTTCTGACTTATTTTGACAGCTCCATTTCAATTTAAAAATGGACAACCAACGAACAAATATATATACATATATATATTATTGATTATAATATATAGTGATACCAAATAAGTTCTTTATACGATGTTTACATGATATCAAATAAGTTTTTTTTAAATAAAGAGACGGAAAATAAGTAACCTATCAAGCAGACTTATTCAAATAAGTCGGTGATTGGGACATACCATTATCTGTACTATCTGTACGATTGTGACAAAATTTATCTTTTTCCGCTTCCATGTGTTGTGTAATTTCGATATTCAGAAACCAAATAATATAAAGAGAGGTCGAAACCCTTATGTAAAAAAATATCCAAAATTGACGGGTTCCAATCGTCGTTGCGGGTGCTAAACAATTATATAAGATACAATGATACATATAATTACTCTACACAGTATTCCATGTATAGTATGAGTATGCAAACAATATGGCTTGTAATATAGATGGTTTTGACCCGCAACGACGATTGAAACCCGATAAAATGATTGGATCCTGGAACTAAATTTTTAATATTTATTTAAACAAATTATTATGTGCGGTATACGCAGATAAAATCATCGAAGAGAGCCCAATGGCTCAACGGCAAAACGAAATGAAGAAAATCGTCTTTGGTATTAAACTACAATTTTTTGATTCTCTCCAATATTATACGTTGAACAATTTGTATACGTTGCAAAAGAAAGGCTTACCTTTGATTTACCTACTTTTGGCTCAAAAGATAAATCCACGAAGTATTTTGAACTACTTGTTATGCATATCAAGAGTTTCGAATTAACGCAATCAACTCTAGTTTTTTTAGTCTGTGCATGACTGGTAAATTTCTCGTATGAATTTTAAAAGATCAAAAGATCTGTGCAGTTCAGTGACGTTTGTAAATAGATTCACGTTTTTATAGTTTTAAATTTGTTTTAAACGGTTCTTCTAGCTAGAGTCAACTTGAAAACATTCTTACAAAGTCAGAAATCATATATGTATGTTATTTTTTTTTTATATCAAATTTAAGAAAACCTTAGAGAACCTATTTTATCTAGAAAAAAAATTATAAGTGCTACAAAGAGTGCAACTATCTACAAAGTACAAACAATTGATAGAAACAGATTATTATGTTGAAACATTTATAAATCAATTTAATTAACTGATACACCAATAAGTTAATCGTTAATAGCAAATTAGAAGGTTAAAGACAGCAAAGTTCTAACAAAATTATAATTTTATTTCTATTTATACGTATAGGAAATATATTTGTCTAATGGTTAGATCCTAACATACAGTTATATAACTAAAAATACAACAAAGACCACAATGGTGTTAAAGAGCTTTTATATAATTTAATTTCATATACCGGATGTTTTTTTTAAGATGAAACTTTCAAATATCTCGGGAAAGTAAGCACTCTACGAAAAAAATGCCCAAGATCAAAATTTAATCATTCCGCGAGGAAATACATTTGTGCTAAAATTAGTAACTCCCCTTCTTGGAGGTGGGAAGAGGGTAACTTTGAAATTTAAATAGGACCCCTATGTTTTATTGAAGATTCGGATTCTTCGGCTAAAAAAAGTACATAGGATTTATCTAAAACGTTGATTCATGATAGATGGCGCTGTAATAGACGATATACTGAGAACCTATGCTTACGATTCTGCAATACGTTTGCAATAGAAATAACATGCTTTTAATGTAAATACTCGAAACTAATGTCCACAACTACATTATGTACACAACTGAGAAGTGTGTCTGCTTGAATTTAGGCACAATCATTTCTGATTCGCTCAATCATATTCTCATGTGTTGTTGGTATTTTATTTGTAAACTTTGTCTTTTTCCCACAAAAAGAAATCTGGCAAAGTAAGATCTGGTGATCTGGCAGGTCAATTTACCGGACCAGCTCTACTGATCCAGCGACTATTGAAATCACGATTAAGTACTTCACGTGCTACCAATGAATAGTGTGCTGGAAAACCATCATGTTGAAATCACATATTCTGTCGTAATTCTAAGCTCAACTTTTCAAATAAAATTGGCCGTTCATTTTCCAAAATGTCTCGGTACATTTGACCATTCAAGTTGCTTTCTATATAATGTGGAGGCCGATGAGTTTATTGCCAATCATTCCACACTAAACATTGACAGTTCAAGAGCGCTGATGTTCAACTTGGCGAAACCAGCACAGATTTTTAACACTTCAGTAATGCATGTTGTGTCGATTAACGAACCATGGTTTGTAAAAGACGACTCGTCGAAGAACAATAAATCTTGGTGTATATAAACATGATTCGGATGATATTTATGACGTTTTAAAATGTTCCAAACAGTGTTATGTGACAATCCGGAATCGCAAGCTATTTCTCGTGTACTAATATGAGGATTATGAGCTACTGCAGCCAATACAGCAATCTCATTATTTCCATCAGTGTCTGTTGCTCCACGAGTCCTTTGTTTCGGTTGAACACTTCAATTAGTAATAAATTGTTTGCAGAAAAAATGAAGCACGTAGCCGAATCTTATCCGGAAAACGCTAGGCGAAGAGAGTGACAGCATTATCAAGACTCCGGCCAGCTTCTCTATAAACCATGACCATTTTAATTTTCTCTTGTACAGTTAAAAATTCCATTCCGAAGTGTATTAATAGCCTAACGGAAACAGGCCTGTTTGTTTTCGAAATAATCTTCGAACTGAATCGATATTTTTAAAACAAAATACAAAAAAATTGATTAATTTGAAAGCAGATTTAATCGCCTGTTCCTAGGTTACGATATTAGTAGTTTCTTGACAAGTCATTTTTCAGTGATTGAAAATTTACGAAATACAATTTGTGTAAGTCTAATTTCGAGTATTTACATTGCAAACGTATCGCAGAAACGTAAGCACTTCTATTGCAAACGTATCGCAGAATCGGGTACCGCTCGAAACTGGATATTTTACAACTGGATAAGGTACAAAACGTGATATGGTACAAAACTGGATAATTCAAACAGGATATTTTGATATGTGATTTAAACTTAAAAAGATTTTTTATGAAAGTTCTGGAATATGGCCAATTAGTAAGGAACTCGGCGAGTTCTTAACCGATTATAATGAAATTCTATATGTAGGATGAGAATGAGATTTTAAAATGATTGTTTTGGGAAAGTTCTGGAATAAGGCCAATAAGGAAGGAACTCGGCGAGTTCTTAACCGATTATGATGAAATTCAATATGAAGGATGAAAATGTGAAAATTAATTTTAATAAGATTAGAAAAGCAGCAATTAAAAAAACCATTAAGTGAAGGAAAATTATATCTCTCTGCTTGAAATTATTCAAGTATGAAACCTTACTGGCCATATTCCTGAGGTTTTCCCAAAAAAGGTTTTAAAATCAAATTTAATTATACAATTAAAGAAAAAAAATATTAAGTGAAGGAAAATTCTATTTCTCTCCTTAGAAATATTCAAGTATGGAAATTTACTGGCCTTATTCCAGAACTTTCCCAACAAATCATTTTAAAATCCCATTTTCATCCTACTTATCGAATTTCATCATAAGCGGTTAAGAACTCGCCGAGTTCCTCCTTAATTGGCCATATTCCAGAACTTTTCTGAAAAATCATTTTAAGTTTAAATCACATGCCGAAATATCCTGTTTTGAAATATCCAGTTTTGTACCTTATCTCGTTTTGTCAAATCCTATTTTCAATTATCCAGTTTTAAAATATCAAATTGTGAGCGGTTCCCTGCAGAATCGTATGCATAGGTTATCAGTAAGAAAAATAGGAGTTACGTTTTAAATATCAAAGTTACCCCCACCCCACCTACAAGAGTAGGGAGTACTAATTTTAGCATTAATGTATTCCCCTACAGAATGATACAATTTTGATCTTGCAAATTTTTTTTCGTAGAGTGCTTATTTTCCGAGATAATTGAAAGTTTCAGCTTAAAAAAAACACCCTGTATAAGTAAAAATGATCTTAGAAAATTAAAAATAAATTTAAACATATACAGTGGACCTACAGTAAAAATAGTCCACCATAAAAAAAATTTGTTTTGCTGAAAATTTTTTTTAAACAATGAAAAAATATGAAAAACAGATGCATACAGATTTTATTATAATCCTAAAAAACTGATTTCTCCAAGCCTTCAAATATGCGCCCATTTGCAGTGATAGTTAAATATTTAGTCTCTTACTTAATATTTAATCTCTTTTTGTTTTGGTGGGAGGTCATCTTAGTATAGCTATCTTAGTAGTGTTTGTTCATAAGCTCATAATATAGGATAGAAATGTTTTTGAAGTGAGTCATTGACAAGGCAATTGAAAGAATTGGGTGACATTACCATAAGCATTTTAATTATTTGATTTTGAAAAAGCCTTTCGTAGTGTTTTAGATTACTTTAAGAAGTTATGTCGTTCTGTACTCTGAAGTGCTATCGTCGCTGAAACCGACCTCTGCACGTGCCAAATGGCAGCTCACCCTTCAGAGACTGTTTCAGAGATTCACTTGCAATTTTATCAAATTCCTGAACTAAGAGTTGAAGAGTTGACTCGGTAAGTGCCCTTTTCATCGCGTTAGGAGTCATATATCATGCACATGACTCGTCTCTCGAAAGTTATCAGCAACCCCTCATATACTCATTTGTCAGAGTCCAATTCCTATACCAATTCATGACAACGCGTCTGATCAAGACCTAATACGAGGTAATAGAAATCTGTCACATCTTAAATGTGTGATCGCCACTACTAAAATCAAATGCGTCTTTGTTTCTAAAACTTGTAATCATAAATTTAGCTTTGAACTCATTGTGTTTGAGACCAACGAAACCGAAAATCTTACAAGTGGATCTATAGTAGTTTTTTTACTTTACTGTTATACAGTTCAATGCATCTGCATATTTTAGGACCTGGTTGACTTGACGGTACAAGATGTTGTTCTGAGGTGTTCCACTTTTACGAAAGATATATTCTGACATGTGGTGTGCCCAGATATTTATGATATTTATTTATATGCTATAACTAACCACAGTGAGATTGTAAGAGATCGCAAAGTATATCATCTTTCTTTAATATCGGCCACTAGATCGTGTTAAATTGGAAAATCACGCAGATAAAGGTATTACTGTGTGTACATACGGTGCACCTCGTTTTTCATATTTTTTTTTAAGCAAATTGAATTTTGGACAAGTGGACCATTTTCACTAAAATTATGTCACTATACAAATTAAACTACAAAAAAACACGAAACAAAACTAACTAAAATAATTAATAAATATTCTATTAAATTCACCTTATTTTGATCGGTTTGGTCAATAAATTAATTTAAATTAATTAATTACTTATGATTACTTGATTTTAAATTTAATTGTTGTTATCAATTAAAATATTGTTAGGTCTTACTGTAGGTGTGTTATTTAATTTTCGACCTATATGTGGATTATTTTTTTTTTTTTAAATATAAATTTAACATCGTCACACATTTATTAGATTACATTATGTTATTTTAAAAAATCGTTCGATCAGGATTTAAAAAAAAAAAAAAAAAAAAAATTAACATAAAATTTAAATATACATACATTAATTTTATAAATAAGTATATATAATTTTATTTTTAAATTAAACCATAAAATTAAACGAAAAAATATATTAATTAATTATTAATTTTGAGTTGTGCAATTTTATTAATACAAACCTCTCTTACCTAGCGATGGATTTGGTGAATGAGGTCGTAATGATGACATGCTGGGCTGACGTGATGGTCCACGTACAGACATTTTACTACCACGACGTTCGTGGCCATGAAGTAATTTATTATCGCGTAACAATGATACGTTCATGAGTCGTGGATTTGGTGTATTAAATATTGTACGATTTTCCCTCCAGCGGGCTCTGTAAATAAAAAATTAAATAATTTATTAATTTGGTATACTGCAATAAGAATATTACAAGAAAAATTTCATTTTTTGGTCAGCTTGTGTCATTTTCTTAAGTTTAAACTTCTCCTACTTAAAAACGTCTAAAAATTGACAGTTATTTAATTAATAATCAAGTATTGAAAATGTGAATTATCAAATATTTATAGACTAAGCTCCTATAATGATTGAATCGTCATTATTATTATTAAGACTGCAAATATTTAGCATTTAATTGTAATGCTGAATCAGATAGTATATAGCGATATTATGTAATTGTAAGATTCGATTCATCTAGAGACTTTTAAAATTAATTTTAACTAATATTTATTTTGTAAAATTTGTAAATTTTTTTGTTGGTTGTTTGTGATATTTGCCACTAGATAGGGCTCTTGAACTCAATAAATGGCAATAAAAGTGGTATTTTATTTTCCATGGAATTGAATACCAAATTGAAATTCAATTCCTGGTCAAATAAAATGACAACCAATTCCCGAGTTTTGTTTTTAAATGTTGGTAGTGAATTTTAAATTGATACTAATTTATTTTATTTACGACTCAATTTTAAATTAAGAAATAAAAGTTATTAAAGTTATTAAAGTCTTTAAAAGTTATTAAAATTTGGAATTTGGCAATTTTTAGAACAAAAATTATTAATTATGTAACATCTAGGATATTGTTGCGTGAGAATACCATTCTGTCACTGTATTTGTATACTTTTATCACAATATAATTATTCTTTTTTTTAAAAAACGAAATAAGGAACCTTGTTTTAATAAAAACAAATAAGTCAATACTTCTTGTTTTATAGACATAATAGGACATAATAAACATTCAGGTACAGACTAAAATAAACCACCTGTTTAAAAAAATAATGAAAAATGAAAAAAGCACACGGGGGCGGAGCCAAAATCATACTTGAAAAAGGTATATAAGAACAAGGGTAAGGTAAATTCGGGTTGAAAGAAGTGCAGGCTGATGAAGAGGATAGTAATCCTCGAAATTAATACCTGGTTTCAAACAAAACAAAAAATAATAATAATTTATGAATACATTTTTTAGAAAAAAATCTTCTTTTTAGAAAGAATTTGGGTAAAGAATTAATAAAAATTTTTATTATCACATTAAAGAAAGTTTTACTTCTTTTCTGAAATAATTTTTCTTTTTATATATAAAACAAGAAGTATTGACTTATTTGTTTTTATTAAAACAAGGTTCCTTAATTCGTTTTTATAAAATTTAAAAAAGAATAAACATCTAAGAACGAACACTGAAATCAAAAAATTGTAATTGAATTCCAATACCAACAAGTTATTTGGTATTGGGTGAATTCCAAATTGGAATTGGATATCCAGCATTGTTAGTGCAATTTGGCAAATAAAATACTGCTAAAGGTGTTTTTCCACAATGAAACACAAGAAAAACGTGAGATATAAATATTAATTCGCCGGTTGTACAAGTGAGATGGACAGCTTTTGCTGCAAGGTTGGCATACAAACTAATTTTGTATTTTTTCGTTTTTGTCGTCATAATTATTTACAAACAATATAAAACCGGAATACTTTTTGTGATTGAAAATTACTGCAAAATATATGAAAATGTATATAAAAATTGTGTTGGGACGAGAAAATATTTCTCGCACACAAAAATATTTGTATTTTTCGCCATTTGTATGTGAAAAAGTGTTTGCTAAGAAAAAAAATACAACTGAATAGCTGGCAGTTGAACTTTATTTAAAATGGAGTGCTACCTACACGTGTGAACAACGCGTTTTCATTGATGAGCATTATTTTAAAAATAATATTGGGCCTAGATACACTATGTTGTAGTTGCATGTTGTAACTTCCCCGTTGTTTTCCTCTCTGTCTATAAACTTGTTGGAGTAGGGGGAATATTTTTGTTGCATCTTATAGGCAGAGAGGAACAAAACGAGGGAGTTACAACATGCAACTACAACATAATGTAAATAGGCCCATTGGCAGCAACAATTCGAAATTGAGTTCGTATAGAAAGCCACGCGTGATTGTTGAAAAACAAATGCATATACAACGTGTCACAGTTTGATTTGGACTTAGAGCCCGAGGTATCCTAAGACCATTCTTCTTCAAAAATACAGCTTGTCAGGCAATAACAGTTTTGGTGCACGCTATAGCGGCATGATAATTTTGTTTTTTGTGCCAAATAATTCAATTACCGCATGTGACATTTTCTGGTGGTGATAATTCCTCGTTTTGGTAATCAGAATTGGCCGCCATGATTTAATGCCGTTAAACATTTTCCTTTGTTTGTTTTTTAAGTCTGAGGTTTATACCAACAAGTCCACAACCAACATGCCTTGAAGGAAAAAATTAAGCTCTGTATTATCAAAACTCAGCCATTTATGCAAAACCGTCATGGAAAATTTCAACAAAAGTGATGTCGACATGTCATTTTCTATTTCTTCTAGTTTTTTATTTTATGCACCAGTGTTTGCCAAATTTTACTATTTGTAAAATTTTACTATTTATAATATTTGAGATGAACTATTAATAACCATCACCCTCCGTTCGTATGGCACAACTTGTTGTTTGTATTTTTTACGAATTTCCTCATCATAAGGATAAGGTCATCATTGTGTCATGGTGGCTTTGTCCCTTTTCGTTGTTTTTTTGATTATTTTTTGTATAATTCGAATAAGTTTACTCCTATCTTTCTGCCATTATCAGGCAACAACCTGTTCATTTTTTGCTTATGGGTAAGCTATAGTTTTTCTGTTTCAAGCATTTTTAATTCATTGAAATCAGAGACTTTGTATATCCTATCGCCAAGACTTTATTTAATATGAATGAGTTTTCCAGTCGTTTTGAAAAATGAATTTTCCAATATTGTCGATGAGGTTGTAACTTCTAAGCTCGAAACAAAACAAGAGCGTCGGCGGCGGGCGTCGTAGCCTCTCAAATTAAAATATACATAAAGCATACAATGCTAACAGAACGATCGACGGTGACGACGATGATTTTTTTTATTTGTAATTTTATCACAAGTAAAACGATGTTTTCAACTGTTTTTTATTTTTTTGAGATGCGTGTAAAGTAGCCATGTTTTAAAAAATTGTATTGTTATTTTTGTATATCGCGATACGCTGACGCTTTTGTTTGTTTACACCAGCGATATCGCTGTCGAAATTTGTATTTTTTCGTTGACGCTCGCCGTTGACGCTCTTGTTCTGTTTTGACCTCTAGTCCTCGAAAAAACTTTTTTGGTTTCAAAAACGATATATAAGGAAAACACCATATTACTCAATTAGTATTTGTTGCAAATGATATATAATTGTTTAAAACTATCTATATATCTATATACATATTCTATATACATTATCTATATACATATATACATACATAAACATTCTTTTCAATTCCACTCAATTTATCAATGTAAGTACGAAATTATTCAACGGCCTCATTTCAATATAATCGATATATGATATGTGACAAAGAGCGTTGCACTATTCTGGAAACCGACTTTAATATTTTACTAAACACGAACATGTTTCAAGTGAAACTAATTAAATATTTGCTCATGTCAATAGTTTTAATTGTAAAATTTAATGACGCACTTGGTACCTAGACTTCATAAAACAAAATACAATGAGTCTTTCCACATATTATGATATTTTACATATGAAAACTACTATACTTGTATTATAGTTCTATCTCTAAGCAAGCTTTGATAACAATTTTTTCAGTTTTCATTAGACCATGATGCTTACATTTAAATAGGCGTGCTATGACACACATTCATATAGTCGTAGTAACCAAATTATTTTATATATGAATTGAATAACAAATAGCCAAAATGACTTTTATAATCGCAAAAAAAATGTTGATGAAATGTTATGTTATACAAGTACATAATATTTCATCAGAAATTTTATCAAATACAATCATATAATATGTATGTAGGTACAGATATACTTCGTAAAGTACACGTGGATATGTTGAAATTTAATTGGTCTATACGTTTGTACTATATCAGCCATGAACAAGTATCATTTGGAACTCGATACTCCTAAGAAACTAGATGGCCGAACTGGAGATCATGTCACCATGTGTCTATCGATAACCGCACGTGTAGTCGATATTCGTAAATGTAAGCTACGCTGAGACTAGCCAACCTGTCAGTTAGTTGTTTTTATCTTCAAGCGCCTACGATGTAAGCAAACCCTATAAGATAAATATTAATTTTACAACAATTTGAATGATCCGATGGGAACCATTACTAAGCACGACGTCAGAATTTTGATTAGTTACAGTAACACAACAGCTGGCAATAATAAGACTCATTTATGTAAAAATACATAAATGATTCTTATTATTTGTGGTGAACTTCATAGTTCCAAACAATGCAACAAAACTAAAACTGATGAGTCTGCAAAAAGATGCAGTAACTGCGCTGGAAATGATACGGCAAACTATAGAGGGTGCCCAATATATATAGACCTGAAAAGAAGAATCAATCCTAAGCAAAGGGCTGAACAACGCATGTTTAAGCTACATCAAACTAATATTGAAGTGCAACCAGAAGAAGTTTATACTAATAGAAACCATAAGCCGACCGTCAATAGTGCTGTGCATCCAAACTTTTCATATGCAAGTATACTTAAAGGCATATCTCCAAAACTTCAAACTAATGAAAAAGGAAAATCTCAACTGCGTTAAACAAGCTTACAGATATGATGCAAAGCTTTATGTCAATGATGGAGAGAACCATGGATCTAATGATGCAAAATATGAACACATTAATGCATTTAGTAGTGTAAAACCAAAAATGACTGTCCTCAAATTAGCCATATGGAATGCAAACGGCCTTGCCCAACACAAAACAGAGGTGCAAGCATTCCTTATCGAGCACAATATTGACATAATGTTAATATCAGAAACACACTTCACCAAAAAAAACTTTTTCAAAATTAATGGGTATTCAGTATACGACACAAATCATCCTGATGGTAAAGCACATGGTGGTACAGCTGTGTTGATTAAAAGAAGACTAAAACACTTTGAACTTGAGAAATATGACAAAGATCATATCCAAGCGACAAATATCTGCCTGGAGGAGTGGTCTGGAAACTGTATAATATCATCAGTCTATTGCCCACCGAAACACGCAATAAAAAAGAAGCAATTCTTAGATTATTTTAACCATCTAGGCAATAAATTCATTGCGGGAGGTGATTATAATGCAAAACATACTCAATGGGGTTCAAGATTGACGACTCCGAAAGGAAAGCAACTCTATGAAGCTATGGATGAACTTTGTTCATCCATAGCTTCATACAAATAAAATTCCTAATCTAATAGACTTCTGTATAACTAAAGGCATTGCACGTACAAATGCTATGGCAACAGATTGTCACGATTTATCATCCGATCATTCACCAGTAATTATAACAGTGAGTACTGATGCTCTAAAGACTAAAGCACTGAAACGCCTGACAAATAAAAAACGAAATGGGATCAATACAGTACACAAATTGAAAAGAATTGCCTACTGGATATTCCTCTTAGCACACCAGCAAATATTGATGCAGCAGAAGCCTACCTCAGAGATCTACTGGAAGTAGTAGCAAAAAAAGCAACACCTAACATCAGTGTTTTTGAAAATGTTAATAAACTTCCTAAAAACATCCAAGAATTAATACAAGAAAAGCGAAAAATTCGACGGCAGTGGCAGCAGCAAAGATCGCCGATATTAAAATGGAAATTAAATCGAGCAATTAAATCCCTGAAAGTAGCTCTGAAAGAAGAAGAACATGAACGTATACAAAACTATTTAAGTGAACTCTCGGCAACAGAGAGAACAGACTATTCCTTATGGAAGGCTACTAAAAGTTTTAAAAGGCCGGCAAACTCGTGTTCGCCGATTAGACTGCCAAGTGGCAACTGGGCAAGAAGTGATGAAGAAAAAGCCAATGCTTTCGCTGTTCATCTAAAAAACATATTCTCACCACATGAACAAGTTAACAACTACATGCTACCAAACCAAAAGGTGAACGATCCAAATTATAAACCTATAAAGTTCAAGTGAAAGGAAGTTCAGTGCACAATAAAAAACTGCATAAGTCCGAAAAAAGCACCAGGACATGATCTTATTACCGGGAAAATGGTTAAAGAATTACCAGACAAATGCATTCAACTAATAACGTACATCTTCAACGCAATCATGCGAACTGATTACATTCCTCAAAAGTGCATTATATCGCAAATTACAATGTTACATAAGCCTGAAAAAGATGAGACACAAATCTCATCATATCGTCCAATAAGCGTGCTTCCCACGATATCAAAGCTATTTGAAAAATTGTTACTAAGGAAACTAAAACCAGTACTAGAAGAACGGCATATTATACCAGGTCACCAATTTGGTTTCCGAAATCAGCACAGCACTATAGAGCAAGTTCACAGGATTGTCAACGCAATCAAACTCACCTTCAAAGAAAAAAAATATTGTTCTGCTCTCTTCTTGGATATTGCACAAGCCTTCGACAAAGTTTGGCATAGAGGTTTAATATACAAAGTTAAAGAACTTTTGCCGAAGCAGTTCCATGTAGTTCTTGAAAACTATCTTCTTCAAGGGAAATATATGGTTAAACAAAACGCAGCAACCACTGGTTTAAATGATATTAGCGCAGGTGTTCCACAAGGAAGTGTCTTGGGACCAATTTTATACTTGTTGTATACAGCCAATTTGCCCATTTGCAATGAAGCTATAATATCAACATTTGCTGATGATACAGCCATATTAGTGTCTTGTAAAAATCATCAAACTGCCTTAACGCAATTGCAAAATCATCTGAATAAAATTGAAAACTGGCTAAAGACTTGGCGAATAAATGTCAATGAAAATAAATCAACACATGTTACATTCACACTTAACAAACTCACCTGCCCACAAGTTAAATTGAACGATGTAACTATTCCGCAGCAATCTAGTGTCAAATACTTAGGGTTACATCTGGACAGAAGGTTGACATGGAAAAAGCATATAGAAGCAAAGCGTAATCAAATAAAAATAAAATTTGCTAAGATGTATTGGCTAATAGGAAGAAAATCAAGATTATCACTCGACAATAAAGTTTTACTATATAAAGCGATACTTATGCCCATATGGACATATGGTATTCAGTTATGGGGATCCACCAGCGCATCAAATAGAAAATTTTTGCAATGTACACAGTCAAAAATACTTCGTAGGATCACGAATGCTCCCTGGTATATTCGAAACACCAACATACATCATGACCTCGGTATTTTAACCTATAAAGATACAATTAGAACCTATAGTTCGATATATTGTTCAAAACTAGAGACACATTCCAATGCTTTGGCCCGGGACATTCTAAAACAACCGAGATACAGAGGACTGAGAAGAACTGATCCACTTGGACTATTGAATTTATAAATTAAGTAAATGGTGCACACTAATAATAAGTATTAACATTGGTCAAGACTTATAAAAATAGCAGTAAGGTTAGTTTGTAAGATTCGCATACATCTTGTTAGTTTCTTTTTAGAAAGATTCAAGAATAAAGCCATAGGCAGTTGTAATAAAACAAAAATCTAAAAGAACTTTAAATTGAACAAATTAACTTCTTTTGGTTAGAATGTCAAAAAGTATGTTTAACCACGTGCTACCAAAATAAGTATAAAAACTTATCGAGTATAGTTAGTCAATTTGTTATGGAATAAACCATTACATTTCTACCTGATAGCGTCCATTGACAAAAAATAATCGTTTTTTTTTTTATTTTTATTTCTACAGATCACAAAATAGAGGTTACGCTTTCTAATGAAAACCATAGGTACTGCAAAAATGTTAAAACCTTTCTTTTAAATAGAAGAAGTCGAGTAGAATACATACATATAGCAACTTTCCTCGACAACGAATCATTTCCCTTTTTTAAAATGAAGGCTTTATTTTTGAAAGGTATTTGTAACACTTACAGACTTTTGATTAGTGTGTCACTTGAGCCCAATATCAGTATTTACACTAATAGTAACTAAAGCTATATCCAATATTGTGTACTTTAGCCAAAAGATTAAAAAACATATTACAACATAATTTTTTTAATTAGGTACGCATTATCGATAGATTTATCAAAAATATAGATCAAATATTTAGTTACCTTTCGTTGTTCAAACGTTTTTGAACGTTATATGGTTATTCTTATATGTTGTCTGAAACTGTCCATTCACCTTACCTTTGTAGTAACCTAATAATGATCACTATACATATTTGGTATACCTTATGTACATATATATGTATTTACATATACACATTTAGTAGGTTTATCGATTCAGTTAGATCACGTTTTTAAATATAATAGACCATAAAATTTCTTAACGACGATTGTACGTCGCCATACATAACTGCGAAGTAACTCAAACTTCTGTCATAATATTATCCGAAAAACCCAAAAGGGATATCAAATGACATAAACAGTTTATTGTTTGGAGGAATCTTCATTAGATGCGAAGTCAAATTGTCTGTTTAGGATTTTTTTTAAGTTTTTATGATATGTTGTGCTACAGGCTGTATTGCAGATTGGAGAATGTGAACAAAAACGTCTCTATAGAAAGACCAACTATTCAAAAATTTAAAGGGACAAAGCGCCTCTTTGATCTAGTATTAGTTGTGTACAGATATAGCGTAAAACAAAAACAAAAAAATATATTTACTAACACTCATATAGTTAGTTTTTTATGTTATTTTTGCTTTGTTATTTGTTCTGGTACCAATACTACTTTATTGAGGCGAATATATAGTAGTATTAGTGTATGAAAAAATGAGTTGGTCTTTCTATAGAGTCGTTTTTGATACTACTTTATTGAGGCGGATATGTAGTAATATAAGTATACGAAAAAATGAATTGGTCTTTCTTAAGAGACGTTTTTGATGTGAATAATATATTTTTAACAATACATTTATGTTGTAATTAATATATTTCCTGCAACACTTAAAAGCCGCTGCAGAAGACGAAACGTACAGTCAACTATTGGAAGCTTTCAAATCAAATTCTTTAATTTTTTTCAAAAAAAATAAGTCGAAATATGCAGCAGGCCCATATAAAATATATAATGCTTTGGTATGGAGGTGTTTCACTGTTTAATAACAAGAAAAACTAATATATAAAGTTCCATTAACATGATGTCAACATTAATTGCGAATAGTAGTAGTTCACTTAAAGGCCATTGTTTTTATTACTAAAACAGAACCTTTGAACCTTTTGAGTGCAATTTTGTTAGTCGAAGAGATCGGACGTGTTTTGTTCGTTCTCTTCATTTTTAAAATTTTAAAAATTATTATTTAATGGTTTTTGTTTTTGTGGTTTTTTAGTGTTTTTTCTTGTGTTTTAATGTGTTTTGGTATTAGTGTGTACGTGTGCATCAAGGACAAATTGGGCAAATCACATCTGGGATGGTGAATTGGATAACATACTCTGTCGTTTCCCAGAGTTCAGGTATAAATGCGACATTTGTAATGTGCATCGTTATTTGATTTTACGTGCATTGGTATAGTATGTGCATAAGTATGTACATGATAAACCGGTGTAGTACATATTACATGGTATAAACCATATAGTCAGGGCCAGCGCGGGTGTTTTATACAAGCCGTGCTATAACTTTCGTACACAAATACGATAAAACAATCGGTACACTAACGGTAAAAAAACGTATATAAAATTATATAAAACGTATATGTATTGTATAGTGTTTTGAAAATTTTTACGTTTCTACTGTACTTTTTGTGTTTAATGTAGAGAGAGAGAGGGAAAGTGAGTATTGTTTTCCTTGTTCCCTTTTTACTTATACTGCTTCGTAGCAATTTATAGCATGTTTATTAACAGGTTCAAATTTTGTTTTTGAACAGTTTCGGGATTTAATGTGTGTTGTTGTGAAATGATCGGTTTATAAAGGGTTGACCAAAAGGAGTGCCATATATTGATTGATTAATCATGATTGATCAATATACATTATATTGCATGATTACATTTTAAAGTTTTGAATTGGGTAACAGCATGAATAGTGTTGTAATTTTATTATTTTGGGTTTTAATTAGCAGCAGTATGGCTGGTGGGATATCTTTGATATTGCTTTTGTTAGAGGATTTTTATAAGAGGTCATGGAACGGTTAATTCAATTGATTTTTAGTTAATTTAAAAAAAAAAATTCGACTGGTTTGTAATGTTTGATCAAGTTTTGTGGGATCTGGTTGGTATTATTTTATAGTTTTATAGTTTCATGTTTTTGTAGATGTGATAGGTCGATTGATTGTAGATTTCAGGCGGGAGATACTCCAATTTATTACAGGCTTGCAGGAATTATATTGTTGAATTATGGATTGATTGGTTAATGTTTTCAGAGTCATTAGTGATTTTCGGGCGGGGCCAACACAATTTGTTACAGCTTGAGGCTTGTGGGAGTTGTATTGATGGATAATTGTATTATTGTGTTGGGAATTGTTTGATTTGTGATTTCTGGTTGAAATTGGTTCTATTTCTTGCAGCCTGTGGCTAAGAGCGGTTGGTTCATTAATGGATTTTGTTTTCGGGAAGCCTCTGCGGATTGCAGTTGAAGGCACACTGGAGTTGCTGATGAGAGATGACAGGATGCAGAGCTGTTCGGTAGGGCTGTGATTGTCTTGTGCTTGCGGTGTTTTGAATGTTGGCTGCTGGCAGGCCGAATCAGTTTCGTCATTGATGACCTACCTTTCCTTTCCCTATCCCACAATTTCGATCTCAGTACTTCGCTTGTATCTTGCCTTGTCCCTCCAAGTGTATGGGGGAAGAGTGTATGGTGGTTCCGGCGCTGTCCGGGGGATTCTGCTTGGTGCTTGGTCGTACATTCTGGATCAATCAATCAAATCAATTTCGAATGTGACATATCCCTGGTTAGGATTTTTATACACGCACTTGTGTATTTAGTACAAAACGGTTATTCGATCGAGTTCGAGCGTGTAGTTGTTTTGTTAAAATTTTATTTAAATTAATTTCGGTAATATTATTTCTATTTAAGTTAATATAAATAGGAGCTCACTTAATAAATTTTAGCAGCATGGAGTTGAAATGTTCAATTTGTAAATTTCCGTCGAAAACTAATGCTTTATATTACAGGGTACGGTTAAGAGTAATTAGTACATTAAATAGTGTTGTTGGATTGTCGAATTTTAAATTATTATTTTTCTTAAATTTTATTTTTTGATATTCTTATATTAATATATTGTTATTGAACAAATTAATAAGTTTGTACTTTCAGGAGAAAACTAACCCAGTTTATTTCAGTATACGGCTTGCAAAAATTATATTATTATATTAATTATATTATTATATTTTGAATTAATTAATTTATAATGACAGATGAAAATTAATTCAATTTATTACAGCCTACGACTAAGAGCCATTAGTTCTTTAATAGATTTTGGTTTCAGGGAACCTTTGCAGATTACAGTTGAATGGTGGCGTTACTGATATTAATGTTGCTGATAAGAGACGACAGAGCAGAAACTGAGCAGTTCATTAAAATTGTGATTGTCTTGTGCTAACAGTAGTTTCAACATTTGGCTTCCGGGTAACCGGACCAATTCTGTCATTGCTAACAAACCTTTCCCTTCCCTACACCACAAAAATACTAACTATCGATCGCTTAGGTGTCAGTAACCGGGTCGAGTCTGTCACAACTAACATTCCTTCCAACCCTTCGGTTTTGCTATATGTAACACGGGTGTACGGTGGTGCCCGGCATTCCGGGAGTTCCTGGTGCGTCCTTGGCCGTACACTCTAATCAATCAATCAAAACAGAACCTTTGAACCTTTTTTTTTTAAGTAAAAAAAATTAATTTATTTAATTTAAAAATCAACCTTAAGTTAAATATATATATATATATATATATATATATATATATATATATATATATATATATATATATATATATATATATATATATATATATATATATATATATATATATATATATATATATAATATGTATTCATAATCACGAATACTTATTATCTGAATATTATCACTATGATACATTTATCATAATACCAAAGAGAATGATTATTAAATTCTCTATGCTAATAAACTATGATATACTTATATAGCATTAAATAGAACGACATAATTTTTATTGTGCTTCTAAATTATTTTCAAATTGCATTTGTGTTTGTTTTTTATCAAAGTGTATTAATGTTTGCAAAATTAGTTAAAGTTTATGAAATAATATATGAACTTCATATATTTGAGAAAAA
This sequence comes from Tipula confusa, assembly GCA_963556175.1. Lineage (NCBI taxonomy): Eukaryota > Metazoa > Arthropoda > Insecta > Diptera > Tipulidae > Tipula > Tipula confusa. Next base: position 162,355,382 of record OY744475.1, on the reverse strand, counting down.
AAAATCAACTACATTACAGGCCAAAGTTGACCCTTTACTGAGATCTTTTGCAAGACTTTCAGACCATAAAATAAGTACATAAAACAAAAACTGTGGGCGATTTTATACAGTGTATGACAACCGCGCAATACAAGACATGTCTGTATATTTTTACATTTCTTAGTACTGTAACAATTTGTGTTTGTTTATTTTTGTATTTCAAAATAAAAAAAAAAACAAAAACATTTAGTTTCAACTGGTTTTTTTTAGTAAAAAACAATTTCATTAAAACAAATAGATTAAAATCATTTTAAACTTTAAATATTGGTTTAGCTAAGTACAATAATATTTCAATTATAATGAATTAGTTAAAGTTGCTGTCTAACTTCATACTAATTATTTTAGAATGATTCTGCCATAAACCAAAAAATTTTATGTGACGACTATCAAACTCTAAATTTAGGTCACTACAATGTTTTGTTATTCGAGTAAATGTGTCAAAGACAATAGTTTAGATTTGTATACTCGCATAAAAATTGTTGTGTTGGGCAATCAACGTTTGTTACAGTGGATTTTAATTTTGTATACATTAAATAGCGACTACGGTATATATTTTTGAATCATTGATTTTCAAATGTTTTATATATAATTGAATTATCAGAGTTGATCTGTTTCCGGTAGTTAAAAAGTACCAACAAAATAGTTTTTTGTTATTATTTTGTTAATTTGCAACATATTACCGTGTGTTATTAGAATATTAGATAATCGATAGTTAGCAATGGCGGAAACTTGCAAATAGAGAATCTTCGATGAAAAAAAAGTGCAATATAATATCGACCTCTCTATAATGTAGCTCATTTTGCAAAGTAAATATTGTATAGTATAGGTATCTGAATTGTTCTTTAGAGCGCTTTGTATTTTAAATGTAGGTCTGCGATTTAGTATGATTTATTTCTTTATCGAAAACATTTTATAACTTATCAAATAGACAAGCTAGTGTGACTAATCTTCGATTCACGTGTGAGATGACTTTTGTGTACAAATACTATTTTCGTTTAAGTTATTATTTTAGGAATAAGAAATATTTGTACTATTTTTCATTCAGTCTATTTGCGTACATTGAATAATTTTAAAGGTAGTCGGTTGCAATAATAACACTCCGTAGATTTATTTTTAATACGATCGTTATTGATTTTTTTAAACTTTCGTCCTTACGCTGCGTACATCATTTCATCCGCATCGAACGTGTTATATTTAGGTAATACTTTTTAGCATTATTTTAGGTGTAACCATATTAATATTATTTCAAATTCTATTACCAAGGGAATGTCAATGGGAGTGGTAGAATTCTGTTAAACAATTTACGACAATAGTCTGCTGATATACAGTACAACTAAAGTTTTAAATTGATCATCAATCATAGGCAACATTATTGATTCTGGAATGTAAATAAACAAGTTCTCTACCCCGAGGAGGCATCGTCACCGACCACGACCTTTGTAGTTAGGATCGCCTTGCAAAATATGACCGAGCTGGTTTACTCGTTGTCCTTTTACTTCATGAACGACTTAGGGAATTTTCATCAAATTCTTGAACTCGTTGAAAATAATTTGGTATCCATATACAACCCATACTTCGCATCGAATTTGATCAACACTATGGTACAATTTCAGCTTATTCTGATTTGGCACTACTACTTAAATCATTGCCTATATTTTGTTTTAGACTCATTGATTTTAAGACTAATATAAGCTGAGAATAATGCAAATCTACAAATGATAGCCGAATGTATGTGAACTGTGGATAAATAAATCTGGCGAACTACAGCTGCAGGTGTAAGTTGAGGCAAAAACCCATTAAGAATATTAACCGGCGTAAACCAGGCTTAGCTCAAGTCCTTTTAGGGACAGGGCTGCAAAGAGAGGCTATATCATATGGAAATTTACCAGTTATATAGCATAAACAGCATAAACTGTCTGACACTACAATGCAAGAAACTGTTTGAAACTATGGTTTTTCCAAACCACAAATCTACAAACCCTACCTTAGACATCGCCGAAAGTGGATTTACCCTTATATAATTCATTGTTTTCTTACCCAATTACTCATGCAATAACAAATTAGTTCTCACGCCCTGAGAATTTGAATTAACTTAGACATCGCCGAAAGTGGATTTACCCTTATATAATTCATTGTTTTCTTACCCAATTACTCATGCAATAACAAATTAGTTCTCACGCCCTGAGAATTTGAATTAACCCTGCTTTATTTTCTAGATCTTTATAATATAAGCTGATATTAATTTCTATTTCAACCTATAATTTTCTAATTTTTCTGAGGGAGAGACTGTCTGAAATTGAGTGAGAAACTATACTAATACCTTAATCAGTACTTCAAATATGCATGGAAATGAAATAATAAAAGTAATCTTCAAGAAACTGATATCATCTAAAACTTCCATCGCAACCAATCAGCAAAATGCCTAAGGCCAGCATTATTTAATTCGATATACCTTATAATACAAATTGCAAGTCAAATATATAGGTGTAATTATGTATCAAAACTACTCGAAAAAAGACTTTTAACCGATGTAGAGGCCGTTCCCATAACAGGTTGAAACTTTACAAATCATATGAGAGCCTCATCTTAACCTCCCTATTCAACCAGCCTTCGATTTTTATTTGACGATTGGCCTAAGCCACCAACCTACAAATGCACAAGTATCAAAGACCTCGAGGAACGCGCTTACATAATTATAACGCGCTAATGTATATAAATTGGGTTAAGTAGATAAAAACTGATGATGTACATATAAGTAGTTTAAGCAGTCAAAAGTAGTTTAAGCCAATTGTTAATAAACAAAATACTTTAGAATGTTAGATCATAGATGATAAAAATTAGGCTTAAAGTTTTAGTTAAGAATGTATACATATGAAATATTGCCCAAAGAAAGTTTTTAAATTTGAAACACAAAAATTGGATCGAGCATTCCTACTTTTGACTTAAATGAGTCTGTTTACAAAGTGACTTTCATTTTAACATAAATCTTGTCATTTTTTTGTTCAGAAAAATACATATAGTAACGATTTGTTCTGTAACGATTTGTTCTGCACTATTTGTATTTCCATTTTGACATTTACTTTTAGCAGCTATATGTATCAGTTATTACAATAAAATGTAGGTGGCACGTAAATAAAATAATTCAAATAATGATATAAACAAAGCGTATACATTTTTGTTATTATATCAAAATATCTATGACTTTTTGTTTTTGTATGATGAAAACATAATATTTAACAAGATTTCACTTTTACTTGCTTGCACGTTTCTTTGCTAAAATACCGCATTATCGGATTTTGTTTTTTTCGAACCATATAGACCAAGCGATAACATTTGTTTCAACCTAATCACGAGTTTGCGCACTTCAAATATTTTTTGTTTTTCTTGTAAATTATCTTGAATAAAAAATAAAAATCACCATACTACGATTATGACGATTTTATTTTTTTTTTACCACCACCATTTTCTTATATAAATGTACACTTAGACGAAACGAAGTTAGTTCGTTTGCCTTCTTATGTTTTACCGGTACCGTAATACTTACAGTAGGACACATTTTAAAACTGTAAATGTGTTGTCGTCAAGGTAATAAAAAACACACAGTCGTTTACAAGAACACACACACACACTATTATGATTACAAATGTCGAATCGTTTCGTGTTATGTGTGCGCTAGTGTCTGTATTGATTCAGTTGAAAACAGCTGTGAAGTTATTAAAAAAAAAAAACCGAAATCGTGTGTAGATTTTAGTTTTTTTTTTCGTTTCTATTATACAAAATTTTGTTTAAGCGAAAGTAGTTATGAATCAACGCTCGACGCGAACAAGTTAAAGAAGTGGAATTCGGACGTGGCGAATAATAAAATTGATGAGATTTTCTGCTTTTGTTTTTTTTTTGTTATTTATAATCAAAAATGTGAATTGTGATTTGTGAATGAAAATTTTGTGAATAAAATTTATTTGGTGCTTATTATTCAAAGTGTTTTTCGTTGTCATAAGTTCTCTATGTAAATTACGCAATTTCCGTTATAATTATATGAATCAGTGAATTATTTGAATACAATAATTAAAAAGTGTTTAAATGTGTTTTGTGTAAACTACAAAAGACAATTGATCTGTAATTGAGTATACAAAAACGTCACAAAGAAAGTTTAAAATATTAATGCGTTTGGTTTGTTTCTTGCACTTTGCGAACGTACACAACACAATAGAATTATCTCTTACTCTCTCTCGCTAATGTTAATTATTCTACATACTATTATACTCTTAATGACGGGCTACTTAAATTTTGGCATGTTAATTTATTGGTAACGAGTGATTTGTAATAATGATCGAATGTAGTATTGCACACTTTTTTTTAAGTGGATTGATTCGATGACGCAAATCAGATCAACACGCATTTTAACTGGTTACGTCATTACTTTATCGACAAATGATTATTTGTTAGCCTATCCAATTTATTTTAATCTGACAATAGAGGACATCATTATCTTTAATATATTATCGTTAAAAGCAGTTTTACTATCTACCATACCATAATTATTTAGTTATTTATGTTATTCTAAATAAGTATTGAATAAAATTACTTGTGACTATTTTCAAATGTGTATTAATTATTTTAGTTTTAGATTAGCATTATTTCAATACAAATTTGAACCAGAGCTGTTTTCTTGTATTATCTCCCTACGAGACACATACCGAATTCTGAAACAGCTTTAGTATCGCTCATCTAATTTTATGAACGAAATTGTTGAGGCAAACCTGATTTAGTTAAATGGTTTTTTAAATTTCTAACTTATATAACATTGCAATTTCATTGCACTTCAGCTTTAATCATAACTCATTGGTCAATACATTCTCGAGAGGAAGTATTAGTAGAATATTGTTTTGTTTTTTTGAAATAATTAAAGTACTAACTATCTAAAATCTATGTTAAATCTTAATAATTTAATGCAATAAAACCACAAACACACTTTCGCACCAATAACATACTATAATATATAATATCAAGTTATGGTTATTTAATAATTAAACTACTTTATCAGTTACTTAACAACTGAATAAGTATATGTAGTATAATTAATTTTAACGAAAAGAAATTTTATTTGTTAATCTAATTTACTATCGTATTAACAATGCTATGTGAAAATTAACTAAATCAATATTATTATTTAGTTAATTTTTTTTTTTTTTTTTACAAGTAGTTTATTCTTTTAAAGGTATTTTAGTGAAAGATAAAATAATATTTATAAAAAAAAATGTATCGTGTGAATAACGATGAGAAACCACAAAATCCAATTGTTAAAACATGGTTTATATCAAGACTATTGTTTTTGTAAGTATTAAATCTAATAAATATTAAATTTACCATGCACATTACGTCACGACAGGTTTATTGGCGAAAACAATATACAAATGCTCAAAAAAGCTCAATGTACAAAAAAGCTTATTCTTAAGATGGACCACCCTTTATAAACTTTTAACCAATTATAATTAAAACGCCATCATTTAAAAAAAAGCTCCCAATGATGAAATAGTTTTTTTTATTAATAATACATAATAGAATAAATTAATCAAATTGTTTCCATAAGTTTTTTAAACTCTATAATTTACAATATATCAGATGGCGCCAGACTGTCTAAAATTATCGATACCGGAAATACTTTAACGTAATATTATTTACCGACTATTAATAAATAAGAAGTAAACATACGAGGGAGAATCAATAAATTTATTTCAATATTAAAAGAGCCACCGAATTATTACAAAGCCACATTTTTTAGGAAGATTTATTTAAATCGTAATCTCTTATTTCGGTAAATGTTCGAATATTCAATCGTCGGAATGTCGCCAGATGTTGACGTTTGGCGCTCATCATCTTTTAAAGATTCTCAACCACCTTTAAATAAATGTATCCATTTAGTTATTATCATTACTGCCGTTTATATAGTCATCTCTATCACTCTTTATTTTCATATCGATTCTATCGATTAAAATTATTATTTTTTCATTATTAATTACTTCAAGCGTCGCTTTATTATTATATTCGGTTCAATTAAAATCAATCAAATATTTTATTGTTTATTTTTAGATGGTTAAAAGACATATTTCGTATTGGGATGCACCGATCGATCGAGGAACACGATATATATGCTCCGCTCGAAGAACATGAAAGTGCGAATATATCAAATTTATTTTCACAATTGTGGAACGATGAATTGAAACGAAAAAAACCGAGTATAATACGAATATTTATGAAGTCATATGGTTTACGGGTCATGGTGGTTGGAATATTATTCTCCTTTTCTGAAACGATAACAAGGTGAATTGAAGTGAATTATGACTGTATTGAGTTTTGAGCGTTTGGCAATTTTAGTTAATTATAGAAATTTTGTTAAATTTCTTCATTAGAGTATTTCAACCGATATGTTTGGGTGGTTTAGTATCATATTTTGCACCTGGTCAAACCGATATCACGCGACAAGATGCTATTTTATATGCAAGTGGAATCGCTGGAATTGCACTTTATCAAGCATTATCATTTCATCCGTTTATATTTTATATAATTGAAGCTGGATTAAAATTAAAAGTGGCTTGTTGCTCGCTAATGTATCAAAAAATATTACGTTTATCAAAATCAACTTGTTTCGACGGAATGAATGGCCAAGTGATTAATTTAATGACCAACGATGTGACTAAATTTGATATTGGTCTAATATTTTTACACGATTTGTGGAAAGGTCCAATGGAGGTGGTGGTCGTTGGTTATTTAATATATCGAGAAATTGGCATATCGGCTATAATCGGGATGGTATTCCTATTAAGTTTTATACCACTTCAAGCATGGATTGGTAAAAAAACTGCAACATATCGTTTAAAAACGGCAAAACGGACCGATATTCGTGTACGATTTATGAACGAAATAATACAAGGGATTCAAGTTATAAAGATGTATACGTGGGAGAAATCATTTGCGAGTATGGTCGATAAAATTCGTCGAAAAGAAATTAACGCAATACGAGGATCGTCGTACATTCGTGCTGGACTTTTTTCTTTTTTTGTAATTTCACGTGTTTCTATATTTTTAAGCCTTATATCGTATGTCTATTTTGGTAACATTATAACTGCCCGTAAAGTGTTTATCGTGTCATCATATTTTATGGTATTAAATTTATCGATGGTATTCTTTTGGCCGATGGCCATTACATCAGTTACCGAAGGTTATGTTTCAATAAAACGTATCGAAAAATTCTTATTGCATCGTGAAGTGAAAGAATCGATTGATGATATTGATTTTAACGATGACGATAAACCGAAAAATACGAAGCTAAGTGAAAAACTGGGAAACGGAAATTTAGAAATATCGGATTTAAATAATATTAAATTAAAAAATATTGAAGAATATGAGGAGTTGTTACCAAAGACACGTATCGAAAATATTAATTCAAACGATAAGGGTATCATATTAAAATCGGCCACAGCCGTTTGGACCCATAAAGAAAAAAACTTAGGTTTATTTTCGATAAATTTAGAAGTGTTGCCAGCAAAATTGTGTGTCATAATTGGTGCAGTTGGATCTGGTAAAACAACATTGCTAAACGTTATAATTGGTGAACTGGAACTTGATAGCGGAGCAATTAGTGTAAATGGTGTAATAAGCTATGCAGCCCAAGAACCGTGGCTATTTGAAGGAACGATACGACAAAATATTATTTTTATAGAAGAATACGATGAACAAAGATATCATGATGTATGTCTAGTTTGTTCTCTCGAACGAGATTTTGAACTTTTACCTTTTGGCGATTTAACAATTGTCGGTGAACGTGGTATGGTATTAAGTGGAGGACAAAAGGCTCGCGTAAGTTTAGCTCGTGCAATATATAAAAAAGCTGATATTTATTTATTAGACGATCCGCTATCAGCGGTTGATACACGAGTGGGAAAACATATATTCACAGAATGTGTCCTAAACTATTTAAAACTAAAATGTGTAGTTTTGGTGACACATCAATTGCAATACCTAAAAAATATTAAGCAAATAATTTTAATGCGAAATGGAAGGATCGATGCACAAGGCACGTTTGATGAAATAAAAAAGAAACGGGCCAATTCTATATTAGAATTGACAATGCATGATGAATCGGGTGGACAGGATGAAGTAAATATTGAAAAGGCATTAGAACAAGAAAATCCGGTAAAACTAGAGGAAATTGAAGAAGAAAAGGAAAAGGAGGTACTAGTTGAAGGTTCAGTTTCTTTAAGTGTGTACAAAAACTATATTAAGTCGGTGAAAAGTGTTCCAATTATATTATTTATTGGATTATTATTTATCTTAAGTCAATTAGTTGTTAGTGGACTTGATTTTTTCGTTGCCCAATGGTAACTATTCTTACCTTTTAATTAACTTTTAAATTATCGATAGTAATTTAATTCCATTTTCAGGGTAAATTGGGAGGAACAAATTACAGCATTAAATGCTACAATCTTACTACAACAAGAACCGTCAATTAATGTTACTTTTGAAGACATGACAAGCTTGGATTTATCTACTGTAAATAATAATGTCACACAGCTTAATGATACTATCTTGGGATTAGGCAATATAACCAGTCCATTCGATATATTTTTTCCAAATACTGGTGAAACTACGGTGGAAGCAGTACGTCAACAATATGTGATAGTTTATTCAATTCTTACAATACTGTTAATTTATTTTATAATTAATCGTAATTTTGCCTTTTTCAAAATGTGTCTTAGAGCGTCAATTCATTTACACGATAATTTATTTCGAGGTATTACTCGTGCCCCAATGCTTTTTTTCAACAATAATCCATCGGGTAGAATATTAAATCGTTTTTCGAGAGATATTGGGGCAATAGATTCATTTTTACCGCCAGCCTTAATGGACACACTATCGGTAAGAATACATCGAATCGTGCTAACTAAATATTGTATTATTATAATTTATTTGTGTTTAGTGTTTTCTTGAAATGTTCGGAATTGGACTATTGGTATCATTGATAAATCCTTGGCTTTTGATTCCAACTTTAATTTTAAGTACTTTTCTATATGCATTCCGATCAGTTTATGTTAAAACGTCACGGGCCATAAATCGTATAGAATCGCTTACAAGAAGTCCTATCTATGCTCATACAAATGCTACAATACAAGGATTATCAACAATACGAGCGTTCAAAGCGGAAAGTATACTCAATGACGAATTTAACAAACATCAAAATAATAATACGGGGCCAATGTACTTATTTTTGGCAACATCTCGTGCATTTGCCATTTGGTTGGACATAATTTGTGCTATCTACATTGGAGTTGTAACATTCAGTTTTTTAATCATTTCAATGAATAGTAGTGGCGGAGATGTTGGTCTTATTATATCACAAGTCATACTATTAATAGGTATGTCACAATGGGGTATGCGACAATCAGCCGAATTAGAAAATAAAATGGTTTCGGTAGAACGAATCACCGAATATAGTGACTTAACATCAGAACCAGCTTTAGAAACATTACCAAAGTATCGACCGCCACGAGAATGGCCCGAATATGGTGCTATTAGTTTCAATAATCTCAGTTTACGTTATTCACCAGACGGGCAATATGTTTTAAAAAACTTGAATTTTAACATAAAATCACAAGAAAAAATTGGTATTGTCGGTCGAACAGGTGCTGGTAAATCGTCAATAATACAAGCACTATTTCGACTAGCCGAGCTCGATGGTAAAATCGAAATAGACGGGATCGACACTAAAACATTAGGTCTACACGATTTGCGTAGTAAAATTGCGATAATACCGCAAGATCCGATATTATTTTCGGGTACAATGCGTAATAATTTAGATCCGTTTAAACATAAAACCGACGACGAATTATGGAATGCATTGGAACAAGTTGAATTAAAACAATCGGTTTCGGCTTTGGCCGGTGGACTCGATTGTAAAATGTCAGATGGCGGAAATAATTTTAGTATGGGACAACGGCAATTGGTTTGTTTGGCCAGAGCAATTTTACTGAATAATAAAATTTTAATATTAGACGAAGCAACAGCAAATGTTGATCCCGAAACTGATAAATTAATTCAAACCACAATACGAACAAAGTTTTCTGAGTGCACAGTATTAACAATAGCACATCGGTTACATACTGTAATGGATAGTAATCGGGTGCTTGTTATGGATGCAGGACAGGTTGTTGAATATGCTGCACCATACGAATTATTACAAAGACCGGGCGGTCAACTAAGAAAGTTGGTGGATCAAACAGGTGCGGCTACGTCACACGCATTGCATAAAGTAGCACAAGATGTAAGTTAATTATAAAATTTCAACTTTTCAATTATAGATTTTAATAATTTTTTTTTTTATCGTTGTTTTCGCAGAGTTACGAGAATAGAGATTTATCGATTGTACTTAAACATTCGGCCACATTTAGTTAGACAATATGAAGTTTTACTCATTAAACGTTTCTTATATACACTGCGCTACTTAAACTATTAACTACATAATTAATTTTATTTTTATTTTTTTAAATATATATTTATTATTTTATTGTAGAAAATTTAAAAAAAAAAAATCATAAAATTATATTTTTTATGTAAAAATACAAAATCAAAATAAGTATGCATTTATTTTGTATTTTGAACAAGTAAAGCCCGAACTTAAGTTAAACGAGTTTTTATTTGATTATGCATCTAAGTCAGGTAAGATGTTGATTTTTTTCTACTCACTTACAAAAAAACATTGCTCAAATTCTAAATTAAATTTTATGTCGAACGACAAAGAATTAAATTGTATTTGATTTTGAATGACAAAACGTACATTTGGGCAGTGGTACCAACTGTGGTTTTGTTTCGGGAAATACCGGATTCCAATCACATCGGGCGAGCGATGTAAAGAGATGTTTCATCACTTAATTGTGATCGGTGATGGCAATGAACAAAATTATGACCCACTTTTGAGCAAAGTTGGAATTTAAAACGAACCTGTATCGCGCGTCTTCGATTTGGCTGGCAACAGTGTAAAATAGGACGTGAACAAAACAGCAAAAAAGTGGCGTTAGTATCCTTAATATTCGATTTATGTCTGATTTTTAACTTCAGGTATAAGGTTCAAAACAATTGAAAGAAGCTTTAATATTTATTTGAGTTGTGTAAAACGTGTATTAAATTTGAATCTTAATCCAACAATTTTACGGGGGAAACAAACATATGAACAGTTTCAAAACGAATGTTTTCTCTTTTTTTACAAAGGCATTACGACCAAACATCATCATTCATCACAAATATAATTTATAATTTCAACTATTTAAAATAATAAAGCAAAAAAAAAAATTAAAGCTGCCTCTCAATAACCGATTTAATAAGCGATATTTAATTCGTTAAAAGAAAATTAAAAAAACGAGCACCTTAACTAAAATAGTCGATAGGTAAGTAAATTTTGCAGTTTATTATAGTGTAGAGCCCAATTTGCTTTTATCTTAATAGGAAAAAGGGGAAAACCAGTAATGCGCTAAGACAGATCGAACGAGCAATAAATGTCTGCTTAAATATCCGAAATCGTTGAAAATAATCAAGTACTTGTACACAAACAGTAGGCTTTATCATTTTCGAAACAGATTGGTTAGCATCAATCATCAAAAGAATTGGAGATTTGGTTTTATACATAGTATCTAATATTAGGCACTTTCGATTGACATGAATCAACAGAATTGAAATTGAGTTACTATTTAGATAATTTAGCTGCTATTTTGATAAATGAGCTCTGAAGTGATTTGGGTGTTCACTTCAGATGAATGTCAAAAATAAATCATTTTAAATTTGGCTGCTGTTTACTACAGCGGGAATGAAAACAAAAAATAAATACATGCAAATATTAAAATCATTAGAACTTGCTATAATATACAAAATATATATATATATATATATATATATATATATATATATATATATATATATATATATATATATATATATATATATATATATATATATATATATATATATATATATATATATTTATAAATATATAAATAGATATATATAGCTATGTCTCAACTAATTTTCAAAAATTGAACGCGAAACAAAAAAAAAACAGCAAGCTTACAAAAAAAAAACAAAAACGACCTAAGTGAATTAAAACTCCACGAGCAAAATACACATTCAGTTAATTCAATTGCTCAATGTTTTTAATCGAATTGAAAGGTCCGAATCGAATAGTCAAATCACTTCAGTTGATTTGTTAATTCAGTTAATTTTGTTTATTCATGTCAATCGAAAGCGCCTTACCAATTAAATAATAGGGTAATGCAGTTTTACATATCTTGTTTCATTTTGCAAAAAAAAAAAACCAGAATAGAAAATTTAAACAGCGCTCTAAGGGTTAAGTAAAATATTAGCATCTTAAAAAATCTGCTGGGATATAGGTATTTTAGAGTTAAAATATTCTAGCAGTCTGAGGAAGACCCTGACATCATTGAACACGTGTTACATTTAATATGCATTCCATCAGATCACACTTACTCATTTTGTTTCCCTCTTGCACTCTCTCTCCAATGAAAACCAAACCAAAGTTGTTACCAGATGGTTCCACTTATTCATCCTTATAATTTTATTTTGATTGATTTGCGAATAAAGGTGTGTGCTCACAAAATCAAGGACATGAGCTAGAAATATTTAGTAAAAAAATCCATCAATCAACGACAAAATTAAAATTTACTTATGCGACCTTTAATAAATACCACAAAGTTTGTTTTGGTCCGACTGGAGAGGTATTTACCAAACCATATTTTTTTATTTTAATTCCATTTATTGTAAGTAAAAAGTATAAGACGTACGAAGCACATGACTAAATCACCAATACTTATGTACTTATTGTGCTATTTACATTTTTGTACATGTTCTCAAACGATTAATCAAAAACTTATTTTATTTTTTTTTCTCGTAATGTTAATGACCTTCATGGCGCAATCCTCTATTACTTTGATTAAACCTTGAAAATATTTACATTAAAATTCCATCAAATGAAAAACATCAGCCGCTAGCGAAATATTTAGGTTGTTGCAGGGGTTTGACTGTACTTCTATGTAACAACAAAACAAAAAAATGTGTACGGGGAAATTATATTTACTTGTATGTTTAGTATTTCTCCAAGTTTTCCCCAATTTAATCGGTTATTTTACCGTTTTGTTAGGGTAAAAACTGCATGATTTTTTCTTTATTGTGCTCTGTCATAGGTTTGTACATTTGTATTTGGAATATTGAAATCAGTATTAAAATATTAAGTGAAGGTGATGGTCACGAAATTTTTTTTAAACTATTATTTCTTAATTTGTTGATTTGGTTTTAAAGTTTAACCGATATAAATTATATACCAGTGTTTAAAAGTGATTTAATGAGTTAAGTTTAATTTTGTTAGTAAAGTATGATTTAAGATTAGTATTTAGTTCTAATAAAGTATATGATTACTTATCAAATCATAAACAAGTAATGCAATTGAGATATCAGTTTATGTATTAGCACTAATCAGCCGTAATTTAAAATTTTTAAAGTATTCACAATTGCTGCTCAGTAATATTTTGTTCTAATTAACAGTAATTTATTTTCCGATTTACTTGGATCTGAAGTTAAGCTTAAACAGATTGATTACCAGTTCATTCAAATGTGAAATGATCGAACCAACAGCATATTCTTTCCTACAAGGCAGTTCTTTAAAAGTTTTTCTCATTAAAGTAATTTAATGCTTTGAGGTTGGTGATGGGTATGGCAAATAGTATTGAAAATTTAGATAGTTAATATTTGGTTGTCTCTTAAAGGTCTGTTTGGGACCGTTTAATATAATCATAACTTCTAGCATATAACAAAGGATCTCAAACATAGTACAATTTCAGTTTGTCAGCATTTGTTTAGTATTTAGATTTTAGTGAAGAGAAGTATATGACCTTTCTAGATACAAATTTAATAGCATAGTGTATAATCCTGCTCGTAACTTTGTCATTCGAGGTTAGAGATATGGTTAAATCCTACTCACGCTCAAATTAAAGAATTTTGTAAAAACTAATTTCTCATTTCCATTTTTTTCGCAGTCCATCCACTTTGAGAGCATTCGAAATGACCAAACGTGGCACCAATGCAATAAGTTGGCTATACAAAATTGTTAAAAATGATTTACAACAGCCAATCAATATAAATGATACAAATTTTAAAGACTATACCGAAACAGTAAAGCGGCAATTGGAAGTAAATTGGAATCTAGAAATGGAAAAATGTCCAAAACCCAGTCTGCTTAAAATATTAATTAAAACATTTGGAATATGGCCATTAATAGCCGGCGCAATTTATTCATCGATTGAAATGTTTTCTCAGATTCAAATTCCATTATATATCGGAACGATTGTATCGTATTATGCATCAGATGAGAAAAATCCAATTTTGACGAAAGAATTTGATAAATCTATAGAGATGCTAGTGATTTTATCACTTTTGACAACACTCCTATATTCCCCGGTCAAAATGTATTGCGACTCATCATTTATGAAAATGAAAGGTGCATGTTCATCAATAGTTTATCAAAAATTACTGAACTCCTCCGATCAAAATATGAATGGCTTAGTTTTACGTTTACTAACGAACGATATGAAAGACGTTAATAATTTCTTATTTGAAGCCCATCATATTTGGAAAACACCTTTCGAAACATTAATAATCGGATATGTTATGTACCGTCAAATTGGGGTACCAGCCATATTTGGAATGATTGTAATGCTTACCGTAATACCAATACAAATTGTAATAACCAGACTAATTAATGAGTGTGAAATGCATTTTGAACTTGTAAATTATAAACGGATAACTTTTGTTAAGCAGTTGCTCGAACACATAAAACTGATAAAATTATATGCGTGGGAACGATCATTCGGCAAAGTTGTTTACAGATTAAGAGAGTAAGTTTACAAGTATTTTTAATTCAAAAATAGAAATTAATTTTTTTTTTAATTACAGGAGAGAAATAAATGTAATCTCCCGACATACATATTTATCGTCGATTTTATGTTCGTTGAAAATAGTATCACGATTTGCAGCATTTATAACCTTCGTAGCATTAATTTTAACCGGTGGTACCGTGTTGATGTCAAGCAATATATTTATATTATCATTATATTATCAGTTTTTATGTATATCTTGGACAGAATCATTTCCAATGGCGTTAACTGATTTTCTTCAAGTAATAAGTGTAATTGATCAGTTACAAAATGTATTATTACTTTACAAAGGGAAACGAATTGATGATTTAATCAAAACCCGAACAGATGATCCAAATGCCCGGGAAATCGGTGTTGTACTTGATAATGTATCGACTAGTTGGGATGAAGATATTAATCATGGAATTCATTCGATCAATTTGAATTTACAGCCTAATTGTATTTATGGCATTATGGGTGGAACAGGAAGTGGAAAAACTACCCTTTTATCCTCGATTATTGGGGAGCTAGAACCGAATGCCGGAAAAATCGAAATAAAAGGCCTAATAAGTTACATGCCACAATCCTCATTAATATTCGACGATACAATAAGGCAAAATATAATATTTGGTGAAGAATTTAATGAAAACCGTTACAAAACCGTTTGTCGGATATGTCAAGTAAACGATGAAAACGATGAAAATTTAAACGATGAACAAATATCAAAAATTAATCTAGCCCGAACAATTTATCGAACGGCAGACATTTATATCATAGACGATCCATTTTGTTTTGCAGTTGAACAAGGCGGTTTATCCATATTTGCGAGTTGCCTGCAACAATTTTTGAAAGGGAAATGCGTGATATTGGTTACAAACGAAGTAAAATATTTAAAGTTAGTTGATCAAACTATTACAATGGAGAATGGTTGCATTAAACAAATTGGGAAGTTTGATCAAGAATTATTTGATAATTATACTTATGCACAACTAGAAAAGAGGATTCAGGGTGACACAAATGAGTATAATGAATTGCTACCGGGGAATTTATCGTACTATATTCGCATAATACGAAATAACAAATTACTGGGATTGGTGATTGCTGTGATATTTTTTTCTCAAGTCACGATGAGTGGAATAGATAAATTTGTATCCGAGTGGTAAGCCCATACGATGTGTAAATGCTTATACACACTGTAAATGTGTATATTTTGTTTTAGGGCAAAAATCCGGGACAATACAACAAGTGGATTAGAATTAAAATCGGAACCGTTGTCCGCGGATGATTTAGCAGCTGTTAAACCATATTTATATGCGTACACCGTTTTAATCCTTGTTGGAGGATATTTACTATTTCAACGTAGTTTGATTATGTTTGGAATGACGTTGGACATTTCTCGAATTATCCACAATAAGCTGTGTCAAGTATTATTTACTGCACCGTTACATTTTTTTAGTACATCAACGCGTATAAAACTAAAACAAAATTTTTCTGACGACATGAAAAATATCGATTTGAATTTACCGATGAATTTATTAGATTGCCTAGCTGTAAGTATGTCAAAATAATTATCAAAATAATAATTAATAGTTGGTTATTATAGTTTATAGCTGAAGTCGTATTCATCATAGTATTTGTTTTAATCGCAAATCGATTATTAATTATACCAACGATAGCTGTAATTTTGTTAATTTATGGAATTCAAAGAGTGTATGTAAAGTCGGCCCGACATATAGCCAACTTTAAATCGGTTCATTCAAATGCTATTACGACACATTTGTATACGTCGACAGAAGGTGGATCAATAATTCGTGCAAATCATGCAAAATCGCAATTTATTAGAAAATTTTATAAATATTACGATACATATTTAGCCGTTACTTACTTAAGTAACTTATTGTTAATAATATTCACATATTTAACGGACATTATTTGTTGTTTCTATACGATTTTAGTTACTATCGGATTTTTCTATATAACTCAATCTAGCATAAATGACAATGTGGTTGGGTTGGCTATTACCCAAATATTTATTTTAAACAGCATATTTCGACGAGAAATTAAAAAGACGGTTAACGTTGAAAAATATTTGTCCAGTCTAACTAACATTTTACAGAATAATATTTGTGAACGTGAACCCATCGATATAGTTCAAGATATACTTCCAACAAATTATAAATGGCCTCGTTATGGTCAAATCGAATTTAAAAAAGTTAATTTAAGAAGCTCCGATTGTATATTAAACGAATTAAATTTTCAAATAAAATCAAATGAAAAAATCGCGATTTTAGGAGCAGAGACAGTTCTTATACTAAACACTCTATTTCGATTTAACAAACCGGCATGCGGAACTATCAAAATTGATGGATTCGATATAGCAAAAATTAATTTAAGTAATTTACGTAGGAATATTTCGATTGTACCTGCCGATCCAACAGTGTTTGTTGGAACGGTACGTTTCAATTTAGATCCTGCGAACCGTAAATCGGATTTTGAAATAGTAAAATTTTTACGGGAAATCGTGCCCGATATCGGTTTAAATGATCCAATTTTAAATTTACAAAATACTATAGAGGACCTAAACGTGAGACAACAACAAATAATATCATTGGCACGTGTACTTTTGCGGCAAAATAAGATTGTGATTGTAGATGAATCTATACCAAATGTTAATGTACAGTTAAGCGAATTAACACATCGAACGATTAACAAATTTTGCAAGGATTGTACTGTTATTACGTTAACAAATCAGCTAAATCATTATGTGATGAGTTCCGACCGACTTATGATTTTAAATAACGGGCGTTTAGTGGACTACGATCATCCTTATAGAATAATTGATCGATCAAACAATTGTATAAATAATTTATTAGAAAAATATGATGAAAGTGTCAGGGCCGAACTAGTTAATATTGCAAAAGAAAATTATAAAATATTATAACATTTAAATAAATTTATTTTTAGTCAGAATAATTTGGCGTTTTTATTTCATTGAAAGGTTGTCTTCTCAAGTTGAAAGAAACCAAACCGAAAAACTGAATATGTAGTGTTTAGTTTTCAATGTGGCTTCATTATCAATTCATTATCAATTATCATCAACTGTTCATTGTTAAATAACCAGCATGTTACCAACGAACACTATAACATCCGATATTAAAATCGTAGTTAATAATTATATCGTATTTTCTCAAGTTTGGTTTTACCCTTCCCCACTGAATAATTTTTACACAAAAAATAAGCTACACCAAATTAAATTACAAAATTATCAGTAATGTTTTTATTTTGTGGCGACACTGGTGCACAGGGTTTAATGAAAATCGGCACGAAGGCGATGTGCGAGTGGCGATAGGGCACGCGAGAGGGAGAATGAAAAAAAGAGAAAATTGAGTACCGTATATATGTAAAAATAAAGAAATATGTAAAGCATTGAATCAATTTGAATAATAAAACTTCATAGTGAAGAATGGTAAAGACTCGTAGTTTTTTAGAGATCGAAAAAGTATTCAATAGTGAATGACGCCATTTTGTGTAATCAATATTGTAAGAAATAAAGTTATCGTTTTTGCTTTAAAAATCGAGGTTTGTGCTGCAAGAAAAAAACATCAGCAAATCAATAAATAAATACAAGTGTTCTTGGTGCAGCGGCGTGCAGGCAACCAGTGGCTAATTCAGCATAAGGCGGATCAGCCATATACTAACGCCGCTAGCTCCCATAATTTTAATTTAAAATAATATAAGAATTTTAAAATGTCTTCGTCGTTCAATGGACATTAATACTCTTCCATTATGTATACAATATAGGGTTGCCTCACATACAAATGTAAATAAATCCTCGTTGTTCACGCTTTACTAGAGTTGTCATTGCACCCACATTCCCTCCTTCTGTATATGGGGTGAGTAGTGAAATATGATACCTTCCAATAATCAAGTTATTGGCATCGTTTGTTTTTACTTCATATTAAGAAGTGTTGATGAAATCACCTTCGAGATCTTATACGGTCCATCTCGTCTAGGTGCTAATTTCTTGGAAAATCCTTCGTGGTATTGCTTAAAATGTGGGTGTCAACAAAGACAAGATTATCAATTTTAAATGGTCGCATGAGCCTTCTTGTTGAATCCGTGTTTGTTTTTCTGCGATCCTCTACCTTTTCGTTGTACTCTCTAACGTTCTTAAGGTTATTCTGTACTTTATTTAGATACGGAATTATTTCTGGAATAAAATTTCCGGATACGGTGATTTTCGGATACGATGATTAGATGTATTGCGGGTAATAATTCTTTGCATTTCGTGTGCTCGTTTTTCAGATACATAGCCAGTTGCGTTTTCAAGTCTCTGTTTTTGCGTTCTACAGAGTTCACTTGAGGGTGATAGTATGGTGTTAAATTTTGTTGGATTCCAAAATAATCACAAGTGTACTGCATGATTTTATTTATATGTCCGATATAATTCGACGTGGCAATCCATATCTTAGAAAAACCTCCGTTATTAAGGTTTTTGAACAATTTTCCACTGTGGCTGACTGTAGTGGAAATAATTCGATAAATCGTGAAGTAACATCTTTGATGATTAGTATTCATTTATCTATTGAAACGTTGCTGTAACACATGCAATAAACCACCTGGGTTAAGATTTGATGACTTATACTTTTGACACACTTCGCACGACTTAACATAATCGATTAAATCCTTTCTGATTCTAGGCCAGCAATACTTTGATACAATTCGGCTAATTGTTCGATCAGTATTTTCGGAAATAACCACAATATCGTCTAGATATATGCTATAATGTTATTATATGTGGTAATCCCGTTCTGAATCTATCAATTAATCGTTGGAAGGTTGATAGCGCGTTCCCTTAATCCAAACGGCAAACGCCTATAACGATGCAGCTCATACGGCGATTTGAACGCGGTTTTCTCTTTATCTTTCTTTCATATTGATACCTGGTAAAATCCTGACCGTAAATCGATTGTAGTCACATACAATGGTTTTTTTCCAAGTGCAACAACTCGTCAATTCGAGGGATGTAATACCTATCTGGAATGGTTATAGCATTTAACTGTCTATAATCAATGCATATCCTGTAATATTCATTGGTACCGTGCGGATCATGGTGACTGACATTCCTCAATGATGTCTATCTTGATCATTTTTTGAACTTCTTGTCCTAATATTTCTCGTTTCTCTTTAGACAGTTTATTTGGCGGTACTGAAATGGGTTAATAGATTTCAGTCACAATACAATGTTAAACATAAGGTGCCGGTTCTCCCTCTAATGAGAAGATTGTTAATTAAAAATTTGATCATCAAATCTTGTTCAGGTTTTGATAACGAAGTACCTTCGTCTGGCGTTAGAATATCAACCGATGATATTTGAAACACATTCGTTGCATTATCCTAATATAATAGTGGATCATATTCCGTCGAATCACCAAATTTCCCCCGATGCTTTGAAAAATCTAAGACTAAAATCTATACTTAGCAACGTTTTATTTTTTTGACAATTTGACAATATCAGGAACTTAGTAGTGAATACTTAAACATCATGAAGCTTTTCAGTACCATCTGCTTACGTAACTGTAATTGATGTAGCTTGGAAATTCACGCCGTTTTTTAACAAACATAACACCTCATATATAATGCTTTAGACACGATGCTTAATTTAGCAGCAGTATCGATTATTCTTACTCCCTTTAAACCAAAAATATGTATATCCAGCAATGGTCTTGGTTGATTATTAGTTACTTTCGCAGCTAATGAATACAACTGTGCTGCACGGATCGTTCACATAAATTGAATCAAAATTAATTTGTTCATCCTCAGGAATAGAAACGTTATCGTGTATCGACGATGGTTAAAATTGGCCTTGGTTTTGAATTACATTTCGGGCAATTTCTTTTAATATATCCTTTTAATCCCCATCGGAAACAAGATAGATCATATTATATGTTTTCCAGTTTAGATTTTCAAACTGTTTTGCGTTTAAAACACGACATAAGATCATGCCCTGTCTTCTTATAAGACACTCTGGTCACTTTCATATTTGTTCGACTTCGTTTCACCAGCTCTTTAGTCTTCCCAAAAATGCTTTTCTTCACAAGTCATGTCTAATTGCACATTTTCAGGTAAGACATCCGGTAGATATGCAAGCTGCACGCGAATATTACATATGAAAATATCGGCTTTTACATTTTCGGCTTGTGTTAAACAATGTCCTTACAGATTTGAGAGGCGTTTTTTTTTGTCCAAATGTCGTATTTAAAATTGCTATGGCTTCATCAAACGTTGGTACTGTATTCTTGATGCCCTACCACCACGTGGCAGCGATGCCTTCAAAGAGCATACCCGTGAAACACAAAGTACATTTTACGACCGAGTATAAGAACTAAACTTGATTTCGGTCGGGAATGTAAGTCTGTTTTTAGACCGATATAAGACGGTCAGAAAACGTGGATGCTTCCAGTCTTCGATCCGACCCAAAATTTAGGTGGATAACGTTTCGGTATAAGACCGTCATTAGTAAACTGGATTTAGACACCATTTCAGTTAGTAATAGAACCTATTCAGTGGGTCTAAAAACCTACATTATAAGTCGATATAAGACCGTCATTAGTGAACTGGATTTAGATGCCATTTTAGTTATTGATAGAACCTATATTGAGTGCGTCTAAAAACGCACTTTATAAGTCGATAGAATACCATTATACGTAAGCTAGTTTTGGGATGCTGCATTTTAATCGTTAGTGGAACAATTAAACTAGTGGATCTTAGAACCGATTTCCTATAAATGAAAACATCTATAATGCAAAAATTATTTAAAAAGTATTATTTATTTATGAATAATTTTACTTCAATTTCACATATACATATAGTAATTAATAAGCGTAAATATACTTATTTTATGTTCTTTTGAGGAACTCCTGAACCGCATGCCTAACATCGTCTGGCGTTATTATGGCCTTTGGATTTCTCCGTTTTAAAACGTCCAAGAGGATTTGCAGGATCGTCTTGAATGATGTAAATCTAGTTGTCAAAAAATAAATGATTTGTAGATGTCGACATATAATTTTTAATTAAAAATACATACCCTGATGTGTTGAAATTTTTTTAATTCTCGATAAAAATTAAATACACCTAAATGGAGAAAAATATTAAGTTCAAAATATTAAGTTATGGAAATCCTCATAAAAGAAATATGAACTTAATTAATATTATACATGATATTTAAAATAACAAATCACGCCTTTACCCAATCCTTTACCCAAATTACCTTTACCCAATCTTTAATTTTAAAAAATTTAAATTTCACTTTATAAACACTTCACTCCTTTACTTATAAACACTTTAAACACCACAAAAAAATATTTTTATTTAACCACAGCGTCTACGCTGTTCTTTCTTTAGAAAGGAGCACGTTAAAAATGATTCTAATAAACGAATTCGCCCGTAATACGACTGAAAATAAAATTATATTTTCGGTACACTGGGACACATTTGAGAACGTTAAAAACCAGTAATTGTAAGCCAGTCATTTGACCGATAAGGAAATTCCATTTTCAGTACCGAATCCAGTCTATAAGTGGTTGTAGTTGGCCTCAAATACGACTAAAGACAATATTTTATTTTCGATACATCGAGACTGTCATTAGACCGTCCTAGGGAAGAATTTTTACATTTCAGTCGGTTTGTGTTTTACGGGATAGGTTGAGGGCATTTTCATTTGAAATGTTGGTACACCCTTTATAAATTTGAATCGCATTGATAAATGATTCCACGTCCGAATTTGTATTTCCATTAAAACGGGAAGTACATTTAGCAAAACTACCACCACTATTAACGGTGTTAGGAGTTTCACTTCTTGCTTCATTATTTACTTTTTTAGCTTGAATCATTTGTAACAACTGTTGGAACTGATAATTTGTCATGACTTTGGATTATTTTCGGTCATTTTTTCCTTTGGTTTTACAGTATTTTTCCCCGGATATTTATTTACTTTTGGGGGCATTAATTTCCAATCCAGTTAATGATTTATTAATTTAACACTTATTATTTCACTTTTAAAATGACGAATCAAATTCGATGACTTAATGATTTTCTGCCGACCTCGTGTTGGTGCTTAAATAACTAATTTTATTCGACGAACTATAAAATGATGGTTGACTACTAATTTTGGGAAATTTACCCAAAATTTTCCGTAATTTTATCCCACCAAGTTGAATTAATATTTTCCACCTCACAATTATTTCGTATATATACTCGATGTTGCAAATTAAATCGAATATTTTATGTAAAAACAAAATGGAGAATCACGTTTGTCTGTACATTGTGACGTCACTATAACATCCGATATTAAAATTGTAGTTAATATTTATATCGTATTTTTTCAGGTTTGGTTCTACTCTTCTCCACTATCATACAACTGATGAATAATTTTTACACAACAATAAGCCACACCAAATTAAATACAAAATTATCAGTTTTAAAATAATACAAAAATTGTATAATATGTCTTCCTCGTTCAATGGTCATCAATACTCTTTTTTTATGTGTACAATATAGGGTTGCCTCATATACAAACGTAAATGAAGTTAGGTGTGCTGCTATAACACTACGTCAAACCAATACCGAACTGTCGTTTACATATAATGATATGAAATTCAAGATTTATATTTAGATCGTGCAGTTAATTGCTCTTCAAGAAACTAAATTTTAAAAATTTGTAAACCAGAGTTTCTTCCAATAGGTTGCATGCAATAAATTGTAATTTTGTGGCCACAAAACTTAACAACCTTAGAACTGCTGTTTTTAACGTTTAAAATGTGAAAATTGAAAATTCAAGTCAATGTCGCCAAACTTCGCTTTCTAACGGCTACATCACGGTAACGGTTACAGCACTTAAAAACAATATATGCTTTTACTGAAATATCGAACTTATTTATGTTAAAATTTAAAGATGTCCTTACCGTAGTCATAATATAAAATTCAGAGATGTGCGTCGACAAGTCAACAATTATTGTTGACGTTGACGCGTCAACGATGCGTCAACATTATGTCGACGTCATCTTTAAGTCGACAATGACGTAATGTCGAGAAAAAAATTTATTTCGATAATTATGTCCGAATTTTCCGTTAATTTTTATTTTATTTTACACTACAAAAGTAGATGCCATAATTTTACAATTAATGACCCAATCAGCGACTCAGCAACAACTTTAAGTAAAACTACGATAGATCTAGTTTACATGTTACTGACCAGTGAATCTGATCGAATTTTGTTTAAATAAATTGTCATTTAACAAAATTGACAGAGCGAAAATTACGGAACCAACTGTAAATTTCGCCATAACGTAATTTTACAAATAAATCAAAGTCTCTTTACGAAAAATAAAATTCGATTTACGAATTTTATTTTTGTATAATTAGGGGAATCACTAGGCGTTGATTGATATTAATATAAACGAAGATTGAAAATGCTATCAAAACGAGCAAATCCCGACACCAAAGAAGTTCATCGTCTTACTTAATAAAAAATGTAGTTTCAAACAGAAAGTTTCGGCGGCAGTAAAGGCTGGTTTGAAACTCACCATAATCTTCATAACATAAAAATGAAAGGTGAAGTTGACAGGAGTGATACTTCTGCTGCTCGAAAATATCCCTATTTTCTCAACAAAAAAAAAATTAATATAAAAAATTAATTAATAAGTCTGGTGTTTACTGGAAACGTATGCCCGACAGAACTTTTATTTTGTGAGCAGAAAACGCGATAACTAGTTTTGATGAGATTTTTCTTGAAAGTAATGTTTTGGGTGTTTTGAAATTGAAGCCACTCTTTAAACCTATCTTAAAATGGTTTAAAGAGCTTTAAAAGGATATTATACATATTTTTTTTTATACTATTTTTATTGTTGACGGGTCAACAATTCACGTCAATAAGAAAACTTGTTATTGTTGACTCCACAAAAACGCGTCGACAATAATTGTCGACGTCGACGTTTGTTGACGTCGCACATCCCTGAAATACATATAGTACTACCATCATAAGAAAAAGACAGTTTGTCCATTGATGTTCCAGATGTCGAATCGATAGAATACAGTCAACACTTGACTGTATTCTATCGATGGTTGGCAGTTAGAAAAACAAGATTGTTTAAATATTTGTGAAAGGCAAGTGACGGCCTAAGAAAGTTATGTTAGTTAAAATCAAAACAAACATGGAAACATGGAAATAATTGCTAGGGTAAGTTGCATACCAAGGCACAAATGTATTTAAACACGAAATCCGGTATGCATAATCTACTTTTTCACCGCAAAAAATGTTTTGAGGAATGCTGGAATTCAAACCATTTTTGGCCACTTTTCGATTTTGAAATTAAAATTATTAAATAAAAAAATTTATTATTTATTATGAACAACGAGTCAATTTTTGCACGTGGATTTAAAGAAACGGAGCTTCTGAGATCAGCTTATACGATTTAGTAAATCGTCCTAAATTATGGTAAAAATATACGCGGAATTACGAGTGATGAATTAATGTGTCTAAAGAAAACGATATTCGGTTTTTCTTGTCCTCCGTTGAATCGAATGTCCGATGTCCGTAATTATGGATCTTTACTCGCCGAGACTTGTATTGATTTGTTAGAGAAAAAGAAGAAAGAATATAAAATTGAACTAATTGTAGATATCTGCGAAGCAAAAAATCAGGCACTAAAATGTGAACAACAACTATGTTTCACTAACACAGTCATAAAGTACTTTATGACTGTGTTAGTGAAACATAGTATGATACCAAGTGTGACAATAGACTCCTCACCTTTTTGTAAAAAGGTACAAAATGACGCTTCGAATAAGTTTACCAACTAAAAATTAAATTCAAATATGTAATATGTAAATAAATAGCTTTATTTACAGCTGGACTCTAAAACGCACTGGTACAGTCTTTTGCCGATGTTGACTTTATTTCTATTGTAAAACATTTGAAATCAATTCTGAAATTATACTTTTACACACAGTGAAATGTGTTCGATCCATTACCGTCAAAATCGTTATTTTTTCAAACGAATTGACAGTGAATATATTTACCCGAAAAAACGCGAATTTATTGCAATTACCAGTGCTCCGAGTCTGATTAAGAGAGGATTAGCCAGCGGAAACCGTACTTTCCGGGATTTTTGTAATATGTAATTTAAGATCGGCGGAAAAAGTAAAATACATCCAGAATCCGGAAGTAACGTACCCGAAAATGATATAAAATAAAATTGGTACAGTTTTACTGACGTGTAATATACCCGAAAAATCATCAACATTTTATTATCTAAATACTGGAATATCCCGGTGTACTTTGTTTATATTTTGTATACTTGAATATAAAAATCTATAATGAATTTCGTAAGACATTGCGCAAGCGCAATCAACTATCCTACAACAAGTTTGACAATTCGATAACTAAACAATTAGTATAAATACTATTTTCATTACTTTGTTGAAAGACAGACATTTCACTTGTACTTATTCAATAAATTTAAACTTTTACAGTTTAAATTTATCTATTTGGTAACTATTATTAGTTATGCAAAAATTTTTAAGTACAAATAAAATTTTAACAATTTTCCAATAAATCAAAATTATAAAGTCGAAAGTACAAATATATAAAAAAATGAACACTCGCATAAATACAAAATTTTCGCATAAAGAACAATTTTAATCGTTTAAAACAAAAAAAAAAAAAATCAAGTAAGTCGTTAGTAGGCACCGAATATTTGATACGTTAAGATTTGTAATTACACAAAATTTCCAAATTAAAATATTACTACTAAGCCGAAATGTAAATTAAATATGAATGTAAAATAGTTTATGTTTATTTATTTTTTAAATATTTAAATAAAGTACGAAATTTAAAAAAAAATTCATTATGTGAAGGTCTTTAGTGAATGCATCGTGCATTAAATTTGAATTGTTTTTTTTACGGTTTTTGTTTTAAACACCAGAAGAAAATTCGTGATTTTCTTTTATTTTCATAAAAATTATAAACAAATAAACATTTTTAAAAATAGTGCATTCTAACCTTACAGTTACATTACACACTAACATTAATGTTTTAGTGCTAATTTGTATGAGGTTTAAAAATGTTGCTCGTAATTTAAGTGCAAGTAATACGTAATTTTAATTATAAAAATTATTTTTATTTTAATTAATAAAAAAAAAAAACAATCGATTTGTGGTAATAAAGTAGAAATGTGAGATTTTCGATGTGAATATGAATTTATAATCATTTCCGTTGAAAATACTCCGGTGTTGTTGCGTTGCGTTCTGAACAACGTTTAATATCCTGTTTGTGTGAGCGTGTGCGTGTATGTATGTTTCTTAAACATGTTAAACATTTGTGAAACTTAAATACGAATAAAACTGAAGTTCATTGAACAACCTTGACTTAATTGTTACATATATAAACGCTTGCTGTCAGCAAAATAATCGTGATGCAACATAATTTTTTTTAAAAATCTTTTACAAGCGCTGTATTAGAATAATTCAACAAATTGCAACTAAATTTTTCTTTTTTGTTCTGTTTTCAAGTGTAGATGTAGTAAAAAATTTTTTTCGTGTCATATTTCGTTTACTCATTTAGTGTAAAATTGGAAAATATTTCTTTCCGTAAACTTATTATGGTGCCTATGTTAAAATAGACTCATTCTGTGTTAAAAAAACAAAAGATTTTAATACGATATTTTAATAAGATGTTTTAAAATATAATTTTAATTGGTATATTATGTCAAACACCTTTTTCAAAAGTCATAACATGCTATATCAGTAAATGTTGATAATAAAATACACAGAGTGTAAATGGTGCCGAACTAAAAGGTGTGTTTTGCAATTTGAATTGCTGTTTTGTCATGATTTCGAAGTAAACATTTTCTATGTCTAAACGAGTAAAGTATAGGATGATATATTTCATGTTGTGTCGCTGCACATTTTTGCCATTTCAAACCCTGTATCGGTCTATAAAGCTTTATCAGAGATTATTTTAATCTGGTACTTTCAATAATAATATATAGATATATCGTATCAAGTTACCATGTTATCAATGCTTTGTCCGTTTTTATTCAATTTAATCTTATGTCGTTTTTTATTGGTTTCTGTCAAAAAAATTTGTTTTTATCCAGCAAATTAGCAAGAAACACTTTACGAATACAAATAGCACGGCGTTTATCACAAAAAAAATAAAACTACAAAATCTGAGGTAGAGCAAATCTAGAATAAAAAAAGCAATCTTTTTGGTCCAATGAAAATTCACATTAGTTTGTTCTGTTGTAGAAATTTATGGCTAGGAGTAGAAATGTTGTAAAAATAAAGTAAATTAAAATACACAAAAACTATTTAAAATTAATGGAATTTTTAAAGCTTGGAATAATTCAAATATCTCTTAAGCCTACATAATATATGGTAGCGGTAAGCGTTGTGGAAAATATGAATTCTTTCCAACTAATTTGCAAACTTATTTCCGTATGGACTTAAAAAAGTGAGTGATTCGAAAAGTTTCAGTGTGACTACGGAATATATTTATATATCTACTTTTCTGATATTTTAATAATGTGCTTATCTCAGTGACTGTTTCTCTTCAAATAAATACCAATTTTTGAACCAGAATCTTCTGGCCGTTTTCTATGCTAATGACTTTATTCGACTCAATTATATTTTGCCGCACTTCTAAATTAAAATTGATAAACAAAAAATTTGGTCACGAAAGCCACGATTTTGAACCTCCAGCATCATAAAAGTGAAATTTTAAATAGACTATATTTTGAGTTAACTAAATGTATAACTAAAACAACCAATGCATTATATTACTAATATTAAAGTTGGTAAATTTTTGTATTCTGTACTGGCGATGCATTGCAAAATTAAAATTAGTGACTTGTGACTTTTAAATTTACTACGTGTTATATTAAAATTCTATTGATTAGATCAAACTTATAATGACGAAAAGCATAATTTTAATTACGGTTAGAATAATAAAAGTAAATTTACTGATGAAATAACCATAGCAAATTCCTATGACACTGTAGCGACAATATTCGCTACAACAAAAAGTAATTATTCAGATATTTCGTGCACATTCACATAATTCGCTAACGTTACATGGCCTGACGAGATGACAATTAATTTTTAACAAAATTATCATAGATTTTTTATTAGATCGAAACTGAGCATTACTTCGCTCCAACTCTTCGCAGTTAACCTACACAGTTTCAGTCATTTTGTATTGGCCTAGAAGATAGTTTGGCCCATGGACATTGTACACTTTAATTAGATTACATAGTTGTTTCTTTATCTTTCATCTTCGTAATAAAGTCACAGAAAAAGATATACAGATATCGAAGTTTAATAGCCATTAATTACATGGGAATATTCAGCTATTGAAATATCTTCAAACTCGAATCTAGCCAGTTTCGAAAAGGACAATATAATATAATTAATATATTGTTTATCTCTTCTATTTTACGTTTACTATGTAAATAATAAAACAACGTTTCATTGAAATATATGAACCAATTTTAATTCCCCTTTTCTGTTTTGTGAATGAAAAAAGAAAAATTAACACCGACGGATCAACGATAATAAACTTCGGTTGACGAGAACATCAAACAAGATAAACAGAAAAAAGTAAATTACAACAAATGATCTACGTTATTTTAAATATTACACAACCATTTTGAAGCTAACGGTTGTTGCTTTTTGCTATATTTATTATGATCAAAAATTTGATTTTCTATAGATATATATTTATATATATATATATATATATATATATATATATATATATATATATATATATATATGTATATATATATATATATATATATATACATATATATATATATATATATATATATATATATATATATATATATACATATGTATATATATATATATATATATATATATATATATATATATATATTTATATATATATAAATATATATATATATATATATATATATATATATATATATATATATACATATATATATATATATATATATATATATATATATATATATATATATATATATATATATACATATAAGTAATTAATAAATTATGAAAAATGAAAAAAATATCTTTAAATTGTATCGATTGTTGATCGACACGGTTTAAAAGGAAATCTATTTGTAATAACTTGTGTCTTGCGTTTGGCTTGATTTTACCAATAAAAAATTATTTCTACGCACTGTTCAATTTTATTCGTATATTCTTTAATATCAACAGTTCTCCTCCTTAATGAAATGAAAGGTTATACTTTTTGTTTTACATGTAAAAATTATAATCTTTTTGTGTATAGACTTGTTGGTGTTGTAATTTGAAGGAAATTAAGTTTTATATTTTATGTATGCAGCAGTGTTTTTCGTAATTCTTCGAAACTTCGTTTCTAATACTAACACGATATACAATTGTATATTTGTATATTTCTTCTACTTTACGTTTACGATTTAAATAAAACAAAAACGATAGGATAAATATTAACCAATTCAAATTTATTGTTTTATGAATGATATAAAAAAATGTTACTGTAGTTTTAAAATTCACTATTTTCATTTGTACCGGACACTGGTATAAGTTCGGTTTGTGATGGTAATCTAATAATGAGTAATTTTGAGTAATTAGAGTAATTTTGAAAAAATTATCATACACTGATAATAAAGTTAATTTCTGTGTAATAAAACATTAAAAAAATTAATTGCAACAACATTTAAACATAACCAAATAATTGTTATGTAGTAATAAAAATCAATTTTAAAAAATATTGGTCTACAAACTTTGTACATGATAAGAAGTTTTACGTGTAAAAAGTTTTAGACAATTTCTACTTTTTAATTTTCAATATCAACATATATTTTAAATTAAATTGATTGCATTGTAATATGGATAACTTCTGCTGTTTCCCACTATATTTGATACGATTGAATTTGTTTTATAAATATTCAAGATAGCATTAGGAGACTTGAAATATAATTTAGGTTAATTATCAATAAAAAACAACTTAAAAATGTCTTTTATACGAAATAATAATAAGTATCTATGATTTTGTGCGTGAGGTAAAACTGCAACGAATATGCTGACAGTTTTCACCGCCTACAATGACTTCTTTAGATTTTCAAAAAATGCAACAACATAATAATGAAAAATAAGAACATACATTTATCAAAAGACAAACAAAATATTTTATTTCATTAAAAAAAAAGTAAACAACATAATAGTTTTATTTATCTTCGCTTGCACAATAATTAATTATTTAAAATTTTTGGTTTCTTTGAAGCTGGAGTCGTTCGAAAATTAGTTGTTTGTTTAGATTTTTTGTTCGAAAATTCATCATTTAATACCATTTACAGTTTTTCCGGATAAAAACCAATATAAAAAAGGAAATCAAATCTTCAAAATGTTTATAGCAAGGATCGTCAATATTCGGAAGAAAAGTAGGATATAATTGAGATATATTTCTAAAACTTTTTGAAGCTACTTTTTCTCGAATATTTGGAAGGTGACTTACTAGTTCAAAGTTTGATTCAAAAATTTTGAAAACTAATTTCGCAATTAAAACGAATTCCTCGGAAGGAACTTTCAAAGATCCAAAGTTACTGTTTTATTTGTCATAGTTTTTTTCTGTAATAAACTTTTCGATGTTGCAGAAGGTTTCATTTACTTTGTACAGTTTTAACTGACACGATTCGCATTTGATTTTTTTATATAAGCATTATCCTGCATAATATGTTATAGCATTGCTTTCTAAATTTCCCATATCTAGATTTTCGATTGCCGTATCCAACTCTTCAATTAGACAACCGTCGTTTTCCACATTGTATACTTTGATGCTCGATTTGTAATTTTTCCTAAAAAGGTCCCAATCAAACTCTATCGTTTCAGTATCTTCTAAGATACAGTTAGAGTGATTCGATTTGTATAGTATTTTAGCTACTAGGATATTTGCAAAATGATAACTGATATCGTAGCTTGTTGGCATATAATTGAATCCTCCTTTTCCTCGAAGTTGTGAGAATAAATTTTCAAGAGTATCTTGATTGGTTCTACCCGTTAAAATAAATTTTATACCGTTTTGTTCCAAATAGTCAATCAGACCAATCAGACAGTTGACTTTTTATTGTTAGATGAAACCCTTTAATGAATTTAAAATAACTTTCGTTTTTGGATACAATTTTAATATTTTTTAAATATTCCAAGCTAGTTTCTAAGAATTTGTAAATTTTATTGTTTTTAGATAACGGCTGGCAATATGGCGCGGTAGAGGAATAAAATTGAACAGTGCGTAGAAGTAATTTTTTATTGGCAAAATCAAGTTTCATTTTTCATAATTTATTAATTACTTATATGTATATATATATATATATATATATATATATATATATATATATATATATATATATATATATATATATATATATATATATATATATATTTATTTATATATATATATATATATATATATATATATATATATATATATATATATATATATATATACATATGTATATATATATATATATATATATATATATATATATATATATATATATATATATATATATATATATATATATATATATATATATATATATATATATATATATATATATATATATATATATATATCTATAGAAAATCAAATTTTTGATCATAATAAATATAGCAAAAAGCAACAACCGTTAGCTTCAAAATGGTTGTGTAATATTTAAAATAACGTAGATCATTTGTTGTAATTTACTTTTTTCTGTTTATCTTGTTTGATGTTCTCGTCAACCGAAGTTTATTATCGTTGATCCGTCGGTGTTAATTTTTCTTTTTTCATTCACAAAACAGAAAAGGGGAATTAAAATTGGTTCATATATTTCAATGAAACGTTGTTTTATTATTTACATAGTAAACGTAAAATAGAAGAGATAAACAATATATTAATTATATTATATTGTCCTTTTCGAAACTGGCTAGATTCGAGTTTGAAGCTATTTCAATAGCTGAATATTCCCATGTAATTAATGGCTATTAAACTTCGATATCTGTATATCTTTTTCTGTGATAAAGTGATGAAATAAATGTTAATTATAAGAATGTGTCCGAAACCAGTCTCCATCGATTTTAATCTCATTCAGCTTTTCATATTAAATCAAACTTTACGATCTAGAACAATATAGAAAAACCCAAAAAGACTACACTGAATATAGCCATCGTCGTAAACATCGACCACGGCGCTTATCAAATTGTGTTTTCCTGTCAAATATCGCTACCCTTTTCGTATACAATTATATAATAATGGCTCTTTTCTCGAATGTCATTTTCAGCCAAAATTCATTAAATGGTATTACAAAAATAAATAATTTGTAGCATTTCTACCATTTTTTAACACAGCTGTACATCGACGAAGCATTAAGTCGATTAGGCGGCGACAGGAAATGGCTTTCCATGGGCGTTTAACACTTTGCCATAATGCATCATGATTTATTCTCGATTGTGTCGGCCATTCTATAATCTGTCTGCGAACCCTTTTTTCGCAAACTAAGACATATATTTAATATCTATGTCCTGTTGCAACACACATTTAAGCGGCAAATTCCGCAGATAATATCTGGACGTAGCATTCTAATATATGAGATTAAAGATTGTCGAGGACCTAGCATCTCTTTGTCGCACACCAGAGCTAACTGCAAAAAAAAACCGCCAGAGAAGTGATTCTGTGTAATTTATTGTAAGACGGTAATTTTTATACCTCTAAACTATTCGAATTTTGAACCATATTCTTTCTTATAGTCGGGGCATGAAGTGGCCACTTTCCTTTTATAGGGCATAACTCCGCTTTGTCACACTAATCGAATAAGATCGAAAAGATAGGTTCATAAAGTATCTCTTTAAAATATTAAGAGCTAAGTTTATATGCAATCAACACCAGGAGAACGATTTGTATGCATTATTGAAACATGAGTGTACATTAAGTAAATCAGAAAATACCACATTGATGATATCACGGAAGTTTCTATCCTTGTTCCGATTGGCAAAAGACCGAGGTCTGAAGGTATGATGCAGCCTGATGACGCATATAAATAAGTACTTTTTTCAGCTTTCCATCACTTACGCCTTTTGCGTCTACAAATCCAGTTAACGTTCTTTTAACAAGATTTCTTTTTTGTTGCATTCAATTATAAAATGTATTCCCATTTCTCTAAATGCAATATTTTGTTGTTTGAGAGCAAGGTGAAGTTGCTCATCAAACCAATCAGCCGCATTGAAAACTGAAGTGTTCATTACCTCCCATAGTGCTTTCGCATTGTGATTGGTTTCCACAATGCTCTTGCAAACAAAATTTTGATACTATTTTTTACACTTGAAACGTAGGATTTTTTTTCCTGTAATCTCTGACCTGTACGTTAACTGCCATAGTAGCTTTACAGTGACCAATTGATGAACACTTCCTTAGAATTTTATAGCTGACCGATTTGATCACACTTCTTGGATGATCCGAGACCACCCGTTAGAAATCAACACATGGTAAATTTTTAATTGAGTATTTTTATGAGGTAAAGATGTGCTAGATACAATGAGATCGTGAGTGATCGCTGATATCCGTGGGCGCATGGGTACAAATTATTATCATGTTGGTTTGTCTCATGCATCATTGAAATTGAAAACAGTTTTTTTTCCTGTGAGAAGAAAATTCAACACCAAGATTGCCGAGGCCCTCTTCAATGTAAAGCAAAGAATTGATTTTGGACATATGGTGTTCACTTATTGGCCATCAAGTTTCTTGAAAAGCAAGTTCCAAACGTTGCTCTTTCAGATGGTTGATACAGTGCGAGTGGTACATATTATATTACATTAACCATTAGTTCATTTAATACAAATTAATAAACTGCCTTATTTATTTATTTTAACTAAATTCCAATGACTGATAATTTTTTTGCACTACAAAAAATATTATACCAAATTGTCCCTTCTTTGGATTTATTTTACATTTATGTATATATCTATTTTGACCGGCAATTTCATTCCGACCTCCATTCCACTTTCAAAAACACAAATTATTTTTTTCATAAATTCGAATTTTATTCGTTTTTTACAGTGAAATCTAGTCATCATTGTATTTTATATTCCGCCAATTTTAAAGTGTATCGTCGTCTGTTTATACTAAAAGATGTCGATTCACAACCTGAGCTATAAAATTTGATATCGACATCTTCATTTTTCGGTTCGTTTCTCAGTTTACAATTTTTTTTTTTTGCAGAAGGCGTGACTTACTTTTTGTACAATTTTACAATGTTGTATCTCATGTTTTTTGCAGATGTCGATTTCGTTGAATGTAAACCGCGCATAACTTAAGCCGCAGCCAGACGATTGCAAATATATGACGAATGTTCGTGATTTGTAAAATAACAAATCGTGTGGACGCAATCAAGTTTACATTCGTACCCTATTAGCTCTATAATACCTTAGACACATATCTGGTTTCGTAACTAGGATTATGAAACTATGGTTTGCGAGATGATAATAGATGACAGACTATAGTTCTTATCTCAGTTGACAGTTCGTCATATTTCATTAAAATTCATTAAGTTGATGGTTTTGTTTATAAAACTGTGTCAGAAAACTTTGTGTTGTGAGTGCTATTATTCACAAATGCCGAATAAAAGGACTGTGCTTATCAATTATATGCAACAACTGTCAGCATATAACATTTTAATTATTATAATGGATGAGGAATCCACGCGATTGAGGAAGGAAGTGACTATTGCGAGAAAAACGTCTATTTACAATTTAGACAAATGTAAACAATATTCCTCATTGTTGATGAATAAAAATCGGGTTGTAAAACATAAACGAAGGATTTTTTGGTCAATTGTCGAGAAATCATATTGGGAGGAAGAGGTACCAAAGTTTGGTGAATTTAAATTTAAAAATACGTTTCGAGTATCGCAAAGAACTTTTAATTTCATTAAAAGTTATAGAACACCTCGCTCGACAGAAAACCACATTTCGATCTCCTATCAATATCGATAAAAGATTGGCAATTGCGTTATATTCATTAGATTCACCAGCGGAGTACAGAACAATAGCCTCATTGTTTGGAGTCGGTCGAACAACAGTTGGGGAAATTGTTCTTGAAATTTCTCGAGAAATTTTCAAACAATTTAAAGCGGAATGTTTTAATACGTATCCACCCACTCCCGAGAAAATTGAAGAAATAGTTCGGGGATATGAAATTCTCGGGTTTCCTCAATGTTTTGGTGCTATCGATGGCTGCCATATTGAAGTGCTTCCACCCAAAGAGCATAACCCCAAATATCAATAACGATATTACTTTCCCCTTCCTATTTTTATTATTTTCCATTTATCCAGTATTAATTATTTAGGTATTATTATTATTATTTATTTAAAAATATCCGTTAGTTTATTTTGATTTGACAATTGGAATATAAAAAATGATTACATGTTTGAAGATGGCTACATGTATTAAAACCAATATTTATAGTTTTAGGTACTCACTAATTGAGCAACTCGGCGCTGTCATCACTAAAATGCTACGGGATGAGAAAAATTATCTCATCCCGGAACTACGTTCAAACCGAGTTGCAAACGATGGTTAGGCGTAACACATTACAACGAAACCATGGTTAACCAGAAACCATAGTTATGAAACCAGTAGTGAGTCTATGGTATAAGCGATTTATTACGAATATTTGTCAAACATTTGCAAATTACATTTGTTGCTTATTTGCAATCGTCTGGCTGCGGCTTTAGGAATTCTGATTTTTAAAACCAGTTACGTCACCCGTTTTTTTTCGAAGATATTAATGGCACAGATCTACCAAAATGTCATTATACTGTGACTATCTTCTTTATTTATATAATTAAACAACGTAAATCGGATATAACCTGTATTGTTGATGATTTGTATGTTAAACCAAATAAATATATAGTTGAACGATTAATCTTGTACTAGGTTAGTGGCAGATAAACCGTAAAAGAAAGTTATCTTACGGAAATGA
Source organism: Tipula confusa (assembly GCA_963556175.1). Classification (NCBI taxonomy): domain Eukaryota; kingdom Metazoa; phylum Arthropoda; class Insecta; order Diptera; family Tipulidae; genus Tipula; species Tipula confusa. The sequence continues at coordinate 162,318,331 of OY744475.1, read as the reverse complement.
CAAATATTTGAATACATTAAGAGCATTACTGTTTACTAAATAAAAATCATTTATTAATAATTGTATTCGCATTGTCAAGTGTACATATAATTAATATGTATATGAATTGCTTTTCAAGTTAGTTGAACTAATTGAAAATTACCCTGATGATTTGAATTTTAATTACATATATCCTAATCATTTACTTATAATCTCGATATTTTCATTCAATGTGGTAATTTTGTGACAAAACTATACAAAACGTGAAACTATAGATAGGCATGTGTGAAATATTTTAATTGGTTGATAATTATGTCATATGTATATTAAAATTTATATGATTTTATCAACATTTTAAGAATTATATATGTGGTACATATATATATATATATATAAAGAACAAGAGGTACACCACGTTCTGTCAATTTCAGGAGCGAATAAATATAATCTTGTACTAATACACTTTTAGTATATTGAATTTAAATTGATTAGTTATTTGATTAGCATTGGACACTTAATACAAAATTTGTACATATATATTTACACGCATGTTAGATGCTAATAAATGCAAATCTATCGCTCAACAAATGTCCAATTATCAAATTAATTATTCTTCTATATTTACTTTTCAACGACGTGGTCGCAGATAAAATTCAATCTGTGTGGTAGTTTTGTTAAATGAATTGACACATAAATATCACATAATATAGTTTCAATGACAAATCTTGATGTCCAATGCCAAAAAGTATCGTATACCAAATTTAATTGTTTGCAAATAAAATAAAACTTTTCATCTAATTAAAATTTAATAAAAACAAAGGAACTCTAAACTCTAAACCAACAATGCTACGAATTAACCAATTTATCTTTTACAATAATTTAATGAATAATTCAAAGTTTTAATTAAATATGAATTAGAATTATATGATACGATAAAGTATGTAATGTTTAAGATATTATAATAAGATGTAATAATAATATTACGAATTATAATGCTTATGCACAAAATTAACTGTAAATTTTATATTCATTATTTCGAATTCGTAGCAATTTGTAGTTGTAACCTGAATTTCATACATAACAGATGACAATCCAAGAAGCGTATTTTCAATTTTACTCTAAGTTCTCTTACTTCAAGACCAGTGGAAGCTTAGTAAAATAATTCCAATTCCAAAAGTTAGTATTCCGTCGATATTGTCTCGCTATATACCGACCAATAAGTGTTTGGAGTTGTCTCTAAAACTTTTGTTAAAACTAAAATTCAGTCACATCTAAATAGGTTAGTTAGTTTGGTTTAATCTATGGATTAAGAAAATTGTATGGGACTCCCATTGCGGTTTTAAATTTATGTAATGTTATTCGGCGTATTATGGATAAAAGAGAATTAAGATCTTTAACTTTGATAAATATTTCGAAGACAATTGATTTTTAAATCACTGTATTGTATTTAAGAGGCATATCTTGCAGTGTAGATTTTTTAATCCATTCCCAAGCATTATTGTTTCGTGATAATTTGTTTGATTTTTTTCATGACATTTTAGGAAATTTTTAGGATTAAGGTTGTGTACCTCCGGCCGATTTTTTTCACTAAATTGTTTACTTTTCATTTCAACATTACATTCCACTATTATTCTCGTGATGGCGGATGAAAAGACTTATGTGAGGTTACTTTTCGTAGGTTTGGATTTTTTTTTTTGAATTTAATTTTCAATATTGTTACGTGAGAATACCATTCTGTCACTGTATTTTGTATACTTTTATCACAATATAATTATTCTTTTTTTAAGTTTATAAAAACGAAATAAAAAACCTTGTTTTAATAAAACAACGAATTCAATATTTCTTGTTTTATATATAAAAATAAAAATTATTTCAAAAAAGAAGTAACATTTTTTTAATGTAGTAATAAAAATAAAAAAAAAAAAAAAAAATTATGTTTTTTTATTATCACATTAAAGAAAATGTTACTTCTTTTTTGAAATAATTTTTTTTTTTATAAATAAAACAAGAAATATTGAACTTTTGTTTTTATTAAAACAAGGATCCTCATTTCGTTTTTATAAACTTAAAAAGAGAATAATTAATTTCCATGCAAACAAATTGAAAATTTATAGACACACACAGTTTAATTTTTTAATGTTTTTTTTTAAACTTCGATTTTCACGGTAAAAAAATACTTAACACGTGGGAAGTAGCGCACCTGTTATTCGACACTCTAACTAAAACTTAGTATTGGAATACACCAAATCCATATAATACAAATTTCAATTTTTTCGTTGCTATGACAATTATAATAAGCGATAATAAATATCGCACACTACTGTAAATCTAATTTTTCTTCATAGTTTTATATATTTTGACTTGACGTGTGAAACTATCCCTCCGAGGCAACTACGAAATTTTACTAAAATTTTATTTCATCGTTTTTATGATTGTATTTGTTTCTTTCAATTTATTAGTAAATTTCTGTTAGTAATGAACTTCTGTTGGTAAAATTTCTTGACTAGGCATTTTGCTTTAATGAAAAATTTTATGAAAACTAATAATATAAACAAAAAACAAAAACAAAAGTAGTTTTCTGAAAGTTTGCATTTTTGTATAATATACACATACACATACATTGATAAAATTGATTTCATAAAAGCAAATTTCAGTAAAATTTCATAGTGAAAACGGTGGGTATGTCATTGTTATCCATATTGTTACATTCATAGAATGACAGTTGCAATGTTCTATGTAGAGTTTAGGAACGCACTCCAGGCACAGTGTTTATATTTTATACTACTACCGCCTAATAATAAATGGCAGAACTATAAATTAATTTAGAAAAGACCGACCGGAGGCATACGATTTTAGAACTACTTCAATTTTAAAATATATTTTACCACTAATGTAAGTATATCCTAAAAAAGTGAAAACTATCGCGACATAGCTTTTTAGTCTAAATGTTCATAAATCCGGGTCAGAAAATGCCTCTAAAAACCCTATATTTTTATTGGCTAAACTAGTCTATCAATACATATTTTAGTTAGTTAATGCTTTTGGCATTGGGTAATAGCAGTAGAATTCATTATTCTATTCATAATATGTTCTAACAAATTGAGCAATTACAAATGCCTTTCGATGGAAAATCGTCTAACTCACAAATTTATAAATATTCGAAAATAGCACAATAAATAGGCAGTTCATTCAAAAAACAATAGTGGTTCGACTGTGGTAACCAAAAGCTCTCGACCTCTGTTTAAGTATTGTTATCAAATAATCATATACATATTTTCATAAAATTTTGACAAGGACATACATGAATGGTCGTATAAAACATGTAATAGTGGCTCGGTGTTGACTCGTACATTAAAAATCCGCGTGGGCGCACGTGTATGTATAAACATAAGCATGCATATGTGTTTGTGTATGTATGTGCATGTTCGGGCGTCTGCATATTTAAAGATTTATTTAAATAATACTATTCCTTCCTTACATATTGTTTTGTATAAAACTACCGTATAAATAAGCCCAGCGGCATCCGAGAGGTGGGTCCAGAGCTTGGTCCTACAGTCCAATCAATTAAATCCAATAAATCATTTTTCCATATATCATTTTTGTGCATACAGTTTTGACAAGGCTTTAGCCTATAATTTATGATTATTCATGATTAGTCCAATAAAACACTAAATAGTAAGTTCAGTGATGACTGATACCAGTGATACTTTTAATGATAGTGATACTTTTAGTTCTCGACATTAACATAAATACTGGTAATTTGGAAATTTCGAGCTATTACAATGGATTTAGTTCTTAATTATAAGTATATAGGAATCTCAGCTTATCTATGATAGGGTCTAATTAAAATGAATGCAATTGAAATCGACGCGAGTCCAAGGTCACCTATATTTATTTTTACTTTAAATTGAATAAATAATTACAAATTCTTAGATATTTACCGACTTGTTATCTGCTCAAATTAAAAAAAAGTTAGTATGTATATATATATATATATATATATATATATATATATATATATATATATATGTATATATATATATATATATATATATATATATATATATATATATATATATATATATATATATATATATACCGGGTGATTTGTTTAACCTGAAACTTTCAAATATCTCGGAAAATAAGCACTCTACGAACAAAATGTCCCAAATCAAAATTTAATCATGCCGCGGGGAAATACATTAATGCTAAAATTAGTACCCCCTTCCACTCGTAAGTGAAGTGGGGGATATCTTTGAAATGAAAATAGGAACCCCTATTTTTAACTGCAGATTCGGATTCTCCGACTAAAAATAAGAAAGGAGGTTAGTTAATTTTAGCTAAAATCGGCTAACCGGAAGTGGCTGCTCTTCCATAGGGGGTTTTGTAAATATTTCAAAATGTACAGCACTCAAGAAAAAACTGTTTAGTGGAAAAATGTTGTATTAAAAAAATAAACAAAAAAATTTAAAAAAAATATATAAAAAAATAAAATAAAATTAAAATTCTGCCACTTCCGGTTAGCCGATTTCCGCCAAAGTTAACTTCGCTACGTACTTATTTTTAGCCGGAGAATCCGAGTCTACAATACGGGTTCCTATTCAAAGTTACCTCCACCCCATCTACTGGGAAGAGCGGGGAAGTACTAATTTTAGCACTAATGTATTTTCCCCGTGGAATGATTAAATTTTGATTTCGGACATTTTGTTCGTATAGTGTTTATTTTCTGAGATATTTAAAAGTTTCAGTTTACAAAAATCACCCGGTATATATAATTGTTTAGTTTTAATCTATTTTGTGTTCTAACATTAAAGATGATAAAGAATATATTCATTCGGATTTCTTTTTTTTGACGAATAATGACTGTTATATAACTTATAGTGTGTCTCAAATTGTTTTAAAGTCTTTAAGGTCAGTTGTTATGATATTATAAGTTACACACATATTTCGTTGTATTTTGTCGGAAAATGTTTCTTCGCGAAGTGTCCAGACACTTTCTTTGTTGTAATCTAAAGTATATCCAACTATATACATATTTAGATACGGCACGCGTAATTAATATTTATTTTTAATCATCACTTAATAACAATTGAAATAACTTTGTTTTTTGTTTTTTTTTTTTTTAAGTTTTTGCATATTTTAACATTTTAATGCATAAATGAAACGTGCCGTTTTTGGCCAATTATCCAAATTTTGTTACACAAAAAATTTAACATAAAAATTACTAGATTATTTTGAAGAGTGTCTGAAATATGTCAAATAAGTGATAATTAAATCTAAATCTAAATAATCGATTGTTGTGTGACGCCGTCTATTTCCGGGATTTTATCTGCGAATAGTGAAATATTTTCAATCTAATAGCATTGTACACATCATTTAAATAAAATATTTTCTTATCATAAGTATTATTAATGTAAACTTTTTTTTTTTTTTTTTTTTTGCATGTAAATTATAAACAAACTTACACAATTTTATTTTTTATTTCAGTTATAAGGAATATTTTAATCGGTGAACATTGAAATTGAATTGGGTTAGTTGAATGTGCACCAGTTGCGTTTTTTGAGTGAAGTGATTTATTTGAATAAAATTATGAAAATTTAGTTATTAAAAAAAAAAAAAAAAAAAAAAAAAAAATTGTTAAGTGCTTATTGTGAATATACCGAAGAATAACGTTAGTTAATTAAAGAAAATAAGTTTAAAGTTAAAATTTTCTAAGTATTATAATGGATTATGGAACTAAACGAATTAATAGAGATGAAAATCCGTATGAAAGCGCATCGTTAATTTCAAAATTTTCATTTTGGTAAGTCGAAGTTATTATTTTATGAATATATTTTGAAATAAAGCTAATTTAAAATACTGATCAGTTATTTAACGGTGATTACTTTAAAATGTATTTATTTAGAAAATATAAAACTTGATTTATAACTCGCAAATTTTTGTTTGCTGTAGCCTTTAGTGATATATGATATTTTAAGATCTATAATCGTTGGTCGTTAAATAAACCTTACACCTTAACTGAATATTTATTTTATTTAAATAAAAGTATTAAAAGCTATAGAATCATAAGGTTTTGCCTCTGCAAACAAATAATCAAGTAGTTATTGGTAATCGTATAATCTCTATTATATAGTAATTGAAAACTTTGGCCGCCAAGCGGCCCGCAACCCAAAGGTTGCTTTGTAGCCTTTTATGTGCTATAGGTACACTTTATAGTCATAAGACAGATACCGGAGAATTAAATCCTCTTCATCTTTAACGACTTTGAAATATTTCTCGTTATTCTAACTGAAATTGCTGGTAATCATCGGCATAGATGTAAGGTGGCATTTCGGAAGATGTTTGATCACAGAAAAAATTGGTGTATAATTCAAGACGTCAAAGCGATCGTCCGAAATGATTAAATCTGAACTATAATACATTTAAAAATTTCCAGGCAGTTGTTTAATGATTTTGCGGTTTATATATCGATGGTTTCTTTTTTGGTTAGTGCAGGAATCTCAATTTTTGCAAGCTATTCGGTTCCAAGTTCGGGCCGTAATTTATACAGATCGTATCATCGTTCATTATCATTTAAAAATAAATTTTAATGGAATTCAGTGACAGTTTATAAATATCTGGCAACTCTCAAACTCAAAACTCAACAACCAATTTTTGTATTTATTTTGATACTCATTTAGCATGTTTGTCAAAATTATGACAAAGTCAACTCGATTTAATGCAGCACTCTTGATTGCAGGTTGCGAGGAGTCGTGGTTCAATACGTTCAATTGGTTCAATATTGTGTACGAGATTGGCGCCAAATCTGGACTTATTTATATTAATGAACGGGTTCTACGAAAAGCCGGGATGTTTCCAAAAAAACACTCAATTTTTATCGGACTGACCATTAGTCTTTATTTGGGCAATTATATTATTCGAACCTCTCAATCGTTTTTCCTAATGCTGTTTTTTCCGAACGTAATGGTGTATACAAAATCCAAATATGTAAATTGGTGAGGGTCAACTTCTTCATTGCATTTTGAAACCAAATGGTCAAAGTATAGATGCTGAATTTAAATTTCGTAATTGATGTGTGCTGCATCACTTCGGAAATATACCTGTTGCTATCGTTCCAAACTTAAAGCTAGTATTAAAACAGCCGACAAATTATTTTGCATTTCAAAGTCTAATATTCGCCAGACGCATTCTTATTGAGCAATGTAACGGGCATCTATAAATTGTTGAAATTCGTTAATATTTCTTACCTCAGCTAATGTCCGGTCAGTGGCTTGATAAATATAGTTATACAAAACCTTCATTGCAGGCACTGATCAAAAAATATTGACATTTATAAGAGGCTTAAATTTTCTGGATAAATATTTGTTGTATCCAATTACCCAACGGATATCATATTCAAAACTATTTGCACGTTTTTTGTAAGGAACTCCGTTGTTTAGTCTTCTGTATAAAGTAAACCCATTTGTATTAAACGTTGTGGAATCTTAGACATTTTTTGGTAAGCCATTTGAACATTTCGTTTCCTTCATACACAGTGAACTTGGATTTTCAGCACCACAGGGCTTTTGCAAATTTACCTTTGTAATAATATTGTACAAACCTGGTTCGGTTTCTATATTTAATAAAAGTATCCTTTTTCCAATAGTCACAGCATCTCCTTTTCCTTCATTAATGGCATCTTAACTTCTTGATAAACTTTTGATCGTAAATTTGATTGGTTGTTTTTAATAAAAAGGAGTCTCATGGCATAATTGATTGAAATATTTCCCCATCTTATATGTTTTTAAATTCACTTTTTATGAGGCGTAAAAACTATTAAGAAAAATTACAATTGAAATTTGAATTTCAACAATTGTTTTATTTTTATAATTGAAATTTTATTGAAATTGTCATAGCAACGAAAAAGTTCAAATGTTGGTATGATACTACGAGTATTACAAAATCAAGTAGTGAATTTTGTATGTTTTGTTGTATATATCCGAGTATGCTACGCGGTGAGTTTGGCTTTTATTATAGAAAAGTTTTGGTATTTGTCAAAAACTTTCGTAGAATGAAATTTTTAACCTAAAATGATACAGTCGGTGGCACAATGTCTTTTATATTTACAAAATTGAGTGACAAAAACTAGGGTTACCTCATGGACTTATGATTATCTTATGGTTTAAAATGAAAATCCAACCAGAAGAAGTAGACTTTTTTATATCAGCTGAACTATACGAAACCGAGATCTGGATCCTCCATGACATAATTCTTAAAAATATGATACATGGTCTGGTGTGAACCAATACATCAGAAGCTTTTTGGACAACAACACCTACGGCATTTTCGAAGTGTGCTTGAAACACTAAAATTTTAGAAAGAATGACCCAAATTTCACCAACAACTAAACATAAAGAAAGGATTGAAAGGGTAACATTCACAGTCAAGTGCAAATCAATCAGATGCGCAATATGAAGTAAGATATAAATCAAAACAATTTAGAAATAAACAAACAAAATCAAGTACATCCAATACAAAAAGGTTAATAGTCAATGCACTTACTTTTATGATAATACAATTATTGATTCCAAGTATTTCTACAAGAGATATGAATAATATTTGTGTACATTTCAAAGCTCTAAAATGCAATAATGAAACTCATGGTTAGACCAGCAAAGCGGGAGGGTACAGCTAGTAATATATTCATTAATTTTGATTAGATTTCGATTAAGAAATCTAAGCTTCTATTACTTATGTATAATTGTTCGTGTGAATATGGCTTTAAAATTTCTTTAAATATAGCTTAAGCATGTGTTTCATAAATATTATTTATTCATAATTAGTCATAACCAAATTGCATTAGTTTTTTTAAAAGTTTTAAAAATGTATCCAAGATCTAAGAATTGATTTCGCAAAAACTTCTAATAAAATTGAATAGCCACTGGTTTTACGGCACAGATAATTTCCATACATAGTAACCGTAGTCGTCAATCGTTGTATTTGATTTTGTGGTTGAAATTTGTGGATTATTTTGCATACATAAATTATTTTTTAGAAACTCAATTAGCTTTATGGGTTTGTCTAATGCAAAATTGACGTTGAAATCACTACTTAAAATCATAGGTATTTTATCATTATCATTACGAAGTAAAGCGGCACCTCCTACCATATACGGTAATAATGAGTAATGAATAAATCCAATAATGTCATCTAACTTTTGATTACGAGAAATAAACAAAGCTACAATTATAATATTTTGCCCGTTTTCTATTTTACATTAAGCCATACATAAGTTCCAAGCTGTCGATGCTATTGAACCATGAATATTAGAATGAGTAGTTGAAAAATCTATGGATGGAATTCGAATGTTGGTAACATCATCGGAATTATGAAATATTCCTACTCCTCCTGGTCTAGTATTTCGCAGTTTATATTTTACGGTGCAGTTGAAATAATGAACTGATTGGTCATCTTCATCGGCTAGCCAAGTTTTTGATAAAACTAAGACATTTGAATTTTTTACAATTAAATTATTTAGATTTAAAAGGGAATATTGAAAGACCGTTTCTGCTATTGAAAAATACGAACATAAAATAAATTCCGCTTGTAAATCGATTGTTGGTGACGATGTCGACCAACAATCGACCATGGTGAAATATTTTTTCATTATTCTGCGTCGTTACATGTAATCCTTCAATACTAAGTAGTTACACGGGATAAATTCAACATATAGCAACGATTGACTGTGACGTTGATCATATTCAGAAACGATTACTAAAAACGTGCTACCTTGCGATTGATGGAATGTCGTAGCACACGCACATACTAGTGGTATATGGATTCATTTTATAAATATATTGTTACAGCTATTCTACTGACATTAATTTCTGCTGCATTTACGTCTTAATTTTTTCCCTATTTGAGGTAAATCTGGAAACTTGAGCCATGTTTTTTTAATCATTCCATTACCATTCGCTAATTCGTCGGACACGTAGATATTTGTGGTGATCATGTAATAGATATTTATCACGAAAATTGTTTCCAATCCATTTGTGTCAATTAATGTCACTTTATACAGTTTTTGATGAACAAAAGTTTCTTGCTCTTTTGAAGTATACAGCAAATATATACATCTTTTGCAGTTGAAGTTATTTTGTAACTTAGGTGATTGCACGTAATTGACACGTAATTGCAGCTTCTTCTACCGTACAAAAACGAGATTTAATTAGAGGTATTTCGATATAATCAAGACGCTCACCATTTTCAATTTTCGAAGTATAGAAGAAAATTGTTGATTCGCTTGACGCATGACTTGATTCAGTTCATAAAATATGAAATTTTAGATTGCGCCATAACACTGGTTCAACAATAGTCTATTTGGCTTGTTTATAAATGGGTGTAGCGCGAACTGGCAGTAATTGACGTAAATCTCCGATGAAAATAATATCTAATCCGCCAAAATTGAATTGAAATTTTTCAGTTATTTGTTTTAATCTGGAATCAATTTTTAATAATAACTGAGCGCTAATCATGCTTATTTTATCGATAATTATAATTTTAACATATTTAAACAGAGTTCTGTATTATTGAGCAGTTTCATTAGGCATTTTCGTAAATAGATCCTGAATAACTTCAGGCTAACTTTTCATTTGTCTTCTGTTGGTAATAAATTATTCAAGTTATCCATCCCTTACAAAAAGTTATTATTGGGTGTATGCATTAATTTGAGCCTTTATTGTGAAAAAATGTTACAGGATTTTTTATTCAAAGTATTGCCCATCGCTACCCACTACTTTTTCCCATCTTTCTGGCAATTTATGGATTCCATCGCAGAAAAACTGCGCCAATTTGGCGGCCAAAAACGAATCGAACCAATTTTCGATACTTTGAATTGAAGTGAAGCGTATTCCTGATAGGGCATTCTGCATGGATCAAAATAGGTGGTAGTCAGAATGAGCAAGGTCTGAGCTATAAGGCGGGTGAGGCAGAACTTTCCATATGTTATTTTCCATGTAATTTTTGACCGCAATATGTGGCCGAGCGTTATCGTGGTGAAAAATGATTGACTCGTGTTTGGTCGGATATGTTGGCCGCTCTGCCTGGATTTTCTGCTTCAATCGGATCAATTGTTGACGATAAAGTTGGGCATTGATGGTTTTGCCACTTGGCAACAGCTCATAGTGGATCACACATAGCTGGTCCCACCAAATGCACAGCATGACCTTTGCCCCGTGAATATTCAGCTTTGGTGTCAAAGGGGCCGGTTTTGCCTTTCTTGACATACGCTTTTTTGCGCTTGTGATTATCGTAATGGATCGATTTTTCATCGCCAGTGACAATACGATGCAAAAACGACTTCTTTTGTGGCGCTCGAGCAGCATTTCGGACATGCCTTTCAACGTCTTTTGGCTTCAACTCATATGGCACCCAATTTCCGATCTTTTGGATGAATCCCAAGGCTTTCAAACGTCTGGAAATTGTTGCTTGATCAACTCCCAATGATTTTGCAAGTTATTCTTGCGTTTGACATGAATCTTGATTGGGTAATACCTCCAATTCTTCATCTTCAAACTAAACCACTACAAGCACTTTGTTTTTGCAAGAGCATGCTCACCATACAAATCCACGAGCAAACGATGACTTTCAGCTGTTTTCGAAAAAGTGACTCAACAAAACTTCCCACAAATGCTGTTTTTTTCGCAAATTTGATAAATTTTCCATCGTTGAAATCGGTTGGATGTGCACAATTAAAACAAAAACTTTTAGCTGATTTTGACAGTTATTGTACTATAACGCATAAACAAGTAATGACATCTAGTATCAAATTCCGGTTTTTAATGCATACACCTTGTATAAATTTTGAGTGAGTTCGTCACATAAAAGCAAAATTCGAATAAAGTTCGATGATAAATTTTGAGTGAGTTCGTTTGATGAAAGCAAAATTCGAATAAAGTTCAATAATTCATTTTGTCAGATAAATCAATTTGTTATTGTTGTTGTTTATTCACAGATTGTCTTTGTGTTTAAAAAAAAAATTAATCCAGCATTTACAGTATCACATACTGTAGGACTTGAGTTTATATAGAATAATTAAATTGTTTAAAAACGAACCAAATACTCGACATAGCCCTGCTCAATAAAAACATCCATTTCCATTGGCATTGATTGATTGATTGATTGATTGATTAGAGTGTACGGCCAAGGACGAACCAGGAACTCCCGGAATGCCGGGCACCACCGTACACCCGTGTTACATATAACAAAACCGAAGGAATGGAAGGAATGTTAGTTGTGACAGACTCGACCCGGTTACTGACACCTAAGCGATCGATAGTTAGTGTTTTTTTTTGTGGTGTAAGGAAAGGAAGGGCATGTTAGTAATGACAGATTTGACCCGGTTTCCCGGAAGCCAATATTTAACTAATGTTAGCACAAGACAAACACAATTTTGACGAGCTGCTCTGCATTATTTCATTTCTTATCATCAACAGCAGTGTGCCCCCATTCAGGTGTATCAGCAAATGTTTCCTAAAAGCAAAATCTATTAATGAAATAATTGCTCTTAGCCGTAGGCTGTAATAAATTGAATTAGTTTTCATCTGAAATGATAAATTAATTAATTTGTAATATAATAAACTAATAATATACATAATATAATTTCTGCAAGCCGTAGACTGTAAATAAACTGGATTAGTTTTCCCTGAAAATACAAATATATTAATTTGTTTCATAATAATAATAAAAAATTAATGTAATACAAATATATAAATACCTAAATATATAAACATATAAACAAATAAATATATAAAAATAAATATAAATATATAAATATATAAATTCATAAATACATAAATATATAAATATATAAATATATAAATATATAAATACACAAATATATAAATATATAAATACATAAATACATAAATATATAAATATATAAATATATAAATATATAAATATACAAATACATAAATAAATAAATATATAAATACATAAATATATAAATATATAAATATATAAATATATAAATACATAAATATATAAATATATAAATATATAAATATATAAATATATAAATATATAAATATATAAATATATAAATATATAAATATATAAATATATAAATATATAAATATATAAATATATAAATATATAAATATATAAATATATAAATATATAAATACATAAATATATAAATATATAAATATATAAATATATAAATATATAAATACATAAATATATAAATATATAAATATATAAATACATAAATATATAAATATATAAATATATAAATATATAAATATATAAATATATAAATATATAAATACATAAATACATAAATACATAAATACATAAATATATAAATATATAAATATATAAATATATAAATACATAAATATATAAATATATAAATATATAAATACATAAATATATAAATACATAAATATATAAATATATAAATATATAAATATATAAATACATAAATATATAAATACATAAATATATAAATACATAAATATATAAATATATAAATATATAAATATATAAATATATAAATATATAAATATATAAATATATAAATACATAAATATATAAATATATAAATACATAAATATATAAATACATAAATATATAAATATATAAATATATAAATATATAAATATATAAATATATAAATATATAAATATATAAATATATAAATACATAAATATATAAATACATAAATATATAAATACATAAATACATAAATATATAAATATATAAATACATAAATATATAAATATATAAATATATAAATATATAAATACATAAATATGTAAATATATAAATATATAAATACATAAATATATAAATATATAAATATATAAATATATAAATATATAAATACATAAATATATAAATATATAAATACATAAATACATAAATATATAAATATATAAATATATAAATACATAAATATATAAATATATAAATATATAAATATATAAATACATAAATATATAAATATATAAATACTTAAATATATAAATATATAAATACATAAATATATAAACATATAAATATATAAATACATGAATATATAAATATATAAATACATAAATATATAAATACATAAATACATAAATATATAAATATATAAATACATAAATATATAAACACATAAATATATAAATATATAAATATATAAATATATAAATACATAAATATATAAATACATAAATATATAAATATATAAATACATAAATACATAAATATATAAATACATAAATACATAAATACATAAATACATAAATACATAAATATATATAATATATATAATATATAATAATATATAATATAATATATATAATATAATATATAATACAACATAATAAATATATAAATACATAAATACATAAATATATAAATATATAAATATATAAATATATAAATATATAAATATATAAATATATAAATATATAAATACATAAATACATAAATATATAAATATATAAATATATAAATATATAAATATATAAATATATAAATATATAAATATATAAATATATAAATATATAAATATATAAATATATAAATATATAAATACATAAATATATAAATATATAAATATATAAATATATAAATATATAAATATATAAATATATAAATATATAAATATATAAATATATAAATATATAAATATATAAATACATAAATACATAAATATATAAATATATAAATATATAAATATATAAATATATAAATACATAAATATATAAATATATAAATATATAAATACATAAATACATAAATACATAAATATATAAATATATAAATACATAAATATACATAAATATATAAATATATAAATATATAAATACATAAATATATAAATATATAAATATATAAATATATAAATATATAAATATATAAATATATAAATATATAAATATATAAATATATAAATATATAAATATATAAATATATAAATATATAAATATATAAATATATAAATATATAAATATATAAATATATAAATATATAAATATATAAATATATAAATACATAAATATATAAATATGTAAATATATAAATATATAAATACATAAATATATAAATATATAAATACATAAATACATAAATACATAAATATATAAATATATAAATATATAAATACATATATATATATATATATATATAAATATATAAATATATAAATATATAAATATATAAATACATAAATATATAAATATATAAATATATAAATATATAAATATATAAATATATAAATATATAAATATATAAATATATAAATATATAAATATATAAATATATAAATATATAAATATATAAATACATAAATATATAAATATATAAATATATAAATATATAAATATATAAATATATAAATATATAAATATATAAATATATAAATACATAAATACATAAATATATAAATATATAAATATATAAATATATAAATATATAAATATATAAATATATAAATACATAAATATATAAATATGTAAATATATAAATATATAAATACATAAATATATAAATATATAAATACATAAATACATAAATATATAAATTTATAAATATACAAATACATATATATATATAAATATATAAATATATAAATATATAAATATATAAATATATAAATATATAAATATATAAATATATAAATATATAAATATATAAATATATAAATACATAAATATATAAATATATAAATATATAAATACATAAATACATAAATATATAAATATATAAATACATAAATATATAAATATATAAATACATAAATATATAAATATATAAATACATAAATATATAAATATATAAATATATAAATATATAAATATATAAATACATAAATATATAAATATATAAATATATAAATATATAAATATATAAATATATAAATATATAAATACATAAATATATAAATATATAAATATATAAATACATAAATACATAAATATATAAATATATAAATATATAAATATATAAATATATAAATATATAAATATATAAATATATAAATATATAAATACATAAATACATAAATATATAAATATATAAATACATAAATATATAAATATATAAATATATAAATATATAAATATATAAATATATAAATATATAAATATAAAAATACATAAATACATAAATATATAAATACATAAACATATAAATATATAAATACGACCCCCCCCCCCCCCCCGCCGTCCTAACAACTCCAATTATTTTCGATTAGTAACTCATTCCCGTGCTCGCACAAAACCAACACAAATGTATACACAAGCCATGAAGTTGCGATGAAAGTAACCGCGATGAAAGTGACTACTATTCCAGTATGTGTTGTGACGTAGCACAACCTGCATACACTCCTCTTATTCGCTTCGATGTAAATAAAAATGAAAAATTAATACGAATGATGGAACAACAGTATGTTGCGCTCTCTATGACAAAGAAAAAAAACAAACTTATTACTTAACGAGAGAGAGAAGTATTGTTACCATTATACACTTCATTATATACTAATAATAATATAATAATATAATAATATAATAATATTATAATAACCGAAACAACATTACAAAAATCACTTTAAATGAATTTTAACAAAACAATTTACACCAAAAAAGAAATAATTAGCACTTTCGCAATGTGAAAAAAAATATGCTAAAACGCCAAAACTTTTCCAACACCCACAACATTCAAAAGACTCAAATACAAATACCTTTCACGAATATTTGTAAACATTTACAACCAAAATCAAAAAAGCAATCAAAACCATGCCTCTTTGCCGAACCCCCTTTTGTCCACAAAACCGAACAATCAAAACCAACCCTACGACCAGCAAGCATAAACTCGAAACACGCATCGATATTTCCATACAATTGATGAAATCCAACAGGAACATTCTAATAGGAACCTAGTACGTTCATAAAATGAGAAATAAATAAACAAACAACAACAATCATACTCAATCATACAAAGAAAAAACACAAAAAATAGTACAGATTGCACTATGTATACCATCTCGAACCTTCTAGAAAGTTTTTCTAATAAAGTCATGTCAAAACATGATACAAAATTCACAAAAAGTAAAATTTAGATAAGTACACACACAAACATTTTACACAAAAAACGAAATTCTTTCTCAGCTCTCGGGCGCACTCACTAACACATTTAAACCCACCTATCCGTAAATTTTTATACAACACAACAACAACAACGTCGACACAAATGACCACATTCAATTTCATTCTTCTCGAACATAATTCTCACACTCATACATTTTAATAAAAATCATGTCTTTAACATGATACAAAATTTTTAGCAAGTGAAATTTAGAAACTCAATAAACACGAATATATACGACGTCGTCTACGCCAAGATAGAGTGCCCGTAGCACCACATACAACCAAACTTAAGCCACAAAGAAAGGCAGCAACACTATATATGGAATCAATCTAAATTAAAAAAAAGAAATCCCAACTGGCAGATCCAACAATAAATAATAATTTGTGCTTATTGTACAAATATTACCTGAACTCTGGGAAAAGCGACAGAGTTCCATTTATATTTTATTCTATAATCTATTCATCCATTTCCATTGGCATTATGTTGAAAAATTTTTTTTGAAACAAAACAAAATACAGTTAATAATAGCAACAACAACATCAAAGTTAGCCTGAAGTTATCACATACGTTCGTAAATAAACGGATAACTTTGATGTTCGAAAGTTAGCCTGAAGTTATTCAGGATCTATTTACGAAAATGCCTATTACATAAAGGAAGTAATCTCGATAAGGATATTTTTAAAGCTGTATGAATAGTCGTTTCAGAAATCGATACTGCAGCTTCAAGTTATAGGTATTAGCTTACATGTAATACCTATATAACTTGTGTTGAAACACAAGTTATATAGGTATTACATGTATCCATCATTATCTGTATAGCGATTATAAATTTCCATTAAAAGTTTGATGACAAAGTTTTACCGCATCTAGCAGGACCAGTGAAAAATATATAAGGAGTCTGATTTGATAAAAGATTTAAAATAACGTGAATTAAAAGTCCTTGTTGTTTTTCATTTGCTTTTTCATTAAATTATAAAAATCTTTATTAGCCATTAAATTTTCTCTTCATTTTGCGATAACTCCCAGTTTATGTAGTGTTGCCAACCGAATATCATCATTAACGTCATTGCATTTGGATTGTTATATAAATGCTGAAATGGATTTTGTTCAGTGACTATATTATTTTCTTCTATAAATTATCAATTCCATCTTCACGGCACAAATGAAACAAAACCGTCTGTAGTAAAAGTCAAACTCTTCCCGTAGTACACGCGAAAAAAAAAATTGATTTTTTTCGTTACTATGACAATTTCAATAAATAACTTACACTAATATAAATATAATTTGTCTCCATAGTTTTTTTTTTAATATAGGAGGCTTTGTAATTTCGTAACGAATTTTCATAACGCGACTTTGTAACAAATTTTCTGTTTTTTTAAATTTTTAATACCATCCTAAATTTTGACCTACCGCGCCTAAAGATTTTTCACTTCAAAACAGTTTTTAAGAAGTAGTAAAACCCCGGTTTGTAGTGGACCAGCTACTATAGCTAAAACCGTACTGGGATGTTGTAAATTTGTTCAACCCTAATTGTTTTGTTCAACCCTTAGGCGAAAGTACATTTTTTCTTTCATTAAGTTTCAAATCAAACATCCTTAGTCGAGCTTATTTAATAAAATAACGAAATAATGGGACTTAATTCTGGATATACATTTTAAATAAATGGAATTTGATAGATAATGTGCAATAGTGAGATTTAAACAAGTAGTCTTAGGATGAGAATATTTAAAGAATTATATGCTTCTTCAAGATTGTAATAATTTTACGTTATTTGCCATGTAAACCATATAACTTATTAAGTTATTGAATTTAAGCCGTTCTAAAATTTATTCCATGCAAACAACAATGACCAAAAACAGTTTTTTTTAAATTTATAAAAGAAAAAACACTTTCGAAATAATAACAGTCTGGAATTCAGGAAGATTTAAGTTGCCAATGCCTTCAATGTATGATTTTAATAAGTTGCAAGGAGTATTTTTCCAGTGGTTTTATCAGGCATTCATGGATAATACAATCCATAATGCATCCATAATGTTTCCATTGATGTCTCAATAATGAGACTATTGATCAAATTGCATTGCATCTTCTGACAAATGAATGATTATTCGTTCACGGAGTGATAGTCATATTTTTTATACTCATATTCGTTGGTGATACTCATATTTTTAGGAGGTTAAAAGGACATATACCCGTGTTAAATTTAGGAATCAAAAAGATTATCATATTTATTGGTGATTTAAAATGATATCCGTTATATCAACGTCAACGAACATTTAACCATCGAAAATATCCTGGGGCTGGAACCACATAAATCTAAAATAATTGTATGATAGAAAAATTCGTCAAAAGCTAAAGTAGCAAAAATGACTGTCGACTTATTCATAAAATTAATGTATCAACTATAAAAGTAGAAGCTGACTCTCTCTCTCTCTGGCTTTCATATCCCATGAAGGGATTTTGCCGCCCGCACTAAGGTCCTTCATCCATCTCAGTCCATCGCTCTCGTCCTCCAGTTTCGACATAGTAATGCATGTAGATCTTGTTCGACGTCGTCACACCAGCAAAATCGGGGTCATCCTCTACGACGAACACCGGCTGGTTGTTGACGGAAGACTTTATTGGTCATTCGTTGTTGTGGAGATCGTGTAACGTGGACGAGTCATCTAACTCGATTGGATTTGATGAATCCGATAATATCGCAGCCTCCAAGAAGTTGCATTATCTCGTGATTCATACGAATCCGATATTCGTTGTCCGAAACTTTGATTGGACCAGAGATTGAGCGAATGACCTTCCTTTCGAAGGTAGATAATAATCTATAATTGTTAGAGGTCATGGTCTAGCTCTCGCTTCCGAAAGCCAGCACAGGTCTTTATAGAGTGCTTTATAAAGTGCGAGCTTGCACGACTGCGACATATGTTTAGATCGCAATAATTTCGATTGGGCGTAGAAAACTCGTTGTCCAGCTGCGATTCGGGCTTTTATTTCTTGAGGTATTTAAAGTTTCCGACGCTATCAAAGTTATGGTCGCCAATTCCGAAATTTACCATGAGGATGTTCCTGGGTGTTGATAACAATTTTGTTTTGCTGCTGTTCACCTCCAAACCAAATCTTCTTGCGCAGTGGTCGAGCTGTATGAAACTGTCCTTGATATAGCTAGATCTTCGGTCAAGAAGCACGATATCAACTGTATATCCAGGAATTTGGCCTGATTTATTAAATATACAGCACGAAGTTTCAATGTTTCTTTTTCTCACTACGTACTCAAGCGCCAAATTGAACAGCACAGGCGCGAGTGCATCTCCCTGTCGAACACCAGATGTTATTTCAAAGGGGTTGAGATGAAAACCACATTGATAGTCGACAATGGTGTTTTCGGTGAGAGGGATGAGTCTGGCAAGTACAACATTAGCCAACACTTTGTTTGTAAGCAGTGCTCAACAGAGCGATACCACGATAGTTTGCACATTTAAGACGGTCTCCTTTTTTTGTGCAGCGGACTGATGAGTACGGTCTTCCAATTCTCCGGAATTTCTTCTTGGTCCCAAATAGAGACGATGAGATCGTATAGATTTGTTGCAAGAGTAGCGCCTCCGAGCTTACTCAATTCTTCGGGGATTCCATCGAGACCGGGTGCCTTTCCATTTTTTAATCTACTAATAGCTGCATCTACTTCCTCTACTGTGAGATATTCAACAAGGACCTCTTCACCTGGAGGAGCGATTGCTCTAATGGGGGTCGCTTCGTCGTTCCGATTTAGCAGATTTTGAAAGTAGGTTTCCCATACTGAGAGAACATCAGCCACGTTTGTTCTCAGCTCTCCATTTCCGTCTTTGATGGCTATACTTCTTGGGTGGAAGTCTTTAGTTAGATTTCTGGGGTTAGCAAAACAGTCCCTTGAGTTTCCTATTTCCGCTTAGAAGCTGATATTTTCGATGTAAGATCTCATATGATCACGCTTCTTTTGTCGAAGGTATTTAGTCGTAGCTTTCCTAGCGCGGAGTCCTAGCTTCTAGAAGCTGACTCTCTGAGGTAGAATTATCTGTTTTCTATTTATCATTTGATGTATTGTTTTGAAATTGTGCAAAATATATTCAATTTTTGAAGAAAATACAGAGGGCGACGATAATCGCATTTAACTTTCACTACCATATTGTTACGGTAATATGTTATTTTTAGAGAATATCCCGTTTAAAGGAGCTTAAACAATAAAACAAATGAAAAAATCATAAAACCATATACTATAGATATGTTTCTAAAGCGTGCTTATCTATAATAAGTTTATATTTGACAGACTGTGCTCAAGTTGATGATAAGAAATAAATTCCAACTAATTCTGGTTCTGAAAGAAAATCTCCAAAAGAGGGGGTTTTAAGACAAATGTAAATTCTAAGAAGACAAATGTAAATTCTTATCGTTGTGGTTTAAGCCCCATTTAACCTTTAGGAATTGTTTTATCTGTTATAAAACAAAACGGAAAACATTAAGAACATTCATACTGTAATACTACTATACCAATAAAAAATGTTTAGATTACTTTTTATGGTAAGGTGGCTTATCAGCCACAGTAGTATTACCTTATAGCTTCGAGTAACAATAAATAAGAAAAATTCTTTAAATTTTAAAAATTTTACTTAATTTAAGAGGTTTTACTGAGTACTTACTTCTCATGTTGATGGGTCACAATCAAAACACAAGTAACCCATAAGGTATTTACCATTTTCCAAATATTTGAAAAATTTTGAAATATTCTATTTCAAACGAGTAATTTTTAATTAAATCAGATTTATATACGACAAAGAGATGCTCTGAGATTGTAGTAGATTTGATCATACATTTTGAAGAAGTGGCGATACTTCTAATTCTTTATAACTCATGAATATTTTATGAGAAGACCAAGAAGTATTTTATTCTTTCCGGTAATAAATATATTTTGTTTTCCTACGTGCTTCTAGATGCCGGGTTGTTATTGCGTTAAGTGCCAGCAATGGCCTGTAAATTAAACTTAAGCACAAAAAATAAATAAGATTCGAATTTATTTATTTATTGACTTTTAGAATTCAAGTTATGTCATACCAAAATAATTTACGCTTTACTCACGTGATTTCTTATCATATTGACATTATATTTTTGGTTTTTTAATTTCTTTCATCTTATAAAATTATGAGTATTGTGTATCAAAAATACAATAAAGTTTTTTAGCAAGTATTTTATAATCTTCCTAATATGTAATTTAGTGGTACATATGGTACGTGCGCCACACTTATGATTTAAAATACTTTACGTAAATATGTATAAAGCTAACGTACATGATATTATATTGTACAACAATAATCAGATTTATTTTAAAAAAACATTAAAATGTTTAGAATCAGTAAAAAAAATAAAAATTAAAAGAGATAAACTTTGTACTTTTGAATATCTTCCGTTATTAATACGCGTAGTGCTTAAGTATAATTTTAAATGTCTTATCGTAGTTTTATAAAAAATTGTTACTATATGAACAATTAATTGTGGTGGGTCAGTTACTATAAATACTATAATTTAACATTTTTATTTTTAAATTTCATTTTAGGTGGTTAAAGGATATCTTTAAACTAGGACTGAATAGCGAAATAAGTGAGGATAATATTTACGAAACACTAAAATCACACGACGCAACAAAATTATGCAACGAATTCGAAAGTTTATGGGAAATTGAAAAGGAAAAATATAATAATTGTAAAAATGGAAATAGAGAACCATCATTGTTACGAATTATATTAAAAATTTATGGTTTTAGAATTTTTGGAATAAGTTTTGTGTATGCAGTCATATTGATGGTAGCAAGGTAAATATTACTATTTTATTTTAACTGAAATTTAAGAATTTTTTAACTGAAATTTACATAACATATTTAACAATCTAAATTAATATAAATATATATATATATATATATATATATATATATATATATATATATATATATATATATATATATATATATATATATATATATATATATATATATATATATATATATATATATATATATATATATATATATATATATATATATCAGTGGAGTAGCGTCCTTGGAAGCAAGGAAAGTTCTGCTTCCCTTTAATTTTATGAGGCGATACAAAATTATATTTTGTATGATTAATCTTTAAAAAAAAGTCTTTTCATAATTATTAAGAACGTTTACTAAAGGTAACACAACCAAAAATATACGTACATAATCATACGCAGAGATTAAAACCAATTCCCCATGGGAAGCAATATAATTTTTGATTATTTCCTCTACTAAATATTACCATTGCATAACCATAACTTTATGGTTATTCAATGATATTACCCAAATGACACAATTTTTATTTATAAATTGTATTTTGGTTTTTGTCTTCGCTGAACACCCTAAGTATGCTGATTATATGCATGAAAAACAAAAACAGAGAAAACAAAATGTATAACTATGTATACCAAATAACTTATATTACTATAAGGGAAATCGCGTCGATTTTATGTGCCAACATGATATTAGTTGGGATAAAAATAGTAGATGGCACTAGAGTAGTTGAACGAAATGTTTACATTTTTTTATCTACAGTTTTTTATATTGAACGAATTATTAACGAAACAAAAATTTTAAATCTAAAAAAAAAATTTTAAATTTTATAATCGGGATTGGAGTACATGGGCTTATATTTATATACAATAATAAATAAATAAAACCAAATTTTATTTTTTTTTAATTATTTCATTTCATTAAAATGAATTAACTTCGTTAATTTTTTTCTTACACCAATTTTTTTTAAATTCTCTTGTTTTGCAAAATGAAAAAATCTTATTTTATAATATATATTTATGATAGTTTTAATTAACACGTAAAAATGATTTTCTATATCATTAATATTAAATCTAGAGTATAAGTGATTGCTATTATCTATAAAAATTAAATCGATTAAACTAATATTTTGTATTGATCGTAAAACTAACTTACTATATTCTAATTTTACATTAATATTAACACTACTTTTAAAAATTTTCTCACATTCGACTAAAATTTTGTATGTATTTAATGATGGGGTCATTAATTTACCCCATTTTTTTAAATTAAATAAACCTAGATTTAGCTCCAACCGTGCACTTTTATTTAAAATTTGGAGACATTCCTTACATTTTAAAAATTTAGGCAATTGTTTGGCTTCAATATACCCAGCTAAATACGTTATTATATCACACGAGTATTCATCCAGCTCGACTTCAATTAAATCTAATACAACATCATCATTTAAATTTAATTGATTTGTCTTTCGGCTGGATGAAATAGTTAATATTTCTGGCAAGGAAACATTACCCGTACCTTGCGCTTTTATAGATTTATTAACAACTAGCCGTTTATAGGATGCTATAAATTGTTTGCATGTTGGATTGTCGTTTCGGCCAGTTCGATAACGAATCAACCCAAAAAACAACTCTAAGTGATCCTGGCTAAACTTATATGTTAACAAATAATCTAATTTATCATTTACAATTAATTCATTGTACATAATTTTTAGACTTTCGGAATTTATTAAAAAACCTAAAAATCCTGTATTGAAATTACTTTGTATTACATTTAATTTTTGATGATATTTGTTAACATATTTTAATTCATTGATAGTTTGTTTTAAATATTCTAAATTTTTAAAAAAAGTTTCGTGTGTCGATTTAGAGAGAGGTCGTTTAAAATAATATTTTGCCATTAAACTATTACTATTAAAAATATCAAAACAATCATTAATAATTAGTAAAAATTTAACAGTAGGCATACAATCCTTAAATATTGGATCGGTTTGGCTTAAATATTCTAATGCGTTTGCTACAATGACAGCTGTTATGAAATTTTATGAAAAAATAAAAAATAAAAAAATTGGTTGACGTGCCATCTATTGTTCTCGTTAAAAACGTTTGGTATGCCATCTAGAATTTTTATCCGAAACAAAATTGAACGAAATCATGTTGTCGTTAGCATTTACTATGGAAATGTTCACGATTTCCCTTATAGTAATATAAGTTATTTGATGTATACTTGTGAATTATAAAATTATAGATGATCTCAAGAGAATGAGAATTGTACAAATTAAAATGAGATATTTTTGTGTATTTATTGAATTGACTATGAAATTTTTCCCCTGTACCAAATATATAATTTTATATGATATGGGGCCCTATTCTCGAATTCAACCGATCAAATTCCCTTGGTATTTCCACATAAAAATTTCACATGTAAATAAAAAATCTTTTATCGAAACTTTCGGAATTTTTTATTCACCACTCACATAATTTATCTAACTTCATTGCACTCCATAGAGTTATGTTTTGCTTGTCAACAAGAAATGTAATAACAAAACTCAATGCAGGTATGAATAATATTTTAATGATTTTAATAAGAAATAAATTTATGTAATAATATAATTAAATTACATAGTAAAATTAATATAATTAAAAATAAATTAAAGACATCTAATAATACTATGAACAGAAAACAAATATAATTAATTATGAAAATGATCAAACACAGGGAAACATGTCACATGCATATACCAAATTGGAAATATTTCCTTAGGGTCTTTGTCAATGTATTAAAAATATTTAGTTAAAAAAATTGGGGAAAATAAATAATCGAGGGGAAATATTTTTAACTAAAAATTTAATTTTGCCGAGTGAATGTTGAATAGTTAAATTTTGACAGCTATCAAGACCGTCTTTATTATACAAGCCCGATTGTCACCAATATTATTTCATTTTCTTGTCTATCTATATTTCAAAGTATTGGTAATCGGTACACTATACAAGTCAGTGAGAATTAACGTAAAAATTTAGAACTAAAAAAAAAACAATTGTGCAGAGAAAATATAGTATAGAAAACAGAAATGTAAAAAACAAATGAAATATTCTCTTCAGTTTTTATATATTTGTATCCGTTAGTACATTTTTGGTTAATACTTTATTTTTTTAGTTTAATAATGAATTTCCAAAGAAACGTTGTGTGAGCTGCACTACCATTGTTGCTCCAATAAATCGTCACATTTTATTAACATGCTGTCTCATATTGTTGATTCCTTAAAATTTCCTTACATACCACATAGTTCGAAACAGATACTTGTAGCATCGTTGTTGCACGTGCTACTTGCAAACGTACTAACAAGATTTATTTCGAAGAGAGTGTGAAAATAAAAAAATTATACAAACGTACCGTACAACATTTCAAAGAATTTCATTGGTTGATTTTATATTTTATCTTCAAGGTATTAGTAAAATGAAAGTATATTAATTCTATTTTTTCACAAACACTTTCAAGTTTAGATGGACAAAATAAGAATGTATCTGCGTACTCGATGAAACAATCAGTCTTGTAATACATTTGTGTTGGTTTTGCAGCTATACATTGTACCAAAAACGTCTCTATAGAAAGACCAACTATTCAAAAATTTAAAGGGACAAAGCGCCTCTTTGATGTAGTATTGGTTGTGTACTGATATAGCGTAAAACAAAAACAAAAAAATATTTTTACTAACACTAATATAGTTAGTTTATTATGTTATTTTTGCTTTGTTATTTGTTCTGCTACCAATACTACTTTATTAAGGCGGATATATAGTAGTATTAGTGTCAAAAAAAATGAGTTGGTCTTTCTATATTGAGACGTTTTTGATTGTACACATATATACACAAAATAAACGCATTGGTAACAATATATATGTATCGGTAACAAACATATTATGTGCATTTTATTAGGCACAGGAATAAGAATTTGGGTCTGTCCCAATCCCCGACTTATTTAATTAGTCAGCCTTATTTGAATAAGTCTGCTGGCGAGATGACTTATTTTCCATCTAGTTGTTTCAAAAAACTTTATTTGATATCAAGTAAACATCGTATAAAAACTTATCTGGTATCAATAATCTAATAATCACCATAATATAATCAATAATAAAAATGTATGATTGTTGTTCATTTTAATTAATTTTTGCGTTAAATTTTTTAGTAATTAACTAGCTGATTGTAAAAATATTTGTATTTAAATCGAGCTGTCAAAATAAGCCAGCAAAATCAATTGGGACGGCTTGATCGACTTATTCAAGATGGCGTCAAATAAGTTAATAAGTCTGAAATAAGTCGGTGATTGGGACAGACCCTTAGTATGAAAATTGTTCCCTTAATTTAATATAAAACCAACAAAAAGTTGGATTGAAATTAATTCAGACGGAATGCTATTGTTGTTGTAAAATTTTCAATAAAATATGTTTAATATACGCTAACTATGATTTTAATTTTATTGTCAAAAATGAGGTTATGTTCATTTGTCAAAATTTATAGCCGGTCTTTACCTCGTTAAATTGTTTATAAATTGTTTGAGGTGAATAAAAAAAATATTTAACTTTAGCTGTCAAAATTTTAATTTTTAACATGTTTTTAACACATTCACAAAGTCCCTTAGTAGGGAAATTTTTCCTCAGTTGGAATTTGAGAATACATAATTTTTGATTTCGGTACACTGTTATGAATTTTGACTGATACTAATTTTGAAAATGGATTTGAAATTCGAGAATAGGGCCCATGGAAAAGAAGCATGGAATGTGATATAAACAAAAAAATCAGGAGAATTTTATTCTCAATTACTCAAATCGTGTATCACAAATATTATGATTATCTCAGGAATCATTTTAGATTTGCTGTTCGTATTTTGTTATAGGTTTTG
Source organism: Tipula confusa (assembly GCA_963556175.1). Classification (NCBI taxonomy): domain Eukaryota; kingdom Metazoa; phylum Arthropoda; class Insecta; order Diptera; family Tipulidae; genus Tipula; species Tipula confusa. The sequence continues at coordinate 162,290,508 of OY744475.1, read as the reverse complement.
GTATCCATAGTGAAAAGCGTCTAATTCCGTTTTTTGGAAATAATTTTGGAACTGTTTTTTTAAATAATGTAATTCTAGCATATCCTTTTTAAAATGATCCAACCGCAAAACCCAGTATGTTCCTGTGTGATTAAAAGTTTAATTCGAAAATCGTTTCGAACGTCAAAATTATATAAAATTATACTAAACCATACCTAATGTTTAACTATGGTTGTTTTGCACCTTTACAACTTTTTTGCTGGCCATTTTTAATATTCCCAACTTTGTTTAATATCGTTTTGTACTCGATTTCCAGCGCGCGGGCTATGAGGATTTGAAATGCAAAACCCACCTCCTTCATTATATGATTTCAGCAAGAACTAATGAACCATCACTATGAACTAACCACTTCAGGAATATTTTGGTTTATTTTTATATTAAATGAAGAAAGTAAACAACTTAAAAGACGTCTCATTAAGAACAAAACTTTTAAATTAATATAGGGTTCAGTAAATTATAGGGTATGGTCCATAAAGTTGGAGGATTAAGATTTAAGAAACACGATTATATAAACCAGTGCGAAATAGAAAAGTATAAAATCACAACTATTTTTAAAGTTTTTCTTATATAACATTTTATACATTTTGTGAACAGCTTTTTGCGATTGAAGCTTACAGAAGGTAAATTGTAAACAAAAACTTCAAATGATCATCTTGAAAATACTCTTCGTATTGCTGCGAGGTATAGATGCAATTGAATCTAAAATCCATGCTAAATGATTGTATTAAAATTATTATTTCTGGAGTCAAGAAGGTTGTGTATAGTATAGGAAAACTTTATCAAGCCAGTTTATTTATTGAGCGAGTACAGATCTTTAAAAGCACAATTATTTAGAAAATGTTATAACGCAGGCTTTTAGTCGTTGACTTTCAGTCTTTATAATTCTATTATACTTTACTGACGATAATTACCCATGTTAAATTTTTCCATATTTATCTCAATAGATCATGCAGTAATTACCGCCCAAAGCAACCATTTAGTGGCCTTCTTTAATTAGGTCTGCAGTGACGGTAAGATCGAGGGTAAGATAGTCGTTTTCACTACCTTATTCGGTAATGGGTGCCTTAAGCTCAATATTGCATAATCGCTAAGTGCTTTATGAAAGCATGCTCCATCTCTTACATGAACTTAGACTATTATGAAAGAATACTCAATCTTATTCGAGGATATCGAATTGTTAGTTTGAACGCATTCTGACCAAACTAAATTCTAATACGTTTAAGATTGATTATTTTCGTTCGAATAGCGATAACCTAGCATGTTTGATACAGTCATTAATACACATTTTTTTCCACGCATCTTCGATTGTATAATGAAGTTGCTTTTAAATTGTGGAAGAAGGATATATGGGAGCTCTATGTGGATGATCTGGTGCGTTTATAATCAACAGAACTTAACTGTCAATGCTTTAATGGCTCATATGGCTATATGGTAAAAATTCTGGTACAAAATGTTTAAGAAATCATTCGGTGAAAGAGTTGTTATCCAGGCCTTTTTATTAGCTGTCCAGTAACCAGTACTGATATAATATTTCCGGCAAAAATATTTATGTGCATTAAATCAAATCAAATATATAAAAAATTGTGTTTCCGATTTTCTAAAATCTTTACCGTTAACCGTCAAATTTTAAAAATATCGTATCACTATGTTTCCAATATCTAACCATAAATAAAAATTAGACTTAATCATTTTTATCCTTAATCCTTTAAATAATATTTGTTTTATTGATTACACGTTTAACCGATACTTATTTTGATTGAACAAATTAAAATTAAGGCCAACAAAGTAAAAATAATGACAAATTTTTTTTTTATTTTATTTTTTTTTACCACTAAGTTGTTACAACTCATTTAGCAATTGTTCTTTCTTATTTTATTTCTCTGTTAGTTGGGCTATAACACAGTAGTTACTCCCATTGATTGGGCTCAGTTCTTCCGGTTACATCAGCAACTTTCAGTCCTAAGGAACTAAATCAAGCGGCTTCGTTCGTTTTAACCGTCTTGTATCTACGCTGTCGACGTCGTTGACAATATGTTGAATATCCGTGTTTTCAAGAGTTGTAAACACTGGATATATTTTTTGACATTTTTTGTGATTTCTTCGTTGACTGTTTCCATCTTTAGATCTTTATGAATTTTGAACTTCAGAACTTTGTTCTGGAATGTTTGTATAATCACAAGCTCAAGTATTTGCCTGTATAAAAGCAGCTTATTGTGGGCTTCCAATGAGCTAATACATTTTTCTGAACTTTATATCCAGTTCTTGCCTTTTTTTCTTGACATGCTCTTTCCATTTTGACTTGGCGTCATTTCCATTTTGATTTTGCTGTGTTCGCATGTGGTATTTCCTGCCCAGATGATCTACTTTTAGATAAGTGAAGGTTGTGTGAACTGATTTTAGCTCATTCAATTTTATTCTCAATTTTTTGGTCCAGTGGATAGTCTAATTTACAGTGTGCTGTAATTTACTGGCTGTCTCTTCGATTGTACTTCCAACCGCCAAAATTGCTGTATCATCCGCAAAGGTTGCAATATTTGTTTCTCCAGTAAAAGATATGTCATTCGCATAAAGCAACTACAATAATGTTCACAGCACGCTACCTTGTGTACTCCAGCTTTAATTTTCTTCAGTGATGAGAACTCTCCTTCATGTTTCACTCTGAAAAATCTCCCTTCATTGTATGATTTTAATATCTCATAGAACTGCTTAGAGAGGTCATGATGTAATTTATATTCCGGTCCTCGATGCCAAACTCGATCAAAGACTTGGAAAACATCAATGAAAACTCCAGAACAGTTTTGTTTTTAAGCGTCTTCTCAATCACGTTAGTGACTCTGTGCACCTGCTCTATGGTGAAGTGTTTCTCTCTGAAACCAAATTGGTGAGATGGTAACAGGTGTCTTTCTTCAATCAGAGGTTTCATCCTTTTGAGGAGTAATTTTTCAAACAGCTTGGACAATGATGGTAATAGGTCTGTATGACGTTTTCTCATTATAATAACTTCTGCTATTTTCCACTGCTGAAGAACATATTTCACTCTAAATGCTGCGTTGATTATGTGTAGCAACTTCTTGAGACATTTTTTTTGCAACTTTTTAATAACTTTTCCTGTAATAAGATCGTATCCAGGAGCTTTTTTTGCATTTAGGTTATGTTTGATTTCATTTTTGAGTTCTTTCATTGTAACTGGTTGTTTGTCTAACTCGTCTTCTTTTTGCATTAGAAAGGTATTTTCATCTGCTGTTTGTCTATTTGAAGGTTTAAACGTTTCTTTCAGATTTTCAGCAAAAAAATCAGCTTTATCTTTGGGGCTTTTGGCCCAAGTACCATTTGCTTTTTTGTTTGGTGGCATCTGCGCTTTTGCTTTTTTAATCCTTTTGTAGCTTCCCATAAAGAATGCTCACTTTCTTTTTTGAAGCTTACCGCTTTAGTTTCTTGTATTATATTCTGCAGTTTGTTTTTGAGCTGATTGAAAATAGTTTTGCTCTCTGGTGCTCGATTTCTATGTCAGATTTTGCTAGCTTTCCGCTTTTCTCTGATGAAGTTTCTTATTTCCTGTGTGCTTTTGCCATGCTGCGAACTGAATATTATTGATATGAGCAGCTCTACTTCTTTTTCAAGTTGTGTTTGGTTTTTGATTGGGGCTTGAAGATCAATACTTTCCTCAATTAACAGTGCGAAGGTTTTTTAATTGGTCTTTCCGTTAACCTTGGTGGCTTTTCTTTTTCAATTATTGTTTCATTGATCGTAAGTATGATTGGAGAATGATCCGAAGATATACCTTCATTATTTTCAATATGGATAAAATTTTCTGAAATACCTTTAGCTATATAAACCTTTAAAATTTGAGCCCATCATTTTGAACATTAAGAGGTAATCAACCTTTTTAAGTTGATGCCTTGGTGATGAAAATATATTGCAGCAACCCGCAGCTTCTTGTAATTATTTAATTGCACGCTAAGTGATATAATTTGCATTGTCTCTATTTCGAGTTTGACATCTTCGAAGTATTCGATGTTTTCTTTGATGGAGATAGTTGCTCCACTCCTAGCTCTTTCTGCTGGATGTATAAAATGGTAACAAAAATAACCTTTTAATTTTGCATAAGACCTTCTAGTGAAATGGCTCTCTACTATTAACTGTATATCAATTTTTTCTGTATTCAGAAAGATTTGTAGCTCTGGAAGATGCTGTAGAAGTCCATTAGCATTCCAGGTTAATATTCTTGGAGTCTTGTTCATTTTGTGTTGTTTAGTGTAGAATCAGATAAAGCAACTTTTTTGCTACAAATCTGACAAATCGACTTGCTGTTCAAGTTTAACTTGTCTTTTGTTTAGAAATTTAGAACATTTTCTTCTATTTTAGAGAGGCGATTGGCAATAGCATTTAGTGTATTTTGCATTGTTGTCATAGCTTGTTGAATTCCATTATTTTGACCTGAAGGCCCAGGTAGTCCTTATCTTGCAGCTTGTGAGTATGAGAATCCCGCTGTCACTTTCGCTCTATGGAACGTAGTGACAGTTTTTGTCGGGATTTCTTTTTCGCATGTTTTGCAGTGTTTTGGCTACTTTACATCCTCTATAACTAGCAGGGATGACAAAACTGTCACGAAAATAACGTTACAGTATATTTGTCTAAGAAAAAAATTCGTTTACGTATTTATGATGATAGCTTTATCTACAAAACGTTAAGATTTTAATTTCGCGGCTTATGCCAAAAATCATACGAAATGAAAATAAACATTGCGCTATTTATAGCGCTTTTGAAATCTTACAATACATCAAGATTAGGACAAGCCATGAAACTACAGCTCTTTAATGTTTTATAGCCAAAGCTATCAGCTGTGGTCTACAGTAAAACAAAAATAACTGTTAACTTACTTTTGTGACCTTTTCTGTTGGTATTTTTGATTTGTTGGCCTTTATTTGAACTGGTACGGTCATAATAAGTGTCGGTTAAATTGTTTGACATTTAATTTAGATTAAACAATCATATAAACTCATCTCTTACTATGTATCATATATATATAACTGATAAGGTTTTTTTTTCTTAAGTAAATTTATAAATACAACATTTTTTTTGTAAAATTAGTTCAATGCCTGGTTGATATATGACGGAAGTGCTGTTTTTTGTTAAAATTTTAGGAACTATATCAACAATGAGCAATGTTATATAATTTGGTTGGTTATTTAAAGTGTTGATAATATGCTAAATAGGTCATTACTATTTTATTAAGAATTAAGATTAAATCATCGTATTATTTGCGAATAATAAAAACGAATATAATGCCACACGTTCAAAATTAAAATTACATTACAAAATAAGTTTTAAATGCAGAACGAGTAGATCTGCCTTTTCAGAAGTAACTCAAGCCCCTACTGTTGGAATTGATCACCTTCGTTCATTATCGCCCCTAGTTTAACGCCTGTGAACAAATTCCGAACAATAAAGTCGAACATGAACCATCAGAAAATAGTGGTTGCTAAGTATCGACTAAGGATCTGTCCTAATTATTGACTTATTTCAGATTTATTGACTTATTTGAGGCCATCTGGAATAAGTCGAGCAAGCCATCGAAATTGATTTTGCTGGCTTTATAAAAATTATAGCACCAAAAACAAATAGTATATGCATGAAAATGCTGCATTCTAAAAGTTCCTAGTCATATTAAATGTTATGTTGTTTTATTTAAAAATAAAAAATAAAAAAACAAAAATTTAATAAATTTCACAGCCATTATAATTTTTTTACTCCAGACTTGAAGATACTAAATCGATGGTCATTTCTGTTGACTGATTAGGTTGTCGTTATGATTTTATTAAAAAATTGTCCAAAGTTTGTCGAATTGCCACCGCTTTTTTTCCAAATAAATTTCTTTGTTACAATTTATAGCCTCAGTCACAGATCTTATCACTTTTGAGCTACGATTTTCGCCAGGTTTATTATCTGAAAAAATTTCCATTTCTTTTGAAATGAGTTGCAGGACTTCGGATATATGACCAGACGTTAGCAATAGCTCGTCAAAATCGTTCTCCTTCATGCCTTCGAAGTTACCGTCTCTATAGCTAATTCAGCAATTTCTCTACGAACAATTGGTACAGCATCAACTTCTTCTGTATCTTTACAAATGCTACCCCCACGATGTGTTGATATTTTCGATAGCCATCATGATATTATAATTTTTTAGGGACTGTTTCATATTTATCCTCTCCATACGTTACTGCAATTAGCTGAGTAAAAGTGCATCGTAGATAGTAACATTTAAAATTATTTATAACACCATAATCCATTTGGAGGTATAAAAACAACTTTTATATTTCGGAAAAAAAATCTACATAAATTGAATATCCTGGAGCATTGTCTAATACTAACAACATTTTAAAATCAATATTTTGAGCACAACAATAAGCTTTTAATTCAGGCACTGCGCAATTTTTTACTCAATCTTTAAATAGAGCTGCAGTCCTTCGCGTTTTTTGAGTCGCACGTCAATAAACCGGAAAATCACTTTTCACATTTTTAAAAGCTTTTGGATTTGCAGAATGGTAAACAAGAAGCGGCTTAAATTTTAAATCACCTTCTGCAATTCCTCCTAAAACAAGTGTAAGCCGGATCTTTACTGACCTTGTGTCCAGGGTAAGATTTTACAGATTTTACATTCTCCCTGGTAGTCGTTTCCAAAATAGACCAAAACAGTTTCATTAACATTCAGAACTTGCTTAGCAGAATATCCACCTTCTTCAACAATCGCGTTTGGTTCAGATTTAAATTTATTTGCAGCTGCAACATTTGCATTGGATGATTCTCCTTTCAAAGAGAACATTATGCAAGTTTGTTCGAGTTATAAAACGTTCAAATAACCTTGGCTGGCTTCAATTTTTTTTAAATTCATACTGTTAGATGTTGGCGAATTATTTTGAATCTCATTAAAAATGTTTACAGCTTTATTTTGTATCACGATATTGCTCAGTGGCATCTTCCTCTGGGTTTGATGTTCTATCCAAATGCTAAGAGCAAACTCTTTTATTTGATTAGCATCTCGATTACAAATTGTTCTTACTGTTGTAGGAGCTTTCTTCCAATACAACCGCTTTTTCACCAGATTTAAAACGTTTTAAAACTTCTAATTTTAGCTCCAAACTAATTTGTTTCCGCTTTTGATTCATTTTAATTTTTACAAAATAAATTTACTTGAACTTAACAGCAGCAATAACTTTTCAAAACTAACTAATTTTTTATTAAAAAATATGACTGTAATAAAAAATAGGAAATTCCCTTTATAAATGGAAATTCCCCTTTGTATAAAACTAAGCAACGCAAAAAGAAATATTAACGACGCAATTCTGAAACGTCGGAAAATTTATGAACGACGGAAGTTCGAAAACTTGGAAACGACGCAAATCATGGGTTTGGTGTATATTGTATCAATATATGGTGGATATGATTTTCTAATTAATTTATTGTTTTAAATGGCGTGCTACAAGTCTTAAGATATTCATATAGGTCCTTTGTTGTTTGTTATCTTTATTCATTATATTCGAAAGTATTTGCTTTACTCACGAAAAGCTAGATTAAATTGTAGATATAAAACAAATGATTATAGATCTCTCATTTTTATTAATCGTAATCATCTATTAAATAACCCGACAAACTATATTTCCATTATTGTTTTCACGTTAAGCTGCGTACCGGTGAGCGAAATTGTCTTCGAAATTTTATTATCTCGCTCTTAGCTAGCTAAATTTCATGTCAAATTAGTATGGAAAAAATGAATCTTAACTCGAGCTGCGTACCGACCTTAAGTGTACAAATGCAACTAAGCACAAGTTTATAAATGTATAAAATTTAAACTTTTAAATTTAAACATTTAAACTTGATTGTGTTGGTGAGAAAATAGAATTTGTTTGTTTTTTATAACTACAATTTTTACGTATTTTTGATATTCTCTAAATACCAATTATTCTAAATTTAAAGAGACAAACCGCATAATTTAAAAACAAACCAACACTACTTGTTTATTTTTTTTGTTTTCTAAGACTGTGTCCGAAACCCATGATTAATATTTGTGAATACAAATTTTTGACAATTATTTGATATAAACAAAGGCACCCAAGTTATCACGGTCAGTTGCTATGCTAATTTTTGACAAATACCAAAATTTTCTATATTAAAAGCAAACTCATCACGAAGCACACTTGGATATACAAATACAATAAAACATATTATGTAATTCTAGAGAATTACCAAGTAGACTTGGTTTTGTAATATTATCAATTAAAAGCCATATAAGAAAAATTTTAACTTTTTCGTTGCTATGACGATTTTAATGAACACAATCAAATGTAATTTTTATTCATAGTTTTTAAACCTCAAAAAATGAATTTATAAACATATAAGGCGGGGAATTATTTTATCAATTATTATACTTTTCGAACAGCGTAATAAAAAATTAGGTAAGTAGAGAATATATTTATTTGGAAATATTTTTCAAATAAATGTAAAAAATTTTATAATGGGTTTAGGCAAAACCAACACTATTGTATATTATACAAGCCATGAAGCTTGGCTAAGTAAATCATATTATGACTACTATTTGGTGTATGTGTTAGTGAATTTGACTACAGTAAAAATCGAAACAAAAAATTATATTTCGCACTGTCCATACTCCTCTAAATTCAAAGTACATAACATTTCTACAAAAAAAACGAAACAAAAATTATATTTTGCACTGTCCATTCTGCTCTAAATTCGTAGTATATAGTATAGAATATAATGAAGTAAATAATAATAACAATACTTCTCTCTCTCGTTAAATAGTAAATTTGTTTTTGCTTTGTCATAAAGAGTGCAACATACTGTTGTTCCATCATTCGTATTCATTTTTTATTTACATCAAAGCATATAATAAAAGTATATACAAATTATACTACGTCACAACACTAATACTTAGGTATAGTAGTCACTTTTTGGCATAAGTATCGCAACTTCATGGCTTGTATATACATTTGTGTTGGTTTTGATAAAATGTAAATTGGCATTTGTATAAAATAAATAAAACAAACATACAGCGTTGCCACATTGAAACAAATGCTACTTTCAGTAGTCGGATACGTAGTAATACCTGTGATCTTCGACCATTAATCAGTCGTATTTCATGATCATAATAATCTTAACCCCACAAGCAATGACGAGAAACTAAAATGATGTTGCTTATTCCTACTTTTAGGGACTTTAACGGTTCAGGTGGGGTGACAGATATATAATTTCGGGTGCTTAATGTTCCTATGTCACTAATTTAATATTTATTCCATATTTTTGCTGTAAACATACAAATCTTTAATAAAGGCAAAATCTTAAAAAACTCATCTTAAAAAAATAATAAAGTTTCGTTCCATAATTGTACATAAACACATGGTCATCTGAAACCGTTTCGCAGCGGATTGAATGCAGTATAACAGTGTTTATGAAGCATTTTAAAACAAAACAAAGTTCGATACCGAACAAATAATATTTTTACTGGGAAGTTAGGGGATAAGTGTAGGTACATTGATACTATTTGTTGAACAAAAGCTGTAAAATTAGTTTCCTTGGAGAAATTATAAGAACTGTCTCAAGAACTTAGTTAAATTTTTAAAATCTCTTTTATCAGGTAGATCTTAATAACGCGCTATTCTAGCAGCATACCAATTTGTGAAAAACGACCTGTACGGCCCGAAAATATGTTTTAGACAAATACTATATGTAAATATAATTCTAGCCGGAGAATCCGAATCTGTAATATAAAATATATGGTACTATTGAATATTTCTGAAGGAGGTGACGAGTGATATGAATAAAAAAAAAGAATTTATTGCGGGACACTAATTTGTTTTATTGTTTTATAGACATATACATATTCACAATATTTCACAGAGGTTAAAATTTTAATAAATTCGTCGTGAGTATTTATGCAGAAAAGTTTTTCAATTTTTGTAACAATTTATTTTTATTTCTCCTCCATCATATTATCTATCGTCTTTAAAAAGAGTTTTCATTCATCGCTTAGTATTCACTTGTTTTTTGTGTTCAAAACGATGAATATATAAATCGTTAATTCTTTACACAGGTCACATTCTGTGAACCTAAGCTATATGTGAAATGCCAAACAAATCCAGTAAAACTTATATTAATCCGGCAAATAAATCTTATATGCAAATCATCGTCTTTTATGGTTAAGTTAAAACATAAGTACTCATCGCAATATATTATGGTGAAGTGTATATAGCGAGATTTAAATTTGTCATCTAGACCTTTTAGTATAAGGTTATGCTGATTATTTATGCTGTTCAAATATAAAAATTTCAGATAATCTACACTATATATACTTATATGTGTACGATATACAGCAGAATTGATGATTTTTTTTTTAATTTGATTGTAAAGTTGAACCCAAATTTTGACAACTTTAAGGTTTTCGTATTAGATTAAATTAGATACTATAGTTTTGCTATAAAGTTTCTCGAGAATATCTGATTTTAAATTGATTTTATTCTTGCGACACTAGAACTGATGGGAAACCAAGTTTTACTTCCATTTAAAACTGAAATCGATATGATTCACATACATATTCCGTACGTAATGTAAACTTCTAAATTTTTATAAATTTTAGTTTACAATATGGAATTTAATACTATATGTATTAGTTCTAATTTCTAAATATGTTTTAGTACTGCAATAAAATATGATATAAGGTATTGCGGTCGGTATATGTTAGTGAATATCGAATGTTGCGGTATAGGTCAATAAGAATGTTGAATTCTTCTTTCAGCTAGAAAACGGTTTTTAGAGTACATTTTTGGCCCGTACAGAATCAACTGTCTGGCCCCATCGGATTCGACCCAAAGATTTTGTATTGTTCTAGACAACCTGAAGAAGACAATCGTTCTCTATATCTCTATATACCTCTATATACCGAGAGACTTCGTCGTCGACAGCAACCTCTGTGCCTGCCTAATAGTGGCCATGTTTCCAAATGGCTATTTGTATGTGGAAATAATGTGCTAGCCACAATAAGAATGTGCATATTTGCAAAGTACATTATCCTTTTTAATCACGCGATTGCTTCTTAACCACAAGGTTTTATAATAATCTGTTAAAGTTATAAATGATTTTGTGTTGTAAAGCACATACCAATCTCAATAGACTTAAAATCTGGAGTGTGGCTACTTAATGATTAGTTTTTAGTTTTGCTACACTCAACAGACCTTGACACTCAAGTAACACATACTAGACATTTTTAAAACCCGAAATAATTAAGGCCTTGTCACTAGATTCGTTTTAAGTCACGATATTTTAATGCAGGAAAACGAAAAGAAAAGATTGATGTTGTAAAATTATTGAAATTACCGGGCTTTATTTATTTACTGTTGATAAATTTTATTAATACAATCATCGTCGTCAGACAACTTTTTATATTGGTATATTATATGTGGCTTAAGTATATTGCGGATGAATTTCCTTAGCAAAACCTTCAATTTTTTTATGTCTAATTATTTTTCATCAAAAATATGAAATCATGATTCAATTCATTTCTACAGAAATAAACTATACTCGATACTTTACAAAGTTGTGTATATTTTAAACTTCCAGAGAAACACTCATATTAACAAAAGTCACTTGTTTAGCCACTGCAGTATTTTGTTGTCGCCATGAATATTATTTCGTCTTTGTTTTAGTTTTGGTTTATTTTCTACACAACAAGTACTTAATAATACATTTTATTATTGTAATTACAACATTCGTTAAAAAACATTTTTTTTGTGTAAAATGAAAATTATGAAAACATAAGGAAAACTATTCTAATGCGCATATCGGATGTGTATCGTGCTGAAAGTACATTAAAATCAAAAAAACGAAACTTTGTATTTTTATGGTACTATATTTGTTTCGTGAAATGCAAATAAATAAAATTACGCATTTCAATTTTACGTCAGATTTCATTTTGTTGAAATATTTTTACAAAAAAAAATCGATTATAGTATATTTATCATTTTCGGTAATGGTGGTCTAGATCTCATAGTACTCACTTAAATATAAGAAATTATTTGAAACAGAAATTCACAAAACTTTTAAAATGTTGCATTCTTGCGTCACAACAAATATTGAAATGTTTAGAGAATGGTTAATTTGACAAGTTTACAACAGTGGAATAAAATACGATTATTGAACCGATCTTTGACAGCAGAATCCAAAGGAGCTGCAATAATATTGTTATACAGATATATCAGAAAGAATATGGTTATACTTATTTTTGTTTGTTTTTAAGTTTTGTTACCTAAAACAAGCGTAAAACTAGCATTGATATCATTACATGAAATTAATGCTATTAAAACAATTTTTTTGTTTAAATCGACATGCTAATGCTTTAATGAATTTAAACCAACTATAGTTTAAAAGCAAATGGAAAGACTAAATTAAAGATTACTAAACAAATTCATATTCAATTTATGTACACAGTAACAAAGCTGACATAAGCTAGGAACTTCTAGAATGCTGAACTTTCTAAATAACTTTTAGAAATCGGTCACGAATAATACTTTTAACAACATCGCCTTAAACAATATGTCCAATTGAAAGTCATTTTTATCAATATGCGGTTTCGTTGGAGAGGTAATTTTTCTTTTATTCTAAATTTGTTAAAGTATTAGTGAGATATGAAAACTATCGAAACCCTCTGTAGTAAAAGCCTAACTCATCGCGTAGTACGCATCGATATATAAAAAAAAATAAATAAAATTCGCGATCTGCTGTTTTGAATGTTAGTAACATTCAAAACCATATGAAAAAAAAAAAAAAAAATCGTTGCTTACTACCACCATTACAGATATTTATAAATAAATAACGCACAGCCAAAACCCTCTTTACTACAAGCCGTATTGTTTGCATACTCATGCTATACAAAAATATATACTTTGGTTGTATTGTAAGTGAAAAATCGTGTCGGGATATAATAGCGAATATTGTGTAAAAGAAATAAACAATAAAATTAAATAATGCGCATGCGTTTACAATACATCTAAAGTATATTTTTTCACTAATACATTTTAAAAATAAATCATGATGTGTGTCAACGAAACTTACAAGACGGCTTGTAGTATAGAGGGTTTCGACACAGCACACTAAATATGTCTTTTAAAATTTGAGCATAATTTTCTCAAATTTTTCAAAAAGTAACACACATTACTTTAAATCTGTGAGCATATTATTCTCTAACTGTTTAAAAAACAGACACATTGTCAATCTGTCATTCCAAATAGGTCATTCATATTTCATGTTATTTTATGTTATTTATTATGTATACACTGTATATATTACTAATTACACCGCACGATAGATTTTAATAGAAATAAATAATTACAATATATATATATATATATATATATATATATATATATATATATATATATATATATATATATATATATATATATATATATATATATATATTTATATATATATATATATATATATATATATATATATATATATATATATATATATATATATATATATATATATATATATGTATATATATATATATATATATATATATATATATATATATATATATATATATATATATAAATATATATATATATATATATATATATATATATATATATATATATATATATATATATATATATATATTTAATTAAAAATAATTAATAAATTTAACTTGAAAATTTCACAATTCACAACATTCACTAAACAAATAAAACAAAATTTGACGTTTAATACCACAAGTAGAGAGAAAAATTCTCAATTATGTTAATGGTGTGCCTAAAACATACTCAATTATGTTAATGGTGTGCGTTATTTAAAGAGAAAATTACATTTTTTTATATATAAATTTTGAAAGTTACTAACACATCTAAAGTATAAAGATAAGTCAACGAATATGTGTCAACGAAAATTTCAATACGGCTTGTAGTAAAGAGGGTTTTGTTTTTGATAGTAGTAACGAAACAATTCAAATAATAATAAAAGTATTATAGTTATTTTATACTTTTTGTGAAAAGTCACCGAAAAGTAACCAAAAATGTACTTTTCAGCTACCATCTATGAAACAATAGTGGAAACCTGAACAATTTAACAAGTCGATTAAGGCACACAGCATTAGTCTTACTATGCTGGGGATCTCCATAATTTTGGTTTCAGTTATAATATTTTTGACATAAAACCATAGTGGCATATGTCAAGGCACAAAGGTTTGAAAAATAAATTTTGGGGAACAATTATTATAGAAAAGCTCCTAATTTACACGAATCATTGTAAATTAGGCAAAGATGCATTACCAGCAAAAGTTTGTAGTATCTAGTAATGAAGTTAGGAACGTTTATAGATCTTGATGGATATATTTCTCTACAATTTGTGGTAGGTCGCAGTTGCGACAGTTAATTCAATTATATTTATGAAAATCTTATAGAATTTGACTACTTTTGCATCAAAGTTACTACCGTTGAATTCCTCAAAGGTGCTTAATAACTCAATGGTAAATTCATTCAATTAAGTAAATAAAGCTCATTTATTTTCGTATCTTAAGTCAGACGAATTAAAGGTAAATAAAAACATTCTCTGATTAAAATACTGTAAAATGAGCTACATAGCTAAGTTGCCGATTTCGACGATCGTAACGCACGCCGCAGCATGCAATACCCTTTGATATTGTACAAAGAATCTGAGATATAAATGAACGTGTATGATTTTAAATCTCTATATTAAATCACCATTTTACATGTGCAAATAGAAGAACCTAAGCCTCCTGATTTGCTGAACTTCTTAAAAAATAAATTGCATTCTTTTTGGGTAATAATCTTGTGACTCGTTGCAATAACTACAGATTTATTAAGCAGACAGAATTATTGTTGAACACATATTATCAGTTATGCTAATTACATAACAGTTGTATAGATCAATCGTTTGTTATGACTTTTATTTATTTATGTATTTATTCACACAATCTTGCACAACAGACTTTAGAGTCTATATACTTAGATTTTATTTATTAAATAGCTAGGTGACATATGATTGATAGTTTTAAATAGAACTGTACATTGCCTGAACCTTAAGATTATAATTAAATGTGCATCATAACAATTTTATGGAAAATGGCGGTATATGATCAAAAACATTCCTATAGTAATGCCACTTTTAACTTTTGAGTAAGGTAATAGCTAATAGCAGAAATAATACGATCAGCGTATAAGATTTGACTAAAATTGAGAGAAATTGCTAAAGATTTACGCGTTTTTAGTAAGGGGTAGAACTTCTTAATTTGGACAATCTTAAAGGCCACCTAATAAATACTACAGCAAATCAAACTTACGTAGTTATCCCGTATGAAATGGTCGAATTATGCAATGTTTTAAAATTTCGAATTTTATTAACATAACCTATATCACAGTTAATTTCTATTAATTTCTAAAGATGTAATATCTTTGAAGGGACCACTAACATATATTTGAAGGAAACCAGCAAACAATGATCTGCATTCTTGCAAATGTCTTTCTAACATTTCACCAGTATATTTTACATACTGAGGTGCATTAGATCAAAAAATTTATGTAATAGAATATTGTGAATATGATGGGCTTTGGATGGAACCAATAATACAAGTATTGAACATAAGTCATTATCCATAGCAGAATATAAATTACCCGATTAATCTTTAATAGTGCTGTTACTGTGCTATGCTTAGCTCTAAATCGCGACTGAAATGTATCTAATATACATATTGTGTTCCTCAAGAATGAAATTAATTTTTTAACCGACTTTAACGTTTTAAATTATTTTTTTTATAAAATTGACAGTACACTTAGGGGTCGTCCGAATTCCGTTGTAATTATTCCAGCTGTATAGTAATTATGAAGTTATACTGTATGCAACCAAATTACTACAGCACCATGTGGTTTTTTCATGTCAAACACAATTGGCGCGTATAGTGAAAGCAAGCATTTTTACAAGTAGTTATTATTCTGGCACATCGTAGTTATTCAGCATTATGTGAATAAGTTTACGAATTAATAAATGAATTGCCATATCAGTGCTTAATCATAATTTAGCATGTCTCAAATTTGCTTTCTTGCTGCCCAATGTAGGATAATACTGACACTTGGTCCTTAATTTTTGTGTGTTTTGTTATATTCCATACTGGGAATAATTAATCACACACCTTTACGTTAGTTCACTATAACCACTTTATTCTGATAACAATTGACATTTCATCTAAAAAAAATTATTTGAGATGATTACTCAATGGTTAACTCTTTCAATTAGGATTCATTTCATACTGAGCAACTTGAAATTAAATAGAATTTTACAAGAAATGGGTATGAGGAACGATGGTAGGTTATTTTACAAATTGGGAAATTTTAACTATGGTATATACCTAATATGCTTATTACAAAAAGGATTATGTGCAGAATACCAACAAACTTTTCAAAAATATTAAAATTATCGCTAAGACTGAAACGACATCTGTGACTGTAATAAATAAGTTTGAATTTTGTAATATAGTAGTATACAATTTTACTGTATCCTTGAACTGTAAACAATTCAATTTTATAATAATGGTTTTGAATGTTACTAACACCACATCAGTACCCCGATTTTGTTCGGGTTTTCATTCATTCTAACGCAAGAGAATTGAAAATTTCGTATACGTATACAGTGTATAATATACACATTTATTATTGTGTGATTCAATTTTATTTAAATGTGTCAGTTTAATTCTCATGTAAATTACGCCTAAATGTTGTTTCAATAAAGCCTAAATGTCGAAGCGGTTGAAATCGGTCATGTGTATTATTCTCCCAACCTTTCGATGTGACGATAGATGGCTTATATATACAAAATCAAAAATCAAATGTCGTTTTGTATTTTCATTTAAAGAAAAATATTATAGACGGAACTATATTATTTTGCTCGAAAATCGAACAGAGAATACAATTTATGTTTCAAAATGGTAAGTGTTCACAATTTAAGTTAGAAAATCAAAAATCAAGTCACAAAATCATTGTGCGCATGTACAATACCACGAACACAAACACTAATATTAATACGTTCCGGTTTAACAATTCGTTGGCATGAGAAATCCAAAAAACGAACAAAATCGGGGTACAGATCGAGTATTTTATTTAATTTTTTTTTATATATCGGCGTGTGCTACGCAATGAGTTTGGCTTTTATTGTAAAAGGTTTTGTTTATTGTCAAAATTCATGCGATTATCATGACTTTCGATCGCAATAACCAGGTAGATTTTTTAATTTGATTTATAATACACCGGTATAATGATGGTTTAACAATTTTATGCTTTATGCTGTTGGATTTTTAGATCTTCCAATTAGACTTGGCTTCAACATCTAGGCACTCGATTATTATTCATCAGTGGTTAGATTTTTGCCATGCAAATAAAGTACTTCAGCAAGTTTTTGGTTACTAGATCACAAACTCTTCGAATAGGAGCCAATTTATAAAGTGCTCAGGAACAGAGCGTGTGAAGATTCATCAAACAAATAATGAATTTCAAAATTTATTATAAATGATTATTCCTTGTTCGTGTTTATCTGCGTTTAGAAGTAATCCGATTAGCTCCTTTATTTTAATCGAGTCTTCAATTTCCATTTAGATCTAACTGTGTTTGTATATGTTTATAATTTCGTCATTCAAATTCAAGCAAAAGTTATCAACACACGAAACGACGGCTCTGCCTGGAAGAAATTTTACTTTGTGCATTTTTGTATATTTACATAAGTGTAAAAAATTCGGGAATCGCTCAGAACTTGACATTTTAAAACTGGATATTTCAAAATAGGATTTGACAAAACGAGATAAGGTACAAAACTGGATATTTCAAAATTGGATAATTCAAAACGAGATAAAGTACAAAACGAGATATGGTACCACACTGGATATTTCAAAACAGAACATTCCAACATGTGGTTTAAACTTAAAATGATTATTTAGGAAAGTTCTGGAATATGGCCAATTAGGAAGGAACTCGGCGAGTTAACCGATTTTGATTAAATTCGATACGTAGGATGAAAATGGAATTTTAAAATGATTTTTTGGAAAAGTTCTTTAATATGGCCAGTTAGGAAGGAACTCGGCGAGTTCTTAACCGATTATGATGAAATTCTATATGTAGAATAAAAATGGGATTTTAAAATGATTTTTTGGAAAAGTTCTTTAATATGGCCAGTTAGGAAGGAACTCGGCGAGTTCTTAACCGATTATGATGAAATTCTATATGTAGAATAAAAATGGGATTTTAAAATGATTTTTTGTGAAAGTTCTGGAATATGGCCAGTTAGGAAGGAACTCGGCGAGTTCTTAACCGATTATGATGAAATTCGATATGTAGAATGAAAATGTGATTTTAAAATGATTTGTTGGAAAAGTTCTGGAATAAGGCCGGTAAGGTTCCATACTTGAATATTTCTAAGGAGAGAAATAGTATTTCCCTTCACTTAACGTTTTTTTTCTTTAATTGTATAATTAAATTTGATTTTAAAACCTTTGTTGGGAAAACCTCTGGAATATGGCCAATGAGGTTTCATAATAATTTTAAGCAGAGAGATATAATTTTTCTTCACTTAATGGTTTTTTTTAATTGCTTCTTTTAATTGCTGTCAGTAAAATGTATCTTCATCTATTTTTTATTCTTCTACTTAATATAACTTTTCTTCACTTTAGAGAATCTATGTGAGAAAAATTAATTAATTTTCACTAACATTTTCATCCTACATATCAAATTTCATCATAATCGGTTAAGAACTCGCCGAGTTCCTTCCTAATTGGCCATATTCCAGAACTTTCCTAAAAAATCATTTTAAGTTTAAATCACATGTCGAAATATCCTGTTTTGAAATATCCAGTATTGTATTGTTTTGAATTATCCAATTTTGAAATATCCAGTTTTGTACCATATCTCGTTTTGTACCTTATTTCGTTTTAAAATATCCAGTTTTGAATTAACCTGTTTCGTCAAATCCAGTTGTAAAATATCCAGTTTCGACCGGTACCTATAAAATATATGTTTAAGTAACATATGCAACGGCAATTGATTTCAAGGCATTTATCTAACATATAAAGTTTTGGCAAAAAAACTACCAAATTATTTTTTCAATACTAAAATAATCAATTGGTAATATATATTGTTGCAGAGAATATAAAAATTATTTTCATTAGTTCCATAGTGTGTATAAAAGACACATTTCAGTAACCTTCGCTGGAAATTGGTTTGCAGGCTTATATCTCAAATACGAAAAATTGAAAAAAGCGAAAAATTTAGGGTTTCAAAAAAAAGTTTTCATAAAATAAGTTTTTCGAAGAATACATATGGATGCACAAAATTAAAAAAAATATTTTTGTGAGAATCGTCTATTTAAAATTGAAATGTGACTAAAAGACCCTTGTTAGTATAGGATTAGGGTTAAATTAAAACTTGCAACACTTTAATAATGCTTTTATTTCTCTTTTTATATATAAAGTCTCTATTCCATTATGAAAAATTGTTGTACAACAAATTTTTGTTGGAAAATTTTTATAATTACATTTGGTAGATAAACTTAGTTAGCTTTGGTTAGCATGTCAATATTATTATTATTTTTTTATGAAAATTTATTATTTTACAGATAAATTTAGCTCAATTACATTTATGCTGTAATCTATACGAGAATACATGCAATTTATTACATTTCTTTAAAAAAAAAATAAAAATAAAAATATTATCATTGTGTGTGTGAAACATATTACTCATCGAGACACAAATTTTACGTATATACCAGTGATGGAATTTACGGTACAATTGTACTTTTTTCGGTACAATTGATTTTCAAAAGTACAATAGTACATTACAAAGGAATTTAGTACAATTTGACAAATTTTATAGGTTTTACACTCCATTTGCAAATCAAATTCAACCTTAGACGATATAACACCAATTAAACCGACATATAAACGATATAAATGATCATATTTTTTCCATTTAGATTTTCGCTAGCCTTACTCGCCCATGCTCAATCCAATCAAAAAAATATTTTCAAAAACTAAACTTGGCACTCGAAATTTGCTTTCCGAGCAAAATAATGGTAAATTATGTAATATTATTCAACAACCCATTAAAACCATAACATCTTCCGACTGGAACAATTACTACTTTGATAAGTCTATAGTATTATCGTTGTTGGCCGCAGGCCAAACATTACATTAGATTGAAAAATTGAATTATGTAAAATTTCGTGCGCTAGGTTAAGTTTTTGCAAATATTTTTTCGATTGGATTGAGCATGGGCATATAAGGTGAGAGAAATACTAAATGATGGCGTGACTGATCCACAAGCTGATGAATTCTTGCATTATTAAGCACCAACCAAGCATTTGCTACGGATAAAGTTCGGAATTTTGATTAAATGTTGGTTTTTAATCGGGTACGGTTGAATTTGATTTGGGGAAGGATGAATTTGATTTATAAAAAGTTGAATTTGGAGTGCAAAACTGCATTTCTTTTTTACTTCATCCCTTTAAACATTAACCAATTTTCTTTATTCGTTTTCAGCTGAATTTGATTTCTGAACAAATAGTAGGTTATTTTGGTAACTTTTCTTTTTAAAAATAATTACAATGAAACTAAACAAATTTACAGAATGTCCCATGAACCCGACGAACCGTTAGAATAGTTATGATAAATACATAACAAATGTGATATTGATTTATTTTCTATTATGTGAAATATTGAATTACAATTTTATGAGTACCTTTTAATAATTTTTCCAGGTCCTTGGCCTGAAATATTTATTTTTGTATAATTTATATACATTTACATATTTTTGTTTAGATAAAATAAATTGTTTGTTTACCCTGACAATTTCGCGTTCGGATTCAGGTTTTTGCACAAGAAAATATTGGGTTTGGGATCAGGTTCGGGTCCGAGTTTGGATTGAAAAAAAATTCAAATTTTTGTTTTATTTATTATTATAAAAGAATTTATTTATAAATGCGAATAAAATGTTTTTTAAGAAATGTTCATTCAATTGGACATGTTGTGATGCTAGAATTAATTTTAGGGCAGAAAAAGCCCGCTTCACACTGACCTGTGTTGCTGGAATAGCAAGCACAATCTGAATAACTTCGTATAATGAGATATCCAATTTATGGTTTTCCCAAAACTCCAAAACATTTTTTCCTTTGGAACCCTGGGAAAAATTGGATATACAGTTGGTGTTATCATTTTATCCGCTTTCTTTAGCTGTGATTTTGATCACAGCTAAAGAAAACACCTCATTTTGAGGTGTTGGAAGATATCTTGAAGACTAAAAATAATAGTTTGCTATTATTTTTGGTCTTCAAGATATTTTCCAAAACCTCGCGCTCATTTTCATCATCCGATGAACTGGAGAATTTTCTAGAAACATCATTTGTAATGATTTTATATTTATTGTTGTTGTTGTTTTTGAAAAGGAAAATTAACTTGAACTCGAACCCGAATTTTCATTTGGTTTAGGCTCAGATTCGGGTTAAAAAAATTATGAAAAAATCACTGAACCAGAACAGGTTATGGTTCGGTTCGAAACCCTGCTACAAGTATATTTTGTATATATCTATCTATATTTTATGTATTTTAATTCTACATATTAATGATTATTTTAAACACATTTTTAACTGAACGCTTTATTATTGCAGGCTTATTTTTAAATAAAAAAGTTTTAAAAAAATAACATAATTAAACTCAATAAAGTACAATATTGTTTCAGTTTTCAGTACAATTCAAAAAATTCTTTTTCCATCACTGGTATATACTATATATGTATTAAATGTTGCCATAAAAATTACTCTACTCGATACTTTTGTATAGCAACTTATAGAAACATTTCCCCTACATTTACATTTCTCCTTTTGATTTTGCTAACAAAATTATGTTGGAAAAGTTGGCGAACTCATTCACTCATCCAACGAAATCATACATAATTTTTTTGTCTCGTTCTGGTTCTCCAACAAAAATTTGTTGTACAACAATTTTTCATAATGGAATATAGACTTAACTCATTTACTACCTAGAATTGGTAAGATCTAATTTAAAAAATTTGTTTTCGACCGGTGTTGACATCACTGATTTTAATGGTTGATTTCTGATCTATGAACATAATAAATATTCGATTAAATCATGACTGCCGATGATCATGACCTTTCGATTAAATTGACATGGACACTTGATAGATAAACTGTGTTACCATTTTATTTCCAAGTAATACATGATATGCATGTTTTTTTGTAAAATGTAGATATAAATGTATTGAAGTGCCAAAGGTTTAACTTATGCATAAACATAAATATATTATGACTTATTATATTTTTTTTTGTAAAGATAAACATTTTTTGTATGATGCATGACAAATTAAAAAACATAAAAAAAAATTTGGATATCTAAAACGCCATTAGATTTTTGTTATATAAAAATTTGAAAATATAATCGATATACGATTAATAAATAATACAGTTGTGGTTTATATATTTTATATTTTTTATATATTTTATATTTGTTTTCTAGAATATATCAACCATTATGTTTAGGAGGATTAGTTTCATTTTTTGAACGAGGACAAACGGAAATTACGAAAAATGCGGCTTTTCTATATGCTGGCGGACTTATATTTTGCTGTTTAATTCCGGTTCTACTGTATAGTCCATTTACTCTGTACGTCGTTCAAATTGGCATGAAAATTCGTGTGGCTTGTTGTTCATTAGTTTATAAAAAAGTAAGTAAACAATTCCATAGGCTTAATTTAATTAAAAATCATAAATTTAATTTTAAAATTTCGATTTTTGATTTTCAGACCCTAAAAATATCAAAATCCGTCATTGTAAACGGTCTGGCCGGTAAAGTTATAAATCTTATGTCAAACGATGCATCTAAATTTGATACAGCGATCGTTTTCATTCAATACTTGTATCTTGGACCTGTTGAAATACTCATATTAGGCTATTTTATTTTTAAGCAAATTGGAATCGCGGGTATCATTGGAATCGGATTTATGCTATGTGCGGTACCATTACAAATATGGATGGGGAAAATGTCGGGCACATATCGAATGAAAACAGCACAAAAAACCGATATTCGTGTACGAATAATGAATGAAATAATTCAAGGTATACAAGTTATTAAAATGTATGCATGGGAAAAAACATTTGCAAAACTAATCGAAAAGATTCGCAGTGAAGAACTTCAACAGATTAAGGGGACACTTTTCATCCGCGGTGCCTTATTTATATTTACAATCGTATCACGATTTTCAATTTTCGTTAGCCTTATGTCGTATCTATATTTTGGTAATATTTTTACCGCACGAAAAGTATTTGTCATAACGTCGTATTTCAATATGCTTTATTCGTCGATGTTACTATTTTGGCCTGTTGCACTCATATCGATTGCCGAAATTTTAATATCGATAAAACGATTACAAACGTTTTTGTTGTATCCGGAACACAAACCAAAAATAGAATTTAATAAGAATAAATCGAATAAAACGAATTTCGATGGAAATAATTTTGATAATTTGATTAAAAATAAAAATTTGCTAAACAATGAGTTTTTATTAAATTTTAATAATAAAATAGAAAATACAAATTTAAATAATAATGATGAAAATCCAATGTTGATCCGAAATAATAATAATAATAATAATAATAAGAATGGTAGAAAAAATATTAATTTAAGACGTTCGTTGTCAACAGAAAAACGACGTGTCGTCTTAAATACGGATATGAAAGGTATATTTTTTCAAAATACATCGGCAGACTATACGGAAAATGGTAAAGAAATATTTACGGGAATTAAATCGATCAATTTAAAAATTAATAGCGGAAATCTGTGTGCAATTGTGGGACCAGTTGGTTCGGGAAAATCAACTTTGTTACAAGTTATTTTGGGTGAGTTAGAAATTGATGAGGGTTTTGTTTTAATCAATGGTACGATTAGTTATGCATCGCAAGAGCCATGGCTTTTTGAAGGCAGCGTAAGAAGTAATATTTTATTTACTGAAGAATTTGACGAGAGCAGGTAATAATAATATATACTAACATATCGATCTCGATCCTATATTCAGAATTATTTTCTATTCAATTTCAGATATAAGCAAGTAATTGATGTCTGTGCACTACAACGTGATCTAGAACTACTGCCTAATAGTGATATAACAATTGTGGGTGAACGTGGTGTAAGTTTGAGTGGTGGTCAAAAAGCTCGAATCAATTTGGCTCGAGCTATATATCGAAATGCTGATATTTATCTTTTAGATGATCCACTTTCGGCGGTCGATACACACGTAGGCAAGCATATATTCGAAAATTGTATAAAAAGTTACTTAAAAGATAAAGTCTGTGTGCTCGTGACACACCAAGTCCAATATTTAAAAGATGTCGAACATATGGTGCTAATGAATTTAGGAATGATCGAATCTCAGGGAACTTACAACAGTTTAAAACGTAATCAAAACAATTTACCAATGACAATAGCGTATGAAGATGATGAAAAAAATGATACGTACGATGAAGATGAAACGGTCAAAAGTGTCGTTGAACCCATTAATACGTACTTGGATAAACACGACGATACGAATTTAATTGAAAAATCGAGAGAGTCTCAAATAACTGGCGCCATCAGTCTAAAAGTGTTTAAGTCATATTTCCAAGCGTTACAAAGTAATATATTTTTGATATGGGTAGTCGTATTGTTTGTTTTGACGCAGGTTGCAATCAGTGGAATTGATATATTAGTGTCACGATGGGTGAATCAAGAAGATAAATTTTCAACAATTATATCAAATATGTCTTTATCGGATGAAAAACACGATGAAATACGAACGAAAACTAAATATTTTCGTTACAATCATGTAATTATATATTCATCGTTAATGGGTATCTTGCTGCTGTTAACATTGCAACGGTCATATAACTTTTTTAAAATGTGTTTGATTATCTCACGAAATCTACACTGTAGATTATTTCGTAGCGTGACAAACGCTACAATGTATTTTTTTAATAATAATCCATCAGGAAGAATTTTAAATCGATGTTCACAGGATATCGGACTAATCGATACGAAACTTTGTATTACAATGGTCGAATGCATTAATGTAAGTTACTAGATATAGTTTATAGAATTTAGATATCAAAACAAGATTTAAAATTCGTTTCCTTTTTGTCTAGTATTTTTTAGAATTTGGAGCAACTATTGTGGTGGTATCTATCGTGAATTACTGTCTGCTTCTACCAACGGTTATTCTATCCGGGTGTCTTTACTTAATACGTTATGTCTATGTTAGAGCTGCACGAAACATAAAACGAGTCGAATCTCTAAGTAAATTTTATATATAAATTTCGTTCGAGTTCAAACTTATAAACTTTGTTTATGAATTTTCAGCCAGAAGTCCTATATTTAGTCATGCGAACGCAACTTTGCAAGGATTGTCAACTATACGTGCTCTAAAAGCACAAGAAATTTTGGTGCAAGAGTTTGACCAACATCAAAATTTAAATACATCAGCATGTTTTATGTTTCTAGCAACAACACGTGCATTTGGACTCTGGTTGGAGATTTTATGTGTAATATATATAGCTTGCGTTACATTAAGTTTTCTCATATTTGAAAAAGGTAAATGAAAAATTAATTTATTGAATATTTAATTAGCATTTAAATTTTTTTTCTTTCTAATTCTAGGTGTTTTAAGCGGTAACGTCGGTTTAGCACTAACGCAAGTACTAAATTTGGTTTACATGTCACAATGGGGCATGAGACAAACAGCTGAATTAGAAAATCATATGACATCGGTTGAACGGATTTTAGAGTATACTGATCTTGAAGCCGAAAGTTGTATTTCGCAAGTTACTAAAACTAGTATACCATCGATTATAACTGAAACGGACAAATCACTTGATAACTGGCCCAGTGAGGGAACAATAAAATTTAATAATTTATCATTAAAATATTCTGAGAATGACGATTACATATTGAAAAATTTAAATTTTGTAATAAAATCAAAGGAAAAAATTGGAATCGTGGGAAGAACAGGTGCAGGAAAATCATCAATTATTCAAGCATTATTTCGTTTAGCAATTAACGATGGTGCTATCGAAATTGATGGTGTCAACACAAAAGATATTGAACTAGTTAGATTACGTAATAATATATCGATAATTCCACAAGATCCGATTTTATTTACGGGTACATTGCGTAGTAATTTGGATCCATTCGTAATAAAAACGGACGAAGAAATTTGGAATGTGCTCGACATAGTCGAATTAAAAAAAATGGTATCAAAATTACCAGAAGGTATACATACAAAACTAATGAACGGTGGAAGTAATTTTAGTATGGGACAGCGACAACTGGTATGTTTGGCACGTGCCATTTTACGAAATAATAATATTTTAATATTAGACGAGGCGACGGCCAATGTCGATCCCGAAACAGATAAACTAATACAAAATACAATACGTACAAAATTTGAAAGTTCAACGGTATTAACGATAGCACATCGATTACACACCGTAATGGATAGCGATCGGGTACTAGTTATGGAAGCTGGTCAATGTGTTGAATTTGATCATCCCCATTTATTACTACAAAATTCGAATAGTAAATTTAAAATGTTTGTTGAACAAACTGGCAGTTCTATGGCAAATAGGTTAAGTCAAATAGCAGAAGAAAATTATTATAATAGAAAAGGTGTAATTATTACAAGGCTGTGAATTAGTCTGGGATATTAAGTTATAAGTTATAAAATTAAATTAAATTTTACGAATAGTTTTAAGTTACATAAATATAAAAAAATATATATATATTTTACAAACTCAAAATGCTTTTATTGATCCAGGTAATCTATAAACACTTTACACGAATAATTTAAAGTCTACGCACGTAAAGAAACCCATCTTTTAAAAAAATCGATCCAGAATAAGCAGAAAAACTACTAATATTTTATTGGCGCCGCTCAGTCGGAAAATGTAAGTCGTGTTTATGCTTTTTACAGTGCGCGAAAATTTAGCTTTGTATGTGTGATCCGAGTTTATGACTATCTGTCAATTTTTAATCGCAAACGTTTCTAGTATTTTTTATCATTCAGTTAGGAGCTTTAATGTGAAGAAAACCCAAATAAATCACTCTTTCTTTATTAATAAAATATATATTACATAAATGCATATTTCCCGAACTGTATATAGTGATACGTATTATAGAGGGGTTTATTATGTGCATGTCATATTTTTTTGATAACAAATAAACATATTATATGTATATGTAATATATATAAGCATAAAGTATTATTTTCAAGCATTTTTATGTTAAATTTGCCAGATCCTAAAATATAATGTTTTGGCAACTTATATATATACATATTATGATAAACTTGCCAACATATTTAGCACAATTCGTATATGGAATGTATAAAATTTATTGATTTGCAATTATTAATGCTAAAATATGTGAGTCAACCGAATGAAATATTATTAGATGACCCCGCATTTCTAGTTTGTCTACACCCTCAATTGAGTAATTCCAATTAGTCTACAAGAAAGCATCTTCATTTCACTTCAAAGATTTCATAAATGATATAATTATTTTTAATTATATTTACAAAAACAATTAAAGCGTGTATAGGTTATGTAATCTGACTAAATCATTGAACCGAAAATGTATCGTACCGTCTTTATTATATTTAACCTTAAAATTTGTATCGTTATAAAGGAGTTGAGATGTTTCAATTAATTCATTAAATAGAAAATAATATATTCATAAATCATTGAACCATGTTAAATTTAGACAGTCTTATGAAAATTATAAGTTTTCTTTCTTAGCAATACACTAAGCAATTATGTTCTAAATTTGGCTAAAGTGTTTACTCGTTTAGTTTTTAATAATCAAGTAATATGCATTTGGACTAAGTAGGCGGTGCTTTAATACCGTGCATTTGTCTTAGACACAGATTGTATATGTTTTAATGGGAATGTGTAAATTTAGCGGCAATCGAGTGGTTGAATTACATAGAATATTGACATTTTGCAAAAACCGTTAAAATTTCTTGTTTGACTTTTCAAAAATAGCGAGCTGAATTTTATAAATTGTCTGATAAAAATAAAATGTTGGTTCTTTGCAATCAAAAAGCATTGCATAATAAGTGAATTTAAACATTTAAAATCTACACATCGAGTCAAACAATGGACATTTTGTTTTAAGTATTTTATGAACATGACAAATTAGGCTAACCCAGATTACCTTTGCTGGATAAATATATTTTTGACACTGAATTGCAAAGATTGTAAATAGATGCAGTGCAAAGTGCATAACAAAACGAAGTTTGCGTCAATTAAATGTCATTTATATAGGACAACTTTCCATACCTTAGTAAAATGAATGCTAATAATGCTAATAAAAAATCGATTAAAAAATATTTGTTAAAATATACTGAGTTATTCAACCTTATAAAAAATTGCTCCACATTTAAAAAGTTTACTTTGCTTGTATGATTCTAATTCTCATTTATCGGCTAGATGAAGACGTGTTATCATAATAATATAAAATTTTACATAACTAACAATACTACCCTGATTTTCAGGCAAATTCACACTCTTCGGAGGTCGCGCGTCCATAGATTCTAAGAGGAAACCATCTATTGCTAGATATATAGATAATAACGAAATGAGTTTACCTATAACATCTTTGTATACTACAGCTAAAGGCGACTAAGACGTCTGTAGAAAACAATAAAAGCCCTAAATTGAGGAATTATTCAGAGCTCTAGCGGAATCTAGAAAAGAAAACAAAATCACAAAGAAAATTTAAAAATGTACTAAGAAACTGATCCAGAAAACACTGAGTGGGTTCGAGTTAAGAGCCAAAAAGAAAAAACGTCTTTAGTAAAGACCCCGATAAGGGAGCTATCTCTAAACAAAGATATGTGCAAATATTTTAAAATCTTAAGTTGGAAGCCAATGGGCTTCAGCAACATCAGCTTGAATTGAAGTTAGTTCTAGATACACAAAACATTGATATTTAATTTGCCTTATATCAGAGCCACATTTTACCAAAAAATCATTTATTAAATTTAGAGATATAAAGTTTAGATATAAAGTTTACCATACCACAAATACAAGGAACTCAGCCAGAGGTGAAAATTCTGACTAACACATCGTGGAGTGTCGTATGTTTTTGGATGAATATCAGTGCAGTTCGATTTGACGATGGTGATCATTGCGACATCTGTGTTGAATTTGATCTTTATTTGTTCGAACTCGAATGAAGTTGCATCCAATTTTTAATTATTATTTTTGTTTTGTTTTCAAGATTGAGATAGTAAAATTGCCGATTTCGTTTTTCAGTTGATGTTCTGACTCCATTTAATAAAAGACAATTTTGTGCTATAAAATAAACAATTGCGTTAAAAAGGTGCATTTTTTGGTTTAACAAAAAATTTGTAGCTGTTTCTGTTCATTCTATTTCTGCTGCTCCAATTTCAGGAAAGAAAAGCCTTTCGTGTTTATTCAAGTCATAATAAAGAAAAATAGCAAACATTTTGAAAAAGAAAACTAGACCACAGAAGAAACCCAAGCTACTACAGTTGCTATTGAACCGACAAAATATACTGTGGCAGTTACAGGCTTGTATTGCTCGCCAAGACATACTCTTAAGAAAAAACAATATAAAGAATTCTTTAATTATATGGGAAATAGGTTTATCACAGGTGGCGATTTTAATCCTAAGAATATTTATTGGGGCTAGAGGTATCGACTTTCAATGACTAAGGGAAAGGAACTTTTGAAGTCAATTGTCTGGACAACAGACCCAACCAAGATACCAGATTTAATCGACTTTTTTGTGACGAGGAATATTTCAAAGTATTACATTTCAGTGAAAGAATATCACAAAATAAAATCATATCACTCATCTATCACTTTAATATTTAGTAAATACATCTTACAAAAAGAAAAAACAGCCTATCTTTGTAATAAGCATACAGATTGGGACTATTTTAGAGTTTGTTTAGATAACAAGATATAACTAATAACTCCAAAAGAAAGCATAGATGGACTAGATGCTGAAGTTAAGCAATTTGTTAAAGACAAAAATTTGTCAAACAGCCACTTATCCGAATATTTGCTATGGAAGGTCACCAAATGTTTAAAAAGGCCTATAACCCAATAGCACCAATAAAAATGCTAGATCGAAATTGGGCAAGGCAAGATAAAGAGCAAGCCGATCGGTATGCCGAGCATCTGGAAAGCATATTTAACCCACTGAAGAATAACCACGAAGATAAACTCATGGTAAAAATTGTAATCAAGAATCTGATGATTTCAATAGTGCATCGTTCTCTGAAATTATAGATATATACTAAATAAAAGCTGAAAAATAAAACATTGCCCGGTTTTGACTTAATAACACAGAAGAAGTGCTGAATGAACTTTCAAAAACCACAACTGTTAAGCTCACCAAATTAACAAATGCCGCATTTAAACGTTTGCGTACCCAGATTATAGGAAACAATATCGTACAGATCAATATATATATAACTATCAATATGTTTATATATATATATATATATATATATATATATATATATATATATATATATATATATATATCTACATATCTGTACTATACTTCAGGAATTTTTTTAGCTTGTTTCAAATGTGACTCTAAATGTCCGATGAAAGCGTTTGAGATGAAACAAGACAGTGGATTTTCCATGCTGATGCCATGTCTCGTTGTTGTATTGAAGTTCATTTTGGTCCAGCTACATTTCAGCTAGCTCTGAGTAGAGGCCCTGTTTGGTTTCTGGAATCGCCATTTGTTATATCCAGTTGTTGACTGCCGTTAATGCTTTCGGAATTCGTACGTTTGGATATAATGAAACGATGTCAAATGAGACTAATATTTCGTCATATTTGGGTTTGATATGTTTTATTTCCTCCATGAATTCGAAGCGTTTCTTATACTGAATCCATCGGGTGTTTTTGTGTAAAGTAAAGTGAATATAAAAATGGGATTTTCATGCGACTACTTTGCGTTATTGCTATAAAACGGTAAATTCGATCGGATTTAAACGTTTAATTATTTTAAAATTTATTTCGGAGTTTTTGTGTAGTGTAAATTTGTTAATCTCAGAGACTAGCCATTTTGCGATGTTATAGGATGGTGCATTAATATTTCCAACAATCGGTCTCATGTTACTGCCATCTTTGTTGTATTTTTGGTAACCCGTAAAGCCTTGGTATAGTTGTATTTGATACTATTAGCTTGCGTTTTGGTATTCCAAAGGTTTCGTTGATCTTCTTTATGGTTTGCGTAGTAGTCTTGTGCATTTTCGGCTATCTATTTTCCTTCAAAAGCGGCATGACGTTATGGTTTCCTGCATTCGTTTGTGGTAGTCTTCGCCTTGTCAAGAATAACTAACGCGTTACCTTTATCAGCTTTCATGTAGTATAAACAGAAGAATTGTTTCAAAGATTTTATTATTTTATACTAGCTAATTCTGTTAATTGGTATATACTTTAAAGCTGTTTCTATGTGGTTCACTGTAACTTCGATGTTTGGTTTCTGCGGCCTTATTGTGAAGTTTAATCCTTTATTCAATTAGTTTACCTCCTCGGTAAATGATTCAATTGACAAGTTTTTTACGTAGGTAGATACCAATTTTATTTTAGGAAATTTGTATGTATCTACTTTTGTATTCAATAATTGTTTAAACCTTTTATTTATAGTATTTCCTTCTGTAATTCCATTAATTTTGATCTCCGTTGTTCAGTGGTCCTATTCTCGAATTCCACATCTATTTTCCCCGTATGGATATCTGTTAAAATTCATAATAGTGTACCGAAATCTAAATTTATGTATTCTCAAATTCCATACCAAGGATATATTTCTCTACTAAGGATATATTTTCGATTGGGTATATGCATGTGATATTTTTGCCTGTGTATGATAATTTTCATAATTTAATTTTAGTTTTTTATTTATAATATTGTCTTATTCGATGTAATTAATTATATTTTTTTAACTAGTAAAATGAAGTAAATATAATGTCCACTTCTTCTATGAGTTTTTGTTATTGTATTTCTTGTTGATATGCAAAACATAAACCAAAATGGACTAAACTCAGTTCACCACGCTATGGAGTGCAATGAAGTTAGATAAATTATATGAGTGGTGAATAATACATTCCGAACATTTCGATGATAGGTTTTTTAGTTACATGTGGAATTTATAGGTGGTAATACCAAGGGAATTTGAAAGAGAATTTTTACAGTTGTTCACATGTGGAAATAATGGTGGAATTCCAAAATAGGGCCCCAGGTGTTTAGGAATTTTTAAATGGAGATTATATAATTGTATTTTCGTTTCACTCAATTTATATATATATATATATATATATATATATATATATATATATATATATATATATATATATATATATATATATATATATATATATATATATGTTGCCGTTCGAGACTCAGAAATTTTTTTACTTTCCCGAATTACACTTTCCGTTTAATCATTTTTCACTTTCAAACAAATTTTCATGAATTTGGGGAAGATTTTTCTTTTTTACAGTATTTTAAAAAATACAATATAACTCTGCTTTTAAGCTATGTAACTTCATTTTAAGACGCAAAAATTGTCGGTTCAAAATTGGTTTAGTTGCCATTTTTAAGGTTTATAAAAATAATAATTCTAAAACAAATAACTATTTTTTCCACTATTCGAACATTTCACCGTGAAACTTGATTAAGAATCAGAAACAATCAGACTACAATTTTTTTACCACCAAAAGTTTAAAAAAAAAAAAACAAATTAAAAAACACTTAACGAAATTTATTTATTTTAACTATATACTTTGATGCATATTACGTTCTGCAGTTTGTTTTGGTTGGAGATAACTAGCTGAAAGTCGTGTTTTTTAAAAATTGTTTTTAACCGGTATATGTTAATACAAAGATAAATCCAACATTATGATAAAAGTTGTTTGTACAACTCTCTCGAAATATGAATCGAAACAAATTAAAACTATTGTTAAACTCGATTAAAAATTTTAACAATGGCTTTGTGCTGTTAAAGTTATTGGAACAAAACGAATATCTGAAAAATATCAGAATATCTCGACCAAACATGGCACAGACTTTTCCACGTCTATGATCTAGACTTTGTAAATTTATTAATACAAGGCGGTACATATAACAAATAAATAAACGAACATATAAATGTCAATTTAGGGATGGTAAACGTCGTAATGCATAAATCAGGAATTACTTTTGAATGTATTCAATTCTTACATAAATTCGATAAAAAGGATTCCATATAACCGGAGTATACACCAAAACTGGCCTGACATATAGGTAACATAAAGAGATCTTAACGTGTAGGGAAATTCTCCGCTTTGTCTTTTAATCCCAACATTGAAAAAGCCCTACTAATTATGAAATCAATGTTTATTGAACGTGAGATTACTTGAAACAATTATTACAATATTTAAAATTTCGCACACTTGATTACAACCTTGTAGGACACCCGACGGTACGATATATACAAACAAGACATCGCCCAAAATGTTAACGTATTGCTTTCGTGAACTTAGGATAAAGAAGCAATCCAAGCCACCGGAATGAAATCAAAACCGGCGAACATACATTTCTGTAAAATAATTTTATGATTTAGTTTGTCGAATACTTTAGAAAAAGGTTAGTAATTGTAGATCAATACCCGGCAAAAAACCATGTTGGCACACACTAATTCTGTTTTTCCAATGAAACTCTACTTAGTCTTGATTTAACTAAAAACTCTAAAAGCTTTGGAATCGCTATTAGAATCGAAATTCCTCTATAACAAGTAATGTCGCTTCTTCTGCCTGATTTAAATATTAGTATAACAAATGACAATTTCTAAACCTCAGTAATGGAAGCATTGGTAAGACTTAAATTAAACAAATGAAGCAATGTACGACATACAGAATAGGTACATTTTCTCATTATAAATGAGCCAGTTTTCAGACTTTTTAAGCCGTTAAGAAGTACTTCAGAAAGTCGTTAAGAAGTACTTCAGAAAACGTGAACTGAATCAAGGTGGAAGATTGCAAATTTAACGAAGTTACATTTATATTCGTGCCGTCATCATCCATATGGAAAACATTGGCAAAGGTGTCACAAATTACTTGAGAACCAGTGATAGGCGAATGGTTTTGGATTGATACAAATATCGTTCTCAATCTGTAAGATATACATTCTATATAAGATATCATTTAAAAATGTAAACTCTTTACATAAATCGCATTACTTTCGTTTGGCATTAATGCCATCAGTTCGTTTACATAAGCCTTAAATGCTTTAGACTTGGGATTAACAATATTTGTTAAACGGAAATTAAACCAGGGCTCAGTAGAAACGAGTTTTTTTTTGGGACAAATAAAATAAAACGGGTATTCAAAACTTTATAAAATTCAGGTACAGCATCCGAGTTATTCTAAGATATTCAGATTGCGAAACAGTGTTGTCCAATCAACGTTTTGTAGATAATTGTAGTTATAGTTAATTAAATTCTAGTATGTCAACGTTTGAGTACTAATGATAGATTACCTAAACGCAATTAAGTAATCGCACTTAGCTAATCCTTCTGTCAAAGATCAAAAATGGAACCGACTACCTAAATTTCACATCAAAATTGAGATCTTGATTTTCATAGACTTTGTTAAACTATATTTTCAAATTTATTCGAATAATACGTACAAAGTGACTCACTGCTCTCGCGCAGTAAATTATTGGTGATTAATGATTATCAACTATGATTTCTCTGTTGGTAACGATGGCTTAAGTTGGCTTTGTTAGCAACGATGGCTTCTCAGCTTAAGCAACGACTTGCTTTTTTTGTTGGTCCATAACCCTTGTTATTATTATTACAGTGATTAAGTCAGTGATAATTGGTCTTAGAACTCAGTAACTATGGGTGTGCAATAATGCAATTTGAAGTTTTTAGGCAACAAATTGTTATTTGGATTAAAATGTGAATATTTTCTCACATTTTGCATTTATTGGAGATCTTTAACTGAACATTCAATTGTTATTGAATTTTTTATGGAAAATTATGCTGATTATAATTATTTATTAAAACCAAGATCTTTAGTATGAAGCCTATTTATTGATATAATTTATTTTTTTAAATCATCGACATTTCAGATGTTGTTTACATCCATTAACAAGATTCTACAATAACTATTGTACACGCCCAAAAAGTAAAAATATACAAAAACTGAAATATATAGTTATGATTGTATAGTTAGCTGAAAAGCAAAAGCAAAACCCTCTTTACTACAAGCTACACAAAACCGTTATACACAATTGAGTGTATTGGTGCTATGAAAATCCATACCAAAAAATGTATAATTTTCTCATTCCTACTACCACTATTTAACATTTTTATCTCTAAGTTACGCACACTGTTTAATGTGTATGGGTAAATATGATTTTTTTCGTCTCTTTTTTGTTATTTGTGTTTTTTATAGGGAAGAGATAACATCAATTTTGCCTTTTAAATTTTTTTTTTGACAATTTTTACTTTCTTTTGTTTTATAGTATGGAAATGTTTATTTTGTTTTACACTATATTCTAAATCATATATCGACACGTTTTTTACTTACAATACATTCTCATGTGTATATGATTGAATAGCATGAGTATGCAATGAATACGGCTTGTAGTAAAGAGGGTTTTGAGCAAAACCAACACTATTGTATAATTATACAACCCATGAAGCAAAAACGTCACTTTAGAAACACCAACTCATTTTTCGTACACTTATACTACTATATATCCGCCTTAATAAAGAAGTATTGGTACCATAACAAGTAATTAGTTAAAAGTGAGTGTAAAGTGCCGTGTTAAGTGAATAAAAACTTAACGGAAGTCAATCCGTTAATAAGAATAAAAATTGAATTTTTTTTTGTTGACATCTCTGACTAAAGGTGTATACCGTCAAGAGGACTAGAGCGATTCTGCCGCTTTACATCACCAAAACATTACTAGAACCAGCGACACCACGACAGCAAGGGAAACACTAATTCAATTTTTTCTTTAATATTTTTAATTTTTTTTTAACCAGACCAACGTGTGGAACTACCAGATAGACACAGACTGGTTATATGTATATAAAAAAAAAATCACAAAAAAAAAGTGGATTTTTTTTTATAAATTCGACAGCCAGTTTGGCAGTTGTTACATAATTTTTTTTTATTAATTTATTTCGTTTAGCTTGGGAAAACTGGAAACAAATACCTCATTTTGGTAAATGAGAAAACAAATTTATTGCAAGATTCGATAGTAATCGTGTTTTTGAAACAAGCGTTCAATCCGAATATTCCGTTCAAAAAATGGATGAAATAACCTCAGAATTAAGTGTTGTCCTCGAGCAATTGAGAGTTATGAGTATTAAGTCAGCTGAGCATGAAGCTACATTGACATATTTTAGTCAAAAAATCAAGCAGAAGCCAACCAAGGTTCAAGCTTGTGAAAACAAAATTTCAATCTATTAAATTCAAAAATTATCTAAACAAACTTAACGTTAAATTGGAATACGCATCTTCATCCGAATCGAATGGACAAGTTGAAAAGACTCATTCAATAATAATCGAGATTTTCAATACAAACAAAAACAAGTATCCCCACCGCAATTGATTAGTCAGTCGCATAATACAATGGCTCAGTACATTTTTCCACAGGATACACGCCGAACGAGATTATATTTAAGCAAAATAATCAATTAAACCATTGCGAAATTCAAAGACAAGCCAATGACATATTTAAGAGTGTGAGCTTAAATATAGAAGGGGCAATTAAAAGAATGGAGAAAAACAACATCGATAAAGAAACTCCACCACACTTAGTGGAAAATCAGTCGGTATTTTTGAAACCGAATATTAGGACTAAGGCACAAGTAAGGGGTGTTAAAATACAAGTCAAAAATACAAATTTTAAAACATTTACAATTCAAAGAAATATTAAAAGAAACAAAAATAAAATTAAGAGATTGAAGAAAAATAATTAAATATTAAAATAATTCCTTTTTGTCATTTCAGAACATTTCGTTCCATTTTTCTTGTTGTTTTGTTTAAAATTTTATGAAAATAAATAAATAAAAAACTATAACTACGATAAATTTAAAATAAGAAACAAATAGTTAAAATGTTGTTAATATCAATTTGTATAATATTAACTGTAAATTACTAAGCCCCATAGTGCACAAAAGTTGGAAATTAATAACTTACACAATGACCCCGTATTGTTAATTAAAACAAATCAAAAAACACTTTACTTTTACAAAGTAAAATTCAAAAAGGAAGTGTTAAAATTGTACATCCTATCAATCTCACTAGTATAGAAATAGCGGTAGAGTCAATTAATAAAATTATTATTGATAAATTATATGATAAATTAGAACTTAATAATGTAATAAGTTATGAGATAAAAAAATTATACAATAAACTCCGTCAAATAAAACCTGCCCAAAGTACCAGACCAAAAAGACGGGACGCTTTGAGAACAGCATGGAAGTGAGTAGCAGGAAATCGAGATGCTGATGATCTACGGATAATTAACAGTTCGATGAACCCACTGATAGACGCCAATAATCAGCAAGTCCAAATTAACAAGAGAATACAAACAGTTACGGAGACAGTCAACAGATCTGTAAAAATAGCACAATAAACAACCAAATAGTTTTAACAGAAATAGAAATGCTGGCCACAATAGTCAACATAGACAGCATTAATACAATTTTAGTAGACATCCAGAATGCAACAATCAGAACCAAGGTGGAATTAAAAAGCAGCAAAATTCTTTCGCTAAACGAAATCATTCAAATAAAGGACCTAATAGTTAATCAGAGTATTAACATTACTTTACCGGATGAAGCACTAGAATTTGTTACTCCAAAAATAGCATTAAACGAAGAAACTCTCCTTTACGTGCTCCAAATACCAAATTTAGAAGGAAAGAATTCAACTTCGATGGTAGTATTACCTTTAGTCATCAATAATACGATAATAAAGAATTACCCACAACACCAAATAAAACGCAAGCAAGAACTGTTCACAAGCATGAACAACAAAAATTTTGCACAAAGACATTTGGATATACTCGAATTTAATGACGATTGTATTAAACCACTAGTACTGGGAACCAAAAGCAAATAAAATGTGACGATTGAATCGCATACAAAAATACAACGTATCTCAGAAGGCAAACTCTTAATAAATAATGCAAAAAACAAGTTGTTGTCTTCAAATTGCGGACCAATTGACAGAGTGCTAAATGAGAATTTTCTATTAACCTTTTGGAATTGCACAATAACTTTAAGGAATGAAAAATTTCAGTCTTACGAGATTAAAGGCGAAATGGAAGAAATACATTCAAAACATTCAAAACAGAATGCAAATTAAGAATGTGCATCTCAAGCAGGTTAACCACCAGAACTGGATTTGGACATTATCAGGAGGGGTATCTCTCTCCTCAAAGGGCATGTTGGTACTAATCAGTTACATTATCATCCAAAAACAGTACTACAATTAATTTAGAGAAACCAAACAACCCAGAAATACGGAAAGTTGAAGCAACCACATCATATTCGAACCTATTAATAAAAGCTGGCATAAAAACTAAAGCTCTTTTCTCACCCCAGGGAGGAGTTATGATTGTATAGTTAGCTGAGTAGACATAACATACAATGTAACGAATAACATACCACACACAAAGCTCATGTAAGGTGTAGTGTTGCTTACCAGTATAATTCGTAGAATAAAGAATTTACCTGATTAAGATATTCATGTTAATGTTAAGATCAAAATGTAATATTAAAGTTAGTTTAAGATTAGACTCTGTATTGAAAATATTAAAATAAATTAAAATAAAATTTTTTTTTTTTACTATGATCGAAGAATCTATAATTTTATATTTATATATATCTTAAGCGCTTTACCCACAGCAAAACGAAAACGAAAACTAATTTTTAATTTTT
This sequence comes from Tipula confusa, assembly GCA_963556175.1. NCBI lineage: Eukaryota > Metazoa > Arthropoda > Insecta > Diptera > Tipulidae > Tipula > Tipula confusa. The sequence continues at coordinate 162,251,378 of OY744475.1, read as the reverse complement.
AACTAAAACTACAATATATTTCGTATGATATAGTTGAAATCCTATGAAACCGGTTTGTAACCACTTTACCGAAAAACAGAACGAAAAAATTTTTCGTTTACTTTTTCGTACGAAAAAATATCGAAATATTTCATTTTTACGTTACGAAAAAACTAAAAATCAATTTTTAGGGAAACCAAATATTTTTAATTAGTTTTTTGAATCAAATAAATTTTGTATTTTAGTTACGAACCGGTTTTAAGGATTTCAGCTATAACAAACGAAATATATTGTAGTTTTTGTGAGTAATTAAAAATTATTTTTTGTTTTCGTTTTCCTGTGGGTAAAACGCTTAAGGCGCTTTATTAGAGAGAGCGAAAACGAAAAAACAAAAAAGAAAAACTTTGAAAGGAAAGAACCGAAACATTTAACAACTCTTCGATGCTCTTACATTATATTGACGTGTTTTTGTTTAATATAAATATAAACCACATAATAGTAGCATTATTGTACCTATAGATGGCTAACAAATTAATAAAAAAAAAATTAACATTATTATTATTACGTGTTGAAAAAAACAGTTTCTCGGTTTTCTATTCAATGTAATGGAACATTATACAGATTCGAAAAACTGTTTTACTGATGAAATAAAAAGTTATATGAGTCACGAATGTATTCACAGTCGTTTTGCCTATTAATATCGTTTTCTTTATAGGTAGCATTTCGAGAATTCTTCTTTTATTTAGGTTTGTTTCTCGTTCTAAAATGCTAACGTTCTTTATATTAATTTTGTGGGATGTGAGGGCCAAATGTGTTGATAACGCACTATGGTTCTCTTCGTCATTGTTCTTCTTATTAGTTATTTTGGTTGATATATGCGATTTTTTAAAAGTTGTTTAGTTTATCCAATGTACAAACATCCGAATTCACATTTTATTTTATATATACGACGTTACCGGTAAGTTCTTTGGCAACTCGATCTTTTAGTTGAAAAATCACAGACTGGTTAAGACTATTATTTGAACGACCCACTACTTGCAACTTACGAGAATTATATTACGACAATTATTTTCTAGACGGTGTTGTACAATAACTCTGTACAATCGGTAATGAACTATCCCAGTCCATTCATTAACCCTATCCAATTAACCCAATTCAAAACTATTGCTTAAGCCCAATTAAGCAATAATTTTGAATTATTCCAATAATTGAAACTCCGCACTTTCGCAATTCATAAATAAAGTAAATTAAAATTTTATGCAAAATTGACGGAAAGTCGGAAGTTTCATAATTAGGCTAATGTACATGTAAATTCAATGCACTCACGATGGTAAAAAAAGAAAAAAGAAAAATAAGTCAGTGAGTACGTTAAAAAAGAGTGAAGTAGTCGTTGTTCAGTGTTAAGAAAGAAAACAAGTCTAAATTTTTTAAGGAAAAAGTTAAAAATAGAGTTGAATAAGTAAATTGAAGCTATATACATAATATAAAGTTGGTTTTCGTGTTAATTTTTGATCGTTCATAAAACAAAAATTAAAGTTGAATAAAAGAATTTAATTAAAAAGAAATCGTTTTAAATTTTAAACGAAATAAATAAGAGTGTTAAGTTTAAATATCCTTTTATTTGGTAAAAATTAGTGTTAAGAAAGAAAAGAAGTGTATTAGCAAAATTATTTAGTGTCTAATAAAAAATATTTTAAAACGTTAAAAGATTGAAAAGGAATCAATTATTCTATTTGAATAATTATATAACGTACGAGAAAACCCGGTATTCGGTAAGAAAGAAATTAAGGTAAGAACACAAATTAACAGTAGTAATTATAATATAAATAGTAAAACATTGGCGCTGCCGCATTCGCACCTGTAGCGAAATAGTTAAGTTAGAATAGTAAGAAATTGTTCATTAAAGGTCGTACACCCAATCTCTAAAAATAAATAAATCTTCCCCCATGGTCGCACATTTTAATAGATTTTAGAAAAGTAGCACCTGTAGCAAATAATGCTAAGTAAAAAAGCGTAAAATTAACCCGCAATTGTAGCAAATAAATTAGGGTTGAAAAACCCAGAAAGAAAAATAAATAATACAATCCACTCAATATTCAAGGTTGAAAACCCTCATTTTCACAAAAACGAAAATCAAAACAGTAATAGAAATTACCACATGAGCGGAGAATCACCATTTGCGGCAAAGTCGGGAATAACACCAAGATCACCGATAAAAACAAGGAGTAACAGTTACGCTGACGAAATCTTAACGGACACAACAACAATAGAGTTTAAAAAAGACATAGACACACAGACGAAAGAAAAACGAAACCGAAGTAAAGTGACAAAAATAACTGAGGATAACGCCACGCAACAGACAATAGACAATCAAACCCAGAAGACAGATAAAACAACTAACAAACAGAATATACTCCACAAAACTGGCACGATTCCCAAACCTTTTGTAATCAAAATAGAAAACACAGAAAAAATTGTAACGACCACACCTAAAACACTTGAAAGTATACAACAAGACTTAAAGAGATCAACACAAACACAGGCAGTCAAAACGTTAGGAAACATAACCAACACGAACACTCAAGTCGAAATGGACAGAAAACAAATCCAACAACAAATCACATCATTGACTCCCGAATTCAGCGGAGCAGATACAACAAACAGAGCGAATGAATTAGCACGGTTTCTAGAAACAGCAGACAGTATATACGAAACACTTACAACAGAAGCAGAGAAACAAATATTTACAAAGCTGATCAAATTTAAACTAACCGGAGACGCCTATACGAGAATATCTCGCAGACCGACGGAAAACTATAACATACTGTCGACCACACTAAACGACCTATACGCACAAGAGCTCTCATTGGATGAACTAGAAAGAAATTTTGTTTCAATCTATCAAAGCTATGGAGAGTCCATAAGAAATTACGGGTATAGATTAACAGAAGCTTTGGAACAGTACAAAACTGGATTCAAATTCAAATACAACCTGCACAAAATAGATGACGCGTACAATAAACACCTAAACCAAACAGCAATACAGAATTTTAAAAAAGGACTGAATAATACAATTCAACGGGAAAGAGTAGCGACATATAGAGCAAAAGACGTAACAGAAGTCATAGATGAAGCAAATGTAATAGAAAAAATGTTAATCATGACAACAAACGCACCAGTCTCACTTAAACCTATAACAAATCAAAACCAACAAATGCACACAGAGCAAAAAATAACACAGTACAATACACAAATGAAAACTGAACCACGGACAAACAACCAAGTACCACGAACAGATTTAAGAAACAAAATTACCTGCAAATACTGCCAGAAACCCAACCATACATGGGGTGAATGTAGGACGAGAATGTTTGACGAAAGAAGGACGACGAATTTCCAATCCCAAAGGCGACTACCAACAAAAGGAATACCATAAAACAAACCAACACAGAACCAAAGTTTCCTACCACAAGCAAACAATCCAAATTCCTACCCATCACAACAGTAAAACTTCTCGAACTTTAGACATCAGTATCAAAATAACTACCGAGATCACCAACCCGAATCAAATCCAATATTCAACACATATCACCAGCAAAGGAACACAGACTTCCAACCATGGCAACTAAAACACTGTTCATTTTGCAAAACAACAACTGGTCACACCTTCGACGAATGTAGGAGTAAATTCCTACGTCCTGAACTAACATGGACCGACAATCCCAACGTACAACAACACAATACAAGTAATAACAGCCTCGAGGACAATTTCAAAAACATGAGGATTAATGCTACATTCCACCAAAACAAAAAAGAACACAATCAGGGAAACGAGCACGGATCCAACCAGTAATAGGAGAGACACTGGCACTGGATCTGCACACACCTAACACGTACCAACCGACCAACCATAATACTAATTACTCTCTCTCTTAACAGGTATCATACCAGATATATGCCTTAAATAAAACACAATCAATCAATCACAAGCCACCGCTCCAATTCCGGCGCACACACTATTACAAGCCACTCCAAGTTCGGAGCATACACAAACAAAACCAACTACAACCCGACAGTACATAAAAGATTCCAAAGTTAACCGACGGAGAACAACAAATTCTCAAGCTAACATTTCGAACCAAAACTGTACCACTTACACTAAAAACAATGATTACTCTATTCAAATGGGTATCATCCCACAGCAATACTTACAATTACACACTTACCAAACGACTTCAGACACTCAACAAGCCATCACCAGCCTGATGCTCACTCAAGACGTAGCCAGCCCAACGCGAGCTCACCTAAACAAGAGCCTCTTTAAACACGACGGAATAAACAGAAAGGTACAACCAGATTCTATATTATACCGACCGTATATATCAAATACTCATGTACACTTTATGAATCCGGCAAACACTGATCTCAGAGCAACCCGACTGAATTGTACTGCAACTCAAGGTACTACCAACGATCAAACTCTGTTTACGACACACGTAAAAAACGCGACAGTTAAAATATGATATTTCATTCTTACAACATTCACATTAATATCAATAATTAGCCTCGAAGGTACACAAAAACTGAATAAGCTAACACACAGAGGGTACGAACACACCAAATCAAGATACAGAAAATACAGCTCAAACACCACAATAAGACTCCGGGCAATATGCTTTAAGATACTAGAACAATTCAAAAATTACAAGACCAGATCTAAAAGTTTACACAAACGACACAATGGCTACACGGAAACAAATCAAGAATCTACCTCAATTGCACAACTATTCCAATACAGAAAGTTCAGAAACAAAACGCACAACGTAAAACTCACATCGGATCAAACAGTCTTGAGAGCAGAATATCCCAATCCCGACAAACAAACAAGAAACATTCACCTAGTTTCAAAATACAAAATGACTAGGGATACAATTGTGCTACAACCGGTAAAACAACGGTTTATAAATTGTTTTATTAATGTTAGACTTTGTAATATTTAAAGGATGGTTATTATTTTAAAAGTGTTTTTTTGAGAAGTTGTAACTTTTTATGGAATGACTCGTCAGATAAATTTAGATTTTTTTTGTGTTCCGTTTATAAGATTCCGGTAAATTAACCATTAATGATGGTTCCATTACAAACGTTAATTTTAACTGACTCTGATTATAGTAATTTTGTTTATCACTATCTAATATCGTTTCAAGTATCAATTAATACATTTATATTTAACATAATTTTGTATGTCTAATTTGTATGTACGTAGCAAAATTATCTTATCAATTAAACCAGAGTTTCAATTTATAATTTTAAATACCACAAAACTGGAATTGAATCTAGTCGATCGATTAGTTTCTTACTGTGCAGTAGTTAATAATTTAAAACATGAATTGAATAAATTTCAAACACAATTAAATTTTAGTGTGACAAGTGTAATAATAAGAAAAAAAAAGTTAGTGCACGATGAATCGTCAAGAGGCCGAAAACGATTTATATCGCAATGATAATCCATATGAAAAAACGAATATATTTTCGAAATATTTTTACATATGGATGTGGGACTTTTTTAAAATTGGTACAAAACGACCAATATCGGATTACGATTTATATCGGCCACTTGAAAGTCATAAATGTAAACATATTTCACAACTATTTAATAGCATGTGGATGGATGATATTGCCGATGGTAAAAAGCCAAAGCTATTTAACATTTTTATGAAACTCTATGGATGGCGTATTTTTACATTCGGAATGATATTTTCAATACTGGATACAGCGGCAAAGTAAAGTTTAGTATATGCAAAATTATAAAAATTATAATAATTTTAAATATATATATAGAATACTTCAACCGTTGTGTCTAGGTGGTTTAATCAAATATTTTACACTCGATCAAACGGATTACACTAATACTGAAGGATATCTTTATGCGGGCGGTATTATATTGTGTTCCATAATACCAACAGCATTTTTTCATCCTCTAATGATGTATTTATTTCAAATGGCATATAAGCTGCGATTAGGTTGTTGCTCTTTAATTTATGCTAAGGTAAGTCGTTATCTATCGAATAAAATTAGTCTAGTCTAGCTGAGGGCTACACATTTTAAGTGTTTTTTGTTATCGCTCGTTTGTCAAATATATAAATTCACGTATTTGCTGATAACGACGTCGTGTGCAGTGTTAAAGATAATAAAATCGAGTATTACATTTTGCACACGATGTGTCGTTTTGAAAAGGAAGTGTTCCGTAAAAATGCACTTATAGTTTTATACATTTTAGATCCTTCGCATGAAAGAATCTTCAATGGGTGATGGACTTAACGGACACATAATAAATTTAATGTCTAGTGACATATACACATTTGAATGGGCATTAAGTTTTTTCCACGAATTATGGACTGGTCCAGTAATTGTTTTAATTGTTGGTTATCTATTATATGAAGAGGCTGGGTACTCAGCACTTATTGGAATGGCGTCACTACTTTGTTTTATTCCATTACAAGGTACTTAGAAAGGATATATATTTTAGACCAAATATAATCAAATTTAATTGTAGCTTGGTTGGGTAAAAAATCAGCATCGGTTCGATATAAAATTGCCCAAACTACTGATGAACGAGTACACAATATGAGTCAAGTTATTCATGGTATTCAAGTGATTAAGATGTACACGTGGGAGTCATATTTTGCTAATTTAATAAAAACATTACGAAGGTTTGTTATCCGATTTAAAGCCGCACATCACATTACTAAATTTAAATTTTTCCTCAGAACTGAAATTTCAGCAATTCGAAGTAGCTGCAATATACAAGCAACCCTACTTTCGTTCGAAATTATTACAAGATTTTCGATATTCTTGTGTTTAATATTTTACGTAACTCTAGGCAACGATGTAACTCCGAGTAAAATATTTATAGTCACATCTTTTTTTAATGTATTAAATAATTCCATGGTTAAATACTGGCCACTGGCATTGACATCTGTGGCTGAAGGTTTTACATCGTTTCGACGTGTCGAAAGCTTTTTAATGAAAAGTGAACGCAAACCCAGATTAAATAACGAGAGATACACTCGAAATTATGAACATAATAATTTGCCAGTTGGATCAATATATATGAAAAATGTTACGGCACGTTGGAATCCGCACAATATTAGTAGTCGCAATGGATTGTATTCATTGAATTTGGAATTCCATCCGGCAAATTTATATTGCATAACCGGAAGTGTTGGATGTGGTAAAACGAGTTTTTTACAAGTTATTTTACAAGAATTGGAACGTGATAGTGGCGATTTGATAGTAAACGGTACAGTTAGTTATGCTTCTCAAGATCCGTGGCTTTTTGAAGGAACTATCCGTGATAATATAATTTTTGTGCAAAGTTTTAGTTACGAAAGGTAAACACCAATGATAATTTACATTCGAAATATTTTAAGCAATTGATATACATTTTCAGATACAATGCGGTTGTAAAATGTTGTGCCCTCGAACAAGATTTTAATATACTACCCGATGGTGACCAAACAATTGTTGGCGAACGTGGTATAAGTTTGAGTGGAGGACAGAAAGCTCGAATAAATTTAGCGCGTGCAATTTATTTTCAAGCTGATATTTATTTATTAGACGATCCGTTATCAGCTGTCGATTCCCACGTATCGAAATACTTATTTAATCATTGTATTAAAGAATTTTTACGGGATAAAACAACGATTTTGGTGACACATCAAATTCAACATTTACGACACGAGAACAATATAATTTTATTGGATTGTGGGATGATATCAAAATCTGGTTCATTCGATCAACTGTATTCGATGGAAAATGATACAATGTTTTTGTCGCAAATGGATAATAATGAAAATTTCAAAAGTGGTAATCCACCGACCAGTACAAGTAACACAACAAATGAAAATGTTATCCACAATAATGGAAATAATAATCCAGTAACTAATGATAAATTAAAAAGTGATGGTGATAAGGTAGGAGAGCTAATGATATATATATTTTTGTATTATTCCGAAATCATTATCCATATTGCTTTCATTTTTAATTTCCAACCAAATAGTAGTATATATATGTATAGCAATAAAATAAGCTACTAATTGATATAAATAGTATACAATTATTTGAAATCTTTAGGGTGAATAAAAAATCAATATAAAAGCCGTGCCATACAGTATTCGAATGTAGTGTTGGTTATGAAAATATACAAAATTCTATTGCCAATTTTACAACATTTTTTTACTTCTTTAAGCAATCGTTAGATCAGGTTAGATATGCAAGCGCGAAATAAGTAAACATTGAAACTAATTCTTTTATGTTAAATGACAGTCACAACTTACAATATCGAAATATAAATAATAAAGGAGATATATACACTTGGTGAAGCAGCTTACGAGTTCCACTCTATAAAATTAAATTATACTTGTTTGAAAAACATGTATAGTTTAATTTTGTGTAGTTTTGATATACATTTGATAAAGCATCAAATTCACTTGTTTATCAATTGAAATTGTTTATAAGATCCATCTGTTGCTCAGTAGCATAATTAAATGTAAATCATGAACTTTGTAATCAGCTTAAGCCCAATTAAATTAGCAAAATAAGTTTATCGTAAAAAGAGGAAACAATCATAATAATAAGTCACTTTAAACCCTTTAGCTAGTTGCTTGAATTTAGTTCAAATCTTAATAAAGAAAAAATACAAGACTATTTTTCGTTCCTCATATTGAATTTTTACTGAAATATAAAATATTTTCGATCGATTTGTGTTTTGGAAATTATCGAAGTAGGCAATTGAAAATTTTAAAAAGTAAAAATGGTAGGAAAATAATTTTTTCATCATTTTCACAGACAAAATTTCACAGATACATTATCAAAATTTTGCTATAACTTTTTTCGGAATTATGCCATTAAATTACACGTAATTCATTGTTTCATATCGATTAATACTCGCTGAACAGAAGAACAACTTAAAAATTGTCAATTGCTATTTGCCTTTAAAGTGCCGCGGGCGGCGCTACGTTCTTTAAGAGCCAAAGGTGGTCAGCAATTGTTTATATGTCATAATGCATATCCAACTAGAATTAGGCAACTTTGATTAGCAAATAACTATTACTGCTTGACCACCTTTGCCGTAGTTTTGAAAAAAATCACTAGGTGTCCGCCAATTTGCGTTAAAAGGCGGATAATATAAGATTAATTTTGATCGTTTCACACATTCGTTTTTATTGCTCAAAATTTCTGCTAAATATATGTAAAATATATTTTATTTATTAAATAAAATTTGTTTTATGTTTTTCGCAAAAGTCAAAAAACATTTTTTCAAAACATGGACCACTATTTAAACCCGAAATCATAGCAAATAAAAAAAACGTTGAAATATTTTATTTTCTCTAGTTGAAATTTTAAATATTTCCAAAATTGGAAAAACGTTGAAGCAAGCAGTGGCGGATCATGTGATTCAGGGGCACGAGGTGGTCGTAGCATCTGGGTCCATTGAAATTGTTGTTGTATTACAAGTGAAACAAATACAGCTATAAATTATAAAAAATAATTCATTTATTCGATAAACAAAAAATTTTAATTTTAATTATAACGGCACTTTTCGGCTTTTCGAAGATGAAAATTTGTCAATTATATCTTCAAAATTTATTTGTTGGATAATATCGTTTTCTATAAACATTATTAATAATTGAGAATTGAAAATTCATTAGCCTTTTCAATACTGAAAAGGAACGTGCTCCACTTGTGTTGCAAATTGGCAATTTGCCAATCTTCTAAAACGGATTTGTAGACAGATGTTCTTGTAGCCATTCCTGTTTTGTAAGTCTATCACAGATCATGTTATGGGTATTGACAATACACAATTCTCGCCCCCACTAAAATCCACTAAAATTGTTTCATTTTTAGACGATGCGTCAAACTGGATCTTTCTTATTTTAATCCTGCCTTCTTTATAATTCGTATTTGCTTCACTTTCAATGATTTCAAAATTATTTCGGATATCTTCTACAAATTGTGATAAAAAATTCAAAAGAGTCACCTTTTGTAATAAATTACTATCAATTTTTTGTAGTGCTTTGCTTGTTCAATTGATCCTTTGTAATAATTTATCACAAAGAACTGTTAATAGAGGAATTTCGAATTCGTCAAAATATTTCGTTAGTTTTTTGGCTTCCAGTTTACTTATAGACGTTTCATTTTCATTTGAACTAATTTTTAGTAGAACTGTTTTTATTACACCGTAATTAGCTCGTAATGCCGAAACTGCTTCCTCCCTAGTTGACCACCTATTTCCAATTTAATTTAACGTATGGCTAGTATATGAAAATAAAGAGCAGTTTTGCTATGTTGTTTTATTCTGGTCTGTTGTCCGCTGTATATATCTGCCATATTAGCAGCATTATCATAGGTTTCATCTCGACAACTTTTAATATTTAATGACAAACTATTCAGTGTTCCCAATATTACTTTTTCGAGATATGCAGCATCATGTTTTTAAATTTGGAAAAATCCAAAAAATCTCTTTCATATCTCCCTCTTTATTAATATACCTCAAAATGTTCGGAATATAATCGACAATAATAGAAAAATATAAAATAGGACTTAGTTGAGAAATTAATTCCTTTTTCACTTCAGTTCCCATCAAATTTATAAATTCATCACAATTAGTATGGGATACTGACATTGCTCCTTCCTATATTACCGTACCTATCCAAATGATTTTTCAAAAATTCGTGAAATTGTGCCAAATATTCAATACGGACGGATGTGAAGTATTTCCTAAACAACAACAAATTTCCTAAAAATTGCAAAAATAAACATTTGTATGCATGTGTAAAAACTACGTATTATAAGTACGTATTATCGAATAAATTATTTTTTAATAGTTAAAAAAAAACAAATCAAGCGAAAACTATTATTTTAAGTTGTAATCAAGACTTGTTTTCTAAAACAAGTGCACTCGTCGAATAGACAAGAGTCTATTCAAAAGGAAAATCATACAGATTTTGAAAATTCTAGGGGAACAAGTAGTTAGGAATGAACATTTTTGATGTAAGTTACATAGTAGCGATACATCAAAAATGTTCATTCCTAACTACCTGTTCCCCTAGAATTTTAAAAATCTGTATGATTTTCCTTTAGAATATACTCTTGTTTACTCAAAACAAGTTTCCGCTAGAGTGTCCGCTTTTTAGGAAAACCATGAAAAATCGGGAAAAATTGATGTGACGCTACTATGTAACTTACATCAAATAAGTCCATTCATACCTGTTGTCCGATAGACATGAACATTTTTACGAGTACAGTTGTTTTAGAAATTAAGGCTTGATTACCACTTAAAATAATAGTTTTCGCTTGATTTGTTTTTTTTTAAATTATAGAAAATAATTTATTCGATAATACGTACTTATAATACGTAGTTATTACGCATACATACAAATGTTTATTTTGTTTTTGCAATTTTTAGGAAATTTGTTGTTGTTTAGTACTTGTTGAAATTTGTTTAATACTTCCCATCCGTATGTAGATACGTGAAGTTTTTCCTAAAAATTTCCTAAGTTTTTTTAGGAATAATATAGTAAATACTTCACGTGAATCAATACGGGATATACAATTACCTTTCATATTAAAACTTGATCCTTCACTGTGTCCTCGAAATGCTAAACACAAACCGGCTAGCAATTTAACTGTAGCTACGACCTTTTTAAAACATCTTTCCAATATTTTTGTTGTGAATCTATTTGAAGAACTAAATCCGAATCAATTTTTCCTGTTAAGGACGATCCTTTTTGTAATGCATAGTTGAAAAATGATCTTGTGATGATTCATGCTCTTTTAATCCTCTATTAATATTTTTCCAGTCATAGTAATCTGTGATAAATGTGGTTTTGAGTTTTGATAAAAGTTTGCAAACATAAATGCACTTGCGGAGTTCTTTTATGCCGTTTGCTTTTTTACAGTAAAAATGGGTTTCTGAAATGCTTCTAAAATAGGATTTATGTCGGTCGACGTATTTTACTTTAAGAAATGTCATATTTTCAAAATAGTACGGTTTATTTAGTATATAATAATTAACCATTTTGTCCGGAAGTAGTAACGGCCATAATGCAATGTCTTTTGGGAAATCAATTCTTCATTTTATTTGCTTTCTGTGTTAACACTTCTTGTTGGTGTGCCTTGTCATTTTCACAGTTTTGTTGATTATCTTTTTCTGTGATTTTATTTGCAATCGGTGATTCTCTCTGAAATACTAGTACCTCTTCTAGGTTTGAATTACTGCAACAGGTTCATTTTCTTTGCTTTATGATTTTGTAAGAAATGCTGTAATCGATTTCTTTTGTCTAGCCGCAATCTTTTCTTGTTCCTGTTTTCGTTTATCTAAACTAAATTATTATTTTTAATCCCACTATAGCACAAAATACCTATGGCCACCGTTAGTAAAAATATGTAAATTTTTTATTTACAACAAAACTTCTCAAAATAATTGTTTTAAAAAATCACACACTCAAATTACAGTTTTTTTTTTGTACAAATATGTAAAAATCAAAAATGAACAAACGAGATTTAGATTTTAATATTTAATTTTTGGTTATGCTAATTGTTTCACAATTAATTTTCGTGGTTGGTTTGGTACTTTACCTAATCTCACTATTTTTTTTTTATAGAAATTACAAGAGAACAATTAGAACAAGTATACAAGTATGACATGGATAAAGAAAAGAACATATCATAACTAAAACAAAAACAAAAATTGATTTACGTAAAAAAACAAATTAGTGAGATGAATTACAGAAAATACCCAGTATGTAGAAAACATAGAATACAAAAATAAAATTCAACCCAAAAAGCGATACCAACAAACAAAAAAATAAATTGCACTTTTTTTCCTGTCAGTTATTTTATTTTTGTTATTGTCGTTTTTTACGTAAATTTTATATGAAAATATGATTGTTGGACCAAATTTGGGGGCCCCAAAAACTTTCGAGGCCTGAAGCGACCGCCTCCATCGCCTGTGCGATAATCCGCCAATGGTAAAAAATAAGTTACCATATATGCCTCTCTTTGCATCATTAAAATTACTGACGCATAGCACAAATTGAAAAACTAAAAAAATCACAGTATAGCTATACTGCATACCATAATAAAATGTGGTACATTCCAATCCTATCTATGCGACATATACTTTTCAAATATTCATTTTTTACTGTCTAATTTTCTTTATATTATGTACTATCAAATCGAAATAAGTTTATTCATCGAATTTGGAAATTCACCCTTATTTAATTTAATTTTCAGCAGGTTCAGCATAAATAATTTTAATATTTTCATTTTATTTTCAAAGGTCAACCCAACTACTAGTGGTGAAGCTCATATCAATATGAAAGATAATGTGGAACACATTCAAATTGGTTCGGTTAAAGGAAAAGTTTATCAATCCTACATCAATTCAACAAATGGCAAATTTATTGTCGGATTTATTATATTCTTGTTCATATTAACCCAAACGATGAAGAGTGGTGTTGACATTTTTGTGTCAATTTGGTATGTTTATATTTTTTTGGTGATATGATTTATACGAGAGTATCTATCTAATTTCTATCTAAACTTTGAATATAAATTTCAACTCTTACTCAAATTCAACATGATAAAGTATCATAAAAAAGTTATGTTGAATTTAAAAATATTGAAAAGAAATTGATTTTTGTCTTAACTGAGATTTTATAATTTTTTTTTTTTTAAAGGGTAAACTGGGAGGAAAAACAAGAATTCAAAAGAGGAAATCAGTCAGATAGTATTATTGAAGGTTTGAAGTTTATATCTTCTTTTTGTAAAGTTTTATTTGTATAGTAATATTGTTTTTGCTGTAATGATTGTGCCCGTAGTATGTTTTATGTAAAACTGTTTTAAGTAGGAGCATACATAATACTATTTTCATAAATTGAGTATGTTTATATAAAATAGACATATTGATCTGTACAAAAGATCAAGCTTTAATTAATAGTATTTGGTTTACTTTTCTTTGCTAGACGTCCGACACTTATATAAAGAAAATGATACACCTAAAGTTAAATTTGAGTCAGTTGGTTTTTGAGAAATAACTTGCATAACGCTTGTTAATTTAGCATTATCACGAATACTTAAAAAAATCATCAATTTCTAAAAATTTTAATATCTCAAAATTCACTCAATTTACTGTATGTCAAGTGTAATACTGCTTAGATCAGTGTAAAGACGACTTCACAGTTCAACTTCTTCGTTCATTCATTCATTCAGTTATTTTATTTTGACGATTCACACTTCTTATGAAATTTTAGAACGAATATATTCCATCTTGTTTAAAATTGGAAAATTTTAACATCATTCATATTATTTGTGGTTAAACATATTGTGATTTGATAAACATATTGTGAGGTTATAAATATAGTGGGATTCAATAAATATATAGTGTGATTTGCTACTTAATATACAATTAGTTGCAATAAAATATTCAATATATTGTTTATTTGTTATTATACATATTATTTCCGCGTCAAACAATATTTTTCAAAACAAATGGCTTGGCTTTGTATCTTTCTCTTTTTATTTTTATTGTGCTTTTTCTTTTACTCGATGTTCGTTCAAACAAAAATATAAAATTAAACTCTTGAGAAAATTTACCTAAGAAAGTCACATGACTCTTTTGAGCTATACAATTGGTTGAAAAAATTGTTTGAATGAATGAATGAACGAAGAGATTGAACTGTAAAGTCGCCTTAAATTAAGAATCTGAAAATAAATATATAGGATTTATAAAAAAAAAAAATAGAATCTTTGTAGAAGTTCTCCGTTTGATTGAAAAGCTTATGATTTTGTTAATGGACATTTTAGAATCATACATTTTTCAATTAAAATTTATATTTAGAAATTTTTCGATTGAAATTTTATATAAATATATTAAAACTCGTGTTTGAGAGTAAAGTCTATATTCCATTATGAAAAATTGTTGTACAACAAATTTTTATTGGAGAACCAGTACGAGACAAAAAAAAATTATGTATAGTTTCGTTGGATGAGTTCGCCAACTTTTCCAACATAATTTTGTTAGCAAAATCAAAAGGAGAAATGTAAATGTAGGAGAAATGTTGTTATAAGTTGCTATACAAAAGTATCGAGTAGAGTATTTTTTATGACAACATTTAATACTTATAATTTTTTTTTTTAAAGAAATGTAATAAATTACATGTATTCTCGTAAAGATTACAGCATAAATATAATGATTGTGCTAAATTTATCTACCAAATGTAACTAAAATTTATAACAAAAATTTGTTGTACAACCATTTTTCATAATGAAATAGAGACTTTAAGCAGCTCACACGAAAACAGGAGGTCAGAACTTCGTCGATTCTACCTCCTGGTAGATCTGTCTTCATAAAATTATTTATTAATCATAACCTATAATAATGTTTAAAAAGTATTTACATATTATTTGAAAGAAACTTAAGGATCATTCCATATGGAATCGTACATGAGCTGGACTCGATGTCTCAAAAATTGTTCGAACTGAATTTATTCGATTTATAAGTAAAAAAAAAATTGTGGAAGAAATTGTTTTCCTCTCTCTCACTCTCGAGTTACACTCTCTTAAAGTTTTCACATTTTCAAGTAGTTTTGGGTACATGTGTTACGTTTTTTTTTATTTATATTTTCGGAACGGTTTGACCGATTTTGGGTTTCTCAACGGTAGAAATAAGCTCTAAAAGCTAGAAGAATATAGAAAATCATAAAATTATTAGTTTTTAATAATTTTTAATTTGAAAAGTTTAGTGATTCCTTGAATCTGTATTTCTTGTTACCTCGATAAAAAAAAAAGAAATTTTTCTAAATTTTCTAAACTACCGTTAAATCACTTGTAAATAATGACACTTTATTCTGTGAAAAATTCAGCTTGTCACTAGAACATAAATTTTGAAATACAGGCCTTTGAAATCAATAGTTTATATTTCTTCCTACTCAAATTGTCTTTAAATTTTGTTAGTGCCATTTTTGCAAACAATAATTCAAATATTTAACAATAGATAATACAAGTTATAAATAGTTTTTGGCAAAATCGCAAATAATAACGTATTTACTCTGGCAAATGTTTTACTTTCTTTCTCGAAGATACTCAGATTGTCGTTTAGCAGTGAAACTGTATAACTTCAATTTAACTAAAAATCCTCTTAGAATTTCAAGAAATTCTTCCGTTGACTTTATAATTTCTTCGAGGCTGCACAGATCTTGTTGTGTCCACATATGGCATCTTATTTCCTCCGTACCCTGTTCGCTCAATTTTTGTTGGACCTCCGCTATGAAATCATTAAGCTTTGTATTGCCATATATTTGAGCAGCAATCATAATTTTCAACATTACACATTAAATATTTTAAAACTGCTTTGGAATCGCTTGGTTGCACTACATTGGAGACAAATGAGTACATTAAATTTGAATTTTGATGTGAAATGCAAAAGCATACTGAATGTGTCCCTGAAGCAGCTGGCAAAACGCATTCTCTTGGTCGTTCATTTTCATTTTGTTTTTTGTATTTATGGTATGCTTCCTGTAGGTTCAGCAACTTCAACCTCATAGTTTTTAATAACTTTTATTGCGCCTTCACTGACGCTCACTGTATCTTTCATGCCCGGTAATATTCGGCTTGTGGTAATAATATTTCAAAATTCTACCTTTTACATCGTCTGAAAATGGATTACCCGTAATAAGATCTGGGTAACTATAATGTCCTTTGGCAGCAACTAGCTGTTTCACTTGCCTGCTTGTGTATCTGCTTACTCCAAATTCTTCTTCTATACGTGTTTGACTCCAACTAGCTGGCAAAGTGGGTAGTAAGTACATTCTTTGTTTTTGTTTTGTTTCCTTTTTGAATGCTTCTTTTAAATTGGAAATCCAGGAATCCAATTCGTTTTTAATAAAACTGATGCCAGAGGAACTTGAATTGCTTGGATGTGGAATTTGAATTGCATTATTCAAAATTGAAGATACCCTTTGAATTATTTCCTCTCCATATGTTTTACTCCTTAATTTTAACTAAATATTAAAATATCAATAAAAGATTTTCATAGGTCTCAAAAGTTTTATATTTAGAAAATTCCGAAAACAGATAAGTTTTAGTATATAAAATATTGAGTTTAAATAACTGTACCTCAAAATTTTTGTTCAAGTGTCAAGCTGAATTTTTTACAGAATAAAGTGTCATTATTTAAAAATGATTTAACGGTAATTCAAAATTTGCTTTTTTTGTTATCGAGGTAACAAGAAATACAGATTCAAATAATCGTACTACTTTTAAAATTAAAAATTATTAAAAACTAATAATTTCATGATTTTCTATATTCTTCTAGCTTTAAGAAACCGTTAAGAAACCCAAAATCAGCCAAACCGTTCCGAAAATATGATCAAAAACGTAATACATGTATCCAAAACTCCTTGAAATGTAAAAACTTAAAGAGATTGTTACTCGAGAGTGAGAGAGAGGAAAACAAATTCTTCTATATTTTTAAAAAAAATTATAAATCGAATAAATATAGTTCGAGCAATTTTTGAGACATCGACTCCCAAATTGCCATTTTTATGTACGATTTCATATGGAATGATCCTTAAGAACATTCATCAAATGTTAATCAGTTAAAAGTTAACTTAACTAAACTTTTTTTTGGTCATTTCGTTTAACTCTTCTAATTTTAGGATGTCATAAATAACAATCTTATCGAATCTTTCGCCTTCTGCTTCATAAACTATAGGATGAATATCGCCTTATATTGGTTCTTAATTGTCGAAGGCATAAATGTAGTAACCATCTCTTTGGTGACAGGTTGTAAAATTGAGGTGGTTTTGGGTGATAAAAACGCCACTTGAATATCGATTGACTTGCGGGTTATCTTGCGGAACAGGTATCGCACCAATCCTTGTGTGTTCTGCTTTTTAATTTAATTTATATACCGCAAATTTGCTTTTATTACAACCATTCAACTAGTGTGGATTTAATGATTGATTTACAGACATGGGGATAGTCTTAAAATAACCAGTAGCCATTACTCCATAAAAGCAATGTTATCCAATCTTTAGAAACATTTTTTTAATTTTACGCCGCAATGATGCAAAATTACGCTGTGGAGGTACCACACTGTAGAAGAATTAACTGTATATATATATATATATATATATATATATATATATATATATATATATATATATATATATATATATATATATATATATATATATATATCGCATTCCGTGCGAAATCAGACAAAAAATACTTTTACGGGGGCAAGGTGCGCAATTATTTTGAAATTTGGGGGAATGGTTAGTCTGGATAAAAAAAAATATAATTTGAGTAAAAACTCGGTAGGTTCAAAATAAGCGGAGTTCCATTATAATAGGGCGATATTCAACATTTCAGTACAATTACCAATTATAAACTACAAAATTCATGTTTTGCTTTAGGTGTACAGTTTTTTCAATAAAGTTAATTTATTTTCAAGTTATTTTAATTGAAAGTCGTAAAACTATCACAATTGGAAAATCGACGCGCTGCGATGTGGTTGTTACCAATGGGAACAAAGCAATGGTAATCGTGAGTTCCTCTGATGGCTTTTACTGCATCAAATTTGTTTGCTAGTAATCGTGTCACCTTTCTGTAGATTTATACAAAACCTAAAAGTAATCTTTGATTCATTTTTTGTAGCCCAATCGAGAAGTTATTGCGCTGTCGTTATTTGATCAGCGTATTGTCGCTGAAGGGTGGCTTTCGTCGCGTTACGTTTGAAGGAACCTCCAATTCCATTGCAAGAAACTTTTTATGTGAGTTGTTTCAAAGGAGCGTCATTCAGTATCAAGACCATTTTATGTATTGACAAAGTTGGTAGAAGTTCTTTTCGTTTTTGTAACAAAAAGCTCCATCGGAAAAAAAATTATTTTCTATATGGTGCTTAATCGTTCAATCGGGAATTTAAATAGCTCCTGATGAAATGGATGTGTATCAGCTTTCCAGACGGCAGGTGTTACACATTTTCATTATATCAGGTACGAAGGTAATATTTAGACTCGCTGTCATATCAACAATATATCGTGTCACTGGCCGAGTTTGTATAAAATTGGTTTTACTATGTCTGTTTTATAACAGAACTCCACTTATTTTATAACGGAACTCCACTTATTTTGAACTTACCGAGTTTTTACTCAAATTATATTTTTTTTTATCTAGACTAACCATCTCCCCAAATTTCACAATAATTGCGCCCCTTCGTACGGGTATCTGATTTCGCGTGGAATGGCTATATATATATATATATATTTTATTATATGTGTCGACGGTTACACTACGGTTAGTTCATCTCATTCGATCACGCCACATATTAGAATTAGCATAATACCGTATTCAATACTTAATCTATTGATTTAAAAAATGCATTTAAATCTAATTTTATTTACAGATAACAATAATTCATTTTGGAATGTACGAGAAAATTATATTTACGTATATTCGCTGCTTATGGCAATATTAATTTATGCAACATTAAATCGTTCGTTTTCATTTTATCGTATATGTTTGAGAGCATCTAAAAATTTGCATAATAAACTTTTTTTTGGCATCATCAAAACAAATATGTTATTCTTCAATCAAAATACATCGGGCCGTATTTTAAATCGTTTCTCAAAGGATATTGGTTCGATTGATACATCGCTACCCACTGTACTGGTCGATTGTATTATAGTGAGTATTTTACTAATGATTATTTAATTTAAATTATTAATTTTAATTTGTCTTCTTCATCTGACACCTTTATTTATTTTTCCATTAATATATCAAATGAAATAGACGATTTTAGAAACCAACGACTATATATCGAACAACAAATCATTTAGTTTTGATTTATATTCTATAGAATCGAAAAAACTGTTTTGAATTTACAAGTAGTTAATGATCCAATATGTAAGCGGTGGTGCACGCACTGACAGCCAAAAAAATAATAATATCAACCAAATAAAAAATGGATACCATTTGGATAGCAGATATAATATATTTGGTGACCCCGACGTCCGTTTTTACGGCCAAAATATTGTAACCACGTGGTTTACATAAGCACGCAACTCGCAGCTTATATTTTGCTTCAGTTTTTTTTTGTTGTTGTGATTTTTTTTTGTAAATTGTGCTTCGATTTAGACAAAATGTCTTTAAGTGATAGTGAAACGAAAGATCAGGGAGTGGCTAACATCTCTGCTACTAACATACGTCTCCCAGAATTCTGGATAACTAATCCGGAATTCTGGTTTAAGACAATTGAGATTCTGTTTGACGCGAACAAAGTCATAATTAAAAGTTCGCACAGGCGATCAGTTGTTTGTCGCCCCAACAAGCGGTGATGATAGACGACGTTCTGCAGGAACCTCCTGCAAACGGTAGGTACAACTACCTAAAAACTGTCCTGATCGAGCGGACAACGCTCTCAGACAGGAAGAATCTGGAAGCGCTGCTAGAGAAGACAGAGATGGGCGACCAACGTCCATCTGAAGTCTTACGGCGAATTAAAAAACTGGCCACCGGCCGATTTAATGCGCCACTTATCAGCTGTGGATCAGGAAACTACCTGAATTTATTCAGATAGCACTGATACCATAGCAAAATAAGGAAGTAGACGCTTTGGCCAGCATAGCCGACCGGCTACACGAGGCAATGCCATCCGCACACTTGGTGGGTGCTGTTAACTACGTGTCACGGTCACGTGACCAAAATAATTCTGACCATGTGCCAACTAGGTATCATGGAAATACTACGACAATTTCAAATAGACGCCGAGTCCGCCAGCAATCAGCTTGGTGTTACTACCACACACGTTTTGAGAACGAAGCCGAGTGTTGTAAAAGACCCCGTGATTTCCCAAATCCACAGGTAAAAACAACCGGGAAACGCAGTTTCCCTGATAAAAAGGTAATTTTGAGAAATAACAATTCCCCAAACTAGTAGGTCTTTCGGTTGGCGCGGCTGACCATAGACCTAATTATACTAGCCGCCTTTTTATAAAGGACTATCAGAACAAACTCACGATTTTGATAGACACTGGCGCTGACATAAGCGTCATCCCCTATACAACATGTATAAATCACAGAACTCAAGTCAACACCGATTTAGTTCTGTCAGCCACCATTAATACCTACGGGAGCAAATTGCTGCAAGTAGATATTGGTCTAAGACGGAACTTTTCGCATGCATTCACGAACGCAAACGTGAATCGCGCTATCATTGGTGCCGACTTTCTTAAGAAATACAGCTTACTAGTCCACCTTAAGAATAGGAAGCTGATTGATCCAGTCACGCAACTGTCTATCAATTTGTAACAGACACAAGCAAACATACCTTCGCCCAGGAACTTCCTGATTGACAACGGGTATGGCAAGCTATTAAAGAAGTTTCCTTCCCTAACAGCTCCGCCGAATCACAACGCGCCCGTTAAGCATAATGTAGTACACCAAATAGTGACTACAGGACATCTACCGGTGTCCAGACCAAGAAGATTGGATCCAATCCGACACAAAGCGGCCACAACGGAAAGCCAACACATGATACAACTGGGAATATGTAGGACCACCGGCATCACCAGTATCATGTCCACTTCACTTGGTCAAAAAGAAGAACCAAGATTGGAGCCCATGTGGGGACTACCGCAGGTTGAACATGGTAACGGTACCTGACCGCTACCCAATTCTCCACATCCAGAACTTCTCCATGAACTGACAAGGTTGCAAGATATTCTCGAAGATCGACTTGGTCCGAGCTTATCATCTTATCCCAGTCGCAACTGAGGATATTCACAAGACGGCAATCACTACTCCATTTGGGTAATTCGAGTTTACTCGAATGCCATTTGGACTACGCAATGCCACACAATCGTTCCAAAGGTTCATCAACGAGATCGTCAAGGATCTCGACTTTGTATTCGTCTACATTGATGACATCCTTTTAGCCTCAACATATAATTAACATAATTATATGTTTACATCATTGCACAACATCCGATTCGAAATAATTAAAATAACGACACGACACCACCGTCGTTATACCGCACAAAATTTAAACCGTTCACGAATATGGACATGCGGCCAGTCGCTAAGAAAACTGGTAACTTTTGAACGATGGCCAAAAAGTGAAAGGATTTCCCCTAGTGTAGTAAAATGCACATTAATAAAATTTGGTTTTAATAAGCAAAACAGTAGATTATCGCATGTACAGGAAATTACTTGACAGATGGTCTAAATTCCAATGAATTGATTGAAACTGCATATTTTAAATAAAATATAAATAGTATACTGCTACACTAACATAATACATTTTTGTATTAAGCCCACACATATTAATTCCTATTTCCAATAATATAAATAATACTTAAAGTTTCAAATTGGTAAGAATTAACTACTATTTACTTTTAATAATAAAGGTTGTCCCAAAATTAACACAAGATTTGAATTAAATAAAAAATACAGTTTTTCGATTGTTATTTTTTAATTGAATCATAAAGTACATATAGGATAGGGTTATTTATGGAATTACACATCGGGCAAATGGCCTTTACGGCTTTGCTGGTACATACGCACTCTTTTGTCGAAATTTTTCATGACTATTCTGCATAAATGTGATTGAATTTTGTTGATGCAGCGTTTAGATTCATCCACGAGTGGTTGTGGCCTTGTTGCGACAGATATTTGACTTCAAATAACTCTCTAAAAAAGAATCTAATGGTGTTAAAACAAAATCTAATGATCTAAAGGGCCAATTCTGATCACTGAAACGAAAGATACACGACCAAGAAATGTCTCATGCAGTAATTGAATTGTTTCGCGGGCTCTATGGCATGTGGCATCGTCTTGTTGAAACCACATATTGGCCACATCAATGTTATCCAATTTCGGCAGAAACAAAATATGTGCTATCATGTAGCAATATCGAGCATCAGTACCAGTGACTACTTGACCAGCCACATTTTCAAAAAAGTATGTCCAATGATGCCTCCAGCCCAAAATCCACACCAAACCCACATCAACGAACTCCCATCGGTGTGCATGCATGGCCTTCAGTTGTTGTATTAATTGAATTTTGTAAACATGGAGACACAGATCTTTTGTGAGTATACGCGGTAGAGAGCTTCTTGAAATTTGCAATTCTTGTCCACGACGCCGAATTGATGTTCTGGAATTTTCACCAACACTCTTACTAACTGCTTCGATATTGACATTATAAGAACGGCTTGTTTTGGACGACTAGTGTGTTTAGCGACAACTGATCCAGTCTCCTTGAATTTTTCAATTAATCTCTTCACAGTTGACGAAGTTAAAACACTATTCCGACCATATTTTGTATTAAATTTTCGAACTGTGGCCGCCAAACTTCATGTTGTTGTATCGTGCAACGCTCCATTTTTACTACTCTAAACTCTCAGCAGTCAAATTGTTTATTTTAGGGTTGCCAAAAATGTACAGCACAAATGGCGGCAAATTCAAATATTGCGTTAATTTTGGGACACCCTTTTCAAACCTGATTCTTTATAATCTCTTTAACGTATAGTCACTATTCAATTTCATAATTATACACAAATAAAATTTGTAATCAAATGTTGCCACTTATTTTGTTTTTCCTAAGACATAACATGCCAGATCAGTAAAACGTTTCATTAAAATTTACATCATTTTTATTTTTATTTTTAGTTTTTCTTGGAACTGATTGGCATACTAATAGTTGTATCGATTTTAAATTATTGGCTTTTAATACCAACTGTTATAATGTTCATTATATTTTATGTACTACGCCACGTATTTCTTAGCACCGCACGAAATATTAAACGTGTTGAAGCAATAAGTACGCCAATTAGATTTTAATTTGATTTTTTTTAAGACTTTTGTACATATTTTTTATGACTTTAGCACGTAGTCCAATATTTTCACATGTGACAGCTACATTACAAGGATTATCTACCATTCGTTCCATGAATGCGGAAACATTTCTAAAAAATGAATTCTACATAAGTTTAGATTTAAATACGACAGCATCGTTTTTATTTTTAGCGACGACCCGAGGATTTGCATTTTGGTTGGATACTGTATGTTTATTGTACATATCTGTAGTGATATTAAGTTTTTTTAGTTTGGGGAATAGTAAGAAAATTTTAATTTTTTTTCGAGTATTAAATAGTTGTATGTTAATTTACATTTTTACTTCCCAATTTTAGATGTACTGGGCGGAAATGTTGGTTTGGCTGTAACTCAAGTTTTATCTATGATTGGAATGTGTAATTGGGGATTACGACAAACAGCTGAGCTAGAAAACCAAA
Source organism: Tipula confusa (assembly GCA_963556175.1). Lineage (NCBI taxonomy): Eukaryota > Metazoa > Arthropoda > Insecta > Diptera > Tipulidae > Tipula > Tipula confusa. The sequence goes on along the minus strand of OY744475.1, from coordinate 162,227,041 downwards.
TGACATCAGTTGAAAGAGTATTGGAATATATTGAGTTACCGAAAGAAGTAGAATCACCATTAGGCTCGATAAATCCGTTGCAACAGTGGCCAACACATGGTGAAATTATTTTTAAAAATCTGTCACTATTTTATATCACAGAAAATGAAATGATTTTAAATAATTTAAATTTTATTGTTAACTCAAAAGTATATATAGTTTTTTTTTTAAATTTTAAAAACTAACACACAACTATATAAATATATAATTTCAGGAAAAAGTGGGAATTGTCGGTAGAACAGGTGCAGGAAAATCATCAATAATTCAAGCTCTGTTCCGTTTAGCTAATTTACAGGGACAAATACTTATCGATAACATAGACACGACTACGATTAGTTTAAAGGATTTACGTAGTAAAATATCGATCATTCCTCAAGATCCAATTTTATTTTCCGGTACGCTACGCTATAATATTGACCCGTTAAAACTGGAAAACGATAATAAATTATGGAATGTCTTAGAACAGGTAACATAATTTATGCAATATTGTTAATACACGAAAACTCTGATACGGTTTCACAAAAATGCAAGTTAACAGCCGGTACATATAATCCAAAATGGCCTGAAATTACGGATAGCTTGGAACAATGCCAGACAGCAGAATTTCGGCCGGATTTAGTGGCATAAATGGTTAATTTAAATCATAATGAACTTTTGAACTATTTTCTGGGTTTTGAAATTTCCGATTTTTACCATAAAATTCTTAGTTTTGCTGGGCTTCAATTTTGATGGGCTTCATATATCATATATTTTCTGGGATTTGAAAATTTTCAATTTGTGTCATAAATTTAAATTTTTCAATTTTGATGAACTTATCATCATGAATTTTCAGGGTCTAGGAAATTTTCGAATTGTGCCGTAAATTTTTCTGTTTCGATGGGCTTACCATCATATTTTTTTCTGGGTTTTGGAAGTTTCCGATTGGTGCTCTAAATTTCTCAGTATGATGGGCTTCCCATCCTGTATTATCTGGGTCTTGGAAATTTTCGGTTTGTGCAATAGTTTCTCAATTTTGATGGGCTTACTATCATGTATTTTCTGAGTTTTGGATATTTTGGATTTGGGCCGCAATTTCTCAATTTTGTGGAGCTTACCATTATGAATGTTCTGGATTTAATAAATGATTGCGATTAGTGCCATCAATTGTTTTAGTTTTGATAGGCTAACCATTATAATTTTCTGATTATGAAAACTTCTGCATTGACTGCATTAGTGCTTGTAATTGCATTTAAAAAACGTGGCCGTTCTCATGTTCAATACTTTTAATTATAAAAGAACATGATAATCCAAAGAACGCAGTGGCCTATCGTTTACCGGTTAACGCTTACCTTAAACAGATTTTTTTACATGCACATATTTAACCTTTGTTTAAATATTTAGCCAGAGCCTCCCATATAACAGAGTCGCAATGATCAGATAAATTTTCATACATTTTACGATATTCCATAAGAACACATGTAAAATATGTTTTTTTTGATTCGCATTTTCGGATTGAAAGTCATTCATAACCTCAATTTTTTTATATCTATATTTAACCCAAATCTTTATATATCATAAATAATTCTCAATCAATTTAGTGAATATAAGTAATTATATCAATATTTTTAAATTAAAATGACATGGATTTCATTTTTTTTTATAATTTTCTACGTATGCATATGAGAAATTTTGGGGAACCGCTCAGAACTGGACATTTTAAAACTGGATATTTCAAAATAGGATATTTCAATACGAAATAAGGTACAAAACGAGATAAGGTACAAAACTGGATATTTCAAAATTGGATATTTCAATATGAGATAAGGTACAAACCGAGATATGGTACAAAACTGGATATTTCAAAATTGGATAATTCAAAGCGAGATAAGGTACAAAACGAGATATGGCACAAAACTGGATATTTCAAAATTGGATAATTCAAAACGATATGGTACAAAACGAGATATGGTACAACACTGGATATTTCAAAACAGGATATTTCGACATGTGATTTAAACTTAAAATGATTTTTTAGGAAAGTTCTGGGATATGGCCAATTAGGGAGGAACTAGGCGAGTTCTTAACCGATTATGATGAAATTCTATATGTAGGGTGGGAATGGGATTTTAAATTTTTTGGGAAAGTTCTGGGATATGGCCAATTAGGAAGGAACTCGGTGAATTCTTAACCGACTATGATGAAATTCTATACGTAGGATGGGAATGGGATTTCAAAATGAATTTTGGATATATTCTGAAATATGGCCAATTAGGAACAAACTCGGTGAGTTTTTAACCGATTATGATGAAATTCTATATGTAGGATTGAAAGGGGATTTTAAAATGATTTTTTGGAAAAGTTCTGGAATATGGTTAATTAGGAAGGAACTCGGCGTGTTCTTAACCGATTATGATGAAATTCAATATGTAGGATGAAAATGTTGATGAAAATTTATTAATTTTTCTCACATAGATTCTCTAAAGGTACAAAAACCTTATCTTGTTTTAAAATATCTAGTTTTGAATTATCCTGTTTCGTCAAATCCATTTGTAAAATATCCAGTTTCGACCTGTACCCGAAATTTTGGTAGAATATAGTAATAAATGCAATAGAAATAATGAAATATCGATGACGTATGATATTTCGATCATCCACAAAGAGTTTGTTTCTGTAATTTAGTAAGTTTGTTTTTTTGTTTTTTTTTTTAAATTTTCATGTTTTGCGCGTTACGGACTATAGTTGTGTTTGTAAATAAAGGATTTTTATGACCCTTATATTAAAAAATTAATTAAAGATATATAAAACGGATTTTATTGATCAAATTTTTCATAATTCATAATTTAACTATTACTTTGAATGTTAGTGCGTTTAAAATTAATTTTTACACCGATTTTCATGTTTGAAATAAGTTTTAAACACAACACTTTTTTTCATATGATTTGAATGAAAAGTAGAGTTTTTTTCGTCTTTTTACCTCCTCTATTTTAAGTTCGATTTTGTTAATTGCGGCTTTGTATATATGGGAGGCTTTGATTTAGCCAAGCGATTTTGGTATAAATCAGTTTGATCAGATTGCCTTGAATTTTTTGTCATGAATTAATCAAAATTACAAACGATGTATTTGATATAAAACGGTTAACTCGATCGAATCTGAGCGTTTAATTGTTTTAATAAAATTTTATTTATAATAATTTCGGTGATTTTGTTGATTTGTGGATTTATGTTGAATTGTCGGTGTTCAAAGTACTAATTATTTATAAATTAATTTATTATTATATATATTATTATGTTTTTATATTTTTATATACATATTTATATGTTGATATTTTTATATTTTATATCTTTATACCTTTATACCTTAAAATTTTAGCAACAACGGAATGAATTAATTATGTAATTAATTTGTAAATTTGAGGGGAAAACTAGTCCATTGTATTACAGCCCATGCTTAATGCATGGCCGTACATTCTAAGTCAATACATCAATCAAAGATGAAATAATTAAAATTACATACGAAAGTTAACTAAGCGTTAGTTAACCGGCTGTTTACTTGTATTTTTGTAAAACCGGGCATAAAAGTTCTAAAAACTTCGGTTATCAGTATAACACTAAGTGACCATAATAGGCTTATTTTTTATTATTGAACAACAGAATATAGCCTAAAAACAGTGCAACTCCTTAAAATAAATATATTATGTCCAATATAAATAAAAACAAATATAAGACCTAATCCTAAAATTATAACAGCTGAACACCATTTCATTAATGACTGTATCTTTAAACCTTTGTGATTGCTTATATTGTATGGGTCAGAAATAGTCTGTAGAAACCAGTTAATATTATTACATTCGCCAGTGGTGCCACGCAAATTTAATACATTTTTTTTTTAAATTAATGTTTATTTGAATTATCATGAGAGTAAAATTTAATCAGATAACAAAGCAAAAAAATAAAAAAAAACCCAACCTGAAAATGTGAAACTTAGAATCCAATTAAGTTTATAATACATACTCTAATAATTTAATATTTAATTCATAACAACGTAAAGTTGACATTGTGTTGGCACTACAGTTGTTAATACGAGTATATTATACGAGTTTACGACAAACAGCTAATTTCTTTTTTATTGATTTGTTTTTATACAAGTTACATGGAAAATAGAAAATGGAAAATTATTGTTGATCAATTATTATTATAAAATTTTACATTTTATTTTATCCACTAACAGGTGGAATTAGGCGAAATGATAAGGACATTACCAGGTGGTTTAGACGCAAAAGTTGCCGACGGTGGTAGTAATTTTAGTATGGGTGAACGACAATTAATATGTCTGGCACGTGCCATTCTACGCAACAATAAAATTTTATTGCTAGACGAAGCAACGGCCAATGTTGATCCACAGTAAGTTTACACAAACGAATATTTTAATTGCAAAATAATTGACATGAATTAACGGTTTTTGTTTATACCATAAGAACTGATAAGCTAATACAAAATACGATTAAGGAAGGTTTTTCGGATTGCACAATATTAACAATAGCACATCGATTACACACTGTAATCGACTATGACAAAATATTAGTTATGGACGGCGGGAAATTAGTCGAATACGATTATCCCTATAAACTTTTACAGCAAAAAACAAGTTATTTTCATAACCTTGTTAGGCAAACGGGAAATGATAATTTTGATTTACTATTGGAAATTGCTAAACAAGTAAATATTTACATTCCGCAAATTTTGATGTAACTAATAATTTTTTTTTTTAATTTTTAGACCTATAACCAAAAACATTTCAACTTTGCCGCTTAATTAATCGATGTTTGGCTGCTATTATAGTACTCTATATAACATCTTGTAAAAATGTGATATTATAATGTTCTTAATAATAATACTGTTTACACTTAAGTAAATAAGAGAAAATTAGTTTCGACTTTTATTTTAAGTTATGTATTTTTGAGACGGGGAAGAGGGAGACAGAGGAAACCATAATTTCCGCTTAAATAGTTTTAATGATAAAATAATAACAGTAGCAAGAAAAGCAATTATAAAAGTTTATAACAAATAATATTAATTGGGAAATACGAAAATTATTTTAATTTTTACGGATTGCAAAATGTAAAAAAAAAGTTAAGAAGATTCAATGATTTACACCATTTGGAATTAGATAGTCTTCGCGAATAATTTATACACTCACTGATATTAAATGGAATATTATGGTTTAAATATCATCGTTATGAAAATAAAGTTGAAAGTGGCAATATACATGGCTCGGATTTTTAGGATCTTTAGTTCTATGATTCTAATAATCAAATAAATGGTGCATACACGGTTCAGGTTGCATGACAGTTTATTAATTAACCAACAAAAACATGCCAAAAATAAGATCTGTGATGAAGAAACCGAAAATACATCCAACATTTTCAAAATCCACAAATCGAAAACTACCAAAATCCAGTAGAACCTCTTCTACTTTTTTCGCCTTCTTTACAACTAAGCTAAATGTAAATGGATGATTTTGTAGGTAGTTTGGGATTAAGTATCAGGTGGCACAACAATGCAGATAAAAGCAACATTATTAGTTATTTTAAATTTGATAGTTTCAGAAAATTACACTTAGTCAAATACTTTAACAGTGCTCTGCTAATCCAATTCTATAAATTTAATTAGAAATTCTTAAGCACACTCAAAGGCTCTTAATCAAAAATGGTTTTATTTATTCCCAAACTATTATTATTTATTGAAACTAGTTTTAATTTATTGAAACTAGTCTTTACAAACTAACCATCAGTTTCACCATCAGGGTGCATTAATATCAGCACCATCAGGGTGCATTAATATACTCCGAAGTACCTTATTCTGGAAGTTTTGTATAGGTTTGATATTAGCATTTTTAGTACAGCCCCAAAGCTGAATACCATATAGCCAGGCCGGTTTTAGGATTTGATTGTAAATCAATATTTTGTTATCTGTGCTTAATTTTGACCTTCGTCCAATTAGCCAGTACAATTGTCTTTATTTAAGATCAAGCTCCTTTCTTTTCTTCTTCACATGCTCTTTCCATTTGAGCTTAACGTCCAGTGTCATACTCAAGTATTTGGCGGAGTTCTCGTATGGCACCATGACATCGTTTATAGTGATTGGCGGCGGATTCACCAATAGTTTGTTCGTAAAGTTGGCATGCGCAGATTTTAATTCATTTAGTTTGATTTTCCATCGCTTGGTCTACTGGTGAATTTCTTCATTTGCATATTGGAGTTTATTCGCCGCCTCTTCGACAGTTTGCGCTGCTGCTAGTTTAGCGGTGTCGTCAGCAAACGTTGCTATGCATGATCGGACTGTGGTATATCACTTGTAGATAAAGGAGATATAGGAGTGGGCCCAGAACACTACCTTGTGGGACTCCTGCTCTTACCTCCCTCAGTTCAGAATACTCATCTTCTTGTTTTACTCTGAAAAGTCGTTCAGATAAGTACGACTCCAGAAGGTCAACATATGGTCCCGGAAGCATAACTTTTAGTTTATGTATTAATCCCTCATGCCATACCTTATCGAAAGCAGCTGCCACGTCCAGAAACAAGGTAGAATAAATTTGATTGTCTTCTAACGCCTTTTCTATAAGTTCTGTAATTCTGTGAACCTGGTCAATTATTGAATGTTTACATCTGAACCCAAATTGGTGATCCGGTATTAGGTTTCTATTTTCTATTATTGGTGTAATTCTTCTCAGAAGAAGTCTCTCTATTAGCTTTGAGATGATAGGAAGCAGGGTTATCGGACGATATGATTGAGCTTTATTTGGCGGTTTACCTGGTTTCAGTAGCATAATAACTTCTGCAACTTTCCAGGCAAAAGGAACACGCCATAATCTAATAACTGCATTAAACAAATGGGTTAGTTGAACAATAGCTTTCTTTGGTTGTTGCTTTAGAATTTCTACTGTTAAAAGATCATATCCATAGGAACCTTTTCGGTCTTCAGATTGAATTTCATTTCCCTATTAACTTCTGTCTGGGTTATTAGAGGTATTCTGCCCCCATAGTCGTTGCTTCCATTTTCGATTATAATATCCGATTCGGTCTCATTCGGTTGGAAAATACCAGCCAGGTGATCAGCAAACACTTTTGATTTGTTAACCCTGGCCCACGTTTCATCACTTCGCTTAATAGGAGGGATCTGCATGATTGGGATTTTCATTCTTTTGGTTGTTGTGAGTATTCTGTATTTTCATCAGCCGTCAACTTTCCAAGAATGAAGAAAACGATTTTTCATTAAGCTTCTGAATTTCTCGCTTAAGCTGCTGTGATTTGTTGTTTAGGATCATCTTGTCAGATAGACTCCTCGTTTGTTGCCATTTTTTCTAGCTTTCCTTTTTTCTAAGACCAGGTTCCTAATTTTTCTTGGGTAGCTTTTACCAGTAGTTTTGGATGCTGTTTCTTTATTGTTATTCCACGCGGATAATTGAATGATATTTGTGAAGTTTCCAACCTTTTCCTCTAGCTCCGTTACTCGTTAATCGTGTTTGTAGGTTAATATTGCTTTCTAATTCAAATCTGAAGCTAACCCAGCCAGTTGTTTTATGGACAAGAGTTGGTTTTGTTTCCTTCCTAATTATCTTGTCGCTTATGGGAAGTATCACTGCAGAATGATCAGAGACCTCTACTTCAAATAAAATTGTATGAAACTTGTTTTGATATAAAGAAATCCAGTAGATCAGGAGTTTTAACTGCGCGTCCGTAGGGCCAATATGTCGGCTTGCCAGTGGAATGTATGTTACATCCCATTTCATTTATTGCATTTTTAGTTCGTTACCTTTGGTTGTTGTAAGCCTAGATCCAAAGTCAACATGTTTTGCATTAAAATCACCTCCTAATATAAATCTACCGTTGAAATGTTGTAGGATATTCAAGTAGTTTGATTTCTTCAGGTTGTATCTAGGTGGAAAATATACCGCTCCTATCTGAAGACGTTTGGTAGATGTAATTTTTACTACGGTAAGCTGGGTTTCAAGTGATTGATAATGCTGGCATTCATGTTGTTTAATATAGTTTTTTATTATAAGAGGTTCCACCTCTTGCTTGGTTATCTGGATGAATTGTTTCGTAAAGTTGGTAACGCAGATTTTTTAAGTAGGATTGTCTTGTTGAGTGGCTCTCAGATATCAGACACACATCGATATTTTTCATTTTTAAAAAGGCTTCAATGTGGGGTTCATGTTTTTATTTTTAATACCGTTAGCATTCCATGTAGTAATCCTCAATTTTTCTTGGTACATCATTTTGGGAGAAATAATTAGAATAATAAAGCAGAATTGCCCAGGTCCGATCTTTGTAGCCTTTCAGAAAGGTTGCTTATGGCATTCGAAACATTCTGCATCATTTCCATCAGAGTATTCGAATGTGTAGGGTTCAACACTGATCCTGAGCTGACCTTTCCTGTCGCAGCCACCTGATATACCACCTCTGACATGATGACTAAAGGATTCTGTTGGTTGACTCTTTTGTAAACTCATTGGTTTATTTTGATTATTTCTTCTTTTTTGAAGATATTTCGGTACCAAACATCCTCGGTAGCTTGCAGGGTGGGCCTGTGCACAGTTTTACAAAAAGATGAGATCAGTTAATGAACACTGTATATATATATATAACTTAAGACTATATAACTTAAGCCTTACTTTAAAACAAAAATACAAAACTTACTGGTAATTTCAGCAGGAACCGTATATCTACTTCATACAATAACTTTCACTCGACTGTCAAGATTTAGAAATAGCACTGAGATTTTGTTTTTCCAATACTTTGTGCTAAGATCCAATAACGAAAAGGTCAATGAATTTTTACATCATATACATATATTGAGAAGAAAGTAAAAAAATTAACTTTCTGTTACAATTGTTATAATCCCTGCCTTTAATTTTTCCTCCTTTTTCTATTGATAACCGTTTCAGGCATTTTTTCTGGGGTTAATCTAGTTTCATTATAATACGTGTGATTATCTGTATTTGTAGGCTTAGGGTAAAACTTTCTTAGCACTTTTTAAAGGTAACATTTCAACGTATTTTCACTGTCTTCATCGTCTAAATAATCTTCATCTGTTTATACCACAGGGTAAATCGGAAAAATGTCCGTGATATTTTATTATAGCTCTGGAGATAATAGTTTTATAATCGGATTTTTATCAGAAGTACTCATTGAAAGAAAAAAATCATTGAAAGAAGTATTGCAAAATTTACATTGTGCAACGGTAACTACAGTTAGCCCTAAGTATAATAAAACTGGCTAATCAACTTGTATGATTTTAGATCATCAATTTGTAGGATTTTACATCAATGCCTCTAAAAATATATCAGAGGTTAAACATTCACTTTTAGAGCTATAAATGCAACTAACCCCATAACTACTTCAACTATAAACCATTCCGTTAAACGAAATCTAAATAAAGATCCCAGTTTTGCTTAAACAGCTTAAAAACGTTAAGCTGTGTAGTAACCTAAATTTAACAAAAAATTAAATAATAATTAGTCTTAAACAAAAATAAATATTATTATAACTTTTTTTGAAAAGTTATAGTAAAGGATATTGAGTATATATATCCAATATAATAAAGTGTAAAAACTTTAAATGTAAATGTGTTAAAGTTACAACTGATATTCGTTTTGTTGTATATCAAGTGACTAAATTTTCCATTGTGGATCTCATGACAAATAATAAAACCAACACATTATTTTTTATTTCCCCCCCTGTCATATACACACGTACCAAGAGAAAAAAAAATTATATTCATGTTTGAAACGATTAAGTTAAATTAAAGAGTGAAGGAAAAATTTTAAAACTTCCTTATTATGTAATTTGCGTTCCCGTAAACCAACATGAATATGTATAATTAATTTTAATTTAGAAAAAAAAAGTATTAGAACCATAAACCGAATCATGGATATATATGTAGTTTTGTTCTCTATATCGGGCTATACCCATCGCATTTAAATAGTTATTTGGTTAGTTAGACTAAGTATTACAACAACAAAAGCCGGACAATTAATCGTCTATTTTTTATAATTTAATTTTTCTTTTTACTTTGTGTATGTGAAATTATGATATTAATTATTTAAAATTGATATGCGTGATGGCACGATATTATATTGCCAAATAAAAATATATGTATCGCATTATATCCAAAAGTTTGCGTCTCTTTTGGGAAATTTGTAATAAAATTGACTTGGAATTAAATTAAAATAGCTGCGAAATATCAAGAGAAGAGAAGCAAGAACACTTGAACTTATTCCTATTAAGATATTTAAATTAACATCCATTGAAATGAAGGACATACTCTGGAAGAAGTAAATGTCACCCGGGCCCGGCATCAATCGACAAATAGGATTTTCAATTTAATCAAATTAAGAAAAGTTTTAAATCCATCTATATGAAGTTTATGCTATAATCGAGGGAAACCTTTAAATAAAAAAGTCTGATATTTTTAGAAAGTGCTCCAAGTTCAAAATATTTTGTGAAAAGAAACTGTCGTGTTATGGAACTTAAAATGCTGAAAGATGAAGAGAGAAAATAAGACTGACCGGTAAAACAGTAGTTTTGATCGTCAAAAATTCTTTACCCAATTATCAGTAAAAAAAATTAAATTTAAACGGTAAAACATCTAAATAGAAATCTCAACTGGAGACAAAACCTCTCAAGAGGGCTCGAAGAACTGCGCTGGTGGTCAGATTATTCCTAAAAATAATTTCAAAACGCGGAAAAATATCAATCCAAATAGAATATTTCTCAGGCTCATCGAAAAGGAAGACAGATGTTTGGTGAAAAGAAGACGAAAAAGAAGACAGATGTTTGATAATATACCAATACGGAAAATTACTGTAAACACCTGAAAAAAATCTCCCACTGAATCAATTGGCTTATAAACCAAAATAAAGGATAACAAAATTACCAATCACTCTAATAGAGCGACATCAGTGAGTCAATTTGCTAAAAACGGAGTGTCAGAATCATAACAAAATAATTGAAAATATGCGAGGAACTACCTCTTTAGAAATGGAAATAGACAAGCTATCATCCTCTGCATCTGATTCTACACTTACAAGTTGAATTTTTTAATAAATAATCTTCGGTTCTAGTTTCTTAGTCAAACGATTAACATCGAAAAGAATAAAATAAAATAAATAAATATAAATTAAAAAAAAAAATAGAATTTTTGTGCTGTTGTGTAACCAAAACAGTAAAAATAATTATAAAAAAAAGTGAAAAAATTAACAAACAAATAAGGAAGTCGAGCAACGTAATTGAGGGCTGGGGCATCCTATTGGAGCCCCAGGTAAATTAATAAAAAAATATTGTGATTGTGTAGTGAGACAAAAATATTTAAGAAATGAATATTATAAATGAAGATATAACTACAAACATGTCAAACTCAGAGATTGCTGAGAGTTACTGTTCGAGCCCAATTATTAAGCCTCCGAAGCTATGGTCAAATAAACCAAATAATGCAAAGAAACGAAACACTTTGTAAAGCAAACCATAAATTGCAACAAAAAATAACGGTACTCGAAAATCGATTATCAAAAATGATGGACGAAAAAAACAAGCAAAAAACAGTACCAGGAGGGACGGTAATCAAAAACAAAAAAAATGATTCCAAGAAAGTAATTTACAACGTGGACACACAAAACACGTTTAATCAACTAACTTTAATAGAAGATAACAGTGAACAAATACAAATAGCAGACGAAAACCAATCCATAGAAGACGAAACCAACTCGGAATTTATTTCAGTATTACGTCGTCAAAATCGAAAAAAATGTAAATAATGAAAGTCAAAATAGTAAAACGAAAAACACAAATAACAATAACGAAAGGAATAAAATTTCCGTTTAAAAATTAAAAATGAAACAAGTACTATCCATAAACATATATATACAGACATCGGTTCAAACAGCAAAGGTATTAGAATTATCAGATATTAAAGAGTTTACCATGCAAATTGGTAAAATAAAATAAACATATATTGTACATGGAATCAATTGAAAATTATAACAGAGCAAAAGAAATATTAAATAATGTGTGCACTTCAGTTATACCCCAAAAGAAACTAAACCAAAAACATATTGCTAAAAGGGTTATCAAATGAAGAGGATACAATTGAACTGTTACTGGAATTAAAAGCTTGGGAAATAAGCTACGTACAATTTACAACAGAATCTAATTTAAATACATTATATAAAATAAAATATATCCAGCATCAACGGATAACGTGGGAGAAAATAAAATCGAACAATAATATTGCACAATGTAAAAATTGGCAAAGGTTTGGCCATTCCGCAGTTAACTGCAATCCAGCTTATAGATGCGTTAAATGCGATAAAAACCATCAACCACAACAATGTCAACTAACAAAAAATGAAAATTCAGTTTCTTATTGCACAAATTGTTTAGAAAGGGGTCACCCAGCATCATTTAGAGGATGTCCCGTTTTTATGAAAATAACAAAGAAAATTCAAGAAGCCAAGTTGCTAAAAGAGCAAAAAACTCAACAAAACAGAAGTTTAAAATCCAGTTATATCAAATCAGGAGTTAACTATTCGGACCTGTTCAACAAGAAAAGTTAAGTATAGATATCACCAAATAACGAAAATATTTTTAATAATACTAACAATAATAAATACAACAATATTACAAAGTTAGAATTATTCGAAAAGTATATGATAGAAACAGATAAATGAATTCAAACATTAAGTAATGCAATAAGCTCAATTATAAATGATTAAACAGTATTATTTTTTTGTAATTAACGAAATATATCTTACTAAAAAAGTTATATATAAGGAAAAAACTATATTATATAAATTATACAGACAAAAAGTCCTACAAATTATTATTAATACTCATAAATTGTACATCATTGCATTTTATTATTTTTCTAAAACAAGATAAACATAAATTAAGTTAATGGTCAGACAAAAAAAATTAAATATAGTCGTAATAAACGTAAACTCTATTATAACAATAGAACGTCGTATGAACTTAATAATGTTTATTGGACAAAATAATCCAGATATAATTTTACTTCCGGGAACATAATTAAATAAAAAACATGTATAAATCAAAAATTATGACATAGTTAGAAATGATAGAAACAAACAAGGTACAGCCATAATTGTTAAAAATAGTATCCAGTTTAAGCACTTAAATTATATAAACACTCAATTATCCGCGATCGAAGCCACAGTAATTGACATCAAATTAGATAATAATAATAATAAATTAATAATAGGATCATTGTACGCAGAGCCAAACCAGCCAAATAATCACTTGGATAATGATCTCAATATATGTTATAATCAATTGAACTAAAATAATCCCAAAATATATTTTATATTAGCCGGTGACATTAATGCGAAACATCCGTCGTGGAACAATAATATCGAGGATCCACGAGGGATTCCACAGGGATCCTCGATATTATTGTTTCAAAATTAAGAGAATGGTTGGATAACAATTCTCAATTTTATAAAATAAAGTTTGTACCTCCGGACAAGCCAACGTATCCGAGAACAAACTCCACGATAGACTTAGCTTTTATTGATAATAGAATAAAACTACAAAACAAAACATTAATCGACGATACTTTGATCGAGCAGCACAAGCGACATTTTTTGAAATTTCTGTTTTTTATATCATAGGAAAGCGCTGATTCTCTATACAACTGTTTACAAATTTTTCTACTGTTGTTTCAATAAAAAAGTGTTTTTCTATTTTAAAGTTATTTAAAAGGTGTAAGCGACATTAATAAGTATTTTATTTTGATCTAATCGACAGAACTTAGTGGTAATGCGCATATTAATAGTGGTATGGTATTTGCTCCAAATAGCCAAATATTCTATCAAATACAGCTAATTCAAGTGGGCAATAGTAATTTTGAGATTGTTTTCTCTAACTTAGTGCAAAGAATAATACTAAATTAATTCAAAATACAATGCTACATTAATTTCAATTTTATAGAAAAATAGTCGTTGTCTTTTGGAAAAAATTAAAAAAAAAAAAACGCACAACCGTCAAATATTTTTAAAGATTTTGGCGCTATTGTTTGTATTGATTTAATCAATTTAAAACAAATTAGGCAACATAAAATTTTGTCAGTGAATTCTAAACACATCCTAATTCAAATGTTTCATGTTTTCTTTTTGTTATTTTATTTTATACGGTAGTATTTTTAAAAAACAATTTACTTGAATTTTGGCGCTTGTGCTGAAATTGTCAACCAAAACTACTTGGATTATCATTTCGACGATACTTTGATCAAGCAGCACAAGCGACATTTTGGAAACTTCACCAGATAAGTATGAAAATGAATTCCTTTAAATTAATATTATTCATTTGTATGTTAATTGTTATGTAATGTATTGTTATTTATTATAATTTATACTCGGAAGGATATACGAAGAATTAAAACGTTTTCTATGAATAGCACAAACGACAAAATTGGTATTTTTGTACATCTTCAAAAAAACACAACTGCACAAATTAAACGTTAAATATAAATAGGATTTTAATGCAAGTTCATTGTGTAATTGCTAAAAAACGGTGGATTTGATCAAGTTCAATTGTTCAATTATTTTAATAAAATTCGATTTCTAGTGTTTTTGGTTTTAAAGTAAATATAAATAGGATTTTAATGCAAGTTCATTATGTAATTGCTAAAAAACGGTGGATTTGATCAAGTTCAATTGTTCAATTATTTTAATAAAATTCGATTTCTAGTGTTTTTGGTTTTAAAGTAAATATAAACAGGATTTTAATGCAAGTACATTGTGTAATTGCTAAAAAACGGTGGATTTGATCAAGTTCAATTGTTCAATTATTTTAATAAAATTCGATTTCTAGTGTTTTTGGTTTTAAAGTAAATATAAATAGGATTTTAATGCAAGTACATTGTGTAATTGCTAAAAAACGGTGGGTTTGATCAAGTTCAATTGTTTAATTATTTTATTAAAATTCGATTTCTAGTGTTTTTGGTTTTAAAGTAAATATAAATAGGATTTTAATGCAAGTTCATTGTGTAATTGCTAAAAAACGGTGGATTTGATCAAGTTCAATTGCTCAATTATTTTAATAAAATTCGATTTCTAGTGTTTTTGGTTTTAAAGTAAATATAAATAGGATTTTAATGCAAGTTCATTGTGTAATTGCTAAAAAACGGTGGATTTGATCAAGTTCAATTGTTTAATTATTTTATTAAAATTCGATTTCTAGTGTTTTTGGTTTTAAAGTAAATATAAACAGGATTTTAATGCAAGTACATTGTGTAATTGCTAAAAAACGGTGGATTTGATCAAGTTCAATTGCTCAATTATTTTAATAAAATTCGATTTCTAGTGTTTTTGGTTTTAAAGTAAATATAAATAGGATTTTAATGCAAGTTCATTGTGTAATTGCTAAAAAACGGTGGATTTGATCAAGTTCAATTGTTCAATTATTTTAATAAAATTCGATTTCTAGTGTTTTTGGTTTTAAAGTAAATATAAATAGGATTTTAATGCAAGTACATTGTGTAATTGCTAAAAAACGGTGGATTTGATCAAGTTCAATTGTTTAATTATTTTATTAAAATTCGATTTCTAGTGTTTTTGGTTTTAAAGTAAATATAAATAGGATTTTAATGCAAGTTCATTGTGTAATTGCTAAAAAACGGTGGATTTGATCAAGTTCAATTGTTTAATTATTTTATTAAAATTCGATTTCTAGTGTTTTTGGTTTTAAAGTAAATATAAATAGGATTTTAATGCAAGTTCATTGTGTAATTGCTAAAAAACGGTGGATTTGATCAAGTTCAATTGTTTAATTATTTTATTAAAATTCGATTTCTAGTGTTTTTGGTTTTAAAGTAAATATAAACAGGATTTTAATGCAAGTACATTGTGTAATTGCTAAAAAACGGTGGATTTGATCAAGTTCAATTGCTCAATTATTTTAATAAAATTCGATTTCTAGTGTTTTTGGTTTTAAAGTAAATATAAATAGGATTTTAATGCAAGTTCATTGTGTAATTGCTAAAAAACGGTGGATTTGATCAAGTTCAATTGTTTAATTATTTTATTAAAATTCGATTTCTAGTGTTTTTGGTTTTAAAGTAAATATAAACAGGATTTTAATGCAAGTACATTGTGTAATTGCTAAAAAACGGTGGATTTGATCAAGTTCAATTGCTCAATTATTTTAATAAAATTCGATTTCTAGTGTTTTTGGTTTTAAAGTAAATATAAATAGGATTTTAATGCAAGTACATTGTGTAATTGCTAAAAAACGGTGGGTTTGATCAAGTTCAATTGTTTAATTATTTTATTAAAATTCGATTTCTAGTGTTTTTGGTTTTAAAGTAAATATAAACAGGATTTTAATGCAAGTACATTGTGTAATTGCTAAAAAACGGTGGATTTGATCAAGTTCAATTGTTCAATTATTTTAATAAAATTCGATTTCTAGTGTTTTTGGTTTTAAAGTAAATATAAATAGGATTTTAATGCAAGTACATTGTGTAATTGCTAAAAAACGGTGGGTTTGATCAAGTTCAATTGTTTAATTATTTTATTAAAATTCGATTTCTAGTGTTTTTGGTTTTAAAGTAAATATAAATAGGATTTTAATGCAAGTTCATTGTGTAATTGCTAAAAAACGGTGGATTTGATCAAGTTCAATTGCTCAATTATTTTAATAAAATTCGATTTCTAGTGTTTTTGGTTTTAAAGTAAATATAAATAGGATTTTAATGCAAGTTCATTGTGTAATTGCTAAAAAACGGTGGATTTGATCAAGTTCAATTGTTTAATTATTTTATTAAAATTCGATTTCTAGTGTTTTTGGTTTTAAAGTAAATATAAACAGGATTTTAATGCAAGTACATTGTGTAATTGCTAAAAAACGGTGGATTTGATCAAGTTCAATTGCTCAATTATTTTAATAAAATTCGATTTCTAGTGTTTTTGGTTTTAAAGTAAATATAAATAGGATTTTAATGCAAGTTCATTGTGTAATTGCTAAAAAACGGTGGATTTGATCAAGTTCAATTGTTCAATTATTTTAATAAAATTCGATTTCTAGTGTTTTTGGTTTTAAAGTAAATATAAATAGGATTTTAATGCAAGTACATTGTGTAATTGCTAAAAAACGGTGGGTTTGATCAAGTTCAATTGTTTAATTATTTTATTAAAATTCGATTTCTAGTGTTTTTGGTTTTAAAGTAAATATAAATAGGATTTTAATGCAAGTTCATTGTGTAATTGCTAAAAAACGGTGGATTTGATCAAGTTCAATTGTTCAATTATTTTAATAAAATTCGATTTCTAGTGTTTTTGGTTTTAAAGTAAATATAAATAGGATTTTAATGCAAGTTCATTGTGTAATTGCTAAAAAACGGTGGATTTGATCAAGTTCAATTGTTTAATTATTTTATTAAAATTCGATTTCTAGTGTTTTTGGTTTTAAAGTAAATATAAACAGGATTTTAATGCAAGTACATTGTGTAATTGCTAAAAAACGGTGGATTTGATCAAGTTCAATTGCTCAATTATTTTAATAAAATTCGATTTCTAGTGTTTTTGGTTTTAAAGTAAATATAAATAGGATTTTAATGCAAGTTCATTGTGTAATTGCTAAAAAACGGTGGATTTGATCAAGTTCAATTGTTCAATTATTTTAATAAAATTCGATTTCTAGTGTTTTTGGTTTTAAAGTAAATATAAATAGGATTTTAATGCAAGTACATTGTGTAATTGCTAAAAAACGGTGGGTTTGATCAAGTTCAATTGTTTAATTATTTTATTAAAATTCGATTTCTAGTGTTTTTGGTTTTAAAGTAAATATAAATAGGATTTTAATGCAAGTTCATTGTGTAATTGCTAAAAAACGGTGGATTTGATCAAGTTCAATTGTTCAATTATTTTAATAAAATTCGATTTCTAGTGTTTTTGGTTTTAAAGTAAATATAAATAGGATTTTAATGCAAGTTCATTATGTAATTGCTAAAAAACGGTGGATTTGATCAAGTTCAATTGTTCAATTATTTTAATAAAATTCGATTTCTAGTGTTTTTGGTTTTAAAGTAAATATAAACAGGATTTTAATGCAAGTACATTGTGTAATTGCTAAAAAACGGTGGATTTGATCAAGTTCAATTGTTCAATTATTTTAATAAAATTCGATTTCTAGTGTTTTTGGTTTTAAAGTAAATATAAATAGGATTTTAATGCAAGTACATTGTGTAATTGCTAAAAAACGGTGGGTTTGATCAAGTTCAATTGTTTAATTATTTTATTAAAATTCGATTTCTAGTGTTTTTGGTTTTAAAGTAAATATAAATAGGATTTTAATGCAAGTTCATTGTGTAATTGCTAAAAAACGGTGGATTTGATCAAGTTCAATTGTTCAATTATTTTAATAAAATTCGATTTCTAGTGTTTTTGGTTTTAAAGTAAATATAAATAGGATTTTAATGCAAGTACATTGTGTAATTGCTAAAAAACGGTGGGTTTGATCAAGTTCAATTGTTTAATTATTTTATTAAAATTCGATTTCTAGTGTTTTTGGTTTTAAAGTAAATATAAATAGGATTTTAATGCAAGTTCATTGTGTAATTGCTAAAAAACGGTGGATTTGATCAAGTTCAATTGTTCAATTATTTTAATAAAATTCGATTTCTAGTGTTTTTGGTTTTAAAGTAAATATAAACAGGATTTTAATGCAAGTACATTGTGTAATTGCTAAAAAACGGTGGATTTGATCAAGTTCAATTGTTCAATTATTTTAATAAAATTCGATTTCTAGTGTTTTTGGTTTTAAAGTAAATATAAATAGGATTTTAATGCAAGTACATTGTGTAATTGCTAAAAAACGGTGGGTTTGATCAAGTTCAATTGTTTAATTATTTTATTAAAATTCGATTTCTAGTGTTTTTGGTTTTAAAGTAAATATAAATAGGATTTTAATGCAAGTTCATTGTGTAATTGCTAAAAAACGGTGGATTTGATCAAGTTCAATTGTTCAATTATTTTAATAAAATTCGATTTCTAGTGTTTTTGGTTTTAAAGTAAATATAAATAGGATTTTAATGCAAGTTCATTGTGTAATTGCTAAAAAACGGTGGATTTGATCAAGTTCAATTGTTCAATTATTTTAATAAAATTCGATTTCTAGTGTTTTTGGTTTTAAAGTAAATATAAATAGGATTTTAATGCAAGTTCATTGTGTAATTGCTAAAAAACGGTGGATTTGATCAAGTTCAATTGTTTAATTATTTTATTAAAATTCGATTTCTAGTGTTTTTGGTTTTAAAGTAAATATAAATAGGATTTTAATGCAAGTTCATTGTGTAATTGCTAAAAAACGGTGGATTTGATCAAGTTCAATTGTTCAATTATTTTAATAAAATTCGATTTCTAGTGTTTTTGGTTTTAAAGTAAATATAAATAGGATTTTAATGCAAGTACATTGTGTAATTGCTAAAAAACGGTGGGTTTGATCAAGTTCAATTGTTTAATTATTTTATTAAAATTCGATTTCTAGTGTTTTTGGTTTTAAAGTAAATATAAATAGGATTTTAATGCAAGTTCATTGTGTAATTGCTAAAAAACGGTGGATTTGATCAAGTTCAATTGTTCAATTATTTTAATAAAATTCGATTTCTAGTGTTTTTGGTTTTAAAGTAAATATAAATAGGATTTTAATGCAAGTTCATTATGTAATTGCTAAAAAACGGTGGATTTGATCAAGTTCAATTGTTCAATTATTTTAATAAAATTCGATTTCTAGTGTTTTTGGTTTTAAAGTAAATATAAACAGGATTTTAATGCAAGTACATTGTGTAATTGCTAAAAAACGGTGGATTTGATCAAGTTCAATTGTTCAATTATTTTAATAAAATTCGATTTCTAGTGTTTTTGGTTTTAAAGTAAATATAAATAGGATTTTAATGCAAGTACATTGTGTAATTGCTAAAAAACGGTGGGTTTGATCAAGTTCAATTGTTTAATTATTTTATTAAAATTCGATTTCTAGTGTTTTTGGTTTTAAAGTAAATATAAATAGGATTTTAATGCAAGTTCATTGTGTAATTGCTAAAAAACGGTGGATTTGATCAAGTTCAATTGTTCAATTATTTTAATAAAATTCGATTTCTAGTGTTTTTGGTTTTAAAGTAAATATAAATAGGATTTTAATGCAAGTTCATTGTGTAATTGCTAAAAAACGGTGGATTTGATCAAGTTCAATTGTTCAATTATTTTAATAAAATTCGATTTCTAGTGTTTTTGGTTTTAAAGTAAATATAAATAGGATTTTAATGCAAGTACATTGTGTAATTGCTAAAAAACGGTGGGTTTGATCAAGTTCAATTGTTTAATTATTTTATTAAAATTCGATTTCTAGTGTTTTTGGTTTTAAAGTAAATATAAATAGGATTTTAATGCAAGTTCATTGTGTAATTGCTAAAAAACGGTGGATTTGATCAAGTTCAATTGTTCAATTATTTTAATAAAATTCGATTTCTAGTGTTTTTGGTTTTAAAGTAAATATAAACAGGATTTTAATGCAAGTACATTGTGTAATTGCTAAAAAACGGTGGATTTGATCAAGTTCAATTGTTCAATTATTTTAATAAAATTCGATTTCTAGTGTTTTTGGTTTTAAAGTAAATATAAATAGGATTTTAATGCAAGTACATTGTGTAATTGCTAAAAAACGGTGGGTTTGATCAAGTTCAATTGTTTAATTATTTTATTAAAATTCGATTTCTAGTGTTTTTGGTTTTAAAGTAAATATAAATAGGATTTTAATGCAAGTTCATTGTGTAATTGCTAAAAAACGGTGGATTTGATCAAGTTCAATTGTTCAATTATTTTAATAAAATTCGATTTCTAGTGTTTTTGGTTTTAAAGTAAATATAAATAGGATTTTAATGCAAGTTCATTGTGTAATTGCTAAAAAACGGTGGATTTGATCAAGTTCAATTGTTCAATTATTTTAATAAAATTCGATTTCTAGTGTTTTTGGTTTTAAAGTAAATATAAATAGGATTTTAATGCAAGTTCATTGTGTAATTGCTAAAAAACGGTGGATTTGATCAAGTTCAATTGTTTAATTATTTTATTAAAATTCGATTTCTAGTGTTTTTGGTTTTAAAGTAAATATAAACAGGATTTTAATGCAAGTACATTGTGTAATTGCTAAAAAACGGTGGATTTGATCAAGTTCAATTGCTCAATTATTTTAATAAAATTCGATTTCTAGTGTTTTTGGTTTTAAAGTAAATATAAATAGGATTTTAATGCAAGTTCATTGTGTAATTGCTAAAAAACGGTGGATTTGATCAAGTTCAATTGTTCAATTATTTTAATAAAATTCGATTTCTAGTGTTTTTGGTTTTAAAGTAAATATAAATAGGATTTTAATGCAAGTACATTGTGTAATTGCTAAAAAACGGTGGGTTTGATCAAGTTCAATTGTTTAATTATTTTATTAAAATTCGATTTCTAGTGTTTTTGGTTTTAAAGTAAATATAAATAGGATTTTAATGCAAGTTCATTGTGTAATTGCTAAAAAACGGTGGATTTGATCAAGTTCAATTGTTCAATTATTTTAATAAAATTCGATTTCTAGTGTTTTTGGTTTTAAAGTAAATATAAATAGGATTTTAATGCAAGTTCATTATGTAATTGCTAAAAAACGGTGGATTTGATCAAGTTCAATTGTTCAATTATTTTAATAAAATTCGATTTCTAGTGTTTTTGGTTTTAAAGTAAATATAAACAGGATTTTAATGCAAGTACATTGTGTAATTGCTAAAAAACGGTGGGTTTGATCAAGTTCAATTGTTTAATTATTTTATTAAAATTCGATTTCTAGTGTTTTTGGTTTTAAAGTAAATATAAATAGGATTTTAATGCAAGTACATTGTGTAATTGCTAAAAAACGGTGGGTTTGATCAAGTTCAATTGTTTAATTATTTTATTAAAATTCGATTTCTAGTGTTTTTGGTTTTAAAGTAAATATAAATAGGATTTTAATGCAAGTTCATTGTGTAATTGCTAAAAAACGGTGGATTTGATCAAGTTCAATTGTTCAATTATTTTAATAAAATTCGATTTCTAGTGTTTTTGGTTTTAAAGTAAATATAAATAGGATTTTAATGCAAGTACATTGTGTAATTGCTAAAAAACGGTGGGTTTGATCAAGTTCAATTGTTTAATTATTTTATTAAAATTCGATTTCTAGTGTTTTTGGTTTTAAAGTAAATATAAATAGGATTTTAATGCAAGTTCATTGTGTAATTGCTAAAAAACGGTGGATTTGATCAAGTTCAATTGTTCAATTATTTTAATAAAATTCGATTTCTAGTGTTTTTGGTTTTAAAGTAAATATAAATAGGATTTTAATGCAAGTTCATTGTGTAATTGCTAAAAAACGGTGGATTTGATCAAGTTCAATTGTTTAATTATTTTATTAAAATTCGATTTCTAGTGTTTTTGGTTTTAAAGTAAATATAAATAGGATTTTAATGCAAGTTCATTGTGTAATTGCTAAAAAACGGTGGATTTGATCAAGTTCAATTGCTCAATTATTTTAATAAAATTCGATTTCTAGTGTTTTTGGTTTTAAAGTAAATATAAATAGGATTTTAATGCAAGTTCATTGTGTAATTGCTAAAAAACGGTGGATTTGATCAAGTTCAATTGTTTAATTATTTTATTAAAATTCGATTTCTAGTGTTTTTGGTTTTAAAGTAAATATAAACAGGATTTTAATGCAAGTACATTGTGTAATTGCTAAAAAACGGTGGATTTGATCAAGTTCAATTGCTCAATTATTTTAATAAAATTCGATTTCTAGTGTTTTTGGTTTTAAAGTAAATATAAATAGGATTTTAATGCAAGTTCATTGTGTAATTGCTAAAAAACGGTGGATTTGATCAAGTTCAATTGTTCAATTATTTTAATAAAATTCGATTTCTAGTGTTTTTGGTTTTAAAGTAAATATAAATAGGATTTTAATGCAAGTTCATTATGTAATTGCTAAAAAACGGTGGATTTGATCAAGTTCAATTGTTCAATTATTTTAATAAAATTCGATTTCTAGTGTTTTTGGTTTTAAAGTAAATATAAACAGGATTTTAATGCAAGTACATTGTGTAATTGCTAAAAAACGGTGGATTTGATCAAGTTCAATTGTTCAATTATTTTAATAAAATTCGATTTCTAGTGTTTTTGGTTTTAAAGTAAATATAAATAGGATTTTAATGCAAGTACATTGTGTAATTGCTAAAAAACGGTGGGTTTGATCAAGTTCAATTGTTTAATTATTTTATTAAAATTCGATTTCTAGTGTTTTTGGTTTTAAAGTAAATATAAATAGGATTTTAATGCAAGTTCATTGTGTAATTGCTAAAAAACGGTGGATTTGATCAAGTTCAATTGTTCAATTATTTTAATAAAATTCGATTTCTAGTGTTTTTGGTTTTAAAGTAAATATAAATAGGATTTTAATGCAAGTTCATTGTGTAATTGCTAAAAAACGGTGGATTTGATCAAGTTCAATTGTTCAATTATTTTAATAAAATTCGATTTCTAGTGTTTTTGGTTTTAAAGTAAATATAAATAGGATTTTAATGCAAGTACATTGTGTAATTGTTAAAAAACGGTGGGTTTGATCAAGTTCAATTGTTTAATTATTTTATTAAAATTCGATTTCTAGTGTTTTTGGTTTTAAAGTAAATATAAATAGGATTTTAATGCAAGTTCATTGTGTAATTGCTAAAAAACGGTGGATTTGATCAAGTTCAATTGCTCAATTATTTTAATAAAATTCGATTTCTAGTGTTTTTGGTTTTAAAGTAAATATAAATAGGATTTTAATGCAAGTTCATTGTGTAATTGCTAAAAAACGGTGGATTTGATCAAGTTCAATTGTTCAATTATTTTAATAAAATTCGATTTCTAGTGTTTTTGGTTTTAAAGTAAATATAAATAGGATTTTAATGCAAGTTCATTATGTAATTGCTAAAAAACGGTGGATTTGATCAAGTTCAATTGTTCAATTATTTTAATAAAATTCGATTTCTAGTGTTTTTGGTTTTAAAGTAAATATAAACAGGATTTTAATGCAAGTACATTGTGTAATTGCTAAAAAACGGTGGATTTGATCAAGTTCAATTGTTCAATTATTTTAATAAAATTCGATTTCTAGTGTTTTTGGTTTTAAAGTAAATATAAATAGGATTTTAATGCAAGTACATTGTGTAATTGCTAAAAAACGGTGGGTTTGATCAAGTTCAATTGTTTAATTATTTTATTAAAATTCGATTTCTAGTGTTTTTGGTTTTAAAGTAAATATAAATAGGATTTTAATGCAAGTTCATTGTGTAATTGCTAAAAAACGGTGGATTTGATCAAGTTCAATTGTTCAATTATTTTAATAAAATTCGATTTCTAGTGTTTTTGGTTTTAAAGTAAATATAAATAGGATTTTAATGCAAGTTCATTGTGTAATTGCTAAAAAACGGTGGATTTGATCAAGTTCAATTGCTCAATTATTTTAATAAAATTCGATTTCTAGTGTTTTTGGTTTTAAAGTAAATATAAATAGGATTTTAATGCAAGTTCATTGTGTAATTGCTAAAAAACGGTGGATTTGATCAAGTTCAATTGTTCAATTATTTTAATAAAATTCGATTTCTAGTGTTTTTGGTTTTAAAGTAAATATAAATAGGATTTTAATGCAAGTTCATTATGTAATTGCTAAAAAACGGTGGATTTGATCAAGTTCAATTGTTCAATTATTTTAATAAAATTCGATTTCTAGTGTTTTTGGTTTTAAAGTAAATATAAACAGGATTTTAATGCAAGTACATTGTGTAATTGCTAAAAAACGGTGGATTTGATCAAGTTCAATTGTTCAATTATTTTAATAAAATTCGATTTCTAGTGTTTTTGGTTTTAAAGTAAATATAAATAGGATTTTAATGCAAGTACATTGTGTAATTGCTAAAAAACGGTGGGTTTGATCAAGTTCAATTGTTTAATTATTTTATTAAAATTCGATTTCTAGTGTTTTTGGTTTTAAAGTAAATATAAATAGGATTTTAATGCAAGTACATTGTGTAATTGTTAAAAAACGGTGGGTTTGATCAAGTTCAATTGTTTAATTATTTTATTAAAATTCGATTTCTAGTGTTTTTGGTTTTAAAGTAAATATAAATAGGATTTTAATGCAAGTTCATTGTGTAATTGCTAAAAAACGGTGGATTTGATCAAGTTCAATTGCTCAATTATTTTAATAAAATTCGATTTCTAGTGTTTTTGGTTTTAAAGTAAATATAAATAGGATTTTAATGCAAGTTCATTGTGTAATTGCTAAAAAACGGTGGATTTGATCAAGTTCAATTGTTCAATTATTTTAATAAAATTCGATTTCTAGTGTTTTTGGTTTTAAAGTAAATATAAATAGGATTTTAATGCAAGTTCATTATGTAATTGCTAAAAAACGGTGGATTTGATCAAGTTCAATTGTTCAATTATTTTAATAAAATTCGATTTCTAGTGTTTTTGGTTTTAAAGTAAATATAAACAGGATTTTAATGCAAGTACATTGTGTAATTGCTAAAAAACGGTGGATTTGATCAAGTTCAATTGTTCAATTATTTTAATAAAATTCGATTTCTAGTGTTTTTGGTTTTAAAGTAAATATAAATAGGATTTTAATGCAAGTACATTGTGTAATTGCTAAAAAACGGTGGGTTTGATCAAGTTCAATTGTTTAATTATTTTATTAAAATTCGATTTCTAGTGTTTTTGGTTTTAAAGTAAATATAAATAGGATTTTAATGCAAGTTCATTGTGTAATTGCTAAAAAACGGTGGATTTGATCAAGTTCAATTGTTCAATTATTTTAATAAAATTCGATTTCTAGTGTTTTTGGTTTTAAAGTAAATATAAATAGGATTTTAATGCAAGTTCATTGTGTAATTGCTAAAAAACGGTGGATTTGATCAAGTTCAATTGTTCAATTATTTTAATAAAATTCGATTTCTAGTGTTTTTGGTTTTAAAGTAAATATAAATAGGATTTTAATGCAAGTACATTGTGTAATTGTTAAAAAACGGTGGGTTTGATCAAGTTCAATTGTTTAATTATTTTATTAAAATTCGATTTCTAGTGTTTTTGGTTTTAAAGTAAATATAAATAGGATTTTAATGCAAGTTCATTGTGTAATTGCTAAAAAACGGTGGATTTGATCAAGTTCAATTGTTCAATTATTTTAATAAAATTCGATTTCTAGTGTTTTTGGTTTTAAAGTAAATATAAACAGGATTTTAATGCAAGTACATTGTGTAATTGCTAAAAAACGGTGGATTTGATCAAGTTCAATTGTTCAATTATTTTAATAAAATTCGATTTCTAGTGTTTTTGGTTTTAAAGTAAATATAAATAGGATTTTAATGCAAGTACATTGTGTAATTGCTAAAAAACGGTGGGTTTGATCAAGTTCAATTGTTTAATTATTTTATTAAAATTCGATTTCTAGTGTTTTTGGTTTTAAAGTAAATATAAATAGGATTTTAATGCAAGTTCATTGTGTAATTGCTAAAAAACGGTGGATTTGATCAAGTTCAATTGTTCAATTATTTTAATAAAATTCGATTTCTAGTGTTTTTGGTTTTAAAGTAAATATAAATAGGATTTTAATGCAAGTTCATTGTGTAATTGCTAAAAAACGGTGGATTTGATCAAGTTCAATTGTTCAATTATTTTAATAAAATTCGATTTCTAGTGTTTTTGGTTTTAAAGTAAATATAAATAGGATTTTAATGCAAGTACATTGTGTAATTGCTAAAAAACGGTGGGTTTGATCAAGTTCAATTGTTTAATTATTTTATTAAAATTCGATTTCTAGTGTTTTTGGTTTTAAAGTAAATATAAATAGGATTTTAATGCAAGTTCATTGTGTAATTGCTAAAAAACGGTGGATTTGATCAAGTTCAATTGTTCAATTATTTTAATAAAATTCGATTTCTAGTGTTTTTGGTTTTAAAGTAAATATAAATAGGATTTTAATGCAAGTTCATTGTGTAATTGCTAAAAAACGGTGGATTTGATCAAGTTCAATTGTTTAATTATTTTATTAAAATTCGATTTCTAGTGTTTTTGGTTTTAAAGTAAATATAAATAGGATTTTAATGCAAGTTCATTGTGTAATTGCTAAAAAACGGTGGATTTGATCAAGTTCAATTGCTCAATTATTTTAATAAAATTCGATTTCTAGTGTTTTTGGTTTTAAAGTAAATATAAATAGGATTTTAATGCAAGTTCATTGTGTAATTGCTAAAAAACGGTGGATTTGATCAAGTTCAATTGTTTAATTATTTTATTAAAATTCGATTTCTAGTGTTTTTGGTTTTAAAGTAAATATAAACAGGATTTTAATGCAAGTACATTGTGTAATTGCTAAAAAACGGTGGATTTGATCAAGTTCAATTGCTCAATTATTTTAATAAAATTCGATTTCTAGTGTTTTTGGTTTTAAAGTAAATATAAATAGGATTTTAATGCAAGTTCATTGTGTAATTGCTAAAAAACGGTGGGTTTGATCAAGTTCAATTGTTCAATTATTTTAATAAAATTCGATTTCTAGTGTTTTTGGTTTTAAAGTAAATATAAATAGGATTTTAATGCAAGTACATTGTGTAATTGCTAAAAAACGGTGGGTTTGATCAAGTTCAATTGTTTAATTATTTTATTAAAATTCGATTTCTAGTGTTTTTGGTTTTAAAGTAAATATAAATAGGATTTTAATGCAAGTTCATTGTGTAATTGCTAAAAAACGGTGGATTTGATCAAGTTCAATTGTTCAATTATTTTAATAAAATTCGATTTCTAGTGTTTTTGGTTTTAAAGTAAATATAAATAGGATTTTAATGCAAGTTCATTGTGTAATTGCTAAAAAACGGTGGATTTGATCAAGTTCAATTGTTCAATTATTTTAATAAAATTCGATTTCTAGTGTTTTTGGTTTTAAAGTAAATATAAATAGGATTTTAATGCAAGTACATTGTGTAATTGCTAAAAAACGGTGGGTTTGATCAAGTTCAATTGTTTAATTATTTTATTAAAATTCGATTTCTAGTGTTTTTGGTTTTAAAGTAAATATAAATAGGATTTTAATGCAAGTTCATTGTGTAATTGCTAAAAAACGGTGGATTTGATCAAGTTCAATTGTTCAATTATTTTAATAAAATTCGATTTCTAGTGTTTTTGGTTTTAAAGTAAATATAAATAGGATTTTAATGCAAGTTCATTGTGTAATTGCTAAAAAACGGTGGATTTGATCAAGTTCAATTGTTTAATTATTTTATTAAAATTCGATTTCTAGTGTTTTTGGTTTTAAAGTAAATATAAATAGGATTTTAATGCAAGTTCATTGTGTAATTGCTAAAAAACGGTGGATTTGATCAAGTTCAATTGCTCAATTATTTTAATAAAATTCGATTTCTAGTGTTTTTGGTTTTAAAGTAAATATAAATAGGATTTTAATGCAAGTTCATTGTGTAATTGCTAAAAAACGGTGGATTTGATCAAGTTCAATTGTTTAATTATTTTATTAAAATTCGATTTCTAGTGTTTTTGGTTTTAAAGTAAATATAAACAGGATTTTAATGCAAGTACATTGTGTAATTGCTAAAAAACGGTGGATTTGATCAAGTTCAATTGCTCAATTATTTTAATAAAATTCGATTTCTAGTGTTTTTGGTTTTAAAGTAAATATAAATAGGATTTTAATGCAAGTTCATTGTGTAATTGCTAAAAAACGGTGGATTTGATCAAGTTCAATTGTTCAATTATTTTAATAAAATTCGATTTCTAGTGTTTTTGGTTTTAAAGTAAATATAAATAGGATTTTAATGCAAGTACATTGTGTAATTGCTAAAAAACGGTGGGTTTGATCAAGTTCAATTGTTTAATTATTTTATTAAAATTCGATTTCTAGTGTTTTTGGTTTTAAAGTAAATATAAATAGGATTTTAATGCAAGTACATTGTGTAATTGCTAAAAAACGGTGGGTTTGATCAAGTTCAATTGTTTAATTATTTTATTAAAATTCGATTTCTAGTGTTTTTGGTTTTAAAGTAAATATAAATAGGATTTTAATGCAAGTTCATTGTGTAATTGCTAAAAAACGGTGGATTTGATCAAGTTCAATTGTTCAATTATTTTAATAAAATTCGATTTCTAGTGTTTTTGGTTTTAAAGTAAATATAAATAGGATTTTAATGCAAGTTCATTGTGTAATTGCTAAAAAACGGTGGATTTGATCAAGTTCAATTGTTTAATTATTTTATTAAAATTCGATTTCTAGTGTTTTTGGTTTTAAAGTAAATATAAATAGGATTTTAATGCAAGTTCATTGTGTAATTGCTAAAAAACGGTGGATTTGATCAAGTTCAATTGCTCAATTATTTTAATAAAATTCGATTTCTAGTGTTTTTGGTTTTAAAGTAAATATAAATAGGATTTTAATGCAAGTTCATTGTGTAATTGCTAAAAAACGGTGGATTTGATCAAGTTCAATTGTTCAATTATTTTAATAAAATTCGATTTCTAGTGTTTTTGGTTTTAAAGTAAATATAAATAGGATTTTAATGCAAGTACATTGTGTAATTGCTAAAAAACGGTGGGTTTGATCAAGTTCAATTGTTTAATTATTTTATTAAAATTCGATTTCTAGTGTTTTTGGTTTTAAAGTAAATATAAATAGGATTTTAATGCAAGTTCATTGTGTAATTGCTAAAAAACGGTGGATTTGATCAAGTTCAATTGTTCAATTATTTTAATAAAATTCGATTTCTAGTGTTTTTGGTTTTAAAGTAAATATAAATAGGATTTTAATGCAAGTTCATTATGTAATTGCTAAAAAACGGTGGATTTGATCAAGTTCAATTGTTCAATTATTTTAATAAAATTCGATTTCTAGTGTTTTTGGTTTTAAAGTAAATATAAACAGGATTTTAATGCAAGTACATTGTGTAATTGCTAAAAAACGGTGGATTTGATCAAGTTCAATTGTTCAATTATTTTAATAAAATTCGATTTCTAGTGTTTTTGGTTTTAAAGTAAATATAAATAGGATTTTAATGCAAGTACATTGTGTAATTGCTAAAAAACGGTGGGTTTGATCAAGTTCAATTGTTTAATTATTTTATTAAAATTCGATTTCTAGTGTTTTTGGTTTTAAAGTAAATATAAATAGGATTTTAATGCAAGTTCATTGTGTAATTGCTAAAAAACGGTGGATTTGATCAAGTTCAATTGTTCAATTATTTTAATAAAATTCGATTTCTAGTGTTTTTGGTTTTAAAGTAAATATAAATAGGATTTTAATGCAAGTTCATTGTGTAATTGCTAAAAAACGGTGGATTTGATCAAGTTCAATTGTTCAATTATTTTAATAAAATTCGATTTCTAGTGTTTTTGGTTTTAAAGTAAATATAAATAGGATTTTAATGCAAGTACATTGTGTAATTGCTAAAAAACGGTGGGTTTGATCAAGTTCAATTGTTTAATTATTTTATTAAAATTCGATTTCTAGTGTTTTTGGTTTTAAAGTAAATATAAATAGGATTTTAATGCAAGTTCATTGTGTAATTGCTAAAAAACGGTGGATTTGATCAAGTTCAATTGTTCAATTATTTTAATAAAATTCGATTTCTAGTGTTTTTGGTTTTAAAGTAAATATAAATAGGATTTTAATGCAAGTTCATTGTGTAATTGCTAAAAAACGGTGGATTTGATCAAGTTCAATTGTTCAATTATTTTAATAAAATTCGATTTCTAGTGTTTTTGGTTTTAAAGTAAATATAAACAGGATTTTAATGCAAGTACATTGTGTAATTGCTAAAAAACGGTGGATTTGATCAAGTTCAATTGTTCAATTATTTTAATAAAATTCGATTTCTAGTGTTTTTGGTTTTAAAGTAAATATAAATAGGATTTTAATGCAAGTACATTGTGTAATTGCTAAAAAACGGTGGGTTTGATCAAGTTCAATTGTTTAATTATTTTATTAAAATTCGATTTCTAGTGTTTTTGGTTTTAAAGTAAATATAAATAGGATTTTAATGCAAGTTCATTGTGTAATTGCTAAAAAACGGTGGATTTGATCAAGTTCAATTGTTCAATTATTTTAATAAAATTCGATTTCTAGTGTTTTTGGTTTTAAAGTAAATATAAATAGGATTTTAATGCAAGTTCATTGTGTAATTGCTAAAAAACGGTGGATTTGATCAAGTTCAATTGTTCAATTATTTTAATAAAATTCGATTTCTAGTGTTTTTGGTTTTAAAGTAAATATAAATAGGATTTTAATGCAAGTACATTGTGTAATTGCTAAAAAACGGTGGATTTGATCAAGTTCAATTGTTTAATTATTTTATTAAAATTCGATTTCTAGTGTTTTTGGTTTTAAAGTAAATATAAATAGGATTTTAATGCAAGTTCATTGTGTAATTGCTAAAAAACGGTGGATTTGATCAAGTTCAATTGTTCAATTATTTTAATAAAATTCGATTTCTAGTGTTTTTGGTTTTAAAGTAAATATAAATAGGATTTTAATGCAAGTTCATTGTGTAATTGCTAAAAAACGGTGGATTTGATCAAGTTCAATTGTTTAATTATTTTATTAAAATTCGATTTCTAGTGTTTTTGGTTTTAAAGTAAATATAAATAGGATTTTAATGCAAGTTCATTGTGTAATTGCTAAAAAACGGTGGATTTGATCAAGTTCAATTGCTCAATTATTTTAATAAAATTCGATTTCTAGTGTTTTTGGTTTTAAAGTAAATATAAATAGGATTTTAATGCAAGTTCATTGTGTAATTGCTAAAAAACGGTGGATTTGATCAAGTTCAATTGTTTAATTATTTTATTAAAATTCGATTTCTAGTGTTTTTGGTTTTAAAGTAAATATAAACAGGATTTTAATGCAAGTACATTGTGTAATTGCTAAAAAACGGTGGATTTGATCAAGTTCAATTGCTCAATTATTTTAATAAAATTCGATTTCTAGTGTTTTTGGTTTTAAAGTAAATATAAATAGGATTTTAATGCAAGTTCATTGTGTAATTGCTAAAAAACGGTGGATTTGATCAAGTTCAATTGTTCAATTATTTTAATAAAATTCGATTTCTAGTGTTTTTGGTTTTAAAGTAAATATAAATAGGATTTTAATGCAAGTACATTGTGTAATTGCTAAAAAACGGTGGGTTTGATCAAGTTCAATTGTTTAATTATTTTATTAAAATTCGATTTCTAGTGTTTTTGGTTTTAAAGTAAATATAAATAGGATTTTAATGCAAGTTCATTGTGTAATTGCTAAAAAACGGTGGATTTGATCAAGTTCAATTGTTCAATTATTTTAATAAAATTCGATTTCTAGTGTTTTTGGTTTTAAAGTAAATATAAATAGGATTTTAATGCAAGTTCATTATGTAATTGCTAAAAAACGGTGGATTTGATCAAGTTCAATTGTTCAATTATTTTAATAAAATTCGATTTCTAGTGTTTTTGGTTTTAAAGTAAATATAAACAGGATTTTAATGCAAGTACATTGTGTAATTGCTAAAAAACGGTGGATTTGATCAAGTTCAATTGTTCAATTATTTTAATAAAATTCGATTTCTAGTGTTTTTGGTTTTAAAGTAAATATAAATAGGATTTTAATGCAAGTACATTGTGTAATTGCTAAAAAACGGTGGGTTTGATCAAGTTCAATTGTTTAATTATTTTATTAAAATTCGATTTCTAGTGTTTTTGGTTTTAAAGTAAATATAAATAGGATTTTAATGCAAGTTCATTGTGTAATTGCTAAAAAACGGTGGATTTGATCAAGTTCAATTGTTCAATTATTTTAATAAAATTCGATTTCTAGTGTTTTTGGTTTTAAAGTAAATATAAATAGGATTTTAATGCAAGTTCATTGTGTAATTGCTAAAAAACGGTGGATTTGATCAAGTTCAATTGTTTAATTATTTTATTAAAATTCGATTTCTAGTGTTTTTGGTTTTAAAGTAAATATAAATAGGATTTTAATGCAAGTTCATTGTGTAATTGCTAAAAAACGGTGGATTTGATCAAGTTCAATTGCTCAATTATTTTAATAAAATTCGATTTCTAGTGTTTTTGGTTTTAAAGTAAATATAAATAGGATTTTAATGCAAGTTCATTGTGTAATTGCTAAAAAACGGTGGATTTGATCAAGTTCAATTGTTCAATTATTTTAATAAAATTCGATTTCTAGTGTTTTTGGTTTTAAAGTAAATATAAATAGGATTTTAATGCAAGTACATTGTGTAATTGCTAAAAAACGGTGGGTTTGATCAAGTTCAATTGTTTAATTATTTTATTAAAATTCGATTTCTAGTGTTTTTGGTTTTAAAGTAAATATAAATAGGATTTTAATGCAAGTTCATTGTGTAATTGCTAAAAAACGGTGGATTTGATCAAGTTCAATTGTTCAATTATTTTAATAAAATTCGATTTCTAGTGTTTTTGGTTTTAAAGTAAATATAAATAGGATTTTAATGCAAGTTCATTGTGTAATTGCTAAAAAACGGTGGATTTGATCAAGTTCAATTGTTTAATTATTTTATTAAAATTCGATTTCTAGTGTTTTTGGTTTTAAAGTAAATATAAATAGGATTTTAATGCAAGTTCATTGTGTAATTGCTAAAAAACGGTGGATTTGATCAAGTTCAATTGCTCAATTATTTTAATAAAATTCGATTTCTAGTGTTTTTGGTTTTAAAGTAAATATAAATAGGATTTTAATGCAAGTTCATTGTGTAATTGCTAAAAAACGGTGGATTTGATCAAGTTCAATTGTTTAATTATTTTATTAAAATTCGATTTCTAGTGTTTTTGGTTTTAAAGTAAATATAAACAGGATTTTAATGCAAGTACATTGTGTAATTGCTAAAAAACGGTGGATTTGATCAAGTTCAATTGCTCAATTATTTTAATAAAATTCGATTTCTAGTGTTTTTGGTTTTAAAGTAAATATAAATAGGATTTTAATGCAAGTTCATTGTGTAATTGCTAAAAAACGGTGGATTTGATCAAGTTCAATTGTTCAATTATTTTAATAAAATTCGATTTCTAGTGTTTTTGGTTTTAAAGTAAATATAAATAGGATTTTAATGCAAGTACATTATGTAATTGCTAAAAAACGGTGGGTTTGATCAAGTTCAATTGTTTAATTATTTTATTAAAATTCGATTTCTAGTGTTTTTGGTTTTAAAGTAAATATAAATAGGATTTTAATGCAAGTTCATTGTGTAATTGCTAAAAAACGGTGGATTTGATCAAGTTCAATTGTTCAATTATTTTAATAAAATTCGATTTCTAGTGTTTTTGGTTTTAAAGTAAATATAAATAGGATTTTAATGCAAGTTCATTATGTAATTGCTAAAAAACGGTGGATTTGATCAAGTTCAATTGTTCAATTATTTTAATAAAATTCGATTTCTAGTGTTTTTGGTTTTAAAGTAAATATAAACAGGATTTTAATGCAAGTACATTGTGTAATTGCTAAAAAACGGTGGATTTGATCAAGTTCAATTGTTCAATTATTTTAATAAAATTCGATTTCTAGTGTTTTTGGTTTTAAAGTAAATATAAATAGGATTTTAATGCAAGTACATTGTGTAATTGCTAAAAAACGGTGGGTTTGATCAAGTTCAATTGTTTAATTATTTTATTAAAATTCGATTTCTAGTGTTTTTGGTTTTAAAGTAAATATAAATAGGATTTTAATGCAAGTTCATTGTGTAATTGCTAAAAAACGGTGGATTTGATCAAGTTCAATTGTTCAATTATTTTAATAAAATTCGATTTCTAGTGTTTTTGGTTTTAAAGTAAATATAAATAGGATTTTAATGCAAGTTCATTGTGTAATTGCTAAAAAACGGTGGATTTGATCAAGTTCAATTGTTCAATTATTTTAATAAAATTCGATTTCTAGTGTTTTTGGTTTTAAAGTAAATATAAATAGGATTTTAATGCAAGTACATTGTGTAATTGCTAAAAAACGGTGGGTTTGATCAAGTTCAATTGTTTAATTATTTTATTAAAATTCGATTTCTAGTGTTTTTGGTTTTAAAGTAAATATAAATAGGATTTTAATGCAAGTTCATTGTGTAATTGCTAAAAAACGGTGGATTTGATCAAGTTCAATTGTTCAATTATTTTAATAAAATTCGATTTCTAGTGTTTTTGGTTTTAAAGTAAATATAAATAGGATTTTAATGCAAGTTCATTGTGTAATTGCTAAAAAACGGTGGATTTGATCAAGTTCAATTGTTTAATTATTTTATTAAAATTCGATTTCTAGTGTTTTTGGTTTTAAAGTAAATATAAATAGGATTTTAATGCAAGTTCATTGTGTAATTGCTAAAAAACGGTGGATTTGATCAAGTTCAATTGCTCAATTATTTTAATAAAATTCGATTTCTAGTGTTTTTGGTTTTAAAGTAAATATAAATAGGATTTTAATGCAAGTTCATTGTGTAATTGCTAAAAAACGGTGGATTTGATCAAGTTCAATTGTTCAATTATTTTAATAAAATTCGATTTCTAGTGTTTTTGGTTTTAAAGTAAATATAAATAGGATTTTAATGCAAGTACATTGTGTAATTGCTAAAAAACGGTGGGTTTGATCAAGTTCAATTGTTTAATTATTTTATTAAAATTCGATTTCTAGTGTTTTTGGTTTTAAAGTAAATATAAATAGGATTTTAATGCAAGTTCATTGTGTAATTGCTAAAAAACGGTGGATTTGATCAAGTTCAATTGTTCAATTATTTTAATAAAATTCGATTTCTAGTGTTTTTGGTTTTAAAGTAAATATAAATAGGATTTTAATGCAAGTTCATTATGTAATTGCTAAAAAACGGTGGATTTGATCAAGTTCAATTGTTCAATTATTTTAATAAAATTCGATTTCTAGTGTTTTTGGTTTTAAAGTAAATATAAACAGGATTTTAATGCAAGTACATTGTGTAATTGCTAAAAAACGGTGGATTTGATCAAGTTCAATTGTTCAATTATTTTAATAAAATTCGATTTCTAGTGTTTTTGGTTTTAAAGTAAATATAAATAGGATTTTAATGCAAGTACATTGTGTAATTGCTAAAAAACGGTGGGTTTGATCAAGTTCAATTGTTTAATTATTTTATTAAAATTCGATTTCTAGTGTTTTTGGTTTTAAAGTAAATATAAATAGGATTTTAATGCAAGTTCATTGTGTAATTGCTAAAAAACGGTGGATTTGATCAAGTTCAATTGTTCAATTATTTTAATAAAATTCGATTTCTAGTGTTTTTGGTTTTAAAGTAAATATAAATAGGATTTTAATGCAAGTTCATTGTGTAATTGCTAAAAAACGGTGGATTTGATCAAGTTCAATTGTTTAATTATTTTATTAAAATTCGATTTCTAGTGTTTTTGGTTTTAAAGTAAATATAAATAGGATTTTAATGCAAGTTCATTGTGTAATTGCTAAAAAACGGTGGATTTGATCAAGTTCAATTGCTCAATTATTTTAATAAAATTCGATTTCTAGTGTTTTTGGTTTTAAAGTAAATATAAATAGGATTTTAATGCAAGTTCATTGTGTAATTGCTAAAAAACGGTGGATTTGATCAAGTTCAATTGTTCAATTATTTTAATAAAATTCGATTTCTAGTGTTTTTGGTTTTAAAGTAAATATAAATAGGATTTTAATGCAAGTACATTGTGTAATTGCTAAAAAACGGTGGGTTTGATCAAGTTCAATTGTTTAATTATTTTATTAAAATTCGATTTCTAGTGTTTTTGGTTTTAAAGTAAATATAAATAGGATTTTAATGCAAGTTCATTGTGTAATTGCTAAAAAACGGTGGATTTGATCAAGTTCAATTGTTCAATTATTTTAATAAAATTCGATTTCTAGTGTTTTTGGTTTTAAAGTAAATATAAATAGGATTTTAATGCAAGTTCATTGTGTAATTGCTAAAAAACGGTGGATTTGATCAAGTTCAATTGTTTAATTATTTTATTAAAATTCGATTTCTAGTGTTTTTGGTTTTAAAGTAAATATAAATAGGATTTTAATGCAAGTTCATTGTGTAATTGCTAAAAAACGGTGGATTTGATCAAGTTCAATTGCTCAATTATTTTAATAAAATTCGATTTCTAGTGTTTTTGGTTTTAAAGTAAATATAAATAGGATTTTAATGCAAGTTCATTGTGTAATTGCTAAAAAAACGGTGGATTTGATCAAGTTCAATTGTTTAATTATTTTATTAAAATTCGATTTCTAGTGTTTTTGGTTTTAAAGTAAATATAAACAGGATTTTAATGCAAGTACATTGTGTAATTGCTAAAAAACGGTGGATTTGATCAAGTTCAATTGCTCAATTATTTTAATAAAATTCGATTTCTAGTGTTTTTGGTTTTAAAGTAAATATAAATAGGATTTTAATGCAAGTTCATTGTGTAATTGCTAAAAAACGGTGGATTTGATCAAGTTCAATTGTTCAATTATTTTAATAAAATTCGATTTCTAGTGTTTTTGGTTTTAAAGTAAATATAAATAGGATTTTAATGCAAGTACATTATGTAATTGCTAAAAAACGGTGGGTTTGATCAAGTTCAATTGTTTAATTATTTTATTAAAATTCGATTTCTAGTGTTTTTGGTTTTAAAGTAAATATAAATAGGATTTTAATGCAAGTTCATTGTGTAATTGCTAAAAAACGGTGGATTTGATCAAGTTCAATTGTTCAATTATTTTAATAAAATTCGATTTCTAGTGTTTTTGGTTTTAAAGTAAATATAAATAGGATTTTAATGCAAGTTCATTATGTAATTGCTAAAAAACGGTGGATTTGATCAAGTTCAATTGTTCAATTATTTTAATAAAATTCGATTTCTAGTGTTTTTGGTTTTAAAGTAAATATAAACAGGATTTTAATGCAAGTACATTGTGTAATTGCTAAAAAACGGTGGATTTGATCAAGTTCAATTGTTCAATTATTTTAATAAAATTCGATTTCTAGTGTTTTTGGTTTTAAAGTAAATATAAATAGGATTTTAATGCAAGTACATTGTGTAATTGCTAAAAAACGGTGGGTTTGATCAAGTTCAATTGTTTAATTATTTTATTAAAATTCGATTTCTAGTGTTTTTGGTTTTAAAGTAAATATAAATAGGATTTTAATGCAAGTTCATTGTGTAATTGCTAAAAAACGGTGGATTTGATCAAGTTCAATTGTTCAATTATTTTAATAAAATTCGATTTCTAGTGTTTTTGGTTTTAAAGTAAATATAAATAGGATTTTAATGCAAGTTCATTGTGTAATTGCTAAAAAACGGTGGATTTGATCAAGTTCAATTGTTCAATTATTTTAATAAAATTCGATTTCTAGTGTTTTTGGTTTTAAAGTAAATATAAATAGGATTTTAATGCAAGTACATTGTGTAATTGCTAAAAAACGGTGGGTTTGATCAAGTTCAATTGTTTAATTATTTTATTAAAATTCGATTTCTAGTGTTTTTGGTTTTAAAGTAAATATAAATAGGATTTTAATGCAAGTTCATTGTGTAATTGCTAAAAAACGGTGGATTTGATCAAGTTCAATTGTTCAATTATTTTAATAAAATTCGATTTCTAGTGTTTTTGGTTTTAAAGTAAATATAAATAGGATTTTAATGCAAGTTCATTGTGTAATTGCTAAAAAACGGTGGATTTGATCAAGTTCAATTGTTTAATTATTTTATTAAAATTCGATTTCTAGTGTTTTTGGTTTTAAAGTAAATATAAATAGGATTTTAATGCAAGTTCATTGTGTAATTGCTAAAAAACGGTGGATTTGATCAAGTTCAATTGCTCAATTATTTTAATAAAATTCGATTTCTAGTGTTTTTGGTTTTAAAGTAAATATAAATAGGATTTTAATGCAAGTTCATTGTGTAATTGCTAAAAAACGGTGGATTTGATCAAGTTCAATTGTTCAATTATTTTAATAAAATTCGATTTCTAGTGTTTTTGGTTTTAAAGTAAATATAAATAGGATTTTAATGCAAGTACATTATGTAATTGCTAAAAAACGGTGGGTTTGATCAAGTTCAATTGTTTAATTATTTTATTAAAATTCGATTTCTAGTGTTTTTGGTTTTAAAGTAAATATAAATAGGATTTTAATGCAAGTTCATTGTGTAATTGCTAAAAAACGGTGGATTTGATCAAGTTCAATTGTTCAATTATTTTAATAAAATTCGATTTCTAGTGTTTTTGGTTTTAAAGTAAATATAAATAGGATTTTAATGCAAGTTCATTATGTAATTGCTAAAAAACGGTGGATTTGATCAAGTTCAATTGTTCAATTATTTTAATAAAATTCGATTTCTAGTGTTTTTGGTTTTAAAGTAAATATAAACAGGATTTTAATGCAAGTACATTGTGTAATTGCTAAAAAACGGTGGATTTGATCAAGTTCAATTGTTCAATTATTTTAATAAAATTCGATTTCTAGTGTTTTTGGTTTTAAAGTAAATATAAATAGGATTTTAATGCAAGTACATTGTGTAATTGCTAAAAAACGGTGGGTTTGATCAAGTTCAATTGTTTAATTATTTTATTAAAATTCGATTTCTAGTGTTTTTGGTTTTAAAGTAAATATAAATAGGATTTTAATGCAAGTTCATTGTGTAATTGCTAAAAAACGGTGGATTTGATCAAGTTCAATTGTTCAATTATTTTAATAAAATTCGATTTCTAGTGTTTTTGGTTTTAAAGTAAATATAAATAGGATTTTAATGCAAGTTCATTGTGTAATTGCTAAAAAACGGTGGATTTGATCAAGTTCAATTGTTCAATTATTTTAATAAAATTCGATTTCTAGTGTTTTTGGTTTTAAAGTAAATATAAATAGGATTTTAATGCAAGTACATTGTGTAATTGCTAAAAAACGGTGGGTTTGATCAAGTTCAATTGTTTAATTATTTTATTAAAATTCGATTTCTAGTGTTTTTGGTTTTAAAGTAAATATAAATAGGATTTTAATGCAAGTTCATTGTGTAATTGCTAAAAAACGGTGGATTTGATCAAGTTCAATTGTTCAATTATTTTAATAAAATTCGATTTCTAGTGTTTTTGGTTTTAAAGTAAATATAAATAGGATTTTAATGCAAGTACATTGTGTAATTGCTAAAAAACGGTGGATTTGATCAAGTTCAATTGCTCAATTATTTTAATAAAATTCGATTTCTAGTGTTTTTGGTTTTAAAGTAAATATAAATAGGATTTTAATGCAAGTTCATTGTGTAATTGCTAAAAAACGGTGGATTTGATCAAGTTCAATTGTTCAATTATTTTAATAAAATTCGATTTCTAGTGTTTTTGGTTTTAAAGTAAATATAAATAGGATTTTAATGCAAGTACATTGTGTAATTGCTAAAAAACGGTGGGTTTGATCAAGTTCAATTGTTTAATTATTTTATTAAAATTCGATTTCTAGTGTTTTTGGTTTTAAAGTAAATATAAATAGGATTTTAATGCAAGTTCATTGTGTAATTGCTAAAAAACGGTGGATTTGATCAAGTTCAATTGTTCAATTATTTTAATAAAATTCGATTTCTAGTGTTTTTGGTTTTAAAGTAAATATAAATAGGATTTTAATGCAAGTTCATTGTGTAATTGCTAAAAAACGGTGGATTTGATCAAGTTCAATTGTTCAATTATTTTAATAAAATTCGATTTCTAGTGTTTTTGGTTTTAAAGTAAATATAAATAGGATTTTAATGCAAGTACATTGTGTAATTGCTAAAAAACGGTGGGTTTGATCAAGTTCAATTGTTTAATTATTTTATTAAAATTCGATTTCTAGTGTTTTTGGTTTTAAAGTAAATATAAATAGGATTTTAATGCAAGTTCATTGTGTAATTGCTAAAAAACGGTGGATTTGATCAAGTTCAATTGTTCAATTATTTTAATAAAATTCGATTTCTAGTGTTTTTGGTTTTAAAGTAAATATAAATAGGATTTTAATGCAAGTTCATTGTGTAATTGCTAAAAAACGGTGGATTTGATCAAGTTCAATTGTTTAATTATTTTATTAAAATTCGATTTCTAGTGTTTTTGGTTTTAAAGTAAATATAAATAGGATTTTAATGCAAGTTCATTGTGTAATTGCTAAAAAACGGTGGATTTGATCAAGTTCAATTGCTCAATTATTTTAATAAAATTCGATTTCTAGTGTTTTTGGTTTTAAAGTAAATATAAATAGGATTTTAATGCAAGTTCATTGTGTAATTGCTAAAAAACGGTGGATTTGATCAAGTTCAATTGTTTAATTATTTTATTAAAATTCGATTTCTAGTGTTTTTGGTTTTAAAGTAAATATAAACAGGATTTTAATGCAAGTACATTGTGTAATTGCTAAAAAACGGTGGATTTGATCAAGTTCAATTGCTCAATTATTTTAATAAAATTCGATTTCTAGTGTTTTTGGTTTTAAAGTAAATATAAATAGGATTTTAATGCAAGTTCATTGTGTAATTGCTAAAAAACGGTGGATTTGATCAAGTTCAATTGTTCAATTATTTTAATAAAATTCGATTTCTAGTGTTTTTGGTTTTAAAGTAAATATAAATAGGATTTTAATGCAAGTACATTGTGTAATTGCTAAAAAACGGTGGGTTTGATCAAGTTCAATTGTTTAATTATTTTATTAAAATTCGATTTCTAGTGTTTTTGGTTTTAAAGTAAATATAAATAGGATTTTAATGCAAGTTCATTGTGTAATTGCTAAAAAACGGTGGATTTGATCAAGTTCAATTGTTCAATTATTTTAATAAAATTCGATTTCTAGTGTTTTTGGTTTTAAAGTAAATATAAATAGGATTTTAATGCAAGTTCATTATGTAATTGCTAAAAAACGGTGGATTTGATCAAGTTCAATTGTTCAATTATTTTAATAAAATTCGATTTCTAGTGTTTTTGGTTTTAAAGTAAATATAAACAGGATTTTAATGCAAGTACATTGTGTAATTGCTAAAAAACGGTGGATTTGATCAAGTTCAATTGTTCAATTATTTTAATAAAATTCGATTTCTAGTGTTTTTGGTTTTAAAGTAAATATAAATAGGATTTTAATGCAAGTACATTGTGTAATTGCTAAAAAACGGTGGGTTTGATCAAGTTCAATTGTTTAATTATTTTATTAAAATTCGATTTCTAGTGTTTTTGGTTTTAAAGTAAATATAAATAGGATTTTAATGCAAGTTCATTGTGTAATTGCTAAAAAACGGTGGATTTGATCAAGTTCAATTGTTCAATTATTTTAATAAAATTCGATTTCTAGTGTTTTTGGTTTTAAAGTAAATATAAATAGGATTTTAATGCAAGTTCATTGTGTAATTGCTAAAAAACGGTGGATTTGATCAAGTTCAATTGTTCAATTATTTTAATAAAATTCGATTTCTAGTGTTTTTGGTTTTAAAGTAAATATAAATAGGATTTTAATGCAAGTACATTGTGTAATTGCTAAAAAACGGTGGGTTTGATCAAGTTCAATTGTTTAATTATTTTATTAAAATTCGATTTCTAGTGTTTTTGGTTTTAAAGTAAATATAAATAGGATTTTAATGCAAGTTCATTGTGTAATTGCTAAAAAACGGTGGATTTGATCAAGTTCAATTGTTCAATTATTTTAATAAAATTCGATTTCTAGTGTTTTTGGTTTTAAAGTAAATATAAATAGGATTTTAATGCAAGTTCATTGTGTAATTGCTAAAAAACGGTGGATTTGATCAAGTTCAATTGTTCAATTATTTTAATAAAATTCGATTTCTAGTGTTTTTGGTTTTAAAGTAAATATAAACAGGATTTTAATGCAAGTACATTGTGTAATTGCTAAAAAACGGTGGATTTGATCAAGTTCAATTGTTCAATTATTTTAATAAAATTCGATTTCTAGTGTTTTTGGTTTTAAAGTAAATATAAATAGGATTTTAATGCAAGTACATTGTGTAATTGCTAAAAAACGGTGGGTTTGATCAAGTTCAATTGTTTAATTATTTTATTAAAATTCGATTTCTAGTGTTTTTGGTTTTAAAGTAAATATAAATAGGATTTTAATGCAAGTTCATTGTGTAATTGCTAAAAAACGGTGGATTTGATCAAGTTCAATTGTTCAATTATTTTAATAAAATTCGATTTCTAGTGTTTTTGGTTTTAAAGTAAATATAAATAGGATTTTAATGCAAGTTCATTGTGTAATTGCTAAAAAACGGTGGATTTGATCAAGTTCAATTGTTCAATTATTTTAATAAAATTCGATTTCTAGTGTTTTTGGTTTTAAAGTAAATATAAATAGGATTTTAATGCAAGTACATTGTGTAATTGCTAAAAAACGGTGGATTTGATCAAGTTCAATTGTTCAATTATTTTAATAAAATTCGATTTCTAGTGTTTTTGGTTTTAAAGTAAATATAAATAGGATTTTAATGCAAGTTCATTGTGTAATTGCTAAAAAACGGTGGATTTGATCAAGTTCAATTGTTCAATTATTTTAATAAAATTCGATTTCTAGTGTTTTTGGTTTTAAAGTAAATATAAATAGGATTTTAATGCAAGTACATTGTGTAATTGCTAAAAAACGGTGGATTTGATCAAGTTCAATTGTTCAATTATTTTAATAAAATTCGATTTCTAGTGTTTTTGGTTTTAAAGTAAATATAAATAGGATTTTAATGCAAGTTCATTGTGTAATTGCTAAAAAACGGTGGATTTGATCAAGTTCAATTGTTCAATTATTTTAATAAAATTCGATTTCTAGTGTTTTTGGTTTTAAAGTAAATATAAATAGGATTTTAATGCAAGTTCATTATGTAATTGCTAAAAAACGGTGGATTTGATCAAGTTCAATTGTTCAATTATTTTAATAAAATTCGATTTCTAGTGTTTTTGGTTTTAAAGTAAATATAAACAGGATTTTAATGCAAGTACATTGTGTAATTGCTAAAAAACGGTGGATTTGATCAAGTTCAATTGTTCAATTATTTTAATAAAATTCGATTTCTAGTGTTTTTGGTTTTAAAGTAAATATAAATAGGATTTTAATGCAAGTACATTGTGTAATTGCTAAAAAACGGTGGGTTTGATCAAGTTCAATTGTTTAATTATTTTATTAAAATTCGATTTCTAGTGTTTTTGGTTTTAAAGTAAATATAAATAGGATTTTAATGCAAGTTCATTGTGTAATTGCTAAAAAACGGTGGATTTGATCAAGTTCAATTGTTCAATTATTTTAATAAAATTCGATTTCTAGTGTTTTTGGTTTTAAAGTAAATATAAATAGGATTTTAATGCAAGTTCATTATGTAATTGCTAAAAAACGGTGGATTTGATCAAGTTCAATTGTTCAATTATTTTAATAAAATTCGATTTCTAGTGTTTTTGGTTTTAAAGTAAATATAAACAGGATTTTAATGCAAGTACATTGTGTAATTGCTAAAAAACGGTGGATTTGATCAAGTTCAATTGTTCAATTATTTTAATAAAATTCGATTTCTAGTGTTTTTGGTTTTAAAGTAAATATAAATAGGATTTTAATGCAAGTACATTGTGTAATTGCTAAAAAACGGTGGGTTTGATCAAGTTCAATTGTTTAATTATTTTATTAAAATTCGATTTCT
The DNA here is from genome assembly GCA_963556175.1 of Tipula confusa. NCBI lineage: Eukaryota > Metazoa > Arthropoda > Insecta > Diptera > Tipulidae > Tipula > Tipula confusa. The sequence continues at coordinate 162,182,247 of OY744475.1, read as the reverse complement.
AGTGTTTTTGGTTTTAAAGTAAATATAAATAGGATTTTAATGCAAGTTCATTGTGTAATTGCTAAAAAACGGTGGATTTGATCAAGTTCAATTGTTCAATTATTTTAATAAAATTCGATTTCTAGTGTTTTTGGTTTTAAAGTAAATATAAATAGGATTTTAATGCAAGTTCATTGTGTAATTGCTAAAAAACGGTGGATTTGATCAAGTTCAATTGTTCAATTATTTTAATAAAATTCGATTTCTAGTGTTTTTGGTTTTAAAGTAAATATAAATAGGATTTTAATGCAAGTACATTGTGTAATTGCTAAAAAACGGTGGGTTTGATCAAGTTCAATTGTTTAATTATTTTATTAAAATTCGATTTCTAGTGTTTTTGGTTTTAAAGTAAATATAAATAGGATTTTAATGCAAGTTCATTGTGTAATTGCTAAAAAACGGTGGATTTGATCAAGTTCAATTGTTCAATTATTTTAATAAAATTCGATTTCTAGTGTTTTTGGTTTTAAAGTAAATATAAATAGGATTTTAATGCAAGTTCATTGTGTAATTGCTAAAAAACGGTGGATTTGATCAAGTTCAATTGTTTAATTATTTTATTAAAATTCGATTTCTAGTGTTTTTGGTTTTAAAGTAAATATAAATAGGATTTTAATGCAAGTTCATTGTGTAATTGCTAAAAAACGGTGGATTTGATCAAGTTCAATTGTTCAATTATTTTAATAAAATTCGATTTGTTGAATTTTTGGGCAGTTCAACAAATAAATTAGGAAAATGTAGTTTGCAAATATTTTATAATTTATATACAAATAAATAAAATATATTAAATAGATAAAATATTTCTATATTAACTAATAACTCTAAATTTATTTGTTTTTAAGTATTTGTAATTCTTAGGATCTTTCAGTTTTGTTGGAGTGTAGATTGGTTTTGTCTGTTCGTAATATTTGGGTGGTCTCTTTTAGAGAACAACGGAACGAATTTCAAGGGAAACTAATCAAATTTATTACAGCATATGGATTGCAGAATTATAATTTTATAATAATATAATTAATTAAATTACAATTTCAGATTGAAATTAATTCTATTCCTTACAGTCTATGGCTAAGAGCAATTAGTTCATTAATAGATTTTGTTTTCAGGAAACCTCTGCAGATTACAGATGAGTGGTGGCACATTGGAGTTGCTGATAAGAGATGGCAGAATGCAGAGCAGTACAACAAAAATGTGATTGTCTTACACTAACAGTAGTTTGAATATTGGATACCGGGAAATCGGACCAATTAAGTCATAACTAACATACTTTTCCTTTCCCTAACCCACAAAAATTTACTAACTATTGGCCGCCAAGGTGTCTGTAAACGGGTCGATCTCAATAATTTAACTAGTATCCTTCCATATCCTTCCAAGTATATGTAAAAACGGGTGTACTGTGGGCCCGGCGCTTTCCGGGATATCCTGCTTAATGCTTGGCAGTACATTCAAAATCAATCAATCAATCAATCAATCTTCAAAAAAACACAACTGCGCTTAAGCGACATTTTGAAAAGTTTGATTAGCACAAACGCCTCAGCATAAACGTCAAATTAATAAATAAAAACATACAAGCGACCAAAAAGTAGTATAAATTATAACTCAATAAATAATTACCGAAATTAAATAAAATTATGTATTTATGTCCGTCTATTACTAAGTTATATGTCAAAAATAATATTGTATCATTTCAATGAAAACTTAAAATTTTAAACGTTTTTTCCTTCTCCTGTAAAATTTCCAAAATGTCGCTTGTGCTGTTCGATCAAAGTATCGTCGACATATTAAAATACAAAATAATATATAAATTATATAAAAAAAAAGCTTTTATATCTCTAAAATAAAAAAATTAAAAAGATCTAATATTTACAATTTAAAATATTTACAGATATTAAAATCCACAATAAAAAACTTAATAAAACCAAACCTAAAAATTCAAATAAACAAGGTATGGCAAAACTAAATAACTAAAATTGTTCCAAATGACAATAAAAAAAATGTTTTCAAGTATCAGAATCTTTCGTCTAAAGACTGGTAACCTGAAAATTAATATGTCTAATCAGGCAGAAAGTCAATTTTTGAATTATAATAGTTATAATAGTTATCAAAAAATATCGATAAAGATAATATTGAAATATTAGAAACAATAGATAAGCTGAATGTGGTAGGTGCATTTATAGAGGACCAAACCAAAAAAATAATAAAATCAACTTTAGAAAATCAATCAATTTATTTACAAATTACCACAACAAATGCTTCTTTAAAGTCGAGTTCAATAATAATTGTCTAGCCGATAATCTCACTAATTCTGTAATTACCGATGGTTTATATACATTCATAGAAAAACTAAAAATATTTTTCAAAAATCTAAATAGCAAAAAATCTTCAAGACCTGATACTATTCCAAACATAGCATTGAAATATTTACCTTGCTGTTTAATCAGAGAATATTGTATTATTTTTAACAATATGTTGAACAATAATTATTATCCACTGAAATGGAAAATGTCAAAAATAATCCCAATTATTAAAAAAGATAAAGACCCGAAATCATACAAAAACTATCGACCTATTTGTTTAATGCCTAATGCAAGGTTTTTGAAATAATACTTTACAATAGCATTTTAATACACACTAAGAAAAAAAAGCATTTTGCCAGACATCCAATTTGGACTACACGCAATTCATAAGCTAACGTCTGACGTTGTATGCGGTTTTAACGCTAAAAAAGTAACGGGAGCAATATTAATAGATATTGAACTCGCATTCAACTCAGTATGGATTGAGGGATTATTACATAAATTACAGGAGATGAATTTTAATAAAAACCTAATTTATATGCTGTATGAAGTCATAATATAAATACACATAGTACTACCATCATAAGAAAAAAACAGTTTACCTATTGATGTTCCAGATGTTGGGTCGATAGAATACAGTCAAAATTTAGTATAAATATATGACATTTAGGCGATTATACATATAAAAATATTTTGATTATTTTAAAATGATACCAGTAGCGACATCTAACATGTCAATGGGCTAACATACCATGGTAGTACTATGTGTATTTATATTATGATGAAGTATTAAACAAGAGAACGTTTATAATAACTGACGGGACCGAAACTACAAGTATTAAATATCAAATTAACAATGGTCTTCAACAGGGAACTATATTGGCACTAATACATTTTAGTATTTACCATATCTAAACTCAATTGATTGCCAAGCTTTGGCGTATGCTGATGATATAATTATATATTCTACATCGAATAAAATAGATAAAATTCAAGAAAACGTTCAGAATTCGATAAACAAGTTAAATAAGGAACTGACAATGTAGAAAATAAATATTAACATCAAAAAATGTGAAATCATTTTATTCAGAATACCTTTGAATCAATTGAATAATAACATCAGAAAAAATTGGAATAAAATCAATATAACTTTATATTGATAAAGTTATATTGATAACTCCACACAACTAAAAAAAAACATGCAGAGCATTTGGTATGTTAAAGAAATTATTTTTTTCTAAGTTTTTAAATAAAAAAGTCAAACTTATATGTTACCAATCATTCGTAAGACCAATTATTACATATTGTGCACCGGTATGGTACAACATTTCTCATGCTATAATGGAAAAAATACGCGTATTCGAACGTAAATGTATAAGGACATGCTTATCGAAATATATAAAATTGGATAATTCTAGACATTATATATCAAATAAAAACATCTATAACCCAGTTGAATTCGACCGTGTAGATGTTTTTATTGTAAATCTAATTAGGAAACATATATTGAAAGCAACGTTAAATGATGAAAATTCAATGATTTACGCTCCACAACTTATTGACATGAATCCTTTTAAAAATCATATCAATAATAAATATCCGCCTCCTGAATCCTTCTTATATCTGGATATTTTTAATAACAGTTTTTTTTATCCAGTAGTAAAATTTAATGAAATATGCTTAGTAATATGAAGTAACAAAATAATAAATAAGAATTAAAAAATATGTAATAGTTAAAAACAATGAAGTCGAATATTGAGAGCCAAATAATATTACTACTGTATGGCCATATTATTCAAATTGAATTATATAAAACATAGTATATAAGTTTTTCTAAGATTAGTTTAAAAAAAAGAAAAAATATAAGCTGAAAATAAACTTTAATTACAAAAAAAAAAAAAAAATAAATAATCTTCAATAAATAAAATCGTTTTTAACTCTGTAAATGTTTTAAGTAATATGCAAATACTATATCATGTTCACATATTAAAATAACTATTTTATGTAAAAAAAAAAAAAAATTGCAAAAAAATTTCTCTTCGAATACCTCTCGAGCATTGATAAATGCCTCGTAATTTTATTAAATTTCATCAAGCAGGTTGCTAGAGCAACGTGCTTTCGAAAAATATAATACAATTATTTCGGGAAATTATCAATGCCCTTGGGTTATTACTGCTGGTAATTTTTGACAAATACTAAAACATTTTATAATAAGCCAAACTCTTTGCGTAGGACACTTGGGTATATATAGGGTGTGTCAAAACTTTCTGTAATAAAAGCCGAATTCATCCAACACGTAGGCTGTACAAATTCCAGACTTACTAAGATATTAGTGAGTATATATAAATACATTTTTGAAAACATTTCCATATAATCATATTGTACACTGCAAGAAGAGAGAAACCCGTCAAAACAGCATAATGTCATTATAATGTCATTCCGACATTAAATTTTCTTGATTGAAAACAATATTTTATCTACATTTTATTACAAATAAATAAACATAATTCAAATTTGAATAAAAATAAAACACAATTTATGTATGAATTAAATAGTATTATAATTCAAATTAGAAAACAAACTTTTTGTAAAACTGTGTGATATGAAATATGAATGACCTATTTGGAATGACAGATTGACAAAATCCCTGTTTTTTTTACAGTTAGAGAATAATATGCTCACAGATTTAATGACATATTGAAATGTGCGTTCTTTATTAATAAATATCTGTAATGGTGGTAGTAAGCAACGATTTTTTTTTCATTTTAACCATATGGTTTTGAAAGTTACTAACACCACAGCAGATCAACTATTTTAACATATCGGGGTATGCTACGCGGTGAGTTTGGCTTTTATTACATAGAATTTTGGGTGTGTTCACTGTAATTTGAAATAGAATTCGGAAGTGGCTATAAAACGCAGTTTACGACATTTTGTTAATTTGTGTCAAATTTTATTGCAAAATCATCTAAAATAATAATAATTTATTTACATAATACATAAATAAAATAATTTAAATTACATTCCATTATTATGTATTATACAAAGATAATTTCGTTGTTATGAAAATGTTTCATCAATTACAAATTAAAAAAAAAAAATCCATATTATAGTATTGACGTTTAATAGCTATAATATTCAAATGACAAAAATCAACAACACTGGTTACTGCGGTCAAAAAATGTAAGTTTTTGTTAATAACAATAGACTGTTGCATTTATGATCGTAGTGAACAACAAATTGTAAACAAATGTAACTTTTTGTAACATTTTGTTGCCCCGGACTCAAAGAACACATAAAATGTACTACTTGGTTTTGTACCTTTACCATTCAAAAATTAAAAACCATATAAGAAGTTTTTTTAATTTTTTCGTTGCTATGACAATTTCAATTTTAATGCACACAATTATAAATATAATTTTTTTTCATAGTTTTTATAGTTCATAAATGCTATAAACAGAACCAGAGCGACAACGACGAGCGTCGACGAATAAATATAAATTTCGCCAGCGATATCCCTGTAGTAAACATAACAAACAAAAGCGTCAGCGTATCGCGATATAAAAATAACAATAAAAAAATTTAAAACATGGCTGCTTAGTAACCACTTTATTAAAAAGGCAACTTAAAAAAATAAAAAACAGTTGGCAACATTGTTTCGCCGGCGATAAAATTAGAAATAGAATCTAAATTTATTTCAATGAAAAAATCGTCGTCGCTACCGTCAATGTTTCTGTTAGCATACTATGCTTTTAGTGTATTTTAATTTGACAGGCGTCGACGCTCGTCGTTGTCGCTCTGGTTCTGTTTATACCTTAAAAGTGAATTAAAAACATATCGGATGGGGAAATATTTCAAATAATTATTATACTTTTCGGACAACATAATAAAAAATTGGAAATGTAGGGGAATATTTTTCAAATAAATGTCAAATTTGTATTCACTAATATTTATCATGGGTTTTGGTCACAGTCTTCATCTACATATCCAAGCATAATTTTGGAATTACGGACTTGAGCGGTTGCAATGAAGACAAATTTTAATTATACCGTTTCAATATCGAAATTTAGTGGTGTAGTCTTATTCCTTGACCTTAAAAAAGCATTCGATTTAGTTGAGCATGATATTCTATTAAGCAAACTTTATAGACTTGGAGTAAGAGGTATTGTGCAAGAATTGTTTAAGAATTATCTCAGTAACTCTATGGAGTACCTAAGGGTTCAGTTTTGGAGCTAATTTTATTTTAAATTTATATGAATTCGATAAGCACCTTAGCTTTGAATTGCTCCTTGGTAGCTTTTGATTATGTTGTACTCTCTTATCAGGCTAATTCATATGATGAATTATTTTTGTTAATGAATAAAGATTTAGTATTAATTCGAAAATGGTTAGATAAACATCAGCTAGACGTGTTAAGTAATACATCAATAAATTTATCTTACCATTCTCGACTCGAGATTGATTGGAGATTAACTGCTACTTTAATCGTGTTAAAATTAGTTTTACTTGTCAGTATCATTACCTCAGATTATTATTGGACAGTCAATACAAATTTAAAAATCATTTTATAATCACAAAAAATAAATTATTAATATATTCGGAAACTATATTTGTTGAGAAAGATTTGTCCAAATAGGCTACATAGGCATCTTTATTTCACTATATTTGGGGTGGTACTTATTAAACCAATATTGAAGTGATATTCAAACCGCAAAAATTTACCTTAAGGATGATTTCATTTAAAAGAAATATGCGGAATCCAAACAATTATTTGAAAATTTTAGTTTACTTTCTTTAAAAAAACTTTTTGGATGAATTTCATTCCAAAAAGCTCCTACAAATTTTTTGATTATATAAATATATTTTACAAATTGTTTATAGTCATTGTGGTAAAAATTTCTAAGACTGTAAAATACTATAAAATAAAAATTGTAAAATAAACTTTGAATAAATAAATGATTTGGTTTGGAATAGGACGAAGAAGATCAAATAAATTTTAACTCTACTGTCCAAGGTATGTCAATAAAATATGCCAATTACTAAAGATGTCTCGACGATCATTTAACTTTCAAGATAATTCACTTTAAAACAGTCAAAACAATAACTTAAGAACTACCTGAATTGAATTACGAAATGATCATAATCAATGCGGCTTTTAAATGTAACTATATATTCCGTATAAATGGAGAGTGGTTGAAATGATAATCATACCAAAACTAAACAAATTACCAGACAAAAAATCATATAGTGCTAACTCAATGAGTCGCAGCTAATGATACGCTGTCTATCCTATGAAAATTCCTATGTTGTTTTATACATTCAAAAATAATCTACCTAACGCAATATAAAACAGGAGTCTATTATGAAATAAGTCGGAAAATACTTTGTCGTAAAATCCGATCCGCGGCGGATATTCCTATTATAAAACTATGTATTTCAACTATCACATTTAAATGAATGAATAATTTGTTAAAAACAATTTAATACAGATATTAACTTATATTTTAAATAATTAAATTTTAAATTATAAAAAACAAAAAAAAAAATGAGTTTCTATTTATTTTTCGTGCTTATATTACGATATCCGTCACCTAACTAGCTGTCGTAAATTTAGTGTCATAATAGTCATTTCATAATAGCAATATCCGAGGCGGACCGGAATTTTTTTAGTTTCATAATATGAATATACGGCGCGAGACGGAATTTACGATGTCGGAAAAGTTTCATAATAGGCCCCCAGGAAAAATGCCATATGTTTGCTGGTGCCGACCAAAACTGTCACATAATTTACGAAATGTTGTTCTTTTTTACTATTATTTTAATAATAAATTTGGACAGTCAAAATGCGTTGTTGCGTTCTTAGCGACTCCATGATGATTAATGGCAAATTTTTGACTTTTCATAAGTCAAAGAATTTTTTTAGAACAGATAACATTAAGTACTAAAATGCATCAAAAAACGACCGACATATGGCACACTCTGTATCGCATATAAAATACAACAGAGCAACGAACTTTTCGATCGCTTCGCACACTCTAAAAAATGGACATCTCAATATCAACACCGAGAATTTATCACTTATAAAAGCAAGTTACGACCAACAACAACTAGACGCATGGGTCGTTTTATAAATTAAAACAGTGAGAGAGAGTATAATGAATATCAACGAAGAGCCAATCCAATCCCCTCTACATTGTTTAAGATTTTCCGCGAAAATTAATTTATATATATATATTTGCATGTCACTACACGCTCACGTGCTATTTATTGATTAGGTAATCCAATAGCTCGTTTTGGCTTTAGGAATCCTGATCCCTGGTTTTACTGTAAGAATATTATCTTTGCCGATTAATGCTTCCAAATTTTTTGGAGTGTCTTATATTTCAAGTAGTCATGTCGGGTGGTACAGGTAAGTGTTGATTTGTTAGTTTTTGTGTACATGTTGTTTTACAAACATAGATATATACATATGACGATATTATACAAATTTAATATTTGTCATGGTATAGGAATATGTATATAAAGTTCTAAAAACCTTCTAGAATATTCTAGATGTTATATTAGTACATACTGTACTAAATTGTGTTTTTTTTTCTTTATATCATTTGTATCTGATTGAATATGTTTGTTGTTGTTTGGTTATTTATTTCTTATTTTAGGTATATAATTAATAGGATCCTATTAGAATGTTCCTATTGATTTCATCAATCGTGTGAAAGTATCTGTGATGTATTTGAATTGCTAATGGAACGCACCCGAAATTATATAGAAACGAACGTGCGGAACGCACCCGCATGTACGATAAGAATGAACTAGAGTGAGTAAATGTAAGGACGTGTGTAAAGAAATAAAAGTAACTTGTAATTGAAATAAATAATTGTTTAATTGTGATTAATACTCGTATGTGGCAAAACAGTACAGTATCAACGTGTGTTCCCAGTTTGAGGTACTTGCGTTAGGTATGCACATGCTAGTGGTAGGGTCGATTCGGATTATTCGAGAAGGGGTTTGACAAAGAGACTTGGTTTGGATTGGCTTTTTGATATGGGCTGTAAATGTTTACAAATATTTGTGATCGGTTGATGGGTATTTGGGTTTTAGTCATTGGATATCGTGGGTAATATTTCTTTTTTTGGGAGAGAGCCATTTAAAGGTTTTTTGGAAGTGGAGGCAGGCTGATTTGCCGATGACCGGACACTTAAAGGATGATGTTTGGTTTAGTGTATAAAAATAACTTTGGTATGTTCCTACGAGGGAGGGGGGAGGTGTAAATGTAATGGTTTTATTTTGTATTTAATATTTGTGTATTTTACATTTACATTTATGAGGTTTAATTAAATTCTTCGTTAAATTTTAAATTATTTTTAAATTTATTACTACTAAAATGTACTTTTATACTTTATTAAAGTTGGTTAATATAGTTTTTTCAGGTTCAAAAATCATTAACATTTTTTGATTAATTCCTTGGTTAACAAAATAACACTTAAAGTAGATGCATCCAAGTAATTTTTCATTTTTGTTTTATTTATATTTATTTGCAAGGAAACTCGTTCCACACTCGCTGTAGTCACAGGAATCGTTAAGGCAGCCATTATACGTTGATTTAAGTTTGGAAATGTCTGCACAGTTTAAATTCCAGTAGTTTGTACCAAAAGGCGTCGATATCCATTTGCCATCCAGTCTCAATTTTACAAAATTTACCGATTTAATTCTCGCCATTCATCGTCGGCATTTTCAAAGTCATCTCTTTGATTATATTAGAAAGAAAAAATAGTAATAATAATTAATTTTCCGCAACTTATCTTTTGCTTAATAATTGTATTTTTTAGCGCAAGAATCTCTTAGCTTCTATAACTTTGTCTCCAAAATCAAATTTTTGGAATACTGAGTGTCGATTTTGTACGAAAATTGACAGCGTGAGCTGGTGAGGTGAGCAATATTTTGTGTATATATACAGTGTATAGCATACAAATTTATATTTGTATTGTATTTTTTTTTCTCATGTGTCTGTGCATTTTGTATGTCATTTTTATGAAGGCAAGTATGAAAATATAGGGTTCCGGTTGAACCGGTTAAATTTTTATGATGCTGACGTCCAGCTCACCTCACCTATTCGCTAGCTTTTTAGCGGTGGAATCAAATTTTTAAAATTTATTATTATTTTTTTTTTTTTTATAATAATTTTTTTATACAATTTTTTTTAAATATTTGATTTTTTGTTAACAATTTTATGACGTTTAAAAAAAGTTGTAGTATGTTTGAGATATAATAGGTTAGATTTATTAAATAGGTATTAATTATTATTAATAGGTTAATAATAGTTAGTTAGTCGTCATAATATTTTATTCACAATTTTTTTTTAAACTGAAAAAGAAACATAACCATACGCCATTCATTATCGATGAACACTAAACATTATTTTGTTTTTGAAATATCAAATACAAAAATATATAAACAAGATAACGCGCATGTGCTCAAGTAAACCAATACTAACAAAACTACCACTACTATAGTTTTCCGGTTTGCTCACCTCACGCTGTCATTTTCCGTACAAAATCGACACTCTGAACTTCAAAAATTGCAGTTAAAAAAAAAATCATTCTAAAATTCTCAATTTCTCAATTAAATCTTTGGCATCACGATTTTATGAAATTTTGATTATGGGAATTTTACATTTGTTAGATTAAATTTGTGCAGTTTTAATGGTCCAACCGCATCGTAATTTCCTGGATTTTGTAAGTTTCGTTTGTTGGCTTGGGTTTTATGGTTTTGATGGGCCAACCCTCAATGTTTCTGGGATCTTGGGGCTTTTCGATCTGTGGCGTGATTTTGACAAAATTTAATAGGGCATCCATCTAATTATAAATTGTTATTATATTATTATGTTTTATAATTTGTTATTATTATATTGTTTATTATATTATAGTATTATTATATTATATTATTATGTTGTTGTTATTATTATATTATATTATTATTGTGGTATAATTATATTATTATATTTATTTTGAATTATTCTAACATTGATATATTATTATAGGTAAAATTAATAAATTTGTATTTTCAGGGGAAAACTAATCAGTTTAGGACAGTCTACGGCTTGCAGAAATTATATTATGATATTATTAGTTTATTATATTACTAATCAATTCATTTATAATTTCAGATGAAAACTAATTCAATTTATTACAGCATACGGCTAAGAGCAAATATTCCATTAATAGATTTTACTTTTAGGAAACATTTGCTGATACACCTGAATGGAGGCACACTGCAGTTAATGATAAAAATAATGCAGAGCAGCTCTTCCAAATTGTGATTGTCTTGTGCTAACATTAGTTGAATATTGGCTTCCGGAAAACCGGGTCAAATCTGTCATTACTAACATGCCCTTTCTTTCCTTACACCACAAAAAAAAACACTAACTATCGATCGCTTAGATGTCTGCAACCGGGTCGAGTCTGTCACAACTAACATTCCTTCCATTCCTTCGGTTTTGTTATATGTAACACGGGTGTACGGTGGTGCCCGGCATTCCGGGAGTTACTGGTTCGTCCTTGGCCGTACACTCTAATCAATCAATCAATCAATCAATTTGCCTGTCACTACACGCTCGCATTCTTTGTTTACACTCAGTTTATTTCACTTGTTTTTCGAACTTTTTATTTTTAATTTTTATTTTAATCTCAATTTGTGGTCAAAATCATCTCAAGTAATAAGCCAGTGTATTTACTCACTCATACATACAAAGCAAAGACTAGTCATGAATTTTTTATTTATTTTTGAAGTCTTTTAATTTGTGCGTTTTTATATTTGTCGTTGATTATTTTTAATATTTCAAAAATAAAATTTATCATTTATAATATGGATAATTAATTTATACATTAAATTATAAACTTGTTATTTAATATATTAATTCTCATTTAGATGTAATTGACTACATAGGTTATTATATTAAAAAAAATAATATTAATAAATTGATAATTTAATTAAAATTGATTTAAAATATATTGTCGCTATATTTGACTTTATAGTGCATAAAACGGATATATATATATATATATATATATATATATATATATATATATATATATATATATATATATATTTATATATATATATATATATATATATATATATATATATATATATATATATATATATATATATATATATATATATATATATAGATAGATAGATATATATATATATATGTATATATATATAAAGTACTTAAGTACTCATAACACACAGACGCTTTGATAAAACTCCAAATCAAAACTACGCATACATGAACGAAAGAGAAAACGAAAAAAAAATCTCGACTAGTATTTTTTATCTATGTATTGCACTACATGGCCTTTTACTAGAGATGGATTTGGTGTAGTCTAAAAGCAATACAGGGTCGTCTTATGTATTACATATAAACATATTGTAGTACATCAAAACTTTCTTTACTACAAGCCGTATTGTTTGCATACTCATGCTATACAAAAATATATACTTTGATTGTCTTGTAAGTAGAAAATCGTGTCGGGATATGATAGCGAATATTGTGTAAAAGAAATAAACAATAAAATCAAATAATGCGCATGCGTTTACAATTTTTTTATTAATTTTATATGGATATTTACTAATACATCTAAAGTATATATTTTCACTAATACATTTTAAAAATACATGATGATGTGTGTCAACGAAAGTTACAAGACGGCTTGTAGTAAAGAGGGTTTTGTAGTACATACATGCATACATTATCACACTTGTATATAACTAAAAAAAATTTAATTTGGTAAAATCTTCTTCAGACGGCAAAAAAAAACAGCTGATGATGATGATACACATCGAAATGTATTCTGCATAATTATTAAATGAAATTATTAACTTTTTAGTTTTATTTTTTAATTAAATGTTTTGTGAAATTAAAATTTGGTGTTTGTAAAAAACCTCGCCTAAAGATTATTTTAAATCCAATAAAATTTTAAAAAGTAGTTTCACGGTATAAGTTTCAAGTTTTGTGAAGTTAAAAATTAACTTTGAATAAATTACATCTTATATTAGTGTATAGTTAATCATTTAAATAAAGATCTTAATTTAACAAGTGGGAAAATGCAAACCAACTTCTACAGAATCCGACGAAATATAAATGTGTTTTATTTACTCTGAATAATTTTGAAACCCATTGAGGTAATCTTAATCGTAAGTCCAATTAAAATTAAAGACTAAAATCTGAAGGTATCGTGCAGTGCTTCAAATTAGAGTGTAACTATGGATAGTGGATTTACTTGGAACAATCATATCAACAATGTGTATAGTATAATTTATGGACATTGTTTATGGAGATCGTCATCCCTAATAGAACTCTTTCCACCTCACTAATTTGGTTTTCGAGAAAAACCTTCGATTATTGAAAAAGTCCGAGTCACAGGCATTATTTGAAATGTGAAGCACGAGTACCACAAGTTATTTTCCTACGGTCATATCTGTACCTATAATATCCTATATACAATAGATTTGCCAAATATGTATATAGATGAAACGCAAATAGCGACAAAAATATAATGACACTACAATCTTAGCAATTATAGTAACAATGTAGAAGAAGTAAATAGCAAATTGCAAAGGATCATCAACATACTATGTAAATGGAGAATGATATGGCAAAACCTGCTAAATGGCACCCAAAATTATTCATATTTCTTATATTCATATAGAACTTCCTTAGGCCCATTTTAAAACCAATATGAACCTATGGTATTCACTTTTGAGAGTGTACAAAGAAGACAAAAATAAAAATAATACAATCATTCCAAAACAAAGCTAAACATGTCACTATAAATTGCCTATGGTACTTAAAAAATAATCATCACCACATAGAGACTTAAAGATAAAATACGTCAGTATAAGGAAATAATGAATCACGCGAGGAATTGCATATATCTTCTTAATTAACATGAAAACGTTATGAGTTTCCTCGCACGATGGACTAAATAAATTTATTAGGACGTCTCCAAAGAAAAAACCGATACCTCAGACCAGGGTGGATAACTAGGACTTACTAGATAAATTTTGAAAAAAATACCAGATCATTTATGCTGGTTATTTATCAGGCTTAACTTACCGGTAAAAGAAAATGTACAAGTAGTGAATTTGCAGTATTCACACTATCTGTAATTATGAATATTATTTATTAAAATAATCTAAAATCTCAAATTTCTGAATTTCTGTTTGGCTAAACGCAAACTATATTCATTGAATATTCATGAATTATTTTAACACTTGTAAATAGTTTAGTGAGTTAAATGGTAGAATTATCAAAAATATAAAAAAGTACTGCGTGTATAATCACCTTTAAGACAGTGAATTTTACGTTAATAAACCCGTCAAAAGTAGAAACATTTACAATTTAGTGGTGTCTTGGGTAATATATTATTTAGAATTTTACTTATAATATTAACAGTACTAGTAAAATAAACCGGCTTATACTCGTATGTACATATATATATATATACATAAATTATATAGACTTTATTAGGGGAGTGGCTTTAATTAATTTTTAGAAACTTTTTTTTTTTTGGTGTGATGATTCAAACCTATATTTTAGTTTAATCGAATTTGAAATTTTCTATAAAAATATAATAACATAATAGATCATAATTTGTAAACACTATAATAGAAATGTTTCTAAATAATAAATTAAATAGGCAACTTTATAATATATCATAATAGTGTCATATGTACACTTAACAATATAATTGATATCAAGCAATTGAAATAAATTTTTGAAATGATGTAGAAATATTTTATTACGATAATAACATTTTGTCATATCCAATTAATATATTTGCACATATCAATTTAGAAAAATAAAAGATACTATGCGCATTAAAAAACATTACCAATCTCAGTACAACAATTAAATGTGTCATCCACGACTACTGTCATTATGGGTAAATGTGTCTTAAACCATACTATCGATATAATATTTCTGATTCATTTCGTGTCAATAAATCGTTAATTATATTAAAAGATTCCAATCGAAACGGAATTGATTGGTTTTTATAGCAGTTAATTAAATTTATTGTGTAATGTTCTAGTTGCTATGTTGTTGTTGTTGTTATACGTTATCAGACTCATTTATTGATTTTGTTTTAACATAGAACTTTGTGTAGGTTTAATAATATACTGACATGATATGATCAATTGGTCTGCTGAGATTATAGATTTTATTTCATATTTTTGTGAAACTTAATTCTGTATCAATATTTGTTAGTTGATTGATTATTTTCGCTGTATTCGACTAGTTTAATTTTTTTTATTTATGTAATTTTTTCGTAAAAATCGTATAGTTTAACACTAAAATGCGGCAGGATCATAAAATCAATGTACATATGGTGTGTGCATCAGAATTTTTGGGTGGGATACCTAGGACAAAATAATATTTCATGGAGAACCTAAATAAGTAAATATGGGCTGGAGAGAATGTGCAAGTGCTCTCTCAGTTGTCGTTATCCAACGATCGCAAAGTTTCTGCAGTGGTGTACTTGGCAGCAGAAACAAATAATACTTTAAACACTGCTATCTTGTTAAGCTATTTTATTAAAGAGAGAAAATGATGTCTTGAAACGGATCATTTTAGATTACCAGTTACCACACAGTTTTTTATTTTTTTTTTTTTAAATTAAAAATAATTTAAATTTGACAAAAAAAAACCTATAAAAATAGTAACAATATACATATATGGAAGTTAATGACGAAGACAAACCACCCAATTAAACAGCTTGGGCATTCAAGAAAAGCAAGCTTGTACAAAGAAAAGATAAGCAGAATCATCGCCAAAACCTATGTTTGGTGGGGCAAGCGGCACCCACCAAGAGTAATGATAAAACTCTAAATTGTAGTAAAATACAAAAACAACGAAACTATATTGACAAGTATCCCAGATATCTTTAACGGGTCATGAAACAACTCAATACAATAAAGAGCCTAAGCCAGAGAAGATAAATCAATAGATGGTGGCTAACTAATATAGATGGCGCCAAAGATTATTTTACTATCAATGCCTTAATGAAAACTATCACGGATACAAGTATTACTAGTTAGTTGTAATTTAAATCGATGTCTGAAAGGTAAATGCACCAGACTCAGAAAAATATTGTACACTAACCATGAAGCTGTAACGCTGATAAGTTTAGATAGAAGATAACCAAGTTTGACCAATTAAGGTTATGAGAAGAGGACTACACCATGCCTGTGAAAGTTAAAACATAATTGTTTCTATTGCAGAGTTAAAACATAAAAGTTTAGGTATTTTGGATGCTGTCAATAACATCAAAAAAGGCAGAGCTGAAAGCGATAAAGTCAACCGCGTCCTTGTAAGACTGGGACTACCGCCATTTATGGTTATGTTTGGCAAAAAGGAAAATATTCAAAAGATATGTAATATTTGAGCAATTCAAAACATGAGATTTGCGTGAAATAAATTACGATGGATATGAAGCAACTAAAGAATTACAAATGATAAATATTTGTCAAAAAATTATCATAACTTTAAGTTTTATTTGTATTTTTTTTTCTTCTAGTTTTATTTTTATTTTTTTTTTGAACTATATACAATGTAAATATACATATTTACATTTTATAAAAATAATGTTACAGAAGTAAACAAAGCACAAAAAAAAAACCTAGTATAGTAAGCTCCATATTTAACAAAAATATATAGAAGGTACGATTCAAATTAGAAAAAATAAAATATTACAAAAAAATGTTCCAAAAAAATTAAAATTAAAATACATAAATTAAAAAACATTAAAATATTAAAATACAATTATTTACTATATCAACAATAATAATAAATATCAATAATAAAAACGAAGTACAGTAAAGTAAAATACTAACAAACCTGAGTACAGAATCGACAACTTAACACATATTACCATAATTTCAAAATTTGCAAAACAAATAGATATTAAAAAAGCGCTTGAATATTGCTAATTGTAAATAACCAAACTTTTACTAATCTACAAAAACCATTTAAGTTATTTGCATTGAAAATAGACAGCGGTAATTGACTATAAAACTTTGGAGCGGTATATGTGAAGAATCTTTTAAAATGTTCCTTATTAGGAAAAGGGATCATAATTCGTTTAAAATTTCGCAAGTTGTAAGTGACGCTACTAACGCTATTGGCAAGAAGTTAATTATTCGTATAACAGCTTTTTGAATTGACACTAATGATTTAATGTTAAATAAATAAATTCCACCCCAACACGTAATTCCATATTGAAGGTGCGGGTCAACCAGGGTATAATACAAACACTTTAAAAATCCAGGACTACAAATGTTCCGCAGATAGTAAACAGTTCTTAATGTCATCCTTAAGTTACTTTTTAACTTATTAACGTGCTCGTTAAAATTGAACTGAGAGTCTAACTGCAAACCAAGATATTTGAACTAGTTCACAGTTTCAATAGGAACGCAAAGGAGGGTTACAACAGTTTTCATCATAAGATAATGAATGATACATTAATGTTGTATTTAAAACTTGGATTGTACCACCAATACTGAAGTTCAATAATTTAGACTTGCAACTCAAAATCATGTAATGAATGAAGAACAATTTTTTCAATAAAATAATATCATGTTTCATTGCATAATTTAAGGAATCCATATCTGTACCATGATACAATAATGCCATATCATCAGCAAACGCGACAATGTTTCCGCGCAAATCTAGACTAAAAATCGAGTTACAATATATTAAAAATAACAAAGGCCCCAGAACTAATCCTTGTGGTACACCAACATTAACAATTTTTTATTTGTTGAATATTCCATCAATACAAACTCTTTGCTTACGATTGAAAAGATAAGACTTCAACAAATCTACCCCTTGCACCGATATTACATAATTTCGATAAAAGAACGTTATGATTCACCGTATCGAAAGCCTTTGAAATATCAATAAATAAAGCAGAAGATTTGAAATTATTATTTAAAAAGTGGTGAAGTGGCGATAAGAATGCGATTAAGGCTTTTTCAGTGGAAGATTATTTTAAAAAGCCGTATTGTCGTTTATCTATAAAATTTATATTATCAAGATATCCCAAAAGTCTATTTTTAATTAATTATTCTAATATTTTAGAAAAAGTGCTCAGAAGAGTAATAGGCCGATAATTATTCATATTTGACTGTGCGCCTTTCTTAAAAAGCAGCTTTACGACTCCAATTTTAAGTTTTTCAGGAAAAACCCCTTTGGATAAAGATAAGTTGAAAATATAAATCAGCACAAAAATATTATTAAAAAAATTAATAACAAATTTATGTTTTTATGCAGCAATAGTTGTTATTATGTACGTCTTAACACTCGAAAAAAAAAAATTAAATGAAAAAACATAACCTAAAGATACATTTTTATTTGACATTTCGTACCGATTTCATGATAATATTTACGTGGAATAGCCTCCTGATAATTTGCTGAGAGTGTCAAAATTTGTATAATATACGTACACATATACATTGATAAATTAAAACTCATGAGACAAAATCTCAGTGATTTTGCATAGTGTAGACGCCGTGTTAATCAAATCTTACTAAAAACGGGCAGTAATAAGTTAAATACAAATAGTACATGCCATGTTTCAAAAATGAAATGATTCGTAAAAGAAATAAAATTTTAACGGTATAGTCACACAACTTTTCTATGTGCTGTATCCTGTTTTAAATAAAAACCAAAAATTAATTCTTTTTTGCTATTAATATTTTAGAACATAAAGGCGGTTGTTGTGGCTTTAACCTTGTAACGATTTAGTTTTACAACCTGATTTATGATAAAAAAAATAATAATTATAGTTTTTAGCTTATAAATAGGAACTAATGTTTAAAGAGATCAGACATTTTTAAATTATTAAAAGAAATAAAACCAAATTATGTTTGTATTTGTTCGTAGTATAGTTTTTATTATTGAGAACTGGTCGTAAATTTGGCGGGTGAAATTGGAAGTTTATAGTGCAAATAAAAATATGACATTCGCGATTTGTGTATAGAGCGAAAAACGATTAGTAATTATTTAAATATTTAAAAATAAAAACATACAGTTTTTGAATACATTTTAAATGTATTGATTTAACAGATATATGAAGACTTCAAAACACTTAAGATTAAAAGCTCTACTACCGTTATATTTTGTAAAAGTCGATCAAAAGAAATTGTATGTAAACAAATGTCAATTAAAGATGTTATATTGTGTTGTAATAATATTAAAATGTTAAATAGATGATGCAATTTAAGCATTAACAATTTTAATGTATTTTAATTTAAAATTATTTATTTATTATTTTAAAATAAATTATTGTGTTATTTGTGAACATTTGCTTGGCGCTCTCGAAACAAACTTCGAACGAATGTCAAATTTTCTTATACTATCCACTTATTATTTTCATGCTGTGTGCCTCAAAAGACTTTTCAAACTAAACTTTTTGCTATACTATTACTTCTATTACTATGACATACTATTACTATGACTTTTAAGGCCACTTAAACAAAGTGCATAGAAGATTAACATTAGTAATTTATGAGAATTATAATTATGTTCCAGCATTATTTTAATGACGTTATGTGATAGCTCTGAAAAATTTCTAAACATCTGTTGTGGCTACCCAGTTTCCATGTATTACGAGGTCTTATGGAATATCTAATTATATTTGGAAATATCATACCCACTATGACCGTTTATTAGAAGAGGTAATTTACCTGCATTAGAGTATAACTTAATCCAAGTAATTATCAAGGCCTAAAGTGCTGTCAGAAATGCATTTGGCATGTGATAAAAGCACCTATTCTACACAACTGCATGTTGTGTAATGCATAATATTTGCTTAAACGATTCTTTTGCACGGGGCCTGTGTAAGATATTACACAGAATTATGTATATATAGAACCTAATTTATGAACTATAGAAAAAATCAAAAAAAAAACTACATTCAAATGACAACCATTTTTAAATTTTTTTATATTTGATTTTTTTTTATACTAACGTCAAAACAATTTCTTTTTTTTTAGTTAGTTTTTTTTAATTTTTTTTATTACATTGCTGCAGCCAGCCTGTACTGGCATGAACGATGGTTCATTCGCCCATGGATTCTGCACTCCAACAGGGGGTCATAGTTGCGGTCATCGTCATCACCGATTACCGTAATCAGGTGACGAAAAATCCTATTTTGCAACCCTACCCCCCGTTGGGATTCGAGAACTCGGTACCTCCCCGTCCCAAACACCGCAGCTTTAACCACTGCGCCAATAAAACAATTTCAAAACATTAATTTACGTCACACAATAAAATGAAAAGTCTCTATGCTGTGTGTCTCAGAAGACTTTACAAACTAAACTTTTTAAAATTCTAAACGTTCGCTATTGTCTCATAGGCGATAGTTAAAAACTCAATTTACGAGGTTACTTTTCGTCGACTTTTTAATTAACGTAGCCATGACAAACAAATTTTTAAATAAATTTTTTTGATCGTTGAAGCCGCTTTCATATCGCTTTCATGAAAAAATTCTGCAGAATTTTTTCAGTAATATTTCTTCGGCAAAACATGACGGAATTAAATATTGTTTATCTTTTTTAGTAAATTCCGAAAGTGTATACCAACTTAAAATTGAATTTTATTATTTATTACTAAAAAATTACTAAAAAAGATAAACAATATTTAATTCCGTCCTGTTTTGCCGAAGAAATATTACTGAAAAAATTCTGCAGAATTTTTTTATGAAAGCGGCATCACGTTACTTCATAAATACATATTCAATTGTTAGAAAATATAATAGAAAATATTAAAAATACAATTATTTTCAAATAAATTACAAATGACTTTTTTTTAATTTTAATTTTAGTTTAAACTAACTTTTTTTTAATAGGGACTCTTAAGAAGAAAGCCCGAATAAAGTTGGAGCACGTGTTTATCGGAAAGCTGTTCGATGTCCAATCCAGTTGGGGGTAAGATAAATTTACATAGTTATTACAAAGATTTGTTTACATGGTTATTTAAATACTAATTTAGTTATTTAGAGGCGAGGCTCAATCCGCAACAGGAGACTGGAGAAAACTAAAAAAATGGTGCAATCTTATGAACATTTATAAAGTAGAGTATATGCAAATATAGCAGATATAGCTTTTTATTTTACTTTTAGATAATAATTGAGCCACCTACAGGCACAGGCACTGAAAATACAGGGCCTATAGCTGCAACTTGACCATTTGTCGGCCTTATTTACGAGTATTGCTCAGAGCGGCACAATATAAATCCGCCTACCATAGTGGATACAGAAGAAGACATCGTACCATCATCGAGTCACCAGAAGAATCCATCGTCTTTAAAGTTGGAAGAGGAAACCCAATTCTGACCAAGAAATAATGAAGCTATTAAAGAAAGCCACCAAACTGTAATTTATACAGAAAAACACCTAAACCTACGCCAATCCTTGTAGCAACGTCCTACGAAAAGCTAAAGTTGTTTCATCGTCTGCATCGAAGTATTTGTCTAAGAATTATTCAAATGGCTCTAATTCAAAAATGTCATTAATGCAAATATTGTAGTACACAACAAGCAGTAATAACTTTCACACAATTTGAAATTTTCAATTCCAGTGACTTTAGAAAAATCACTCGTCAGCGTGCTTTCATCATTCCAAATGATGAATACTTCCAAATCCACAATACTTCGTGCTTTACTATGTACCATTTTCTTGCAAATGGTGTTATAATAGGTACTGGATCTAATGAACATTTGTATCCACTGTCACCTAACAGAAAAAAATCAGGAGGTGGGAATGTTTTTTTGTGATATAATTGACTATTCCGTAAGACTCTTTGGTCATGTGCAGAACCCGAGTATCCATAACAAAATTTTAATAAATTTACCAGCACTGTCGCATACTGCCATTAAATTAATGCTGTAATCTAGTTTACGATTTATATATTGACTATGTAACGCAGTCGGTACAATAATTTTAATGTAGCATCCGTCGATAGCACCTAACGCTTTAGAAAATATTAAAGTACCCGATCGTCGGTTAAATTGTTCACAATTTTATTCTCTTTGGTGCAAGCTCTACGTACATTTCAAGAAGCTTATGAACAATGGTTCTAACGGTAAATCTTGATATATTGAAGCTTACACCAATGACCTTATAGCTCGCTCCACTGGCCAGCCAATATAGAAACACAAACACTGAATTTTATTGAAAACCTTTAAAAGTTTGATGTTGGATGAATAAACCGCATAATTTGTTAAGCGAATCGGTAGACACTCTTAAGTGTTTTCGGATAAAAAAATCATCTGATTGAAAATATATGCTTGTAAATTTCGGTGTGTTGAAAGTTTCGCGTTACCTAAAATAAAAATATTTATGTAACATAACCTAACAAATTATAAACATAATATACATATTTTCTGTTACTTTTAATAAACGACTCGGTTTATTTTTTAGCAGACGTCTTTCATTTTAACGATATTTGTAAAAGCATAAAAGAATATATGTAAATAACAAGTTTGGTGATATCATGTTTTTAAATTTATAATTTAATATTATGCTTTTAGTGAAAAACAATTGGGGCAATAACAGTTTTTGGTGCATTTAACTTTAAATTTAAAATTTTATTTTACAAAAGTTTAGTCGGATTTGAGGCACAGACAAAGACTTTTGTACTAGTGACATCTATTAACATATTTCTTGAAGTAATAGTATAGCGAAAATTTTAGTTGGAAAAGTCTTCTGAGGCACACAGCATTAAAAAGTAACCTCGTCGATTCATTTTACAACTTTCGCCTATGAGACAATAGCAAAAGCTTGGAATTTTTGAAAAGTTTAGTTTGAGGCTTTACTGAAATTTTTTATTGTGACAAACTTTTAAATTGTTAATGTTAATGTTTTTATGTTGAATTTAATTTGTTTAATGTTGACTATCATATGATAATTCTATCATATATTGTGGCACATATATATGAAAAAAAATTTATTTAATTTGTATCTTGATGATGAACAGTCGATTATATTTTAAAATATTTTGAGGGTGTTAGTGTTAATTAATTTAAAATCAGTGAAGTTTAATCAATCAAACCAAATACAATTATATCACTGTTCGAAACCTTCGTTTGTAGTTTGCTTGTTTCAAGTGTTGCAACCGCATGGCATCAAGGTCATGATGTATACGATAAAATGAAACGTTCTAATGTCTTTGTAAACTTAACTCTACGTACAACGGGAAATACTAATAAACATACTGCTTCGATTGCGACCTCAATTGTAAAACAAATTTTGCAGCAAATTTATGAACAGATACAAACGATTCAACCTCATTAGAAAATCACCTTATTGAACACTTTCTTAAAGATATTTGAAAAAATTATTAAATCTAGATTGTTGAGTTTTTTGGAGAAGACAAACTTTCTTGATAAACTGAATTGGCTTTTATTTCTTTTTTGACTCCTGTTCACAATCAAATAAATATTAACCGGAAAGTATCCGCTCTGTTCATTGACATTACTAAAGCGTTCGATACTGTTAATCATGAAGTATTATTGGAAAAAACATCGCATATAGGTATTAGGGGTGTGGCACTTTCTGTTTTTAAATCATATTTAGCTAATCGAGTTCAAAGTATACCCATTGGCAAGGCCCACAGCAATAAAAAATGTGTGAGTGTTGGGGTTCCATAAGGGTCGGTTTTGGGACCACTGCTTTTTCTGATCTATTGTAATTCAATTTTTGATCTAAATCTACGGGGTAATATTATCGCTTTTGCTGATGATATTGCGCTGCAGTATACAAGCTCCAACATTGACTCGTTAAATAGTGACATTAAGTTTGATTTAAAATTACTAAAAAAAATGGTTCTATGTTCATTGCATGGTTCTAAGCTCCAAGTCAAAATTGATGTATTTTAATTTGGATAGTCCTATCCAAAATTATGATCCAGTAACTTATCATTCTTTTACATGTAATGATTCTAACTGCAATAGCCTTTGCGTAGATATTGAAACTGTAAGTTCTTTCAAATACCTAGGTTTAAATTTGGATTCACAGCTCAACTTTAAAAATCATGTTACGAATTTAAAAACTAAACCGTGCATTAAAATCATTCTTTTTTTCCGTAATATCTGCAGTTGTGAGTTTTTAAAATATCTTTACTATTCTTTGATAGATTCTCATCTTCAGTACGGAATTACATGTTGGGGTGGAATTTATTTGTCCAAAGTTAAATCATTATGGACAATTCAAAAGGGTGTACTTAAAATAATGAATTTTTTGCCAAGAACTACACCATCCTTCCCGCTATTTGTTGATTATACAATTTTGCCCCTCCGATATCTATATATTTTTAAAGTTTTGAAAATGTTTTATTCAATGAGCGGAAATCGCATAATAAATATTCAGGCTCAACCATATCTCTTTAGAAATAAATTCAGAATTAAAATTCCACAACAGTTCAAAGAACATTTCAAAAATTTCTATGCATACACTGCTCCTCAAATATATAGCTTGTTACCAATTTATGTAGTAAACGCGGGGACTTTTAAAAAATTTTAAAAATTGTTGAAAGAATGGCTATTTACCATAAATGATATTGAAATTTTATTTAAAACTATTTCATAATAAGTTTGATAATTTTTATTTTACTTTGTTTTATAATATCTGTCTATTGGTTTTAATTATAACTATGTTAAAATAATATTTTATTTTATTATTTTATTTTATACTATTGTGATATTTTTTGTTAAAATACTTGTATTTGTTTTATTAGATAAGAATCGTGACTCCAAAACATTTTTTAAAATCTGGAGTTCACTATACCTAGTTTTATTTTGAAATGTAAACTTAGTGTTTTTATTTATGTACTTTTTTTTCTAATAATAAAACTATGAAATAAAAAAAAATAAAAAAAAAATAAATAGTGTTTACGGAGGTCGACCACAACAGGTGGTTACATACAAAAATCTATCAGTAAAAAATGTGAACCTGGTTTTAGCTATAAATTATGGTTATAATGCAGTTTACGGTATCATTAACACATCAGCTCTGGCTGCAAATTTGTTAGACTAATGAATTCCAATTGGTAAGAATCAACTCGACGATAAGGAGATTTCCGTCGAACAATATCCACATTTGCATACAATTCAAACAGTTGGACGACTGTTGAACAATGTTACTGGACGTGTTTATACCACAGTTCAAAGTCACCTTGAAGTAGTAGGAAAACAAAATGTCCAGAACTATGTTTTTGGATTGGTTGCAATATTGAGATTAATGCGGTACTTAAATTTGTTAAGCAATTAGATGGCCGAGTTTAGTTGACTATTAGTTGACTTTTTTTGTAAATTTTGTTTTGTGATTAACGTATTTATAAATTAAGAATATTATTTTAATATTTTTGAATTGTTAGGCAAAATTATATTTGTAGTTAGAGGTGACAAAAGTTTTTAAGAAAAATAAAAGTTTAATCGAACCTTCCCTAGAAACGAGCAAACCCTATAGAATGCTGGCTAATAGCCTAAGAGCAAACTGTCTTTGTTACAACCTAATATGTATAACGGAATGTGACAAATGTACTCAAACAAAAGAAATTCGAATCTTGCAGAAATTTTTTTTTAAACTTTACGAGTAAAACTAAATGAACGCAAGAAGATGCCGTCCTATATGTAACTCAAAAACTGAAATAAACATAAAAATACATTCCTCTATACTTTAAATTTAATGACTTTTTTTAAATCCGACTGAGAATTACCTGTAGGCTATTTAATAACAAATTAGGTTATTAATTCAGATCCGAAGCTATCAACACGCTTAAGTTGAATCGTATTTTTTAATTTACGTAAATAATACTTAAATAAATTAGTATACTATAAGACCAATTTTCTTATCTTGCTTAGGATTTAAAAAAAAAAAAAAACTAAATTTAATTGTGTACTAAATTTATTTAGTAAACTGTGATAAGCTTAAATAATGCGCGATAATAAAAAAAAAATTTTATCATCAAACCGATATTGGGCTATTTTCGTACATAAAGAAAAATTCGTACACAATTAAATTTAAATAATCGCACGAGGAATTTTCGTTTTTACGAAAATTCAAAATAAAATAAAATTTTAAATAAAATTTAAAATTTTCATGTTTTTACCAAATAAATAAATAATATACCAATTTCGAACACCATATACGTATACATTTATAAATTATTGATTATTTTTATTTAGTCGTTTTATTCATAAGCCGTGATAAAAAACATACTTCTTTTTATGTTCGCAACATGAATTACATAAAATATTACGTTGAATTGTATATGCATAAAAAATAATATTACTTACCGACTGAATAAACGTAAAACAACACAGATGATTATAAACATTAAAGCCATTACAACGAGTATACCAATCATGGCTGGATCTACGTACTGAACATTTTTTGGTTCTTCTGGTCGGGCTGCTAGTAAAAAATAGAGCAATATTTTAAGCATAAGTTGCTTAATAAATTATTTGCATATAGTTACTTTCGCAAACAAGTATCCCTTGCTTGTTCATTACAGGAACGAGATCCAAGTAGCATAAACATTTTCCTTCGCGACATTGTGTACGGTGGATGACTTCTTCACACTGTTCGTTAAAAAAACAACTTTCATTGATAGATGCTTCTGTAAAAAAATAAGAAACACATAAAAATTTAGAAAATGTATATCCAAAGGTGAAAATCAATATAAATACAAAATTTATCCTACAGACTTAGGGAAACTTTATAAAAATTTGTCTTAATAATTATGAGATGATATATAAAATATTACGGTTACAAATTATTTACGGTTTACTTGTTATTGTGGGATTTATGGATTTATAAACAGAAAATATTGCGCAAAACAGAAAATACTTTGAAATTGTTGTTTAAAATATAATTCGATTGTCAGAACCAGGCAAACTGCAAACGCAATTGCAAGTCACACGCACTAGAGAATAGTTTATTAACTTTAGAAATTAGTATTCTGAAATGTTAAAAATTACGAAGAATTATACATATCGTTATACTTTTAAAATATCTTTATATTTTGCACAAAAAAAATCGTTGAATTTAATTCCATTAAGCTATGCAATCGATTGCGTCGATACTGTAAACAAATGGGAATACTTATTTCCATCTCTTATAGATTCACCTAAAAATATGTTTTGAGGGGTCAAGACTCTTGGTAGAATTACGAAAAAGAACTCTACTCTCAAAATGTATTTCAGAATAGAAAAGGGCCGTAAAAATTAATTTTAAACGCACAAAAAATTTAAAGAAATAGATTATGAATGATTAAAAAGCTAATCTATAAACTCCGTTTTATATATCTTTTATTAATGTTTTAATATAATGTTTTAAGGGGTTTAAAATACCTCTTTTTACAAATACAGCTATGGTCTGTGACGATATGGGGTTGTTTGGGTTTGGTCTTAGGAGTTAAAGCTTTCTAGTCATACATGATTCTCGTAAGACTTCTCCCTAGTGTAGTTACACCTCCTCGTGGCAACAACCGGGCAATGCATCCTAGAACGTAGCTAAGTAACGTATACAACCGTGCAATGACGGACTTCCATTGCCCCAAGTTTTGGTGGGACAATATACACCAAGAGCTGCGAGGCTAAGGGGGAGCTTAGTCGTTAGTTTGTGAATTCCGGATACCAGGCGACCTCCGGTTTTAATCTTGCTTTCCCGATCTCTGCTGTGGATGACCTTCATTTATCGGGTACTCGTGGGACTTTAATGAATCCTTTAAATTTAAATATTGAGTGTGATGCCTCTTTAAAAGCATCAACTTTGACAGCTCCTGCGCTGGATTATAATACAGAAAAAGATATGGTGGTAGATGCCTCTGGAGCCACCTCCAAAGAATATCTTGATACCGGGACAAGGGAAATAGTGAATCAGTCCACTACTCTTACAACGGGCATCTTTTGCGATGACAATAATAGTGTCATCTCACAAACATCGGGCACCTCAACCATTGGGGTTGGTATTGGGAACATGTCCCTCAACTCCAGTGAATGGATGAAGCTCAACCCATTCGAAAGAAGGCGTTTTAAAAAGGGCTCAGGGAAGGCAAAACTAGAGAGGAAGCGCTAGTTGCTGCTAAGTCCGAGCGCCCTGTCAAAGCACATCTGAATCCTGAAGCAAGTACCCTAGACAGGAGGTCTGGTGGTAAGCGCGAGAGGTCTTTGTGATCCTCCAAACCATCTGCAAAAAAAAAACTAAAAGTGGGCCTTCTCTGGTCAAGGCCTCTTTCAGCCAAGAAGCAGGCAGTGTTAGGCTAGGCATCTTACCGGATGATCTCAGTGGCAACCTTCTTAGTATGGAGCAAATGGCAAACATACAGGAGTGTGTCATTGACCTTATCATTAAGATGCAAGGTTCAACCCATCAGCCTCAATTCCTTGGTTCCTTTCGGAGAACAGGATGGCTTTTCTTCATTTGTTCCGATCTTTCAACAGCTGAATGGATGAGGAATAATTTTGACAGGCTAAGATCAAAATGTGGTCTAAGCATAATTTTGGTGGAAGAGGAAGATTTTCCTCGGCCAAATATAGTTAGAGAGTTTTTTCCACAAAGCCTTAGCTTGTCGAGCGAGAAAATTCTCGCCACCATGGCCACGCAGAACAATGGTCTCGCGGCAAATTCATGGAAGATTCTATAACGGACGACAACTGGAGCACTCGTCCATTTGGTCATGGCCATAGGAGATACTTCAATGAAGATACTGCGCGAGTCCAAGGGGAATGTGGCTTACCGCTTCGCCCACATTAGACTCATTTTAAAGAATGATCCCCCCTCCACCATTCAAAATACTGGAGTCAGCTCCAGCAATGAAACTTTTTTACTCCTCAGAAGGAGTTACAAATGACGAGGGGGCAGCTCAAAGCAGTAGCGCTGTAGAGCATTCTGTTCCCGCTGCCTCTTCGTCGGGAGACCGATCATTTGATCTCTCCGTGACTCCTAATTTGGCACCAGTAAAAACAAATAGGGTGAACATACAAAGGGCTGTCTAGGGTAGACTAGCCAAGTCAACGGCACCAACTTCGAGAATTTAGCCTAGAGGCGCTCGAAGGGTTACTAAGAAAGTGGCAAAAACACGCCCCTTCCCGCGAAACAGTCGGCTGAAAAGCAGTCAGTGGTTAAGCAGCCAGGAGCGGAGAGCTCCTTACCCTAATAAGTATGTATAGCTGGTGCTATTAGAGTACTACAAGCAAACCTGCATCATGCAAAAGGAGCTTCGGATGTCTTTTGCTATAGGTTTGCTCAACAACATTTAACCCTTGGCCTCACTCAAGAACCTTGGGTTAGTGGAGGAAAAATTAGGGGCCTCCACCTTAAGTCATGTAAATTGGTTTATAATCGCAGGAAATCAGTTCCCCGAACAGCAATATTTGTTTCATCTAATATTAACGTTCTGTTAATTTCAGAGTTCATCACTAAGTATTTGGTTGCAGTAATCCTGGAAGTACCGACTGGCAGGGAAGTGCATGAGATAGTATGTGCCTCTCCGTACTTCACTGGTGACTCGGTAAGTGTTCCACCGGTAGTTGTACAGGATTTGGTGGATTACTGCAACCTAAGAAACAAACAATTCATTATAGGCTGCATTGCAAATGCGCATCATATCATTTAGGGTAGCAGCAACACAAATAGTAGAGGTGAGTCCCTTTTAAATTATCTTATGAGCAGTCACATAGACCTCTTAAATAAAGGGTCTAGCCTTACTTTCATTAACATGATTCGGCAAGAGGTTTTGGACCTCACTCTGTCGAGTCAGTTCATTTCCAACTCTGTTGCAAACTGGCATGTATCGAATGAAGCTTCATTGTCGGATCACATGCACATCAGGTTCGATATACCGGAAGTGATCATACAGGTGCCAGAGCGTCGTTTCCCTTGTTTTACGGACTGGAACAGCTATAGGGATATTTTATTCATCAAAGCAGACATGCTGCCAACATCTTTGAGTTCAATTAGTGACCTAGAAACTGCAGCTTGTTTGTTAAATGATGTGCTCCTATCTTCTTACGGAAGCAGCTGTGTGGCGCGTAACGTTGCGGATAATCGCAAAGTTCCATGGTGGAACGAGCAGCTGACTATACTTCGTAAGAAGGTTAGGAAACTATTTAATAGGGCAAAGCATTCTAATGAGTGGAATGAATATAGGCAAGCCCTAACAAATTACAATACTGAACTAAGGCGTTCCAAACGAAATCTTTCCAGCACTTCTCCAAAGGAGTTTGGATATGATTACCCCTACTTTGGTAGCCTTATTTAGAACTAGTTTAAATTTGGGTCACATACCACAGGCTTGGAGCCAAGTCAATGTGGTTTTTATCCCAAAGCTTGGCAATCGGCCAAGTGAACTCCCTAAGTCCTACCGACCTATCAGTCTTACATCATTTATTCTAAAAACTATGGAACGACTGGTAGATCTTAATATCAGAGACTGGTTAACTGATCCCTTAATCCTAATCAATTTGCCTACAGAAAAGGCAAATCCACAGAGGGGGCGCTGCATCTACTTGTTATCAAGGTTGAAGCGGCTTATCGCTCGAAAGAAATTGCGCTGTGTGCTTTTTTTGGATATTGAGGAAGCTTTCGACAATACTGGATGCAACTCAATTGCTAGGGCAATAACGCGTAGAGGTATTGATGATCCAACTAATCACTGGATTAGCCCCATGTTGGGTAGTAGGAAGATAACATCGAAATTAGGTAATGAATCAGTCACGGTTACGGCAGTAAAGGGATGCCCACAAGGCGGTGTCCTGTCACCTTTGCTATGGTCACTCGTGATTGACGAGTTACTTGATGAGCTACATCTACTCGGTTATGACGCTTTTGGTTATGCGGACGATTTGGTTATCATAATCTCTGGTGGGCATGAATGTACGATGTCTGACAGCATGCAATAGGCCTTGCTGGTTATTTCGAATTGGTGCAATAAAGAGAGCCTGTCGATAAACCCTAACAAGACAGTCCTGGTACCATTTACCAAAAAGACGTAAATTGAACCTTCGTTCAGTTAGTCTAAATGATATTACTATCAGATACTCTAATAAAGTCAAGTATCTGGGTCTTGTCCTAGTTAAGAAACTGAATTGGAACTCTCATATTAAATCAACTACCGTATGTTCGGCAGGACTTGGGGCCTCAGCTCAAAAATGATTTACTGGATGTACATCATGATAGTGAGTCCGATTGTAACCTATGGGTCCATAGTTTGGTGGCCGAAGGTAGAGCAAAAAGTTATTATAAACAAGCTTACCTCATTGCAGAGGCTAGCATGTCTCGGAATTACAGGTGCTATGAGCACCTGTCCTACGGCGGCAATGGAAGCTTTCATCGGACTCACTCCACTTCATATTTACGTTAAAAATCAGCTGCTATTTGTGCAGCTAGATTACAGCTGGTGAATCAATATAGTCATGATTATCATATGGGTCATTTGAACATTTTGAATGAACTCTCTGACTTGGATATGTTCTTTAGAGTCCCGGACGTGATGCCCAAGGAACTCTGCTTTGGGGTAACAGTCCTTGATAGAACCGTTTGGGATACTGGTGGACTTCTTATGGAACCCAGAAGCCTAATCTGAAATACAGAAAAAACGTCTTGATTTGGCAAAAATAAAGTGCTTTTTCACATCTCATGGGAAATACAAGAAATTGTAAGAAATTTCAAGTTGAATGGGAAACTAATAAATAAATAAAAGAAAATTATTGAAAAATAATTTTGTGTTCATTTTCAGATCGGTTACTTATTGAACTGTCCTCGTAACTACACTATATATATGGTTTATAGACTAAAATAGACTGTCTTTTACGAAACCTTCTAAACCACTTGTTACGAACAGTATTAAGCTAGTATATTAGAGTTTTAAATGTAAACTCATAAACGAATCCGATGTATAGCCAAAAATTCGTTACAATATCTTTCAAAAAAACAATATTAATCTTGCGATGACAATAAAAGACATCAATCATTGACAAAACCGACAAAAAAATAGTACAACCAAAAAAATATATTTCATAATTGATTTGTCGAATTAGGAAGCACAAAATCATAATTAATCATTAAATTAATAACCACAAATTTTTAACAAAGTATTCGAGAGTATGAAATGCATGATTTTAACATAATAAATAAAAAATTTACAAAATATCAGACATAAAATCGATTTTGAATATTCACAAAAAATAAAAAATTAAATAAAATTTGTAATAATTTTCCTTTGTTATCCTGCTGAACTTTACTCCTTGTATGTCCTTTTAAGCTTTATTGTTCAAATCTGAGAACGTCTATGTATTCATGTTCTATTTCATTTTTTTATGCCGCTTTGTTTGGTAAATAGTGAATACATATTTCAAAAATGTTTGTGGCGCCGATTCATTGATTTATTAATTTGTCATGAAAATTTGAAAAATTTGTTGTTATACCCATTTGTTAATGGTAAAAATGACTATTGCTAAAGTTTTTCGTGAACATTTTCTTTTTATTTTTGCTTGCATGATCATTATTATTATTATTATGTTACAGAATTACCACAAAATAAGATTTTAAATTGCTTGAAGTTATTTATATCGGTTATTGGGTTAAAAATTATATTGATAAAATATATTGTTTATAAGTTTATATTATAAATGATTTAAATACTTAAGACCATCGTGAAATACTTACCAAAACAAATAGGAAACGGAAATTGTTAATGTAACTTTCAAAACTGTGAAAATATTTCATAAAAAATCACTTTAACTTTTATGTTTACAATTTCTACCACATGTGGTTAACTGTTTTTTTTGTAGTTTTCTGTTATTTTTTTTTGTTAACAAGGCCTACTTAAAGTTGCTTAAAATTTAGCATTTAATTTTATGTATCAACAACCATCATTTTCGGGTATAAACAAAAAAAAAAAATAAGAAAAAGGCAACCGAAAACTTTAGTAAATACCAAGCTATTAAGAGGTTAAATTTAAACAAAAAATAGTTTTTTGAACTTTGACAATGAAACCTTACATGTGCTAAGGTTATTAGCACATACTAATGTTTGAAGAATATATACAATTTTTTAACGA
This sequence comes from Tipula confusa, assembly GCA_963556175.1. NCBI lineage: Eukaryota > Metazoa > Arthropoda > Insecta > Diptera > Tipulidae > Tipula > Tipula confusa. Next base: position 162,148,786 of record OY744475.1, on the reverse strand, counting down.
CACAATGATTGATGGTTCCATTGGCTTGATTTCGATAATTAACAATGTTATCATGACATTTTCTGAAGAGGAGTTAGTTAGAGTCATGTTTAATGTATATGCATTAGCAAAAGCCAGAAATATAATAGTACTAGCAAAGTAAGCATTATAATTTCGATCGATGATACCTCTTTTCGGTTGTACAGGGTGGCTTAAACAACGCAATTTACAAATGGATAGTTAATGCAAACCTGTATTCTTATGTCTTAAGCCGCGTATCCACTATAGAGTTTTTTACGTAGAGGTAGAGAAAACTCTCGCGTAGAGTAGTGTATACACCCTGTAGAGCACTACAGTAGAGCTCTACACGCACTCTACGTGAGAGTTCTATTGCGTAAAAAACTCTACAGTGTACATGCTATTGTTTTAAGTTTTGTAGAGCTCTACATTAGCTCTACACTCTATCTAGCATGTTTGATAAAGTTTTTTGCTCTACAGTAGAGAAAGTAAATGTAGAGGTCCATATAATTTAAAATTGAATTGGTCATTTCTTTCGAGCGTGTGTGTGCATTGACAATTAAATATTTAATGACATTTCTATTTGCATTTTGATGGTCATTCGCTTTCAATATTGTTGAAATGTTTAAAATGTGGTGGTTGGCCACCAATTGAATGTTTTCAAAACACACCTATACCTTATACCTTATACCTATACCTATACCTATATCTATACCTATACCTATACCTATACCTATACCTATACCTATACCTATACCTATACCTATACCTATACCTATACCTATACCTATACGTATACCTATACCTATACTTATTATTCTCCAGCTGGAATAGATTTTAAAGAAGGAAACTTTTAAAAAAGGATTCACTAAAAGTTTTAATCTTGAAATTATGGTAAATTTCGGGTGAAATTTGGGCTATAATTTTTTTTTTTATCAAAAAAGACTTCCATCACGAAATCTTACTCTGATTAGGATACACGATATTCTAGTTGGATTCCAGGCTTTAATAGCTGGGCTACGCTCAAAACTATTACTTACAAGTGCGAATTTCTTTCTTAGGGACCCTTACAACTACTGATAAAAGGTATACAGGCTATTGTCTTTATATTTTGCCAAACAGTGGTTCCTTTTTAAGCAGTTCTCTTTAAATTAGGTTTTAGCTTGACATCTCTAAGTGAGGAAGGAGTTGCCTACGAATTGAATTTTCTATTGCAGATATATCTTGTATAATTGGAGGTCAGGTTACTGTTCGTAATTTAATTCAAAATTCCTGAAAATTCTTGCATCACTAATTTCACTTGAGCACTTGATATTAGAAGGGGACACTTTGTAGAATTATCTTTTCGACCTCATTCGATTAGTTTGGCAAAGAAATATTTTGTCAGAAGATTTTCGTAAGTGCGTATTTTCTTTTGAATGATGCAAATAACCAGTTGCAGTAACATATTGAAATTATGTATGACATACGTAGAAAATTATCATTTTAAAATCATCAGTTTGTAACGTTTTCCTTAATTTCATTTATTGGTCCACGATAAAATCCGACATTTTGCTTTCTTTTCGCAATTCACTCGCGCTCCCAACATTTTTTTTTCTTGATTTCTTCTTCAAGTTAAAAAATAACGGCACTAGCATCTTATTTTGGCGAAAACTCATTTTAAATTTGATTTTTTTTGTTTAACTTGGGTACACACTGTACGCACGAACGAAAATTAAAAATAAAATGTCTGAAAATAAAATATTATTAATCGAAAATAAAATATAGTAGTAGCCGAGCGCTCTACCATAGAGAAAAACAGGTCTACAGTGTAGACAGTCTGTAGAGCGCATGGTAGAGCTCTACTTAAAATTTCTCTACGGCTACTATACGCAAAAGTGGTAGAATCGTAGAGACGCTCTATAGTGTACACACTGTTTGTAGAGACTTTACACTCTACACTCTACGCTCTACCGAAAAAACTCTATAGTGGACACTTGGCTTTAGATTCAGCTAGCAACGGACATAAAACGTTCAACGGACATAAAATTAATCACGAAAGAATTGCGCCCCAAAACAGATTGCATAGAATAAAAACAAGCTATATGATATTTACAAGACTAAGACTGAAGATTTTATAGGTCATAAATCCAAGATCAATAAGAGCCTTTTTAAATTCATCATTTAACAGTGGAGAAAGCCAAATTGTTTTGGAAATTAACATTTTTAGAAATTTCTCTTAAAACAGTATGTATTGTTGCTTAGATTTGTTTAAGAGAACAAAAATCGTTTCACTCATTATCAATGGTACAATCAGTACAGTAAAAATTGATAAAAAGAAAAATTAATAGTAATGATAGAAACTGGAGATTTGAAATTGTTTAGCTAAAAATAAAATTATTTCCATTCCATTCATTAATTTTAATGTAAAATGGTAATTTTGCTTACCATAATTATGTTTAGTTGTTAAGTAGTAGCCCATTAAAAATTAAATACAACTAGTAGTCTAAAATACAAATTTTTGTTAAATTTTAAATTCACAAGTTTATGCAGTTATTTAAATATTTAGACTGTGTCCGAAACCCATGATAAATATTTGTGAATACAAATTTTTGACATTTATTTGATAAAAATAAAGACACTTTCTAAAGTAAAAGAAACTCAACGCGTAGCACACTCGGATATATACAATAAATAATATAAAATCCACTACTTGGTTTTGTAATAGTACCATGCAAAAACCCTATAGGAACAATTTGAACTACTTCGTTGCTATGACAATTTGAACAAACAATGCACACAATGAATGCCGTGTGCCTTAATTGACTTAACTAACTAAACTAAATTATAACGAGTTAGGTCAAGAAATATTTACATAGATTGTTGCACATTGTGTTATCAAAGGTAAAAAAAGAATTGTATGTCACTGAATGGAATGTGAGTGGAAGATATTAACAAGCGAGATCTAATGTATGATGTCAAAAGGTGAATTTCAGTGACTTCCCTCACTCACCTAGACAAATCGATAACTTCTCTCGGAAGTAATCAAATTGATTTGCACGATGCATACGTCAATTAGAACGCTGTTATTGGGAATTTGAAGAATTCGACCAAAAGATGATGGACATAGAACCAGAGTCTTCTGAAATTGACCAATTTGAAGTAAAATTCTTAAAATTAAAAGCACCGCTTCGAAGCGTTATCCACGATACGAATCCTTTACTAACAGCAGTTCAAAAACAATTAAATGAAACAGTGGCGTCATTCACAACCCATCAAAAGGAATTATTAGATTCCATACGCGAGACAAGTATGGCAGCTGTACCAAAAGAAGATGTCAAATCTGTTTCTATGGTAAAAAATCCGAAGAATTTCAATCCTTCAAAGATTTATTCGAAACAATTGTGGATAAGAATACGGTGACAGACGGAAGTATTGAAAATAAATTATTGTAGTACGAGTCGAACATCGCAGTAGTAAACATCAAAATATATATCTAAATTAAAATAAAATTTATATCTAAATAAAACAAATAAAAGTTGCAAATTATTCCATAACATAGATGGAACTACCACAAAAGTCGCTTACTGTGTGCCTCAAACTAAAACTAAACTAAACTAAAACAAACGTCAAAATCTATCAACAACAACACTTTAAACTAACTAAACTAAATTATAACGAGTTAGTTCATGCTAAATCTAGATAGATGGAACTACCACAAAAGTCGCTTACTGTGCTTCAACTTGAAATTAAACTAATCCAAAAAAACATTACAGTTTATTTATAGTTTAGAATTATTATAGTTACATATTTTATATTTTTTGTGAAGTCACCGAAAAGTTACTTCGCAAATGTACTTTTCAGCTACCATCTATAAGGCAATAGCGGAAACATGAGCAATTTGAAAAGTTTAGTTTGAAAAGTCGATTAATCCTGTGTACCTTAATCGACTAAAATAACTAAACTAAATTAATGATGTTTAAAAGAACAGATTAAGCTCTCAGTAAAGTGACTACTACTACTTCTAAATTTAACGAAACAAGCATCGTTAAAGTGATAAAGCCCTTCAATATGAAGTACTTTTTGATGGCAAAGATAAAAATGATTTTTAAAGTGTCATTTTTCTTGGCTAGATACTATCGACACCCGCAAATTTAAAATAGTATAAAATTAAAATGTAACGATTAGTTCGTTGGAATAGTTTTTTTAGTTACCCGTTCATGATGAGCCGCTTTTAACAAGTTTTTAAAAATGATAAAAGTGAAATTGGAAAAATGTTAGCAATTAATTAATAGTTAAACATTCAATTTTATCATTTTTTAGTAGAATACTGCTTTGGTCCGTTTACATAAAATTGTGTATGTAACCAGAAATTATAAAACTTAATTTTTACTGTACACATTTCTAAATATATATTTTTGCCTGTAAAATTATCAAGACTTATTATTTTAAGCATATATATTTTAAAATTCGGTTCACTGAACTAAATAAAATAAAAAAAGGTTTTAATTTCTAGGGAACTCAACGTAGAAATCTGACTATATTATTTGGTTGATTGCATTTTTTTAATTTGATTGATTTTTTTACTAAATTATTTTTGTTTGCAAAAAACTTAAACTATTGTGATGCTATCAATTTTTTGGTATTTCGTTTGTTTTTAAAGAAAGTAAGCTGTGAGCTCTATATATATGTACATAGTATATAGTACATAAAGATATCTGACAAGATTTTTCAAATCTATTTTAGGTTTCTTATAGTTAAACTATTCTAAATGTATTTTTATATTATAAAAACGTCAATTTTACAGTCGTGGGGTTCGCACGTAAAATAAAACATTCGAAAAGTGCAGTGTTAGTGCTTTTAATTTTGTTATTAGTTTTACAATTAAATACAAACGGTGCAAAAAAACTAAAAAAAATTACTATTTAATAAGTGATAATGTAAACTTAAAACATCACCAAAAAAGATTTCTTTGAACATGGAACACCGAACACAATCTACAACAAACTAGAACCAGTTTAATGTAGAAAATATAAAAATTGCAAGTGCAAGTGTAAACCAAATGGGTAATGTTCCACACAGCCCAAAGAAAGTGACTATGCTAATAAGTGCTTCTTCGACAGAATTAATTATACCGCCGTTTAATACAAATCAAAACAACGAAGAAAAAACTAAATCGTCAGCAAATTTAGCATTGCTAAGCGTAAACAATAGTAATGAACTCAGTGCGACATACTCTAGTGACCGTGGTCTGTATGAAAATAAACTAGTGCACACGGGATTGGTTAGGTATATAACTGTTCAATCAAAACGAAAACGAAGTTTTAACTAAATACCTCTGTGGTTTCAGTTAACAGCAGAATTATAGTGGCAAGGTTCCATTCAAAAATAAGAAACACAACTATCATTCAGTGCTATGCCCCAACAGAAGATGCAGAAGATACAACGAAAGATGAGTTCTACGAGCAGTTACAAGCCACAGTAGCAAGAATGCACAGAAATGACGTCAAAATCATACAAGGAGATTTCAATGCAAAAATTGGTACAGACAACATCAACCTAACCACTATCATGGGAAGAAATGCATTTGGACTCTGTGCGAAATAACAATGGAGAAAGACTTGTCGACTTCTGTAGCACAAATCAATTGTTCATAGGCGGCAGTAGGTTTCCACACAAAAATATACATAAATACACATGGACATCACCGGATGGCAGAACTAAAAATCAGATAGATCACGTAATGATCAATAAGAAATTCCTCACATCACTACAAGATGTAAGAACAATGAGGGGCGCAGATGTACACAGCGATCATCAACTGGTAATAGCACAATTCAAGATCAAGCCAGCAGCTGTAAAACATTCGAAGACAAATAGGAGGAAATTTAACACAAATAGATTGAGAGACATTGAAACAAGAAACACTCCGACATGCAGCAGAAAGTACAACAGCTATCAGATCTAGCTAATGAAGTTGGTCTCAAAATTAATATCAAGAAAACGAAGGCGATGAGACTCAACACAAATATAACCACACCGATACACATCAACAATACACAAATTGAATATGTAAATGAATTCGTATACCTTGGTTGCACAGTAACGAAAACAGGTGGAACAGAAGAAGACATACACAAACGTATAAATAAAGCCAGATATACATTCAACATGTTACACAAAGTCTGGAATACTTCTGTCCTGTCGCGCAAGGTCAAGATACGAATGTTCAACTCATGTGTGAAATCGGTACTTCTGTATGGGTGTGAGACATGGAAGCATACAGGAAAAATCATACAGAAGCTACAGGTATTCGTAAACAAATGCCTTCGACGAATACTTAAGTGCTTCTGGCCTAACACGATCAGTAATATCAATCTGCATATAACAACATGTCAGTCAGACATTGAGACCGAAATAAAGCGACGAAAATGGAGATGGATTGGCCACACACTGAGGAAGGCATCAAGTGAAATAACGAGGATGTCATTAGACTGGAATCCACAAGGAAAAAGAAAGGTTGGAAGGCCAGCAATGACATGGAAGAGAACGATGCTAGCAGAGGCAAAACACCTGGGAAAGTCATGGGCAGAAATAAAAGCAATAGCCCCAAATAGAGTAAGATGGTTCAGGATAGTGGACGCCCTATGCTCCTAAATTGGAGATAAAGGAAAAAAAAAACATAAAAGCTTTGAGAAAAGCGTTACGAGAAGAACAAAATTTAGGAATACAGAATTACCTTAGTAAGCTTACAGCAACAGAAACAACAAATTACTCACTATGGAATGCAACAAGAAATTTAAAAAGACCAGAGCTATTGAGTCCACCGATAAAGAAACCAGATGGCCGCTGGGCCAGAAGTAACCTAGAAAAAGCTATCGTTTTCTCTAACCATCTACAAAAAGTGTTCAACCCAAACAAACAAAACAATGACTGCGTATACTACCGCAGTTTATGCGGACGAGTCGAACCCAAATCTAGTAAAATTTAAATGAAAATGGATCAAAACGGTTATCAAAAGCAGTATAAATCCTAAGAAAGCTTCAGGGCATGATCTTATAACTGGAAAAATGATCAAAGAATTACCATATAGATGCATAAAATATATAACATATATTTTTAACGCGAAACCCAAGTCTCGTCGTACAGGCCAATAAGTCTACTTCCGATAATTACAAAGCTTTTCAAACGACAAGAATTAATACCTATATTATCTGACAGTCGCATTATATCAGATCACCAATTTGGATTTAGAGATCAGCATGGTACATTAGAACAGGTACACAGAATAGTAAATACAATTAAGCTTGCCTTAGAAGAAAATAAATATTGCTCGGCAGTTTCAATTCGAATTTTGCTGACGAAACGGCTGTATTGATTTCGCACCAAAAACCTCAAACAGAATCGAGAGAATTACAAAAACATCTACACAAATATTTTAACCAAATATTTTGAATCTCAAATATACAAAATAACAATAAAAAACATAAAAATTAAATATTTAGGATACCTATAGCCATATAAGTCGTATTTTATTTGATTTTTTACAACAACAATCCCATATATCGAATTCTTTTTTGGAATTGGTTAAAATCTTTCTCTATTGATGGTATTGTAATTTCAATACTTTTTTTAGTTAGTATCTCGAATATCAGGTGCGCTACATCTCATATTTTGATTTCTATAAGTTGGTCATTGTTGTTATTTTATTATTTTGAGTTAGCGATATTTTGTTGAACCTTGAATGTTATTATTTAATCAGTATTTTAGTGCTTAAATTATTTAGTATTGGAAAGCGAAATCATTTAGATAATTGAAATGGATCAAGATAACTTTTAATATATAGGTAATGTAAGCATGTTATATTATTTTCATTACGTATTTATTTTTAGAGCATAACTAATAATATTATTATTATTAATAATAAAAATTATCTTGAGGAACAGTAATTATCAAATTTGTATTTAACAAATTTTGAATGTACGTTATTAAACCTAAGTCGAAATTGACGATTTAAATAAAATTCACTATGGTTTTCTTATAACATTATTTATCTTTTCTCCGTTGCATGAAATTATAATTAAAATATTAATAATTAAAATATTAATAAAAAATAATTTATTGGTAAAAATTTAAAATTTTTGATAATTACCAAAAGTAACTATTTGAAAAATCAAATTTAAAAATACACAACGTACCAACCTTTAAAAATAATATCCAATCCCCAAAATAAATTAAAACCTATTTTAAGTCGTATTTTATTTGATTTTGGAATTGGATTTGGAATTCAAATAAAATAGGTTTTAATTTTTTTTTGGAATTGGATATTATTTTTAAAGGTTGGTACGTTGTATATTTTTACATTTGAATTTTCAAATAGTTTCTTTTGGTAATCATCGAAAATTTTAAATTTTTACCAACATATTATTTTTTATTAATATTTTAATTAATTATAATTTCAAGCAACGGAGAAAAGATAAATAATGTTATAAGAAAACCATAGTGAATTTTATTTAAATCGTCAATTTCGACTTAGGTTTAATAACGTACATTCAAAATTTGTTAAATACAAATTTGATAATTACTGTTCCTCAAGAAGGCAATGGTCTGCACTATTAAAAGTTCATCTTGATTCATTTAAATTATCTAAATGATTCCACTTTCCAATACTAAATAATTTAAGTACTAAAATACTGATTAAATAATCACATTCAAGATTTAACAATATATCGTTAACTCAAAAATGAATGTCAAAATAATATAATAACAACAATGACCAACTTATAGAAATCAAAATATGAGATGTCGCGCACCTGGTATTCGAGATACTAACTAAAAAGAAGAATTGGAATTACAATACCATCAATAGAGAAAGATTTCAACCAATTCCAAAAAAGAATTCGATATATGGGATTGTTGTTTTAAAAAATCAAATAAAATACGACTTTATTTGAATTCCAAATCCAATTCCAATACCAAAATCAAATAAAATACGACTATAGACATATATGGAAATAAAGAGGCAGACAGAGTAGCGAAACAAGGTACAAAAACCTATAGACAAATAGGGACACCAGTTCCAATCAAAGACAACACTAATATAATTAAAGAAATATTATACCCGAAATGGAACATAGAGTTTCTAAACAAAATGACAGATAAAAAAATACAACACAAGAAAAATATAAAACGAAAACAAAAATGAAACCATGGTTTCATAATAAAAATATAAAGGCTTTCAATAAATTAAAAGGATAACCGAATTAAGGACAAATCACTCTTACGATAAAAATTATCTAAAACTAATTACAAAAATACAAAATGACAATTGTGAAACTTGCAACACAAGAGAAGATGCTAGACATATAATAGAAGAGTGCAAAACATACGATAAAATGAGAGAAAAATACAAGACATTAAAAAATAAAAAACTAGAAGAAATTCTATCACCTGAAAAAGAAGAGCAATACATTGAGCTAATCAATTTTTGAAGAGAAATTAATACTGAATTTTAAAACCAGAACCATTAAATCGAACATAAGTATAACCACTATACAAAGCGATCCTAGCCCCCATATGGACAAATGATACCCAACTATGGGGCTCAACTAGTACATCAAATATAGATATTGTACAAATAACGCATGCAAAGATACTTCGTGAACATAATATGTGAAGATGTGAATCTAATATGTGCATCTTAATTTATATTTGATTGATTTGACGACATTTATGAACTCTCTTACCGTATAAAGTTTATTGCTTTGTTCGTAATTTAAACATTTAATTAAAAAACACTGCACAATCTACACACAAATCAGAAAATGAAGTACTAAATGTGAGCACGACAAATTGTAAAATGATTCATTTTATTGAGTACATATAGGTATTAATGAAGATGTGAGTTCGAAGAGCCCGATACAGATAATTAGAACTACTTAGTAGAATAAATTAGGAGCAAATTAATTGAGGTTCATGCGACGGAATCAGATTTAGACAGTGACAAGGAGATTATAGAAGGAAATGTAAAATTAAAGCAAAGACAGAAGATGTTGAAATTATGTTTCAAAGTTCAAAAATGTTTGTATTAGAACGATTTACAGTAGAAAACAGTACGCAATGAACTTTTACTATATGTATTTTGAACGTCGTACAAATAGCATTGTTTAAAAGGCGAAATGACGCACCGTTTTCCGCCCGAGCAGTACGCTCTAGAACTTTTTGCATCCAGTTAACATATGTCCTACATATGTGATCTAAACTTCTTTATTAAATACAATACAGAAATTGCTATTGTCAAAATACTCGTATATAAAATACTCGTTCACGCTTCCATTGAGAATTCAAAAGTTTATTTTGCCACTGTGCATAAAGCATTGTATATACAAGGTGGCTGAGACCAAATGTTACTGACTTCACTCTGCTGTCATTTGTTGTCATTTTCGCGCGTCAATTTTTTGCAGATTGAAGTTTGGTTAGTTGTTTACATGTGGTCAACAAATAATTGTTCTAAATTAATATCTTAATAAAAAAAATCGTAATGGAATTCAAACATAATAGTGTAATTGCACTGTATTTGGATGGAAATTCACAAACAGCAATAGTTCGTCAGCTCCAGCATTTAAATTTGAATAAAATGTTGGTGTATCGAACCATAACTCGATACAACGAAACTGGTAGCATCGCTAAACGCAACAGAGGCGGTCCTAAAAAGACAGCAACATTAAAATAAGTGATACGAAAGGTGAAGGAACGAATCCAACGAAATCCTCGTCAAAGTGCCAATCAATTAGCCGCACGTCTACATGTTTCACGATACAGCATTCAAACCATATTGAAAAATGAACTACACTTGAAGCCCTACAAGATACAAAAAGTTCAAGATCTTACGGAAGCACAAAAAAAGTTAGGCTTGAAAGAACACGAGCATTGAAGGCCTTGGCCGAACGTGATGAGATTCCAAAAATTGTCTTTTCTGATGAGAACATTTTCACCATTCAACAATTTGTGAATAAACAAAATGATCGTGTTAGGTTAGAGCACAAGTTCAACGATAATTTGGACACAAGAGTTGCCATGCGCAAGCAATCACCAGCTTATGTTATGGTTTGGGCTGCAGTTACTGCAGATGGACGCACTCCTCTGGTTTTCATCGAACATGGAGTCAAGGTAAACCAAGAGGTGTACCGCCAAAAGATCCTAAACGAAGCTTTGCTACCTTGGGCACGTAAAAACTTTGGTACGAACCGTTGGACATTCAAACAGGACTCGGCACCGTCACACAAAGCTCGAGCGACACAGCAATTTTTACTTATATTCAGTCTTGAATCTCATGGATTTCTCCATATGGTCCATTTTGGAGAGTAAGATGTCCACTAAAAAATACGAAAGTGTTGATGCATTGAAGTCAGCTCTTGTTCGAGAATGGAATAAAATTCCGCAAGCCCACGTTCGGTCTGCATGCAATGCTTTCTATGGAAGACTGAATCAAATAATCAGAGCCAAAGGAGGTCATATCGAGCAATAACATGTTTTTCATAAAATTTCACGAAATTTCAAAAAAAAATAATCAAAATTAAAAAAATTACAGCGTTTTCATTTGGTAACACTTGGTCTCAGCCACCCTGTACATATTACAAGCGAAATATTTTTTGGCACATTGACAATCATGCACGGCAGGCCGAAAACTTATTACTTTCTTAATATATAAATAGCTGTTTTTAGTCTATGAGTTAAATTTTTAGCTTTGAAGAAACGTCTTCTGTATAGTCTGCCTTTAAATTTTCAAATTGCATATATCAATTAGATTTTTTCACTTAAACTGGCTTCACGTAACCATAGAGTAATTAACATTTTTGGGGGCCCTCGAATATTCGTTTTTAAAGAAGTTTCACTGTTCTATTTTAAATAGCTTGCTATATTCCGCACTAAAATTTAAATCCTTCCATTGAAACTTAGAATTTTGACATTATTATTATAGGTTTTTCACTTATAATTATAAACATATTATAAGCAACATGCGCTGCATAAATAAATTATTTTGTTTTCATAATGTCAAATTAAGTATTTATAGCACTTAAAATATGATGATGCTGATTAGCATCATAACGCCATCAACAACATATTATTATGCTGTAAATTCTCTCATGTATGGTAAATTATAGTTGTACAAAGCCCGATTTTAATGAGTTAAAAAACAGTTTTTTCGTGCATTGGAACATGGCTACATTTGGCAACTATTAAACAATAACTTATATCAATAACAATAACTTTATTTTATTGTTGCAAGATTTTCTTTATTTTCTTTACGAAATACATTAATGGTTGCTTACATTGATATAAAGGGTGGGCCATCTATCGGTTTAAATTTGTACCACCGGTTATTTCGATTCTGGCAATACTTATGTATATTCTATTCTGTCACAAAATTCAGTATATTATCTCCACTGAACGAAATGAATCGATTTACGCTTGAGCAACGTTGGAATTTATTGGAAATTTTTTTCCAAAACGAGATTTGGTCGCAGAGAAGGACCAACAGTGCCCGGTATAATTGTATTGTTAAAGTTCGTGAAACTGGTTTCGTTGTTGATGCGCCAAGACGTGAGCGTGCTCGTACCGTGCGTACACCCAAAAATATCGAAGCTGTGGCTGAGAGTGTGCGTGAGAATCCATCAACATCAACTCGTCATCGTTCTCAAGAATTGAACATTTCACGCACCAGTTTACGTCGAATTTTACGAAAAGATCTCGGTATGACGCCTAACAAAGTTGAATTGGTTCAAGAGTTGAATCAGCATGACCATCCGCTTCGTTTTCACTTCGCTAGATGGGCCAACGAGAAACTGCACGATGATGTCGATTTTGCCAAAAAAATCATTTTTTCGGATGAGGCTCATTTTCATCTTGGTGGGTACGTTATTAAGCAAAATTGCCGTATTTGAGGCACAGAAAACCCACACGTGGTCTAACAGAAGCCAATGCACCCATTACGAGTGAATGTTTGGTGCGGCTTGTGGAGCGGAGGCATCATTGGCCCATATTTCTTTGAAAATTAGAACGGCGCAACCATTACGGTCAATGGAGACACCTATCGCCCTATGATAACCGATTTTGCGCCTGCTCTTCTTGGTATTGATGTAAGAGATGTTTGGTTTCAACAGGATGGTGCAACTTACCACATATCTCATGCCACAATCGATTTATTGCGTCAAACGTTTGATGGCTATTTAATTAGCCAAAATGGTCAATTGGCCGGCAAGCAGCTGCAATTTAAAATCATTGGACTGGTGTTTTCTGTGGGGCGCCGTTAAAGACAATTGTTATGCCGACAAACCAGAGACAATTGAGTATTTGAATGCCAACATTCGTGATGCCATCGTCGAGATACGACCCCATACACTCGAAAAATTGCTCGAGAATTGGTCCGATCGAATGGGGTACTGTAAGGCTAGCCGCGGCAGTCATATGAATGAAATAATATTCCATCTCTAACCGGAACAATTGTACTTCACAACAAAAAAATTTGGCAAAATTTCAAACCGTTTTTGTTTTATTGCATTTTTAAATTTAAACTTTTAAATGGCCTACCCGTTATAATGGATCCGAAAACGTTACCCGATTGAGTGTTCAAACTGCACTAAATTGGCAATCAATTAATTATATATTATATGAAAAAGGACACAAATCTCCCAAACAAACGACCAAAGAATTAAAATCTACGGTGGCTTACACAAAATACTACTGGGAATGTTTCACGATTATCATAAACTTGCTTGTCAAACCCAATCCGATCTTGAACCGTTATGTAAAAAGTGTTGTTTGAATAATTATCAATAATTTTTTTTTAATTTGTGAAAAGTGATGATTGCTATACATATTATTATAAAATAGATGTGTATATAACAGTGTCATTTGAATACTAGTAGCTAAATAGAATATTTAAAATATTTAAAAGCAAATTCAAACATATTTGCTTGACGATCAAATAATAATTTGATTATGACTAATCAAACCAATTTTAATGGTACATATATTAAATAAATCATGAATTTTTTGTTGAAGTTTAGGTAAGGATTTTTTTTTTGGTGTATGGTAACAAACAAAATTTTACCTTTTTTATCGCAAATAGAAATTTGAATCCCAAATCAATAAACAATTTCAATTTAATTTCACCCAACTAAATAATCAATGACAATCTGGAGCGAAGCGCGTGTTCTTTATAATATATACTAGTCATATTTGAGCATATACTGTAATAATATTGGAATATAGTAAATTTTCATAAGACAATAAAAATTGATTTTGTGGTATTGTTCTGCAATCAAAAACACAATAAAAACCATAACAACACAATTACACGCACATGTTTTTCTATTTGATATTTTATCGGTGACCGGTGGTACATAAATCAATCAATCAATTTTGAAATTTAATTTCCGCAAAATTTGATTTTACAACTGGTCTGGATTATCCTACTATGTACACATGTGTATATATGGGTGGTGTGGTAATAGGTGTGCTAATGATATCAACTAGTTGTGACGCATTCTTTATTGTTGCAACTATGTAGAGTCCGCCAATTGCATCTAATATACCTCCAAGTGGTACCACCCGGGTAACGACTAAGGTCGGTTAAATATTAGATGCGAGTGTTAGCACTATAAATTAAAGGGCGGATTAAGGTGTCATGCAACCCGTGCTGATGATCAACCTGGCTGGGGGCCCTTTTAAATAGCCCAGTCCCGAACGGAGCCTCTGAGTACCAGGCGACCTCCGGATGAATTTAGCCGTTTTCTTGCATTGCAGATCTCGGCAAGGATATACATTCTTTTCTCCGCTACTCGTGGAACTGAAATGGAAATGAAGAAAATTAATATAGAGGCCGGCAGTCTCAAAATGTCAATTTCAGAAACTTCAAAAGGACAGAGCCACACTGGGATTGATTACTAAAACGGTAGGACTGAAGCCAGGAGCCCTTTGTCCAACAGACAGAGATCTTCAGATGAATCACCATAGGCCGCTAAAAAATCAAAGTTGCAGGCAACTGCAAATAGGTCTTTTAGCGATAGGTCTTATTGACGGAAAATGGAAAAGGCTCTTGCCTCCTCCTTCCTAAAAAAAATACAGGAAAACCCTGAGGCTGCTCCTACATATCGGGACGGTGATTGGTAGAGGAACCACGTCAAGTTGACAGCTTGTGCCAACCAAAAGTATCTGTACCTATATAAAAAGGCGATCAGTAGCCTAGGAGTAGTTTGGCCTGGAGCTAAACTAGAAGTCCTTGCGCCTGAGGATATCCCTTGTAGGCCAAGCGATCCAAAGACGATTATGAAACTGATTAGGATGAGTTATCCTGAGTTGCTGACCAACAACTGGAAGATAGCCAAGGTGTAGGAGGTTAAAAATGATTACATGTCGACTATAATCATAATTAACAACGAATCAATGCGGCAGTGCTGACTAAGAGAGGTGGTTTAATTAGCTATGGTTCTGGTGCTGTCACGCTGAAAGTTTATAAGAAGGATGGGGCTGCTAAGTCAGGGGCATCAGAATCAGTTGGAGGAACTTCCGCTTTGCACGAAACCGCTACTGAGGATGTATGCCATTTGGACGAGCAGCCTCAAACTGTGGTAAGGAAAGAAACAAAGGAGTCAAATCTGATTAATGAGTTTATCCGGATCAATGGATGAACTCTTTAATTTTTTCACGACCTCGAATTCAGAAGGAATTGACATTACTGTGGTGTCGATTGATCTTTAAGCGGCAAGATGCTAAAGGATGACATTGATGTCGCCTTGGTTCAAGAACCATGGTTCAATAAGGATTGGGTTCTTGAACTTAGAGCTGGTAACTATAAATTACTGTTTGTGCAGGTTGAAGATAGGATTCGTACGTGCATTCTTGCAAAGAACAAACTAAAAAAATTTCTGCTTGTCAATTATAGCGATGCAGTTGTGGTAGCAGCTTGCATTGAAATTAGCAATCAGAACCTCCGGCTCGTCTCGGCATACTTCCTTCGGATAATATACGCAGCTTAATTATGCATGCTCAGGTACGTAAGATCGGAATCATTGCCGGATGGGACGTAAATTTACACCACACAATCTGGGGAAGCACTGATACGAACGAGAGGGTGAGTCACTCTTAATTATATTCTTAGTACTAACTTTTCTATCTGAAATATAGGCTGTAAGCCGCTTTTTAGAACTAGTAATAGATAGGAAGTTTTGGACATTCCCAAATTAGTTAATTGGAAAGTGTCCGAAGAACACTACTTTTCTGATCATTGTTATCTACAATTTGGATTAGATTTTAAATATTCTAAAACTTAAATCCTTAGGAATAGAAGAAGGACCAATTGGGAAACCGTAAGATTAATTTTAGGTAACTCCTTATCAGAATTGGTCCCTAAATCTCTTGAATCAACACAGGAATTGGATGCCTTGGTCGATAGGTACCCAATGCTTTCAATGAAGCTATCTTAGGCTCGTGTCTTATTAGTAGGTCTAAAGGCAAATCTCATCCGCCATGGTGGTCGAAGGAGCTACAAATAAAACGACTTAAATGCAGAAAGCTCTTCAAAATCGCGAAGAGAACAAAGTCTGGCGTGAACTGGAACTCCTATAAGGAAGTCCTCAAATCATATAAGTGCCAAAAGCAAAGATTGGAGACTTTTCTGTGATAACATACAGGAGTCCTATGAGGCAGCTAGGCTACGTTAGATTCTATCTACTTGTTCTGCCATTCCAAGTTATCTACAATGACCGGATGGACTACAACGGGGGCGGAATCTCTGGAGCTCCTACTGAAAACTCATTTCCCGAGATGTTCCGAATCTTCGACTGTTTTGCCTAAAAGCAATAGAGCTACCGGTCTCACTGGGAAAATTGTCTACAGAAGGAACATCTTGTTGTCAGTAAAGAGTTTTAAACCTTTTAAGTCAACAGGTCCGGATGGCATTATTCCTGCCGACATCCATACAATGGTTCCGTGGCTTGAAGTGATTTTTAAAAATAGCCTGGAACATGTTCCAAACAAATAGACTGAACTAAAGGTAATTTTTATACCTAAGGAGGGAAGATGCTCTCATCACGCAGCCACTTTCAGATTTTGGGCTGGATGTGTCATTCGGATGCTAAATTAATCAAATGCTCAGGGCAGGGCATTTTGGCTAATCTTGGTGAGGCATCCATCAGAAATTTGTGAGTAAACGTACACCACAGGGGGGTGTATTATCCCTCTTTGGAACTTGGTTATAAATGACCTGTTACTAAACCTAGAGGGGCTGGCTTTTAAGTGGTCGCTTATGCTTATGTAACCATCATCTTCGGCAAATACCCTAGCACCCTCAGAGATTTTATGCAAAATGCTCTTGCTATTCTTACCAAATGGACCAATAGGTGTGATCTAAGTGTTAATTCACTTAAAACTGCATTAAGTTTTAAACTTAATTCTTAATTAAAAAAAAAATTTATTTATATGAAGTAGAAACTTCCTTTTTCAACCCACCCACTCATAACGGAGTTGGTTTGGATATCACATATACAGTGAAATTTCTGAGTCTTATTGTGAACAGCAAACTAAGCTGGAGATGGAAAGGGTAAATAAAGCTACAAAAGGGCTATACTCCTGTAAGAAATCCATTGGCAAAGAATGGGGTCTAAACCAACGCATCATTTATTGGCTGTACACCTCTGTAGCTATACCTTTTCTACTGTACGAAGTTATAATTTGGTGGCGAGCTCTAAATTTAGTGGCAAACCAAAAGCTGCTGATGAAGGATCAAAGAACTGGCTACCTGCGTATTAGTGGTTCACTCAGAACCACTTCATCTAGTTCCTTCTTCATTTAGTTCCTCTTGATATTTTAGCTAAACAAATGGCTGCGTGTACAGCTATTAGGCTTAAATCAATTTATCTGTGGACCTGTAGTAATAAGGGACACTCATGTATTCTAATGAATAAGGTTATCCCGAAAGCCATTGACTATACCACCCCAACATCATACTTTTTGTTAAATTTCTGACTGTTATTCCCACCAGAGATGACTAAGCGGATGAAGCAGTTCTAGTCCCGGTAAGATTGACTTTTTTACGGATGGATCGAGAATTGACTGCTCGGAGTGGGGTGTTTTGCAAGGAACTAAATTTAAACCTCTCTTTTTGCCTCTTTGATCACTGCAGTGTTTTTCAGGAGGAGCTCATTGCAATCAAAGGGGCCATAGCCTGGATGAAGTATAATTTAATATCTGTTAGGAGAATTGGCACTTTTTACGGACTGTCAGGCTGACATTAAAGTTCTACAGTCAGGCTTCATTAGGTCAATGTTTTTTTTATATAGTTGATACTTAAATCCTTAATTTAAATTTATCTAAGATACAAATGCATACAGCGCTACAACAAAGTAAATTGTTTGGTGTCACTTCTATATATAGTTATTCAAAGGCTAGATCATTGATTTAACTTTTATGTGAGTGGAAATCAAAACACCTTTAGCAGACTGGAGTGGGTACAAAAGTACCCATATATAGATTAATAGAGAATTTGACTAAAAAATATATAAAATATTATTGTATAAATAGAGAACGAATTATTTATCAATAAACAAACCAAAACGAAAAAAAAAACGGCAAAAGAATTAAAAATAACGATAGAAAACCGTTATAAAACCTAAACGCACTATAGTTTTTTGTAGTTTATGTTTAATTTAGAAGTTTTTATACGGTAAAAATTAAATAACAAGTGTTTTTGTTAATATTTTATTAAGAAGACTCAGAAGAAGAACCATTTGTTCCTTCCGATGATGAAGAATACATTCCGGATCCAGTGATTGTTGCGTCTGAAGAATCTGATGCTAAACACGACCCCGTTATAGAATAAGAAAATGTTTCTAGTGAAAGCGATGATGACGTACAAGAGCAGTTGTCTGTCGAAATTAATTTAACGGATAAAAATGGAACAGTATGGGGTGTTTCTCCACTTCCACAATCACAAACATTGTGTCGTAATATTCTACGAGAGAAATGAGGAACAGCGAACTTCAGCAGAAAATTTCCTGCGAAAGAAACATTTCTATCGATTATTTCAAATGAAATGATTGACATAATTCTACGAGAAACCAATCGTCAAAAAATTACTGACAGTGTCAACAATCAATTGCTGGTAAAATTTACTGATTCCACTAAAAGGCCAAATAAAAAAATATTGAAACCGTTCAACTAAGAAGAATTTGATTCATTTTTGGGAATGAACATATAACAGAATTATGGAGGACGCATTTTTCTCCTCTTATTCGAGCATCAATGTCCTGTGATCGCTTCAAGATGCGCTACAAAGATTTATTCGGTTTGATCATGAAAATACACGTGCTGTTCGTATAAAAAGTGATAAGGCTGTACCAATACGTGACATATAGCTTATAGTGAATGATTTTCAATTTGAAAAAAGCTTACAAGCCATATCAATGTATTACTGTGGACGAGCAATTGTTTCCATACAGAGGGCACACAAAATTCACCCAGTATATTCCATCTAAGCCCTCCAAGTATGGCATCAAAGTATTCTGGGCCTGTGATGTTTTCAACGCATCTCCTCTAAAAGGGGAAATTTATACTGAAAAGCCTCCTGATGGTGAACGCCAAACAAACTTCGGCGAACGTATTGTGTTAGATCTCGTAGCTGGGTGTAAAGGATCATGGAGAAGCATAACTACTGATAATTTTTTTACCTCATTAGAATTGTCTCGTGTGTTGAAATCATGGAACATGACTTTAGTAGGAACTGTCCGGAAAAACAAAAAATGTTTACCCCCACACATGAAACCATTCAAAGACAGAAAAATATTTTCTACTTATTTCGGATTCAATAGTGATGCAACTGTATGTTCTTATGTTCCGAAAAGAAATAAAGCTGTTATCGATAAAAATCGACAATGCACATGACTGATGATGCAAAGCCGGAAATTATAAACTACTTTAATAAAACTAAAGGTGGAGTAGACACAGCCGATAAAATGTTAATGGCATACACAGTAAAGCGTAGAACTAATCGCTTGCCACTTGCAATGTTTTATAACATGATCGACGTTGCCGGCTTAGCTGCATATGTTATATATATATATATTGAACATAACCAACATTTCAAAAAAACGGACCGGCGTAGACAATTTTTGAAGGATGTTTCCAAACAATTATGCATGCCTTCAGTAGAAACTCGTTCTACAATATCTCATGTAATTGGAAACCGTTTGTTTTACATGTGGTAAACCTGTTTGCGCTGAGCACTCCGTAAACAAACTAACATGTAATAAATGCTACTGAATACAATAAAAATATTATTTCTTACTCATGTTTACGTAAATTGGGTCATAAAAAAATTTAGAGTGAAAAGTGCATTTGGGTACAATTGTACCCATTCAATCACATAAAGATTAAAGCGTGACCCTTGTTGGAGTGGCAGTATCCTTTGGCTGAACCATCGTTTATACGCAGAATAACCGGAACAATGTGCAGATAGAAACTTAAAATCAAACATGTAATCATACATCCGTGATATTAAAAGAACCTTCCAGTTTTAACTGGCGGTTTCAAATCACTTGATGGCGACCGATAACGATAAACAAAAGAATTTCCTTTTGTTAAAATAAACAGTCTATGTGCCGATTAATATTGGTTAGTGCAAAATTAACGGAATAAACAATTCTTCTTGGTTTATATAAATTATTATTTCTATACAGTTTGTGCATTCTAAAATTTATAAGACCTATAGACAGTAATAAAAGCGTGGTGCGCTCATCATAATTCATTATCTGTTACGCGGATGAGTTTGTATAAGAAGTTCCTAGTATATGAGTTTATTTTCGGTAGTGAAATGAATTATGATGAGCGCACCACGCTTTTATTTTTAGCCGTAACAATTTTGGATCATATTCTAGGTGCAAAGAAAATATTATTTTCTACTTTTTGGTGCACTTTCTACGAATAAATAAAAGTGTGCTTTTTAAAAAAAGTTTTTTTATTAAATATTTTTATTTTCTACTTTTTAGTCTTGTCAAATATTTATATCAATTTTTCGACTATGGATCAAGTTAATTTTTGGTTGCACGCAGTCTATTGGTCCCATCACAGATATTTGCACAGGAATTTACGAAACTTGTGACACCTGAACAGCTGATTCTTCGATCGTGATTTCGTCGTCCTAGCTTGGAATGACTATACTATTATTGAGTTGGACATTTATGTAGTCAAGCGTGTATTGTTTATTACTTGAACCAGTGGCTCGCTTGCATATCCGCACGAGCTCTGTAAGATTTTCACATTCTATGATAATTGCTTTGCCGTCTCCAGCAGATGCTCCTCTTTCACCACAAAAGTGTGAGTCTGTGAAGTAGTACATATCATTGAAATACATGACTCCTAATGATAGTAACTCAGCTATCAACACTCCTACTCTATGGCTCTTAAACAATGACTCAAGAGAAGCCTTAAGTGTTTTACCGATCGTGCTGACATTGAATTTATCTTGCAAACTACCGTAGAATGGTGATGCTGGAGCATAAGCGATACTGAAGTTGTTGTGGTACATTTCAAAGCCTTCCTTGATGACATCAAAATCACGTACTTCCAGATGTCCGTTCTCTTCCAGGTCTCTAATCACTTTGCTTCTTACTGTTCTGTACATAGTGTCACCCGCGAGCATATTACGATTCAGTGTTAGCGAATTCCATTAATTAGGGGGTAGAATCACAGCTCTTACAATATTCGCTAACACCATGGCTGAACATTGAACACCAGGATAACCTGTCTTGAATATCGATGAAGCCTGATGCCATGAAGCTCGCACGATTTTTGATAACCTTCCGGTCTCTTTATATACACTGGTATCTAGATTTTCAGTTGTCTCCAGTTCTACTGGCTGCACATGAACTATGTCTTCCTGGTTTATTTGCGCATTATGGTCAATAGTTACATCGCTATACAGTGGATTGTTATCTATTAACCACCGTAATGCATCATAAATTCTTGGCCGAGACACGGTATATTCTCGCGTTATGTCAAGGTTTTCTAGATGCGTTGTGACTATCTGTGAATTGCTTGTTGATCTCGGTAGCAGGTTCGAAAGCTTCTCGGTGACTTCGACGATGTCCTGAGCAAAAAGCACTGCCTGTCCACGAAATCCGTGCTGTCCAAAGCGACCTGGTAGATGAAAAATCTTCACATATGCAATTACTCTGGCCAGTAGTCGTTGTTCGGCTTGATTCAACTGAAGGATCACATCAGGAATATTGCTGGTTAAGTTATTCCAGTATGCCTTCGGTCGTTTTCTTGCTGGTTATATGAGTCTTGTATCTGTGACATACTCGTAGTGGTGATCGTTTCACTTCATCAGGCAAATATTCCATAGCTTGTGCACTTGGATTACAGGACACTATTTGATTTGGATAGCATCTTTTGATGCAAACTTCACAAAACTGATGGCAAAATGTATTGATTGCTGCTTTGAATGTTTCCATACCAGATCGCATACGCTCTCGCAATTTTGAGATATTCTGTCTGACCTGTGCTATTTGTGCTTAATGCATTGTTTAGGTGTCTCACCAGCTCATGCTTCTCTTAGACTTTGTAGTCTTTGTTCATGTTGCTCAGGTGCCTCTGCAGCTCTCGCATCTCGTATACTTCTCAGTCTTTGTTCATGTTGGTCGGGTGACTCCGCGGCTCTTATTTTTGAGTTGTGTACTCGGAGTGAATATAGTCGTATTTGGCGATACTCAAGTGTCTCTGAAGTTCTATCTTCTCTTAATATTTGTAGTCTATGTTCATGCTGAACAGGTATTTTAGCAGCTCTAGCTTGCAAATGACGTTTACGATTAATTTCTAACCATGCTGTTCGTTTTTCAGCCGATTTTTTTTCTTTGCTTTCTTTGCTTATCTACTTGTACTTTTGTCTAGCTTTTTCCAGTCGTCTGTTCCGTTGTGTAGCAGTTTCCGTTGTCGTTGTTTTCTTGGTTGGTTTTAAAGGTTTTGGAGAATACATATTTTGGTCCCACGAGTATGGCGGCAAATAACGGTCCATCCTCCCAGAGGCCCCATAGAAGGTCAAGGCGCTAATACGACAGGGTGTGTCAGGTGCCCTGAGGTAGTTCTCTAGCGGCTTACGTGGCTGTACGTTAGCGAGGTTGGAAAGTTAGTGATCACTGGTGTTACATTTCACGTTGGCTTCACTTAAGCGGTTATAATTCATATAAAGCAAACCGACTTATACCGGGACATTTATCAAATGGCAAATTATTAAATTATTATTTCGTTTCCTTTTCAAATATGGCTCGATCACCTTCGACATATGATTCAATTCCGCTCGCCGCACTTCACACGTTCGTATTTTACTTTCATCATCACATATGTATATTATAAATTTCCGGTTTTCGTTTTTTAGTTTTAAAAATATTAAAACTCACTCTTTGACAATGTTATGAATAGTTTGTTTATTGATTTTTTGGATAGTTGCTGGGGTTGATAAATTTTCAATTGTTGCTATGGCCACGATTTAAATGAGCAAATGTTGCTGTTTATTTCAATTTATTCGGTCCATATAAAAGAAAATATTGTTAATTATAATTTAATTAAGCATTTTTATGATCTAAAAGTATTAAAAGAGTGCATTGTCATCGGGAATGTATATGTTTGGGAAGTTTCAGGTCAATTGGACTTGTAGAAGTAGTCGAAAAATTGATTACAAAATTTGACGCAGACAACATACAACAACAAACAGTGTGAGTAAAATAAAAGTGTGTAAAAAGAAGAGATATCAATTGTATTTAGAATGACAGTTAAACAAATTGTTGATATATAAACTTTAAAACATTTACAGAATATTACAATTTTTTTAAATTTCTGTACAATATTGTCACAAAACCTAATTGAAAGCAATACCCTATAGGCTTTACTTAAAGAATAAAATAATTTTCAATTTCAAGAACATTTATCTTATCTCCCTAAAAACATACTTTTTCAGTCTGTACTTTTTAATTTTTTTTGGTATACATTCAGGTAAAACATAAATTGTTCCCACGCTAATAAATCACATGATACGAGATATGGTATAAAAAGAGTATCCTGATAATATATAGTATATTATACTGTAGAGTGTCGGTACATTCATACACATATATATAGTATTTTGGTGGCTTTCACCTGACCCGGATTGTGTAATTTCTTAGTACTACATTCGTGATAAACATACAAAAAAAAATTCATTAGTTTGTTGCGCTATAAAAACGTTTTACTGGAATTGGTAAATGTGTTTATTACTCATCTCCCATTGAATGTTTGATAATAAATTTAGAAATTCATTCCAAAACGAAATTAATTTGAAGTAAATGTCAACTATGTATAGAATAAATTTGGCATGACTCCAACTTTTCATTATACTTTAAATTTGTTTATTGAAAAACCAAGATGAATCCAGTTATATGTTGTATAGAATTAAATTAAATCGAAAAAAATATAATCGGGCTAGATAAATTGAGATTTATCCAGTTTCTTATATTCTTCATCATTACGTATAAAATGGAAATACTAGTAATAAACTAAAAATAAAAATAAGAAGAAAATTTATAAAACCAATATTTCCGGTTCGGTTGCGATAACAATTTAAGCAAATCCGGATATTTTCGGAAATGAAGTTTTTGTAAAATCTAATGATCTTAAGGAAAGTCTGTAAAATATCTTTAACGGAATTGAATATAAACTAACTAAGTATAGAGGTGGTAAACACCAAAACCGTAGTTTTTGAAAATAAAACTTTCAAATCGACTTACTTTTTCCGCATTTATCTATTTGATTTGTTGCTGGGAGTTCCGGTACACATTGGCATGTTCGTTGCTTCCAGTCACATACCGAGCCTGGAAAACCACATTCAGATGTAGAATCACAACGGTCACCGAATTTTTTCTCGCCACGATTTGCATAATCTGAAATTAGAAAAAAACAAAACATAAATTAACATAGTTTTCACTTGGTTATATACATTGCAATTAAAATAATAGTCATAAATCTCTTAAAAATTAATTATCGAGTCATAAAAAAGTGACACAAAATAATTTATTATGTAGACTTAAGATTTTTTGGCCATATATAAATTATCCCTTGGTGTTATGAAATATGTTTTTAATTATAAAATAAAATTAACAAAACCATATTTTTTATGTGTAGTAGTACTCTTTGTCGTCTTATATACACAATAGTGACGAGAATTAGTGACGTTCCACCAACATTTATTATTTATTTGTTTATTTTTATTTAACTACCATATTCTCTGGAGAGTCTATTTTAGGTATTAAAAGTACAAAAGGGTATAATAGTTTCAAAATAAAATATTTAACCATATGGCCTTTCTATTTTTAACTTGGTAAATATTAACAAATGAATGCTAGTGACGCTTTTTCTACATATTATCATATATGTAGTGAATTTTATTTTGTCAAATGTATTAAGTACTTGGGTGTTGAGGTGCGCTTTAATAGGATAGGAGTTGACCGTTTATACCCTTGACTTTCGTGGACTTTGTTCCAACTTTGCTACTGTGAAAAGACTGCCAAATGCGTCTAGTACACCTCGACGTGGTAACAATGGTTTTAAACATCGGCTAAATACTAAAGGCGAGTGGATTATGCTATAAATATATACAATGAGTAAAACAGAAGGCAGAACTGTGGCGTTTCATCTCATCAGTCCAAATTTTTTAATTTATTTTTCGGAATTAACAATATGTATTTTCTTGAAAAATAAAAATTAGGTGGTATAAAAAGTAAGCCGGAAAAACAAACAAAAAAAAATATAAAAAGGAAAATTTTCGTAAGAAAGTTTGCTAGTTACGAGAAAATCTCTTAAAAGAAAACTAACGTAAAGATAAAAGTATTTCTTGTAGTGTGAAGTTTGAATATTGTAAATAAAGAATTTAAATCCAAGTGTTTAAATTGAGTTTTAACTTCTAATTGGAGCCGTTGTGCTCGCAAAACAGAGTTATATCATAAACGCAATCGAGTTAATTGATATTGTCAAAATTTCTACAAAAACCTGAATATTGATTTTCACGAATATGTGATAAATTGAAAGTCGACGACTTTGAAGTAATTTGTATTTATGGTCTACCTTAAAGAACGCGCACATAATACCACAAATTGGTGACCCCGACGTGATCAACCCGTCGATTTTTTTTTTAAAGAATCATCACAGCTATTTCTCGAATTCATTAGATCACCACCGGCGGATATGCCGGCTATATAGACGAACAAAACCATCATAAACAACCATTTTAGAAGTCAACAGTGCCAGCCTGAATGAACAAAGTAAAATTGTAAGTACCACATAATTTTATTTAAGGGGAAAAATACATGTTTTAGAATTTCATTTTGTACATTTATTTCGGTCGATTGTTTAAATTAATCATGGTCGATTCGCCTACCTTTACTTCTTCCGATTAAAACTATTTTTCCGGACCAAGTCACAATTACACAATCGCAATTAAAAATATTAATTGATCAAGGTATTTTGGCTGCGCAACTCGCTTCAGGTGGTAGTGGTAGTATTTCGGCTAATTCAAATAACATAGGTTCAACTTCTACAAATCCTGTAGAAACACATCGTAACCATATAGCACCAGTGTCTTTCAAAGCTCCACAACCACTATACTAGCAGAATCCTACCGTTTGGTTTTTAATTTTGAAAGTGCAATTCGGGATGTCAACGTAAGAGTCGAAGCCACCAAGTATTCACATGCTGTTGGTGCTTTAGACGCAAAGTTACATGAGACCTTCGCAGACTTAATAACGAAAGAGAAAGGAGCACTTCCATACACTACATTTAAAATTGAGGTGATTAGACGGTTGAGAGATTCAGAAAAATGTAAATTAAATAAATTATTGCATGGCTCAACTTTGGGAGACCAGAAACCTTCCCAACTTTTGGCTCGATTACAGTTGAATGCGGGTATTAATTTTAATGAAGGTTCTATTAAGCAACTTTGGTTGAAAAGATTACCCCATCAAGTCCAATTAATTTTAACACCATTCGTAAATGATTTAGCATTAGCAGATCTGGCAGAACGTCCTGATTCATTTTAGAAACAATGTCTAATCTGCAGATCCATTCGATTAAAAATTCAGAAAATATTTAGCCGCAAAATTTTAATCCTGTTTCCGTTCTTCTAATCGTTCAGACTCGCAAAATTCAAGAAATAGGTCGCAATAAAATAGTAGAAATTTTGATAAAGAAATGTGTTTATACCATCAGCGACTCGGAGACAAGGCGTTAAAATGTGTACCGTCTTGCAAAAGGCACGCTGAATTCATGCAAAAATCGGTAAATACAAAAAATTAAATTCTCATCATATAAAGAGACCACTAACAGTGATGAAGCAGGTTCAAGTCGTCTTCTAATCACGGACATTTGTACAAAACGCAAGTTTTTAATTGATACCGGAGCCAATGTTTCTGTTGTACCGCAAAATTGGTATAATAATTTAGTGATCGATTCAAAATTCAGTTTATTCGCGGCTAACGGAACTCGGGTAAATGCTTTGGAACTTTCGATTTAAAGTTAAATTTTGTCCTAAGACGACATTTTGTTTGGAAATTTATCATCGCGGATGTCACTTTGGCTATAATTGGTGCAGATTTTCTAAAAAAAACTGGACTCTTGGTCGATTTGATCCGTTAACCTCTCTATTTTTGGTTGGGTCTATTTCAAACTTAGAACTTTATTCTTTACCCAATATTAATGAATCCAATTTAGCCCCCAGAGATTATAAATTTACTTTCAAAATTTATCGAAATTACGAAAGACACAATTGGTTTGAGTCCCATTAAACATGAGGTTTCACATGTGATAGAGACTCGTGGACCAACATTATCTTGCAAAACGCGTAGATTGCCACCAAATAAATAGGAGGATGCTAAAATTGAATATAAAAAAATGATGACACAAGGAGTCTGTAGACCCAGTAACAGTGCGTGGCCAAGTCCATTGCATCTCGTGCAATCAAGATGGAACTTGGCGAGCCTGTGGGGATTACAGAGCCTCAAATAACGTCACAGTACCTGATCGGTATCCAATTCCATACCTTCAGGACTTTTCGTATTAATTGAATAGGTGCAAAATTGTCTCTACTTTAGATTTAATTAGAGCTTATCATCAAATTCCTATTAATCCTATTAGATATGATAAATTTCATTAAATGATTTTCTAAAAGGTTACAAAAAAATAGCAAAATTTCAATTACATGGACAGAATCTTCAATACAAGCTTTCGGAAATTGTAAATCTAAATTATCCAATGCAACTTGTCTGGCACACCAATCTTCATCTGCTCGTTTGGCAATTATGGTTGATGCCTCAGACACAGCAATTGGTGCAGTGGTACAACAACTAATTTCAAATTCTTGGCCACCACTTAGGTTCTTCTCTATGCGTCTCACTGATACACAACAACGTTATAGTGCATACGATAGAGAGCTACTCGCAGCATATTTCGGCATCAAACATTTTCGGTATATTTTGGAAGGTCGAAATTTTACATTGTTTACTGATCCCAAACCATTAGTTTTCGCATTCAATCAAAATTTAGAAAAAGCCTCACCTCGCCAGTTTAGACATTTCGATTTTATCAGCCAGTTCACAACTGATATACAACATATTTCTGGCGTTTATAATGTTGTAGCAGATGCATTGTCTCGTATTGATCAAATTTCTTTACCGGAAAGTATTGATTACTTGGCAATTGCAGATGCGAAGACTAATGATGTAGAGCTTCAAGATATTTTAAATAATAATTCGGCTTTAAAATTTAAACGATTTCTTTCAATTCGAATAAATTATTATATTGTGATGTTTCGACAGTTACATCAAGACCATTTATTCCTCAAAATTTTAGAAAAATAGTTTTTGAATCATTTCATAATTTCTCGTCCAGGCGTTAAAGCATCCGTTGAAATTTTAACTAAAAATGTTATTTGGTCTTCAATTAAGAAAGATGCAAAAATTATGGCTCAAAATTGTATAGCTTGTCAAAAATCTAAAATAACCAGACATACAAAATCACCTCTTGGCACGTTTAAATTAACTTCTCATGGTTTTTCGGAAATCCATTTCGACATCTTTGGTCCGCTACCGGTTTCTGAAGATCAGTGATATTGTGTTACGATGATTGATTGATATACACGTTGGCCCGAGGTGATTTCAGTTACAGATATTTCTGCTGCCACGGTCGCTTTTGCTGTTTATTCAAATTGGATATCTCGTTTCGGTGTTCTAGTGTCTATTGTAACAGACTAGGGAGGACAATTCGAATCTCAACTTTTTTCAGAATTATCTAAATTATTTGAGTTCGAGAGAAAAAGAACAACTGCTTATAACCCAAAATGTAATGGCATGATCGATTGATCGCACCGTATCTAAGAAAATAGAAATAATAAACAGCCTATTCTAAAGGCGAGGAAAGGTTACTGGACCTCCTGAGAAAACTTCTAATTTCTCAAATAAAGATTTTAACATGGAGCAATTCCAATATAATATAGGCACAACAGTGGCACCCCAACAAGCAGGGATCAGTGCCAATCAGAGTCATGGCAAGGAACTTATATCATACATGTATAGCTCGGAACGAATTAAAGATGAATTATCATCAAAACAATATAAAATAATCAGCGTAATGAACAAAATTAGCTGGAGAAATAAAAAGAAGCTATTTTGTCATGTTTATACTAACATTCAGCTGTGACAAAAATATAACTAACATTTATAATGTTACAAGTTTATTGGGTTGCAAAGTGGAAGTTCAACCACTTACAGAAAGTCTAAACTAATTCCGCAATGCAAAAGATATCAAGCATATGGGCACACGCAAAAATATTGTGACAAACTTCCAAGGTGTGTTAAATGTTCAGGACACTACTTAACTGGAGAATGAACCATCCGCGAGTTCAACTAAAGTATGTACCCTGTGGACAAGGTCGTCCTGCTAATGATCGAGGATATATTATTGCAAAGGAAATTAAAATCCAAAGAATGAATAAAACGCAAATGTATGGTTATATATAGGCAAATCGATACGAGAGGCAGACAAAACAATACAATGGGCAACCATATGGTTACCAACAAAGAACTGGAGGACACATGCCGAAGCAACAGGAGACTTAGTTAATAAACCCCAGCAAAAATCAATAGAGGTAGACATCAGTCAAACATTACAAGATATCCTCATAAAATTAAAAAAAATTTGAAGAACTACAAGCAGTCCACGACATTGAGAATATAGATGTGTATCTTATTTTGGAAACACATTTTACTAAGCAATCCTTCATAACATTTAAAGGCTATTGCATATATCACACTATTCATCCATAGTATAATTATAATTCAGCCATCATAAAAAAATATCCAACATTATGAAGAAAGAAAGTATGAAAAAGAACAACATCAGACAACTGTGGTTTATATAAAAACCAACAGCTTGTACTGCCTAGCAAGAAATTCTATTAAAAACCAACAATAATCAGAGTTCCTCAAACCTCTGGAAAAAAGGTTCATAAAAGGTGGTGAGTTCAATGCGAAGAATACTCACTGGGGCTCTTGATTAACTACAACTAAAGTAAATGAATTACTGATTGCCATTAAAGAAAATGGTCCAGGCAAAATACTGACTTGATCGATTTGTTTATAACCAAAAATATTTCTAATAATTTTATGCAAATCGTAGAAAACCAAGATATGAGCTTAGATTATTCTCCAATAGTCCTAACTCTAAGCGAGTATATCATCCAAAAAGAGAATAATCCAGTATGAACTAGCAAATGTACGGGAAATGTAGAAATCTTTTTAGGGGTAAGCGCAAATCTAGAAAAACTGGCACCGAACTAGAGCTCCACAAGACAAAAAACGACTTAATAGTCTTACTCAGCAATTTACAAAAGAAATTCAGAAATTACTAAATGAGTCAGTTAATCTTTACTTAAGTAAGTTGACGAATGACAGTAATACGGATTATTCGCTCTGGAAAGCAACCAAAACGCTGAAAAGGCCAATAATGCCGATTCATCCTATCAGGAAAATAGATGGAGCATGGGCAAGGAAAAACAAATAAAAAGCTGAAGGATTTGCTAATCATCTTGAAAATATATTTCAACCTCATGATTGTCAATTACGAGAAACATTGGATGAAAACATAATATGAATTCTATAAGATGTCAGACCTACTGAAGACTGAAGTAGAAAACGAAATTAAATCCAATTTAAACTTAAGAAAGTACCTGGCTTTGACATGATTACCGGCAAAATAACAAAGCCGTTGACTAATATCATAAACGCTGCATTCAGGTTTAAATATGTGAAACCACTTTGGAAAGTGGCTGAGGTTATCATGACTCATAAACCATGAAAACCGTCATATCTAATAACATCATATAAATCTATATCGTGCCTAAACTCTTTGAAAAATTAATATAAAAAGACTCAAACTATAATAATTGATAAAATAACCTAATTCCGAATCACCAATTTGGGGTTTGCAGTGAGCAGCCTTTGGCAAGGTTTGGCACGAAAACTAAATCTACAAACTATGCTGTACTGCTTAAGTAGTTAATCCTACTTAAGCAGTACAGTATAATACTGGAATCATATATAACGGAAAGATATTTCAGGCTTCAGCAAGAAGATGAATATTCTGATCTTAGGGAAATAAGAGCAGGAGTTCCACAAGGAAGTGTACTTGGGCCACTTTTGTATTTACTATACACTCGAGATGTTCCAATCCCACAAAACAACACGATACCCACTTTTTTCAATGACACAGCTATCATGGCAGTAGGTGATAACAACTCAGATACAACCGAGAAGGAGACAACCGTCATTGAGTAAGTACACAACTGGAAACAAAAATGACGCATAAAATTAAATTGATCGATTGATTTAGAATGTACGGCCAAGCATTAAGCAGGATATCCCGGATATTTGGCCGGCCCCACCGTACACCCTTTTTACATATACTTGGAAGAATAAGGCAGGATATTAGTTAAATTATTGAGATCGACCCGGTTACAGACACCTTGGCGGCCAAAAGTTAGTAAATTTGTGTAGGGTAGGGAAAGGGAAGGTATGTTAGTAATGCCAAATTGGACCAGTCTCCCGGTAGCCAATATTCAAACTACTGTTAGCATAAGCCAATCAACATTTTACAGAACTGCTCTGTATTCTGTCATCTCTTATCAGCAACTCCAGTGTGCCGCCATTTATCTGTAATCTACAAAAGTTCCCTGTAAACCAAATCTATTGATGAACTAATTGCTCTTAGCTATTAATTTTCATCTGAAATTATAAACTAATTAATTTATAATATAATAACATACTAATATAATAATATAATTTCTGCAAGCCGTAAGCTGTAATAAACGGGATTAATTTCACCTGAAAAAACAAAATTATTCAATGTAATAATAAATAATAAAATAATAAAAATATAATAATATAACAATTTAAAAATATAACAATACAATAATACAATAATACGAAAATATGAAAATATAATAATGTAGCACAACAATACAACAATAAAATAACCCAAGTAACAAGCAAATACATCAAGTATTTACATGAAAATCTTATTTTTTATTATATAATATATCAGTTTCTTACAAGTTATAAAATCTATAACAGAGGTATTTCTTTGTGCTAAGTTATTGTGGGTTACCTATTAAATTTATGGTATATTATTTTAATTTAAAGGAAATTTACAAAAAAACTTTTTGGAATTATTTATAAAATTACATTTTTATACTAAGACAAAATTTAAATTAACTCATTATACATATGTAAAATTAATAATATGAATCTAATAAATAAAATGTTTAGCGAAGTGCTGAGATCAACGGATTATTCGAAAATTTCATCTTATTTCGAAATTTGATTGCTATGTTCTCAATATACTGTTTAATAGATACAATGTTAGATATCTCATGTAATCTAACAGTATTAAAATAAAATTGTAAAATTATGAATAATTTTTAATAACTTATTTTGTGAAATTTGAAGTTTAGAGATGTGTGCCTTGGCGCAATTACTCCATAAAGGACAACAAAGTTAAAATTTGTCTGAATATTGATTTGTATATATAGTAATTTTATTATTTTAAGATAATTTAGACTTCCTATTAATAAAAGGGTATAAAAATCGGATATATAAATTACATTTTTTGATCGATAAGACAATGTATTGGGAGAATGTAAGGTTCTGTTCAAGTACAATTTCTAAATATTTAATATGATTATCCTAGGGAATGATTTGGCCTTCTAATTGTATTTGTCGCTGTAGCAAAAAACAAGATTTCCTTCTTCTGGTGAAAAATACAGCTTGTGTTAATATTTAATTTTATCTTCCATTTTTTAAATTTTGTATTCATGAGATTGATAGCTGTCTCAAGGTATTATTAATAATAGTATTGGGGCAAACAGATTCGGTTATAATAGCTAAGTCATCAGCATACATATATAATGTACAATTCGCTGGGTGTGGAATGTCATACATGAAGATGTTGTATAGAGTAGGACTTTATACTGTACCTTGGGGAACTCCGGCGGTAATTGGGAGTAAATCGGAATAGGAATCATTAATTTTTACTTTGAAGGATCTATCTGTTAAATATGAATTGGTAATCTTAGTTAAGAATAAAGGGATATTAATCTTTTGCATTTTGTAAACTAAATCATCGTGCCAGATACTATCAAAGGCTTTTTTGATGTCAGTAGTACAATCCCAGAAGATTTACTTAAGTTATTAATATTTTGAATGTCATTTGCTATTCTCTTCACTTGATCATTAGTTGAGTGTCCACTTCGAAAACCGAATTGTTGCGGGGGTAAAATGTTATGAAAATATTAATCATTTATTCTATCTAGAATGATATTTTCAAATATTTTACTAAAGCAATTTAATAAACTAATTGGGCGATAGTTTTCAGGTAAAGAAATCTCTTTGTTTGGTTTTGGAACTGGAACACTACTGCTGATTTCCATTTTGTAGGAAAATAACTTAAACTAAAGCATGCGTTAAAAATATACGTTAAAAGAATAAGTACTTGTTTGGGACATTTTTTAATTACCCTATTACTGATGCCGTCATTTTCAGGACACTTTTTATTTTTTAATCGTCTAATGATATTCCTGATTTCAGTAGGTTTAACCAGTTGAATATTATAAAAATTTACCTTAGAAGAAGTAATAAAAGCAGATTTAACCTTTTTAATGATATCTAAGCTACGCAGACCACTAGTAATCAAATGAGATTTAGAAAACTGGTTCGCAATGCATACGCATTTTTCGTAGTCTGTAATTAATAATTTATCATTAGAGCGCAGAGCGAGTAAAACTCGCTAGTTATTCCTTATGAGTTTTGTAGTTTTCCAAAAATTGGGACGATGCTGCTTGAAATTTAGAAATTTATTCCATCTTTCGGTTTGAAAATCAATAATTTTTTGTTGGATAGTGTTATTTAACATCATTAAATAAATTCTGAAGGCGTTGGATCGATTATGTTGGTATGTTCTTCTAACTGGGTTTTTAATTCTCATAAGATGTATTATTTCAACTGTCAGTTGAAGATCGTTAATAGCTTTTGGTGGAATATTTAAGGATTGAATCACTCACCGCATCCAAAATTAGTCCATTTAAATGATCAATACTAGCATCAATTTTATTAGGTAAATTTAGTTCTTGCATTGTTGTTGATTTTTAATTTGGTATTAATCTTGTAACGAAATTAGGCCAGTTTGCTTTACTATAATAGAAATTTAGATTAGTTTCAATAAAAGTTTGGAACCAAATGATCAGAAGATAAGTCATTGGAGACTTTGATCGATGCGATAATCCCAGGATTGTTAGTAAGAAGTAAGTCTAAGGTCGATGAATTCCCTTTACTAGGTATCTGGGTTACGTGTTATTACCCTTATGTCGTTCCTAAAGAGTGCAAGAGTGCTAGCGCATATTTTTTGGTTAGAAAAATAGCAGCTTGTAATTGTAAATGAGTTTTCATTGCTCAAGACACTAATCCCTATTGCTTCGATTACTTGAGCATTAAATAAAGGAAGTAAAAAATGTTTAATGTTTTTTTTAAATAATAATACATACCCCACCACCTCGCTTATCCGATCTTAATACTACATCCGTTGATTTCAGCCATGTTTCGCTAATTAATATAATATCAATATCATAAGATATTAAGAAATTGAATGTTTCCGCTATTTTGTTTTTGCCCTCTGGCTTTCCAGTGACATATTTTTAAGTTATTATTTATGTTCATTACAATATTTAAAAGAGAATTCAAATATTAGTTGCATTTGTTCAATAGTACTTTTACATTGCATTATTTTTGGTAGTAATTTGCCAACGATTTCTATAATTTGGTTAGGTGCAAACTGATTATTGTTCTGTATTTTTGCCAAGAAATACTACTGTTATTGTTCTCTGTAGAATCATTGCCAATAATAGTGTTTGGATTTATTTTTGGTGGCGGCAATCTATGGAATTGAACATTATCAAAAAAGGGGAGACGCACTGTTTCTTTGTTTATTGATATTCGGGTTTGACGAGTTTTGTTGATAATCTCGTTACATTGTAATTTTTGTGCACATAGGGTGGTTAGCAGAGTTAGGATTTTCGCAATTAGCACATTTGTATGAAGATTCTTGAGTTCCTATTTAGTAACGGGACAATCTATGATATTATGAGGTGCACCACGCATCATACATTTAGTCTCCATGTAGCAATGTGATGTTCCGTGTCCATACATTTGGCAGTTGCGGCATTGCATTGGTCCGTATCTACGTGGAAGCTGTCTTTCTCAGGATATGATAATGTTGTAAATTGATTTTATTTTTTTTAAATCGATGAATTTAATGGTTTTATTGATATAGAACAGATATGTTTGATTTGTTAGTTCTTTTCCAAAAGTAGCTTGTTTTAGTTTCTTAATGCTGTTAGGTTTAGGAATATTTTCTTCTGATAAGATCTTATTAAGTGCAACCAGAACAAAATCTGGTAATCCTTTTAGTATCACTTTGAATGGTTTTTCTTCAGATTTCGCATAACAGATACATTTTATATTATTACTCTTAAGGTAATTTATTACATTGTCGTAATCATTCGTTGTTTGACAAAAAATCTTGCATCCAATTGAAATTTTATAATTAACTTTATTACACAATGTTTTTGTTTTTATTTTACGTTGAAGGTAGTAATCGGAGGAATTTTTATTTTAGATGAGGAATTATGTGTAATTATTTCATCTTCGTCATTAGTTGTATTTAAATCTTTATCAGGTTTGAAATTTCTAAACATATTGGTAGATGAATTTATGCTAGACATGTGTCCAATTTTTTAAAATTTTGGTGTAAACTCCATATCATCGATTTCGGCGCCCCTTTTGGCGTTAGGTCGCCTTGTTTCATTAATTACATTAATATTTATTTTTGATAATTTAAAATAAATTAAAAATTAATGCAGCAGAAAATTTTTTTTTTAGTTGTTTATTGATCAGCTCACTTGATTTTATGTTTAAATCACATTGAAAAATCTTATTTATTTATTCACTTTACTCGACAACAACACCAAAATTATTAAAAATAAGATTTTATAAAAATATAACAAATGTAAAACCATAATAATAAATCAATTTATAAATAGTAATATAATATAACGATAGTAATATAAAACTAATTTTATAAAAATTGATTAAACATTACAAATCAATTGAATTAACCGTTTTATGCTACAAACCCCCATTGAGCACATCTGGACAAAACAATAGTGCAAATAAATAAATGAAACTAAATCTGTACATATGTCGACTTTACGCACAAGAGATTTGTTTACAGACCGCAGTATATTTAAATAATCAAGAAATATCACATAGAAATACTGCCAAATATTTTGGTATGACATTAGATTCTAAGCTTCAATAAAAAGCTCATGTAAAAAAGAAAAGAGACGAGTTTGGATCAAAATACAATAAACTGTATTGGTTACTGGGAAGCAACTCTCATTTATCAATCCCTTATAAGCTTTTGCTTTAAAAGCAAATATTGAAATCTGTTTGGATTTATGGTGTAATGATCCTATTTTATAGCCCACGTTATTTTCAAAAAATTGCTTCGATGATAGGTACATGTATACATATATCGATATAGTAATTATATTCATATTATATAATGTATTTATATTCAATGTCTAATGTATATTAGATTTAGTCTAATTATATTATGATTGTTTAAAGGATGATATATTTTGAATTCTACATGACACCAGTTTACATCTGATTGACACAACTTGTACAGCTTTAATAATTTCATACTGTCGAATATTTTCATTTGCGTTATAATCATAACAACCCCAAAGTGAAATTTATGACGCTTTCCACTCAATGCGCGGTTTTGTGATAGAAATTATGAATTGAATTGTAAATGAAAATGAACGAACGAATACAAATTTATATGTCAAACAAAATTGTTTTTTATTATCTTAAACATTATTTTTCATCTAAAATTTTTCATTTTTATTTTCCAACATTAAATAAATAAATTGAAATGAAATGAAAAAAAGAAACAGTATCGCAAGAAAAACGTTTATTCAAAATATTTTCGTAAGATTATAATGAATGGAAATAAGTAAGAATGGATAAAAATGTTGCTTTTAAAATTAAAACAGAATTTTTTTACATGGCAACCGAAATAGATAATGTTTTGTAGCAGATGAATTTAAATTACAGTTTCATATTGCATTTGATAGTGCATTACTCTATATTAAATAACTTTAGTCTCCATCTTATATGAAAGTAATACAATGAGTTCAACCATGTATTGTAATTTGTTTTTGGAAATTTGAATCATTTCTAAAAGAAGACATAACTTGTATGATTTCGGACATATTAGTCGTATTTTATTTGATTTTGGTATTGGAATTGGATTTGGAATTCAAATAAAATAGGTTTTAATTTTTTTTTGGAATAGGATATTATTTTTAAAGGTTGGTACGTTGTATATTTTTACATTTGAATTTTCAAATAGTTTCTTTTGGTAATTATCAAAAATTTTAAATTTTTACCAATACATTATTTATTATTAATATTTTAATTAATTATAAAGTCAAGCAACGGAGAAAATATAAATAATGTTATAAGAAAACCATAGTGGGTATTATTTAAATCGTCAATTTCGGCTTAGGTTTAATAACGTACAATCAAAATTTGTTAAATACAAATTTGATAATTACAGTTCCTCAATATAATTATTATTATTAATAATAATATTATTATTAGTTATGCTCTAAAAATAAATACGTCATGAAAATAATATAACATGCTTACATACAAAAGAAAACTTTTACCTATATATTAAAAGTTCATCTTGGTCCATTTCAATTATCTAAATGATTTCACTTTCCAACACTAAATAATTTAAGTACTAAAATACTGATTAAGTAATCACATTCAAGATTTAACAAAATATCGTTAACTCAAAATGAATGTCAAAATAATAAAATAACAACAATGACCAACTTATAGAAATCAAAATATGAGATGTCGCGCACCTGGTATTCGAGATACTAACTAAAAAGTAGTATTGAAATTACAATACCATCAATAGAGAAAGATTTCAACCAATTCCAAAAAAGAATTCGATATATGGGATTGTTGTTGTAAAAAATCAAATAAAATACGACTATTGTTTCTATATTCATGTCAAAGCACCATCATGTGACTTAAACCCTTCGAGCATAAAGATATATAGAAAAAGTGTAAAATTTAAAACGAATTAAAAGAGAATAAGAAATTGTAGTCGCACTTCTGTCAAAATAATTTTTTGTTTGTTTTGTTATTTCATGATCTGTGTTATCATGTTTAATATTGAATTAAATTTAAATATTAGTAGTTAAATTATTAAAATGTGTTGTATTTGAGTTGAGTCCAATGTATCGGTTGCGTGGGTAATACCACGTATACACGTTAAACGTTGAGATTCATGTATGTCAATGAGACAATACGAGGAAGATAGAAATGAGAGTGAATATAGAGTTGGCAACGAATAAAGATGTATTTTGATGGAGCGACATAAAACTGGCGACGAGGATACATGAATAAATAAAAATAAATAAAAGGTAGATAGAAAAAATATCAACATGGCGAATAAACAAATGGTTGGAATTTTAGAACCATATATCCAAGGTGAAAATATATTAGAATATCTGGAGCGAATAGAGATATATTTCGAGTTAAATAAGATCGAAGACAACAAATACAATG
Organism: Tipula confusa; assembly: GCA_963556175.1. Taxonomy (NCBI): domain Eukaryota; kingdom Metazoa; phylum Arthropoda; class Insecta; order Diptera; family Tipulidae; genus Tipula; species Tipula confusa. The sequence continues at coordinate 162,109,475 of OY744475.1, read as the reverse complement.
GATTATTGTTGTGCAATGTGGTTGGTGCAGATGCATGCACTAAAGTAAGACGAGCTTGTTTGCCAAAAAACCTCAAGAATTAAAATATGAAAAAATCATGGCAAAATGTCCCAATCAAAGCCTTGTACGAATGCCATAAAATTGGTAGAAGATACCAAAAAGAATGCGAAACAGTAAATGAGTTTGGAGTCGAATTAATGGCCGAGTCGTGCGATTTCGGGGACTATAAAGAAAAGGCAATGAGAAACCAATTCATAACAGGATTGAGGGACAAGAGGATGAAAGCAAATTTAATGGTGTTAGATGACAAATGTGAGTGGAGATCAGTGCTAGATAAAGCAATTGCGATCGAGACTGTAGAAAGAGAATTGAAGCAAATGGAAAGCGAAAGCCAAAGTTAAATCAATTATGTTGACAGAGAAAAGAGTTTTTATAGAGGACATAGAGGAAATTGAAGGATTCGTTCAAGAGGAGGATTTCCAAACCATCAAAACAGGAGTGAATCAAGATCGTTAGACATAAACACAAGAATCAAATATTACACGTGCCAAGGTATAGGGCATACCGCAAAAGTTTGTCCGTCAGCGAAACCGAGGGGATATCAACACAACAGCTGGAGTAAGTTTAATCATTATAATAGTAGATTTACAAATAGGAATAGGAATAATTATAACAATAGTAATAAGAATAATTTTGACGAAAAAGATAAAGGTTATGTTTCAAATAACCGCGTGGATGTTATTGAGAAAGGTTTAGAAAATATAAATTTTGGAAATTTAAATTTAAGTGAAGTTAATAACAATAGTCGCGTAGACAATATAAGAATATGTATAAATAATATTAGTTACAGTAATGAAAATAATGATAATACTTCCAAATTGAATAATCAAGTAGAATTAAATTATGAGGGTAACGTAAATTCAGTAGAAAAGCTTGATTCAAAAGTTTAAATTGCAAATATTGAGTATATTAAAGTTTTTATAGAAAAATACGATTTGTTTATGGAGGTAGATACAGGAGCATGTATCAGCTTATGTACGCTAACAGATTATCATAAGTATTTCGCACATTTAGAAATTTTCAAACTAGGAATTCCATTAACCGTACTAACGGACGATAAGATGCAAGTAAAGGGTAAAACACGCGAGAACGTTAAATTAAATGAAAACGCAGGCTTTGTCCAAGCCAATTTAGTTATTATTGATACACATTAAACGGATGAGTATGTTGTGTGGGCGAAACTGGTTGGATTTATTATTTCCGCATTGGAGAAATTTATTTAGGGTAAATATGGTTTATGAATGTGATGATTTTCGTGACAAAATTTTACCGCAAATAAAAAACAAAATTGGGAAGCTTTTCGATGGCGATCTTAGTAAGCCAATAAAGGAGTTTGAGATAAATTTAAATTTAATTGATAACTGTGTACCGATTTTTCATAAGGCATATACATTTAACTGTAGAGATTTGGTTGAAAAAGAATTGAGTTCATTGGAGAATGAAGGCATTATCGAGAAAGTAGAATCTGCAGCTTGGGCTTCAAAAATCTTAGTCGTGCCCAAGCCAAATAACAAAATTAGATTATGTATTGGCTGTTCAGTTACGGTCAACAATATCGTCAGTTTTATCCTTTACCAATTATCGACGAAGTTTTAACATGTTTAGTGGGTTGTAATTATTTTATGTCTTTAGATTTGAAAGGTGCGTACACACAATTAAAGCTCAGTATACAAGTCCACAAAGGATTGTTTAAGTACAAACGATTATCGTTTGGTGTAAAGCCAGCAGTTTTAATTTTTCAATCAATAATCGATCAGATTCTAAAGAACCTTTTGAAAACATTGACGATATATTGATAGGTGCATAGAAACATTGCAGGAGTTGCACGGAAGATTAATGATTGTGTTAGATAGATTAAATGAATTTAATGTGAAAGTTAATTTCGAGAAATGTAGATTCTTTGTTGAAAAACTCCCATACCTAGGTAATGAAGTATCGTCACAAGGTGTTAGTCCAAGTAAAGGGAAAATTCAAGCAATTGTATATGCGCCACATCCTACGAATCTAATACAACTAAAGTCTTTTATCGGATTATTGAATTATTACGCAAAATTTATGCCTAACTTGAGTCAAAAATGTAGTGCTTTTTTATCGGTTATTTCAAAAAAAAGCTAAATGGCATTTTAGTAAATAGTACAATATTAGAATACTATGATCCAAATAAGTAGATAGTTATTGTTTGTGATGCAAGTGACGGCTTGAGCGGAATAATGTGTCACAATGTCGGTGACGTAGAGCAACCTGTAATGTTTGCGTCAAGAACATTAACAGCAGCTGAAAAAAATTACCCGACATTGCGAGGCGTTAGCAATTGTTTTCGTGATGAAAAATTCTATAAATATGTATTTGGTCATCAAATTGTAGTTTATAGCGATCATAAACCACTTGTAGGAATATTTTCAAATAAAAGAGGTCAGGCAGCAGTCTTAGTTTCTTGATTGCAAAGGTATTTAAATAGATTATCAATATTTGATTTCGTAGTAAAATATCGCAAAGGGACCGATAATGGAAATGCTGATTGTCTCAGTCGAACCCCAATTAAAGATATAATTTCAGAAGAAGATTTAGTAGAAGGAAAGTAGAATGGAAATAATAACAATTATATATAAATTACAATAACCACAAATACACAAGCATTAACGAAAATCTGAAAGTGTTGCACAAATGTAAAAAAAAGTAGCATGATGACAACACTGGAAGATTACGAAATTTACAAAAACAGACACAACAAGGACATAATAAACGTTCAGGTACAGACTAAAATCAACCATCTGTTTAAAAAAATAATGGAAAATGAAAATAGCACAAGGGGGCGGAGCCAAAATCATACCTGAAAAAGGTATATAAGAACATGGGTAAGGTAAATTCGGGTTCAAAGTAGTACAGGTTGATAAAGAGGATAGTAATCCTCGAAATTAATAATGGGGCAAAACAAAAAAAGAATAATTTATATTATACATTTTTTAGAAAAATTGTTTCTTTTTAGAAAGAATTTGGATAAAGAATTAACATAAAAATTTTTATTATCACATTAAAGAAAGTTAATTTTTATTTTTATAAAACAAGAAGTATTGGAATCTTTGTTTTTATTAAAACAAGGTTCCTTATTTCGTTTTATTAAAATTAAAAAAAGAATAGGTATAATAACCTTATTATGATAACCAAATCATAAGTGTTGAACAATTTAGTTTACTATAAAAAAAAATAAATTTAAAATATCTGTATACCATAATTTTAAAAATTTCTGGTGGCCATTTTGGCAAATTGATATTGACATAAAAATGTTCATAGCCGTAGAATTTTTTTTTTATGGGGTACTTTTTTAACCTAAAATTTGTGACAATTATATATTAGATCTTAATATTACCTAAACTAACATTATTTTTTGTTTGTTTCTTGTGACTAAGTGTAAGTTACCACCAAAAAGTTGGTTGTTTTTTTTACATCGCACCTCACACGGATAGTACACGTTCTCAAAAAAATTGCGTCTCAACACAAAAATTATTACCTACACATGCAAACAAAAAACAACCGATTTGTAGAAAAAACAACCGATTTGTACTAATGAAGAGAATTTTTGCTGTTGTTTTTTGGTACTAAAATATAAAATTTCCTCTAGGAAATTTTATGGACAACCCTTCATTTATTTGAAAAATGTCATTATCATATATTTTTGTTGCGATTCAAATTTAAATAAAAGTTATTTATTTCTTTAAAACACTAAAAGCCATTTATTTTTTATTAAACTTTAAACATTTTAGATTTGCAACCGTTTACAATAAATTTTTATGAAAAAAATCAACGTTAAAATTCAAATATTTAAATTTATAATTCTAATACATAGAATTTCAATACACATGCATAAAAAAAAAATTAAAATATTTCCCTTTGTAAAAAAAACAACCAATTTTTTGGTCGAAACCAAGAGTAAAAAGATTTCCTAAAAATAACACTTTACGAAAAGAATGGCTTAAAGCAATTAAATTAAAGAATATGAGAAGTACGTTCTGACTTTGTTCGAACCACATCAAATCCAAATTCATTTGTATAAGAGGAACGTGCAAATATTTAAGTCGAGATGCAATTCCTACAACATTTGCATCTTCATCTAGAGCAGAAAAGGAACCATTATTAGAAATTGATATAAATATGACAAATTCAAATTTGTATGACCAAAGTACTTTGTTACCGGATGTTGGTATACAAGAAGAAATTTTTAATAGTTCATCGTCTTCAAGAAGCAAAATGATTCCCGATACCGAGCAAGATGAAAATGAAGATTTTCAATTAAAAGTTAGCTCGACCGATTTAAGCTCTGAAGAATCTTCTCAAGTAATTGAAAACATGGACAAACCTAATCAGAGAAAGTTAAATTATTTAAACATACAAAAGTAAGTTTTGTTGTGTATATTAGTAATTTTCAATTTGTTCTATACAATTACTGCTAATTGCAGCCTTAAAAAAAATAACTCTTAAGAACTCCTTAAAAACATCAACGGCAGGAGATTCTTCCTCTCCCAAAAAAGAAAAATCGTCTTAAATTAAAATTAAACCTGCTAAGATCAGCATATCAGAGAAAATGAAACTAGACAGGAATCGGTTAAACCTGTAAATTATTCGGCGGAATAGGCTTAATTTAATTAGAAACACATTTGCTAAGAAAGGTCCTTTAATAGACGACAATGGTGATGACATTGCATGGCATAACTTAGAAAAATTATTGCAATTACAGGAAACTGAGGAACTGCAATCACAAATAAAAAAAATGAATGTTAGACTGGCCACACAAACCTTAAGTAATTCTATTGCGGATGTACTTGAATTTTGAGAAAATAAACTAGCTTTACCAAAATTTAAATAATTGTTTTGATTTGCTAAACTCTAAGAATATTATGTTTCAGGCTCAGAGGAGACTGAAACAACCTATTTATGAAGCAAACGTGGAAGAAGTAAAACAATTCGTAGATTCCGCTATAAGTTATTTAGGTTCTTTAAAAATCAAAGCTCCTAATAGTTTCCAACCAATTATTATATGTCTTCTCGAAAAACTGGCTTTATTGGTATGATTTTATGCTTAAAGAGCATTGATTTCCTTTTTAATCACTATATTACTCGTAAAACAAAACTTTTAAAATTTTTACCGTTCTGTAAACTTAATCAAGATCACCTTTAGGTTTTATTTGCCAGTATAAGATCACGTTTCTAATAGGATCTAATAACCCCACAGTACCGCCATAAATTTAAGAACAGAACGATCTGTGTTGCTTCAACTTACTAGTAATTTATGTAACAACGATAATGTAATTACAGACAAAGACAATGCCTTACTTCTTGAAAATGAAGATTTATTTGAATATCCCGATTTGTCAGAGTTTGTTAAAAACGTTGTAAAGTATTTTGCAGGATTTATGGTTTTCCGTTTAAAAAAACTCTTCACTGTTCTGAATTCTTATAAATATAGTGAAGGACTACTATCTCGTACTATCTCTACTAATCTCGTAGTTATATGTAATTTGACTGAAAAGTAAATTCCTCATTTTACTATCCAACATAGTAAAAGTCAAATATCTGTATTAAAGGAATCTATTCTTACAAAAAATGTCATTAATGTACAAAGTTTATTACAAAAGTCTGCTTCTAAAATGTAGAAATAAAAAGATATATGCGGATGTTAGATTTTTTATATTTGCAGTAAGACAAAAAAGGCAAATACTATTAGAAATAAATTGAATCGCCTTGTGATATTTCAAGGCATATAAGTAGTTATAAGTTATTTAGTTTCTTGATTTGACGATCTTTTTATGTACAAATGTTAAATTCTGAAATAGAAGTGCCTTAGAATAAGATTTTTACCATTAAAAATACAATTTGGTATATGTACATAAATACTAGTATAAACTATTTAAAAATTTTTAAAAATTGAAATATCTTTGAACCCTACAAAAAAAGTAAATGGTTGTCTGTGCGACTATGGAAAAAAAATACAAAAAAATACAAAGAGAGAATCTAAAGAATTAATAAAAAAAAAGTTTTTGACAAAGGTGCGTTTACGTACAAAATATGTTATCCTACCCGGTTGCTTAAACCAAATTTTTTTTAGAATTAAGTTTGTCGAATTGCGTACCAACAAAAAAATATTGACGGAGAGTTTTAAGTTTTTGATGTGAAAACATTTGGCTTGAGTAACTAAAAAAAATTGTATAGAAAAATGTAACGGAAACGACGAAACAATGTAACGGAAATAACGAAGCATACAAAAAATTACGAAAAGCATATTTGAACAAACCGATTACGAATTTTATGAATGTTGTAGCGACCATCGCTACACACACAATTAAAATTATTCAGATATTTCGTGCAATTTTCATATAATTCGCTAACGCTACATGTACACTGTACATAAATATATATAGAGCGTAAAGTAGCTATTACACATAGCACTCGGTCGCCATGGCCTGATGAGATGACAAATAATTTTTAACAAAATTATTTACGATTCCTCATCAGATCGAAACTGAGCTTTGCTTTGCACAACATCCAAATTCTGAATAATTAAAAATAACGACACGTCACCGCCGTCGTTATAATGTAAGTGTGAATATCGGTTAGAATAAAATGATATAAAATAAAACAAATGTCAAAATGCAACTGTATGCACTAAAAGAAAACCAACAGCAATGCCCATTTTGATTTTTAATGTTACAAAATGTTTATACAAGCCGAGCGAAAAATTTAATTGACAGATCATCAAAACAAAATGAATTTGGTTCATTTTTTATTGTTAATCAGCAACGCCTTCTACATAAAAATTCAAAATAGTTTTATATGGTTTTTGAAAAGTACTATATATAGCTATGTTACTTTGGTAAACCTAATAGAGTTTTACTTTAATATCTCAAAGCAACAGCTTATGGCTTTATTCGCATTTTAGCTTTTCTGTTTTGATTATAAAACATTTATGTCAAACCTTTTTATATTCATTTATGTAAACAAATTTATATACAAGAATTGTGCGATGTGATAATAGTTTCTGTGATTTCAAATATGATTTTAAATAATAAATTTGGAAAAATTACTGCCTTGTGGTAAACACCATAATCATAAAATGGTTTTATTTCCTCTAAATCTAAAATTTTTTTGGCTTACAAATAAAGCCGGTTCGATTTTATACAATGCAATTGTTGTTGTAATCTTTTTCGGCTTTGTAAAAGCAACACAGCTTATATTACACAAGAAAAAAATTAACTTTGTTTGTTTTTTTTTGTAAATGGCCGTGTGTGCGACACGATGAGTTTGACTTTTATAATAAAGGGTTTCAGTATTAGGCTTGAGTAGACATTGTTATTTGCTTTAGTAAAATAATTAAACGATCAGTAAAACTAATGTGGATTAGCCAGTTTTGGTATGCTAATTGCAAATATGTAATCACCGCAAGTTGAACAGAAATATAAATATATGTACATACATTTCAAAAGATTATTGACAAATATAATCAATTTTATTTACTTCGTTCTGCTGACTGCAGCCATATATATACAGAAGGTAGTTCTGTTCTACTAGACCAATCTTATTATATAATGCTACTAATATTATCCGGACTTCTCTAAGATCTCAGCGCGTGAAACAACTAATTGATTGAATTTATAAAAACCAATTAAATTCGGAATCAACAGGGCGCTTCAGTCGACTATAGCTTCCAGCGGAGATCTAATTGTGCTAATTGTGGTTTGTGTGTCTTTTAATCAAATGCTTGTGTGTTCGGCTAGAAAGGTTTAGTTTATAAGATTGAAATTTTAGTTATTTACCTGTATAATTAATATTAGTTATTTTATAACTAATTATTTTATAAACAAATAATATCAAAAAAAAACTAAACTATTTTGATGAAATATTGCACATCATTAATGATGTTTTCAAATACATTTTGCGAGTTAGCTTGAACTCGCTATCGTTTTTTTTTTCAATTAGAAGGAAAAGTCTGCTGAAAGTCATCGATTGCTTGAAAATAACTAAATGGAATATTTGAACTAGCTGAGTCTATTTTTGGAATGGAAACCACTGGACATACTATCAAAGCATAAAGGTGTCTTGAAAAATGTAAGCTGAATTTTTTATAATTTAGGTTAAAAAATAGGTTCCTTCTATATTCTGCTCATATATAGAACAAAAAAATTTTGAGTGAAGCTTTTGGATTACTAGCTTTTAACAGATCAAAAATATAATAAACCTTATCTAATTCAAGCAATTTTTTTCGAATAATAAAATAATCAAAAAGCATTAAAAACAATTATTCTGTAACTTTAATTAATGTCTCATTTATTTTATTAACTTTTGACTCATTGTTGGAAACAAAAGAAATCATGTTTTTCATCAATCTTTTTTACGTAAACTTACTGATGATTTAGAGGGTTAAAGTTGAATCAATTCTTAAAGCTAAAAGAACATTTTAGACATAACTTAATCATAAGAAAACAATAAAATTAAATACGCTTACTAAAGTATTATAAAATATTAACTTTATGAACTTTGGTATATTAGATTTGGATTAGCTATATAGCACTTTACTTAATAACGATGTATTTTTTTCTTAAATAATTTATCTAACATGAGATCATAAATTTATAATATGATATCTGATTTTCTTTTATTGTTTGTAATTGAAATAACAAACGAACGAAAATTTGTAGAAACTCTATTCTTAATCTTTGATGATCGCGTCGTCGTGCAGGACTCTCTAGTTGATGAAAACAACATGAAAACCAGTGTACCCAAACCTCACTAGTCATTTTGATGGATGTTATTTTGATTGCTGCTACTTCTAACAAATTAACTATATACTTATTTGCATCGCTTTAAATTATTTCACGCTCTTCTAGACCACTCTTGAGTTGTGGATGAGATAATTTTAATTATTAGACTATTAATATCACCATCATCAAAATACAACAAATATAAAGATGATATATTGTTTGTTTTCTTTTTTTTTATAAAGGTAATCTTATATAAAGATATTCCCGTAAACACAAAATAATAACATTATCGTCTGATTTTTCTAGTCATTTGTGGTAAATACACAATACAAATTTGTACACGTTTTTTTTTTTTTTTTTTATTAATTATTTTTTGTATCACAAATATTTAAATCAAAATAACTTTAATTCAAAATAACTTTTTTTTTTATTTGATTTTATTCAAGAAAAACTAAAACATATTGCACGTCAAATTTACTCAAACATCTCCACTCAACCAACACATTTTTTCTGATTCAAGTAAAAAAATTCTTACGAATAACAGAAAACACGGGTTTTTTCTACCTACTCATTTACTTCATTTAACCTACCATTACTTCATTTAAAAAAAATGAATGTAGGGGAAATGAGTATGTACACAACACAAACGTACAAAATAAATTAAATAAAAAAACGAAACTGGTGTGGACAACATATATCAATTTTTGCTCCAGGGGAACGAGCACAACAAAGTCGCTCATTACAGAGTGGGGACGACCCACACCCTGAAAAGTCTCACAGCCAGGCAAAAATAAATAACAAAACAACAAAAAAAAATGTTTATGAATAAAAGGTGATGTGATGATCACTTGTAACGGTTGCTTAATTTAGCCGTACTTGACAAGTAGATCAATCAAACTTCCGCCGTTAAAGGAAAAGGATTAGCTGAAAGGAAGGATACAAAAGGAATTAACAAGCATGCAACCGTACGTCGACATCAATCAGGAGACACTCTGAAATCGTCGCACCATGGCGGAAGCAGCGGTGCTCCATGATCGACGTCGAGGACAGATCGCATTGCTTATCAATAAATGGAAAATGGATTGGGATGGAAATGAACAGGTAAGTGGATCATGCCCGACATTGATCAGGAGACACTCTGAAGTCAAAGCTCTATGGCCGAAGCAGTAGTGCTCCATGATCGACGTCGAGGACAATCCACCCACATATTGTAACCATACAAGGGAGGGATAGATGGTAGGAAAAAGGAACTTCTGAGAACAATGGACCTACGAACCCCATCCCAGAAAGGATGTCACACCAATTCATGTGAAATCAAAACAGCAACAGCGCTGGAATCAACACGAATTGGTGCTCTACAAATGGAAAAAGACAACAAAAATAATAATAAAAAAATCGAAAAAACATCAAAAAAAAAAAATTCGAAAACAAAAAAATAATAATAATAAGGCAACAGCAAATAATTAACCCATGCGGCAAACCTCTGATTCAAAACATATAAATAATATATGAATACAATTGCGCGCATGGGTTAATTAAAAAAAATAAATTAAAACAAAAACAAAAAAATTAAAAATAAATTTGAAAAAAAAAAACTGGATTCTATAATAACAACAAAAAAATTATACCGAAAAAAAATCATAACTGGAAAAAAAATGAAATTGTACGCAAAAAAAAATTGACCAGAAAAGTAAAAGTTAACCCATGCGTGCCAAACATTTGATTCAACGTATATAAAATACGGATGCAAATGCGCGCATGGGTTAACTAAAAAAATCAAAAGCAAAAACAAAAATGGAAAAATATATTTTAATAAATGAAAATAAAAAACCGGAGGAAAGTAATAGTTAACCCATGCGTGCCAAACATTTGATTCTGCGTATACAAAATACGGATGCAAATGCGCGCATGGGTTAACTAAGACAAAATAAATGAATGCAAAAAAAAAAAAACGAAAAATATATGAATATAACTGAAAAAAAAAATAAAATAAAATAAAAACAATACACGCAAAAAAAAATTAACTGAATCAAATATAATAATAAACGGGATTAGGATGGGATGGGAAAGATAATTTAGCCATGTGAATTGGGCGCCATCTGTAACGGAATGAATTGGCCGGTTCGTATTTAATAAAGATAAAAAAAAAACGCAGCCATTCGTTACTGAAATTTTATTTTTGTTGTCTACAATCAAGAGCTTCGGCGTGGTCATCGTAGGCCGGCTAAAGCTCAGGAGCTTGGGAGTGGGATTGCCGAATATAGATTGTAGCTTGTCAGACCACAAGGAAGAGGAAACTATAGGAAACGAGGAAAGGGAGAAAGATAACAAGACATGGATTAACTTACCTTACATGCGGTGTACCCACTTACCAACCCATCCTTACAAAAAAATATAAAAAAGTAAGAAAAAAAATGATTAAGATACTTAGCTTACCCCTTACCAGCATGAAAAAATTAAAATTAAAATTAAATTTGTATAATATGAATTTATAATTTTGTTTTGATGTTGAATTTGTTGTTGTTGTTGTTGTTGACGTTGTGCAGCTCAAATTTATGTTAAGTATTATAATTAGGATTATAACGTCGTTGTTGTTAGGATTGTTGTTGTGTTGGTTATTATTATTATTATGGTGGTTGTTATTATTGTTGTAGTTTTTCTTATTATTATATTTATTTCTTTTATTACAGGTTACCAATAACTCTCTGTATGATTGGCAGAGGTTTTAAACATTTGAAGTAACGATGTAAACAGTCGTTAAAGTGATAATTGATATTATTGCAGTTTGTTTAAAATATTGTATCCCTTTTTTTATTTACAGAATATTTGAAAGAAGCTGTTAAGCGTCGGCCACAGCTATGGGATTTTAGGAATTAAAATTACAAAAAACGCGTAATATGTCCACAACTGTGGGAAGAGGTTTTATTAAAATTAGGTAAGTAGGTTAAACAAACCACATATATTTGTAATAGTTTTACAAATATTTACACTATAATTCTAAAAACCTACAGATTTAGACAAAAAAATAAAAATAAAAACGCCATAAGGACAAAATGGGACTATTTGAGAAGTTGCTACAAGAAGAGCAAGCAAATAGTAGCTAGCGGATCTGCTGCAACTGTACTTGTGCTGTTAATATTTTTTTTATTTTTTTCACTGCAAATGTTGGATTTGTTTGTGTTTGTTTTAAGCAAGTTAAGCTTCCTTCTCATCTCCAAGAACCGGGGACCATCTACTAAGCTTGGTGTTATATATCCGGAATTACTATTTTGCCGAAGCCAATTGTGAAGGCCTACTGATGACTCAATAATGCTTTCAACTGTGGAAACGTTTGCATTTATTGTTGTTCTAAAAATACGCCATAGAGCTTAATATCTTCAAAACGTTTTCAATAATTTGTCTATAGCGCGACTTAGGCGATAGTTAAAAACTCGTTGCTCTTGGGTCAAATTGTTCGTGGTATATGGCTTCATCATATTTTTAGTTAATGAGAAAGCATCATCCACAACAAAAACAAATGAACAATTTTTTAAGTCATCGCGACATTACAAGGCTCTGGAATTCTGTAACAGTAACATATATGTTAAATAAGTAAACTTATTAAAAATAATTACAATCTCTTACGGGAAAGATTTGTTGTAAAATCTTTGGCCAAATTGATTAGCACGAAAAATTTCGCCTTCGCTTTGCCTACCGGCTGCTCCAATGTCGCAAGATATAAAATTATATTCATAGTCGCAGATAGCTAGAAGTGCTATTGAATGCTCCTATGCAATTGGGAAAACTCCATTTTTCTTGGAAGCCTCTTGCAATTTTACAAAAATGTTTTTTCGTGATTTTAGGGAACACTAAATCTCGTAAGGAAGTTGTTATGGCTGTGGGAGTCTCTTTGATAATCCGATGAACAGATAGATGTTGGTGAGCACTTCTACGATAGTGCTAGACTCCGTTAAGGCTCTTCGGTAACTAAAAACTAATAAAATATTAAATTACGTAGTATAACTAAAAAGTAACCATTATAATATAGGCCCCAACAAACAACATTAGCTCTTCCATGGTGGCACTCATTCTCATATATAATTATGGGACAGTTGCTCATCCTCCAGAGTTTGCAACATCTCAACGATTGAGCTATGAGCACCACTCTCATCCCTCTCCTTGTAGAAAGGACGAACCCAATATTTCTTGTTTTTAATTTGAAGGAACATATTTTTTATCATCCAAATCATTTTCACTGTTACTTGAGAACATAATGGCATATATTGCCATTAATTCCTCATCATTTTCCATTTAAAATAAAATTTAGTTTTAACAACAATCCAAGCACAAATCAAAGTTATAAATTATAAAATACCAATACATCCAACAAAACAAAAAAATTAAAATTCGGAGTAACAACTTTTACTCTTTCACTCAGTCGTATGTGATTTTTTATTTCTTTCTCTTTTTAGTTTGACTAATTTTTTCAATCATTCGCCGTCGTGGAAACTACTCTTTAAGCAACAAATAGCAACAATGTGTCAATATCGAGTCAAATTTTATTAATAAATGCTGAAGAAATCTCGAATAAATATACTGTAACTTTTCTGTGAATATATCCAAAACTGCTGATTTTTTGTTTAAAAATGTAACTTAACTTTCTAATTGACAGTATATAAACGAAAAATGCTGTATTTCTTAAACAGTGTAATTTTGAAGTGCCCATTTGCTGCAGAAACTCCTTTAAATATTAAATTGCACAGGCTTAAATTTTTTTTTTTTTATAAATGTTCAGAGCACTTAGGATATAGGTATGTATATCCTTTATATGCAAGTTTTAGCAACAAACACACAGCACTACTGCAAAAGGTAAAAGGAAGGATTAGGAGGGAAAAAGGTAAGAGAGGAATAAAAGGAATAAAGGTTTTCAGTCTTCTGGTTGTTTACTTTTAATATTAAGTTTGAATCTCTGTAAATTGTATTCCAAGGGAAACGTTTCGTCGTTCAGTTTATTCCACATTCGCGTACTCCTAACAAAAAATGAATTTTTAAATTTATTGGTCTTCGCGAATTTAATTTCCAGATTGTATCGGTGTACCAGGCGTGTTAAATTACGTGCGGGCTTTGACAAACCAGGCATAAATTCATAAAGTTCCGATGAACAATGACCATGAAAGTACTTGTAAAACACGCATAAGGCTCCCACATTACGCCTTTGGGAAAGAGAATCAAGATCAGATAATAATTTTACGTCTTCAATCATTCGAGATGCTCGGTTTTGGACCCGATTGAGTGCAGTTAAATGAGTTTTCGGTGTTCCAGCCCAAATATGATAATTATACTCCAACCTGGGTCTTATGTAGGGCTTTTATACTCAAAGTATCTCGGATGGATTAAAGTAAAACTTACATCGTCGTAGAACATTTTTACACATTTACATCGTCGTAGACATTTTGCTGCACTAATCGCTGCTTTGTTTATTTGTTCAGCCTAAGATATTCCCTTTGATATAGTTAAAACGAGAATCTCAAATGTGTCAGACGTAGCCAAGCTGGATTCACCAGTCAGAAAAGACGGTGAATAACCATCGGTTTGGCCAGAAAAAACACAGGATTGAAATTTGTTGGGATTAAATACAACTCTATTGGCGTCACCCCATTTAAGAATGGAATTGATATCTTGCGTAATGCGATCATTCATAGCCATTCTTTCTGCGTGAACATCGTTTCGCAATGAAGAAGAAGGTAAACTGTAAGAGGTGGAAAGTGAGATGTCATCAGCATAGGAGTATATTGGATTGAGAGTTGCTGATAGAAGATCATTGATGAAAATTAGAAAAAGGGTTGAAGAAAGGACGGATCCCTGAGAAACATTGTTATAATGTTATAATTGTTATAATTGTGTTATAATGTTATAATTGTTATAACAGTGTTATAATTGTTTTACTGCATTAATTGAAATATTGATTAAATTATACCGATTTTGCCAGCTACAACATAAAGTTCATTTTAAACGCTAAAATCGTTACAAACTTATAATTAGAACGGGTGATTAAAGATATTTTGCCATTTTATTTGTGGTTGTTTTAAAAAAATAGCCCAATAATTAGCTCAAATTGAATTGCAACCCCACGCTGAAATGTATAGTAAAAATGTTTACCTAATCCAAATTCTTTGTACGATTATTAATAGACTTATATATAACTATACGATTATTATTAGACTTATATATAACTATTACGCGTTGTTAAGTTGCAAAATGTCACTTCTATACTAACTTGATTATAAGTAACCTAAATTTATATGTTATACAGATAATATATTAAATATGTTTTTTAAACTTTTTCAACTTACGAGACTTACATCATCGATAAAAAATTGAAAGACACCTGCGACGATAAACTTATTTATTTGTAATATTTTTTTTATGATACTATAAATAAACTTGGTCCTGACGAAGTTCCATCAATCATTGCATTTATAAAATTAAAAAGTTTACGAAACAAATTATAACATTAGTATGCTTTTTAAATTTTGGAACTGTAAAGCTATGTGATTATGTCGGTTCTATAAAATCAAATTTTACTTAAAAATTACATAAAGGAAAGACCATTATAAAAAATGAGAAAAATTAATTCCATTTAGTGTGAAAAAATTCGCCCATCGTATCGAGTGCAGACTTAAATTTTCAATTGTGATAAAAATAAACAAAAATAAATAAATAAATAAAAATAAAAACCGATTAAAGTATATCGTTCTAATCAGTGAATTGACCATAGACTGCCTATAAATAGTGTATTAAAACAATTAAACAATTATCCTCAACAGATTAGTTAGATTATCTAGCTAAAGCTGAAAAGACGTATATCATGTGATAGTAAATCTTGTAAAAATATTCTTAAACCATCTTAACAACCGGCAATCAATTTGATGGTTTATTGCATGATTCATCAAATAATCAAAATAATAGTTCATCAATTGTTTTTGAAATTAAACAAAACAAAACACGTCCGATTGTGACAAAACTGGATTCCAATGTCATACGACAGACGATGAAAATTTTAAAAATCACGAAATATGAAATAAAATTAACATCAATTGGGCTAAAGGTATCGGTTTTTGATAGCATTGTTTTTCAGACGAACTTAAAAAATCAAAACGGAATTTTTTTGTATACACTTGAAGAGAATAAAACCATTCGGTCTTCCATCGTTGTCAATTGAAGAGGTTGAAACCTATAATAAAGAAGTTGGACTTAAACCCATCAAATATTTCTAAAGATTTAATGATCGTGCTATGTATTTTGTGTCGTTTTCGAAGTCCGTCACCTTTAACCACTTAAAAAACATATAGTCGCATCGATAATATCTCCTGCACCTGGGGTTTACCTCATATTAGGCCGAAACTTCTAATCAAATGGTTAAATGGTTGCTTGTTTGGGCACATGACAAGTAACTGTAACATGAACAAATGAAGTAACTGTAACATGAACTGTAAGGCCAAGAATGTACAATTAAGGATAACGAAGCTGAACTTCTCTGTGCGAATTGTAAAGGATAGCATTCTGCTAATTCAGTGATTTGTCCAAAACGATCAGAGTTTCTTCAGACAAGTGAAAAAATTAATCAGAAAAGATCTCCGAAAGCATCATCAAATAAGTTCAATTGGTCAACAAATGAATTTTCGAACCTTGTTAATCACAGTCAAGGTGTTAAATATGCTACGATACTCCGGAAGTCCACTTACAAAGCGGACAACCATCATTTGCTGAAGTACGCACCTTAAACCTGGAATAGCTTTCCATATACCCCATAACAAGATATACCGAAATGATCGTACTGACCATGCAGGTGGTCGAGTTGCTATGACGGTCAAGAGCACAATACGTCAAGTCAAAACAACTTTCGACATAACCTTGCCCGCTTCAGGAATACTAATTTGGACTTTATTCTGGGTGGCTCTAGGGAAGCTCAGTATTGGGACTCCTATAAGAAGCACCTTAAAAAGTATAAAAAGGAATTAAGGAAGGCACAGAAGAGATCTTGGGGACTTTTCTGTGATAAAATGGAAGGTGTTTCGGAGACCTCGCGTCTCAGGAAAATCTTATCTACGAGCCCAACGAGCCCTAGTTACTTAATTAAACCAGATGGGCTGTGGACAATGTTTAGTGGGGAACTATTGGCGCTCCTGTTGGAAACCTATTTCCCAGGCAGTGTGAATGTGTCGACGGAGCTTGGTAGGAATAGAGAAAAATTATCGTCGGCCCGGAGGAAAACGTGTGCAAAAACCGGATCCTATGGGCACTAAATGGCTTTAGACCCTATAAATTGGCAAGCCCGGACAATATCATTCCAGTGGAATTGCAATAACACTCGTCGACCATTCTCCCATGGCTGGAGGTAATCTTCAGGAGGTGTTTAAAGCTGAATTATATTCCTAGGAAATGGACGGAGGTTAGGGTTATTTTTATCCCGAAAACGGGGAAGAATTCACAGGCCTGCACAAAGGACCTAAGACTTATAACTCTATCATCCTTTCTGATGAAAACATTGCAAAGACTGATTGACTTGTACATACGTGAATAAAACCCAGTAATTGGGCGACATCTCAGCATGTGTACTGGAAAGGGAGATCTGTGAATACAGCTCTGCATTCCCTGTGCAAACAATTGAGAAATCAATCCACTCGAAAGAGTACTGTATGGTAGCCTTCCTAGATATAGAGTGCGCCTTTAACAATGTCAGAACGGAGGCAGTTCAGGAAGAACTGTCTTTCTTATATGTGGACTACCCCTTAAGGAGGTTAATAAATCAGATGCTAGAATGAAGGATTGTTAACGCGGAGATAGGGGAATCCACCATTAGGAGGCGAGTAGTTAGAGGAACTACGCAAGGTGATGTCCTATCACCTTTTCTCCGGAACATAGTCATCAATGGATTACTTTTGGAACTGAAGAGGGAGGGAAAGTGGGCTGGGTATGAACCTATCCAAAATAGAGCTTGTACTATTCACCAAGAAACATAAAATTCCGGTAGTCGCCCCTCCTACCTTAAAAGGCACGGCACTGGCCTTTACTGATAAGGCATGATTTCTGGGCATAATTTTGGACAGTATAGGCTAAATTGAAAGCTCAATATTTTAGAGAGAGTAAAGAAGTCTACCATGGCTCTGTACTCATGTAGGAACGCTGTTGGCAGGAGATGGGGTCAAAAACCAGAGCTGGTACACTCACCGCTGTAGTCAGACCGATTCTGATGTATGGGGTGAATGTGTGATGGCCTAGACAAGAAAACTTATAAAAATATAATAGAGCAGGTACAAAGAACGGCCTGCTTGCTTATAAGCGGGGCACTGAAGACAACCCCTACACGTGTTTTGGAGGCTATGCCCTACCTTCTTCCTGTCGATATCTTTGGTAAGCAAAGAGCGGTAACTACGGCTGCATGACTCTCTGCCGTGTTTGAGTGGAAATGTCTACAGACGGACTACTCGACGATTGGCAGTTCGCTTAAGGAAGTCTTGGTGAATAGTGACTACACAATACCGATGGTATGCTTTGAAAAAGGCTTCCGAGCCCTTATCCGCTCAAGAGAATCCTGGGGGAATAGGTCAACAGCAGAAACTGGAAGTATACAATTCTACACTGACGGCTCCAAACTAGACGGCATAGTTGGAGCTGAAGTCTATCTTGGGAGGCCTATAACATCGCTTTTTATGGCGCGTAAAAAGGAGGCTATAGCCTCAGCACAGAAGAGATGGAATAACACCATAACGTGCAATGTAGCGCGGCAAATCGGACCGAAACTGGACTTAAAGCGCTCCAAAACACTACTATCCCTACGTAGACCTGACTTAAGTAAAGTCATAGGGGTGCTCACAGGACATTGTCTCATTGGAGAGCATGCGAGGAGGCTTGTGTCAATGTCAAATAACTTCTGTAGAAGCTGTATGGATGAGAAGTAGGAAGAGACTATGAGCCACTTCCTCTGCACATGCTCGGCGCTAGCTTACTGGAGGTACAAACATCTGGGCAAGTATTGTTTCGACGGCTTTATGTTTCTCGAAAACTGCAATGTGCGAGATAGCTTACGCTACAAAGTAGCTATGAATGGTTTCAATGAAGGTGAAAGGGGAGTAGGATCTTTTGGTATCACAATGGACCGTCACTGGTCTAAGTGTGCGTTAGCAGCTACTCTAACCTAACCTGGGCGGATTTTAATTGCAGACATTTCTTTTGGAACTGTAGCAGAACACATAAGGGCGGTCGCACCTTGTTTAATTTGTTTAACAGCAACCCGAACTATATTTTACATTATCCAGGTACACCCACTTATTTTCAAAATAATAGAACTAATAGCTCATTGGACATGTTTATATCAAATAATGCAGTTCCAGTCACCAAAGTAGAAACAAAAAATGCACTAAATTCCGACCAATGCCTCTACTCCATACATTGACACTTCTGTTAAGTCATATGACTAATGTCATGTAGATTGGGTAAGACGTATCAAGAAACAATGGACAAGAAAATAAGGGCGCTTGGCTTTGGCAGGCAGTGCCAATGAAGAAAACTACTTCTAAATATAACTTAATGCTATCAGATGAGGTATTGTTGTTGATTAAACATCGAAATACTAGGCGAAGACAATAGATTCGAAAACATTACCCGTATCTTAAAAACATTGTAAAGCTACTGAACCAAGTAATCAGACAAAGAATATTTAATATAATCAACATTAAATGGCAAGGCAAATTTAGTCAACTGGTTAAAGGCTCCAAACACCCTATTGGCAAACGATACGATACATAAAAAAGAAATACTCTTGTATACCACCCTTAAATAATCCAAATGACAATAGCAAAATAGCTTTCACTCCAGAGAAATGTGAAATCCTAACTGAGACTTTTCAAAAAAACTATGAATTATCTCCTAATATAGTCCAAACTAGTGATATAAAACAAAGTTTTAAAAAAATTAACGACCACTCAGAACAAGACCCAAACAATTTCACTATTTCTGTTGATGAGGTATAAAGTATCATTCATTGCAGTCGTCCATTCAAAGCGCCAAGGATAAACACAATTGTAAATACCATGCTAAAACATCTACCAGATTGAGGCTTTCTCTTTCTTTCGAAACTATTTTGCAATTGTTTAGGATTTAATTACTTTCCTATACTTGTTGGAAAATTTCAAAAATAGTTTCAATTCCGAAACCAGACAAAACGGCCAATCAGCCTGTTTAGTTCGGTAAGTAAAGTTTTTGAATGCGTATAATCAAAAATAGGTTTAGAGATCATTTAGAAATAAAACATTCTGATTCCGCAGTAATTTTGTTTTCGTTATAAACAGTCATCTATCCATCAAGTTCATCGAATAATCAATTTTGTTAAACAACAAAGAAATGTAAATAAATCTACAGGAATGGCCCTACTAGACGTTGAGAAAGCTTTTGATTCGGTGTGGATAAACGGTCTTCTTCACAAAGTAGTTAAATATAACTGTAGCAAATTTTATGTTAAGATCCTTAACTCTAAGCCCATGTTAAAGAGAAGAGTTTATACTCAGATGTTCCCCAGGGCTCTTTATTAAGCCCTTTACTATTTTTCATTTATCTAAATGACATTCCAATATCGGTTGACTACGAGATTGCCCTTTTTGCAAATGACACAACCATATTGACTTCCGACATACTGGCGCATGATATTAATAAATTGAGTAATTACTTGAACGTACTAATCTCCTACTTTGAAACTTGGGGACTATACAATTTGATACCGACATCTTCATTTTTCGGTTAGTTTCTTGGCTTACAAATGTCGGTTTTTCTTGCAGAAGTCGTATTTTCCTTTTTCTACTTGAACAATTTTACAATGTTGTATCTCATGTTGTTTTGCAGATGTCGATTTCGTTGAATGTAAATCGCACATTAATCAGTCTATTAATATAGACTGATTAATGTGCGACAACCTATCAAAAATAGGAATAAATTCGAATGCTCATAAATTGTTCTAGGATTATTTATGGAATCGACAACATTTTGTTTAAATAAGAAATACCAAATCTGATAAAATCATTATGAAAAGAAGAGTACTAGAATGTTCAATTTTGGATCCGAATATTTATTATACATTTATTATTTTGCAATATATCACAAACAAGAAAATTAATTAATACTTATAATTAACAAAACTGCGACGGTGGGAAAACTATGTGAAGTTTTGGTTGAAATACTGTGCCATTAAAACCGTCTATTTATGGCTTAAATAGAATTCGTTTTGTTCCGTCCGTTTTGAATTTGCTCCGTTCCACCCGTTTTGTAAAACACAATGTATCTGTTCCCACTTCAAAAAATGTTTACACTTCAAAAAATGTGTCTGCATAGTGTGCTTATTAATAAATTTAAAAAAAAATTCTACATCAACAATCTTACTGCTTCAGAACTGAAATGAAAATAATTGCAATTTTTATAAACATTAAGCTAAATTGAGGTTATGTTATCCGTAAAAATTTAAATTTGTGCTTATACAGTCCTTACTTTTTTCCGCTTTTTCGTATTTTTTCACAAAAATTGACAGTTCTAATAAAACAAACGAAACGGAACGGATACATTCTAGCAGAGCCTTTATTGTTTAGTGAACGATTTTGGAGGAAGAGACTCTATAGTAGATAATGGGCCACAAATAAGAATGAAAGTGTTTTTTAAAATCTATCAAGCAGGAAGCAGCATTAAATCATGGACAACATGCACCATTTCTTGTTGAGACCTATCATATTTTTAAAGTAAAGGAAATTTAAAACATTTAGAATTTTAACGCTTGGTTAAATGTATAGGGTCCTATACTTTTCTTAGCTATTCCAAATGTATATTTTCAATACTAAAACACAAAAAAGTTCTTGTCTGATAAATAAAAAAAATTTAACAAAAAGCATTTACGAGTAAAATTTGTACATCATAAATAATTGTACATGGATTTTAAACAAAACAAAACCACATAACCATGTTAGATATTTCTTCCAAATAAAACATAAACGAAATTATTCAAGTCTCTATGGGCGCAATATTGCATATATCGAACATTTAACAATTTATAACAGTATATATATATATATATATATATATATGTATATATATATATATATATATATATATATATATATATATATATATATATATATATTTATATATAAATATATATATATATATATATATATATATATATATATATATATATATATATATATATATATATATATATATATATATATATATATATATATATATATATATATATATGTATATTTAAATATTTATTGAATATATTCCATATATTTATGGAAATTATATTTAAGGAATCGAAGCATAAATTTAACATGAACTTTGTTAATTTAGTGTATTATTTTTGGAAATATACGATTAAAAAATCGATTCCCTTAGCATTAAAGGAATCGATAATGCTAAAAATTCCAGACTAGATTAAAATAAGTTGACACAATAGACAATTTTATATAATTATATATATTTCAACATCATTTTTCATTTTTTTATATATAAATATATATATATTTCAAGCCTTCCGAAATATTTGTAGTCGGGTACCAAATGATACTTTTTTTTTATATAAATGTTCAGAGCACTTAAGATAAATGTTCAAAGCACTTAAGAGCACTTAAGGTATGTATATCCTTTATATGAAAGCAACAAACACACAGCTCTACCGCAAAAGATAAAAGGAACGATTAGGAGAGAAAAAGGTAAGAGAGGAATAAAAGGAATAAAGGTTTTCAGTCTTCTGGTTGTTTACTTTTAATATTAAGTTTGAATCTCTGTAAATTGTATTCCAAGGGAAACGTTTCGTCGTTCAGTTTATTCCACATTCGCGTACTCCTAACAAAAAATGAATTTTTAAATTTATTGGTCTTCGCGAATTTAATTTCCAGATTGTATCGGTGTACCAGGCGTGTTAAATTACGTGCGGGCTTTGACAAACCAGGCATAAATTCATAAAGTTCCGATGAACAATGACCATGAAAGTACTTGTAAAACACGCATAAGGCTCCCACATTACGCCTTTGGGAAAGAGAATCAAGATCAGATAATAATTTTACGTCTTCAATCATTCGAGATGCTCGGTTTTGGACCCGATTGAGTGCAGTTAAATGAGTTTTCGGTGTTCCAGCCCAAATATGATAATTATACTCCAACCTGGGTCTTATGTAGGGCTTTTATACTCAAAGTATCTCGGATGGATTAAAGTAAAACTTACATCGTCGTAGAACATTTTTACACATTTACATCGTCGTAGACATTTTGCTGCACTAATCGCTGCTTTGTTTATTTGTTCAGCCTAAGATATTCCCTTTGATATAGTTAAAACGAGAATCTCAAATGTGTCAGACGTAGCCAAGCTGGATTCACCAGTCAGAAAAGATGGTGAATAACCATCGGTTTGGCCAGAAAAAACACAGGATTGAAATTTGTTGGGATTAAATACAACTCTATTGGCGTCACCCCATTTAAGAATGGAATTGATATCTTGCGTAATGCGATCATTCATAGCCATTCTTTCTGCGAGAACATCGTTTCGCGATGAAGAAGAAGGTAAACTGTAAGAGGTGGAAAGTGAGCTGTCATCAGTATAGGAGTATATTGGATTGAGAGTTGCTGATAGAAGATCATTGATGAAAATTAGAAAAAGGGTTGAAGAAAGGACGGATCCATGAGGAACACCAGCGTTTAAAAGATGTTGATTGGAAGTCACACCATCAACCACCACTTAGATTTTGCGACAAAGAAGAAAATTCTCAATCCATAAAATTAACGAACCGTGAAGGCCAACTCAATTTACACAGCAAACCCTTGTGCCACACGTGATCAAATGCTTTTGAGATATCGAGTGCAGTGACTTGAGATTCACCAGATTGATGAATGCTTCTGTTCCATTGTTCAGTAACAACATTAATTAAATCACCTCCTGAACGCCCTCCGCAAAAACCATACTGACGATCAGAAATTAGATGATTAGCTTCCAAATATTTTATCAGCTGGAAGTTGATTATGGTCTCAAGTACTTTAGAAAGCACCGAGACGATAGCGATTGGGCAATAGTTTGAAAGGTCCGATTTACTACCCTTTTTTGGCACAGGATGTATGTTAGTAGTTTTCCATATGGAAGGGAAAATGTCAGAAGACATAGATCGGTGAAACAGACATGATATTGGCTTAGACAGTGATTTACAGCAATATTTGAGAACAATTGGGGGAATACAATCCGGACCTGCTGACTTGTTGGTGTTAATGTTTGCAAGGACTTTAGTGACAACTCTAGAGAGATAATCGGGGTATTAAGTTAGAATCAGGTAAATTAAAGTTTGCTGCAAATTTTCGGGCGAAGAGATTAGATTTTTCTTTTCAAGAAGTTTTCCTCTACTTTGCGGGCAAAGGTCCAAAAGGTCCGATTGCTATTGCGCTGCTTGGGACACTGTTTGCGTTGCCAGATTTCTAGCCGCCTTAAATATAGCTAAATTTTCATTTGTTGGGTTCTTAACATAGTTGCGGTGAGAGGCTTTTTTTTTGGCGGTTGTTGTTCTATAGTCATGATTATGGCAAGGATTGCCTGGTTTTTTTTACTTGGCTTAGAGAGACTGGAAGGAATGAACTGTTCCATTCCCGTGAGAATGACAGTCGAAACCAGAATGGCTGCATGTCAATATTACTGAAGGCAAAACAAGAGTACCATTCGAACTCTTGTTCATTCCTTCCCAGTCCGCATTTTTATAGTGCCATAATCGAAGTTTCGGTGGAACATTCATTTGGCACGACCACGACATTGGAAATTCCGCTGTAATAAGCCGATGGTCAGAGTTTTCCAAAGGAGAACTGAAGGAGATACTGTATTTCTCCGCATGAGAAGTTAAAACAGATCCAGTCTTGAACACAGCATCTGGAAGCGTTAAGATTTTAGTAAATTGTTTTATTTGCAAACTTCAGAAATGTCTGTTACATCCACCTCTTTTTTTAATGCTCGTGTTGTCAAAGTGTCATTAGCCCTCTTCTGTTTTACGCGAAAGATCAGGGCATCAGTGATCAGTGTCGTTGGCAACCTCATCCCAAGCCATACCAATATTAATCACTGCGCATGTCGGATTTTATAATCTTTCCAGACTGATTGAGTAAAAGAAGATGCACTCCCAATCAGTTTTTTGTACAGCACCAGCCATGCAATAAGCAATGACATTCAGACCCATTAGCAGTAGAATTGAGGTTGTGTTTGGTGGAAGGACATAACTTTAATATGCTTGTTTATTCCGTTTAACATACTGTAAAAACTTTGCGTGGTATATCATTTTTCAAACAATAACTTTTTACTGCTGGATTAAAGTGATCCGTAAACCAGTTTTCGAAAACGTTTTATTCACCAATCACAACTATACGTTGTGAAGTTGTTCATGTGGTTTAAATCGATTGAACTAACCACTACTAGCAATTGAATCGTCAACGTGAGTATCTTGTGTTATAAAGAGTTACGTAACCGTACAAATGAGTTCAATGCTTTAGACTGAATAGTTCTCATGCTTGTTCCTAAAAGTTGCTTAATTTTATTTGATTTTTTTATTATTGTTCTGACGATACACTCTGATAAATTTTACGAACTGCTAACATCTAATTTAAGGGACACTCATCTATTCTAATGAATAAGAAAATCCACAAAGCTATTAACTATGCCATCCCGATATCATATCTTGAAGTTAAATTTCTGAATGTAATTCCTTCCAGAGGGGACTGGGCGAGTGAACCATTTCTGAATCCTAGTACAATAGCCTTCTTTACGGATGGATCGAGAAATAATGGCAAGGTCGGTTGTGTGGTGTTCTGCAAGGAACCAAAATTAAACACTCCCCCCCTTTTTGCTTCCCTGATCATTGTAGTATCATTCAGGCGGAGCTCATCGCAATCAAAGAATGGATGAAGTATAATCTTATATATGTAAGAGATATAGGTATTTTTACGGACAGTCAGGATGCTATTAAAGTTCTACAAGCAGGTTTTGTCACGTCCAAGAAGCTTACAAAATCACAAACAGTAGATGGGCATATTGTGCCTCATATGTACATTACTCGGCAAATTTGGCCTACACAAGACTTAATCTGGTCTTACTAACTAATATTCATGCAGCGGCGCAGTATTAGCATAATTACGGGTGTCATTAACGGACACTGTCTCATTGGTAAGCATGTGAATTGACTAGTTGGTCTCTCACATGATTACTGTAGAAGTTGTAGGGATAAGGTGGAAGAGGAAATTATAATGCAGCTGCTCTGCATCTGTCCCAGCCTGGCTCGGTACAGGCTTAAGTTTTTGGGAGCTAGCTTCCTGAGTGACCTCTCGGACCTCACTAGGATGAGTGTTAGGGATATCAACTGCTTCGTTAGAAACTCAAATTGGTTCCAGTAGGTATTTAGTGGAGAATAAAATTGATGTGGTATGGTTATACGAACCAATTGTGTCTATGCCACGTCCTTTAGGACGGCCACCTTAACCTAACCTAACCTAACGTTGAATTGCCTCTCTTCCTGATTCTATGGGTTACTAAACTTTAAGTTTAATCTCTAATCACAAACCGTTACGATTTGTCTTGATATTGTCAGTTCACTAGTATTCGATATTCAAATATGGGTATTTAATAAAACACTACGATTATTTTAAAGAAAACTATCACCAACTAAATTGTGCAATATGTATGCACCAAGAAAAACTAAAAAGTAATTATCACAAACCGTTAATTTACAACACTAAAATCTCTCCTCTATACCAATATACTGCCAATTCTCATTCTTGGTGTTTATTTTGCACGCAGTAATAACTATATTAAATAATCGATTCAAAATAATCTATGGTCGAATTGAAAAGATCGATTTTTAAAAATATAGTTATAGATTAACAACTAATGCAATAATTCTGAAGAATCTGACATTTTGCTTTGGTAAAAAAGTAGGTTGTTTAAAAATAATATGATCATAGTTCACAATACCAATCTATCTGGAATCAAAAAAAGTTAAAAAAAACATGATTAAAGGAATTAAAAATGGCGAGATACTTCGTATTATAGTATAAGTTAAATTCCAGTTTATTACCATCTGAAACGAAACATTTTACGTTCCTTTACTATTCCTTACGAATTATGTACACATTTCTTTACGATTCGATAATATTATCTAATAAAGACTCCTAAAATCAATAATTTTCTTGTGTGACAACATAGCAATTTTCTTTAGAAATAACCTTTGCTCTAAAATACTTATTCTTACAACAAAAATATTATTTTATTTCTATTGATACTAACATTTTTAGTTTTGTTCAAAAGATACAATAAATAAGGAAATTAAAAAGGAAATTTTACCATGTACAAAATTTTCCAAACTTTTATAATTTTTTTGTTATTGTATTCATTTTGGTAATGTTGATTTACATTACCGCCATAACAAAACAAACAGCCTAAAAACAAAACAAAAAACGGAAAATTAAAAAAGAAATATGGAAAATTATTTTTTTGTTTTTAACATTTTCTTGCGTTATATGAGTAAAAAATGAGAAAAAAATAATAATAAAAATTCTATGTACAGAAGACAAAAAATTCTTCCATTAATTAATGCTATATACGAGTACAAAAATGTGTTTGGGAAACTAACAAAAAAAAATAATTACTGTTGTCATTCATTTAAAAATGAAATGTTAATATATTTGTTTTTGTAATTTCCGAATAGTAAGATAATTAGCAAATTTTTATGAAATATTAAGAAAAAATTCAAAAAATAAATTAAAGTAAATTATAAATGTAATTTACTCTGCATAGGAATTAAGCACGACTTTTAGTGATTAAAAAAAATCACTAACGAAAAATAATTATTAAAACTACTACAATAAGGTTACATGATACCAACTCAAACCACGGAGGATTTACATGATACCAAAAAAAAAATCACTACACAAAATTTATTTTATGAGTACATCCATACCAGTCGATAAAAAAAAATCATTATAGAATTGATAACAAATATGCAATATTTAAAATAAATAAAAGATATTATGAATTACAAATACATATCATACAATGTTTTATTTTATTTTCATTTATTTATTGTATATAATATATGAACTTTGCCGACTAAAAATGAATTTGATCAATAAATTTGTACATAACCGCCGAACAATATTTAAAAAACGGAAAACTAAATTTCTTTTTGTAATAGACTATGTGATAACCGTAAATCGTCTATCACATAGTCTGTTACAAAAAAAATTTATGGTTTTATACAACATAGAGAATAAAATACCAAAATTTAAATATTTAGATGTTATTATATTATATTTATTTTTGTATATTTTTAATATTTAAAGGCAAATAAATATATCAAATTTAAATTTTTAGCAAAGCAAAAAATAATTATTTTTATATTGACAACAACATATGTAAATGTCAAAAAGAAGCATACAAACAATAAACAAAAGTGTTTTTAGACATACGTTTTTCTAGCAAAGTACAAGAAATTATTTCGTAGTGTTTTTAGACATACGTGTTTCTAGCAAATTACAAGAAATTATATGGATTTTTTTTAATCACTAAAAGTCGTGCTTAATTCCTATGCTGATTAACTATATGGCCAAAATAGTTACTAATTGAACGATATTGGCTTCTTTTGTTTTCGAACTGATTATTTTCAAATATTTTATTTTGGTTTTCTTGTTAAAATTTGTGATAATATCACTTTGGTATTTTAATATCTGTGAAACACGCAAAATTGTCAAAACACGATAACACAATATAGTCGGAATAATACTATATTTTAGTTTTGTGAACATATATTTATCCAATACAATTAATTTATAAGGTGGTATAATAAAATTGGGGGTTCACCATTTCATTTATATATACAAAATAGTAAATACGGATTGATAGGAAGTGATTTTTTAAATCCAAATTGGTATAGATATAGCACACTTTAACTAATATCATCGCTTTTATTTAAATAAAAAAATGGTATATTGCCATAAAGGTTATATATGTACATTATATTAGTTGGCATAGGACACTCTGAGCACAGATTTTATTTAACCCAGATGTCTTATTGGGAAGGGAATCGTGGTTGAAAACAGTGGTACCACTTAAGGTTTAAAAGTTGGATTAAATAGTATAATGCCACCTATACAAAAGTAAGTAAAACAAAATAACTAAAAGAAATGTAACGTTGTTTTATATTTCGTTTGACCAGTCAAAACCCTCTTTACTACAAGCCGTATTGTTTGCATACCAAAACCCTCTTTACATATTCATGCTATACATTGTTTGCAAAACAATGCTATACAAAAATATATACTTTGATTGTATTGTAAGTAGAAAATCGTGTCGGGATATGATAGCGAATATTGTGGAAAAGAAATAAACAATAAAATCAAATAATGCGCATGCGTTTACAATTTTTTTTTATTTTTTTTATATGGAGTTTTGGTTACTAATACATCTAAAGTATATATTTTCACTGATACATTTTAAAAATCCACGATGATATGTGTCAACGAAAGTTACAAGACGGCTTGTAGTAAAGAGGGTTTTGGTGTCAAGGAAAGTGACAAGACGGCTTGTAGTAAAGAGAGTTTTGTTGCATACTCATGCTGTACAAAAATATATACTTTGATTGTATTGTAAGTAAAAATCGTGTTGGGATATGATCGCGATTATAGTATAAAAAGAACATTCACATACTAATACAAAAGAGTTTAAGAAAAGAGAGTAAAAATTATCAAAAAACCAAAAACAAAAACAAATTACATAACCTCAACTTTTATGTTATTTATTATGTAAACACTGTATATATTACTAATTATACCGCACGATAGATTTTAATAGAAATAGATAATTACAATATATACATATTAATATACAAATATATTATATATTATATAAAAATAATTAATAAATTTAACTTGAATATTTCACAATTCACATCATACACTAAACAAATAAAATAAAAGTTGACGTCTAATACCACAAGTAGAGAGATTAATTCTCAATTATATTAATGTTGTGCGTGAAAAATACTCAATTATGGTAAAGGTGTGCGTTGGTTTAAAGAGAAAATTACAATTTTTTACATATAGATTTTGAAAGTAACTAACACATCTAAAGTATATATTTCCACTAATACATTTTAAAAATATATGAGAATATGTGTCAACGAAAATTTCAATACGGCTTGTAGCAAAACCAACCCAAATGTATATACAAGCCATGAAGTTGCGATACTCATGCCAAAAAGTGACTACTATACCTAAGTATTAGTGTTGTGACGTAGTATAATTTGTATATACTTTTATTATATGCTTTGATGTAAATAAAAAATGAATACGAATGATGGAACAACAGTATGTTGCGCTCTTTAAGACAAAGCAAAAAACAAATTTATTATTTAACGAGAGAGAGAGAAGTATTGTTATTATTATTTACTTCATTATATACTATACTATATACTATGAATTTAGAGCAGAATAGACAGTGCAAAATATAATTTTTGTTTCATTTTTTTGGAAGAAATGTTATGTACTTTGAATTTAGAGGAGTATGGACAGTGCGAAATATAATTTTTTGTTTCGATTTTTACTGTAGTCAAATTCACTAACACATACACCAAATAGTAGTCATAATATGTTTTACTTAGACAAGCTTCATGGCTTGTATAATATACATTTGTGTTGGTTTTGCTTGTAGTAAAGAGGGTTATGGTCCAGTTTATATTGTTCTATACTTCTACATCTTTTATGTATGTAGTTTTTGAAATATTGAACTTTACTTATGGCGATTCGTTATTTATTAGTATATACAACATAAAATCTCATATAGATTTATATATATATATATAGATATAAATTTGTGTTGAGAATTATATTATAATACACTAGTATATATGTATAAATTATATACATTGTAAATACTTATCTAAAAATAGTCATTGATATAAAAATAATATAGTCTACAGCACAACAACTACATTAGAAAATGTATAAATTTTTTTTTCTGTTTGTAAGAATTCGGCTTTAATTATAGGAATTTAAAATTATATTTATAGTTTATTGCGTAATAGCAATGGTTAAGATACTTGCAAATCATGCTGCGACCGAGATTTGATTCTTGCCAGGGACACAAAAATATATACAGATCAAAATTAAGTTACAACTTGCACCTGTGACCGAATTTGTGACATTTGTGAATATGTGACAATTTGTAACTAGTGGTTCTAAACCGTTTGTTACGAATTATCAAATTCTCTTAAGGGGCTCTGTATGAGACAATTTACGGCCGGATGCCATAGTTAGTTACCCGCCTAAATAAATATGACATCCCATGATCAATTATTTGAGCATAATTATACTTTGTAATGATTGGGATGCTCTGAAACGGAGCCATACTGTATCAGCTGTAATGGAACATTACACCCGGTTAACTATAGCGTCAAGGCAAACCTCAGGCAACTTAAGTTAAATTCGGTAAATGTCTTTCGGGTGAGTCAGAAGTAATAGCTAAGGGTCCAACAAGACAGTCATTTAGGTTCATTATTATTCTTAATATTTATTAATGTTGTAAATTCCAAGTTACTCACATCTAAATTTTTGCTTTTCGCAAATGATATGAAATATTCGTTAGGATCGAGGATCTAAATGATTGTGAAAACCTTTATAAAGATTTAGATAACCATAGTATGTCAATTTAACCATAGTATGTCAATTTGAGGGCCTCCAAATTGTTCTTGATGAAAGCTTAACTTTCATCCAACATACCCAGAAGATATTGTATAAAGCTAATGCAATGATGGGTTTTGTTGCGGTTTTAACATACACATTTTTTTGAAAAAATTCGATAGACTCTTTGATTGTCTCAATTCGAAAGTGAAAAATCACAAAAGTAAGTTTAGATGTTTCTTTGAACACGAAATTGATCGTTAAAATTGATATTAAATAATCGAACCGTTTATTGTTTTAAAAGTTTAATTTAACCATATTCTTTTTCTTTTGTTTTTTAAATATTCTTTTTTAAATAGTAGTTTCAAAAAAGTGCTGCCCGAAAGTATAGCTACTCACTATATTTTAACTTCCAGATTGAATCAAGATTCAAGAAGTGAGAATATAGTATTGGTAATTTCGATGATTTATCTGACATATCCGAAAACTGTTTTATCTTAGACGTCCCTCTACAAGAAGGTGCATTGAGGTATTTTGTAGAATAAGCGTGCAAGATTAAAATAAAATTAAAATGTTGTATAACATTTATAAACGAATAGTTTTTTATAATTTATAAAAATCAAATATGTATATTTATTTTCTAGAATATTCTCAGACCTTACAAGTATACAAAATTGTATGGCTAGCTGAAAAACACTTAAAGAAAACTAGAATTAAATTGCCGAAGTATTACTAAACGATTTTATATCAGGCCGTAATTTATTTCAACCGAGTTTTAAAAAAATAATTATTAAAATCACATTTCTATTGCAAACATAATTCTATGATCGAAAAAAAACTTATTATGAATGTTTTATGTATAACCAAAATTTTATTCTATAAATTAATTTGTATCTGTCTCTAATACATACAAACCTATTATCAAACGAATAAAAACTAAAAACGATAATTTAAAAGACATTTTCAACAGATGGCACTATAAGTAAATTATTTAGGTGGGCTCCTCGATTGCAGTACGTAATTTGCTCACTACAATTGGCGCAATTATCATCGAATTTTTATCAAACCACACCTTAACACTGCAATAAAATATATAAATTGCGGTACAGTGCGCCGAATACAATGCGTATTATTATTGAATCAGTGCAAAATTGCACTTTACCCTGTTTTTTATATAAAACTGGTTTAAGGCACTTGTTTTTTATCTAGCCGGGTTCTCATTTGTGTGTCGCAGGGTGTTAAAGAATTTACATGCATTGATAAGTTAGAGAGAGGGTGGTACAAAACATAACCTAAAACAGTATTAAATTCAAAATACTAAATAAAATATTGAACTTTGTTAAATTTAGTTTTGAAAGGCCGCATAAGCTTGTGTTAGGATTTATTTCAATAGCCAGAGTAAATTTCGTTTAAACCTAATTTGGAACCATTATGACAATAAATGGAAGGGCTTCAAACACCAACACAAACATTTTAAAGATCATAACAACACCACGGGCAATAACATTAGAATATTACCAAATTATGACTTAATTGATGAAAATATCTGTAAATCACCAGAAATAATCGCAGTAGCCACGTTTTCTGAAAACACATTTAGTTATAAGACCCTGGTAGAAGCAGGCCGTATAAGAAAATTAATTTATGTGGTAGAAGTAACAAATATTACCAAAGTCACCTCTGAAGAACCTTTACAGAAGATGTTAGCTATACGATAACCTCTTCTGTAAAAAAACGAAAATTCTTAATTTTGCAAATCTACGAGTAACATGATTCCTTAAAGGAAATTTTAGCTTAGTAGGATAAATTTATCATTAACCAAAAATGCAGTGCCAATTAACGGATTTCTGCAATATCGTCACTTTAGCATGCCTAAGAATGAAAATAGAATAATGAACCTTAAGCGATTTACCCTACAGGAAAACAAAAAAGTGTCTTTAAATTGAAATTAGCTAAATGAACGGACGATTTCATAACAATGTTCAATTTTGGATTGATCGTCAATCATAATTTTTATCATCATCACTTAAACTGGATTAACAAAACTAGCCGCCTTCATATTATTATACCATTTATTATATTATTTGCAATAATTTTCTCGAAAAAAACTAAATGCCTTGTGTGTAAAGTGCGCAGTTTATGAATGTACTGCATTGTGTAACCTATGCTAAGTTCACCCTTTAAATTTTACTCATTACTGGGAATTTCTAAATTAAAGTGAACAAAGTCAAATCTTTGTTCATAACATTTCATTACTTAAAAATGTAGAATATTTTAAGAGGAACTTAATGACATGGCTAACTACATATACAGGGTAGGCCATCTGTTGGTCATTTATTCAATCAATGAGTTTTAGTACTGTTATCTATTCTAAAAAATCTATTTTTCACATATGAAAAGTCATAAATATGCCATTTATCATCATGGAGTCGCTAACAACACAACCACGCATTTAAATTATGTCTAAATTTATTATGAAAATATTCGTTAAAAAAAACATTTTGTAAATTACGTGAGAGTTTTGGTCAACATGGACGTTCTAGTGAGCATGGAATTGGTAAAATTATTGATCGTTTTGAAGAAACTGATTCAGTGGAAGGTGGTAGTCGGTATCAACATGTTCATCCAAATCGTACGCCTGATGCAGTGCCAGCGTTTAATGAAAGCGTTCGTAATGAATCAACCACATCAATCAGACATAGTTTACAAGAAGTAAACATTTCACGAACCACATTACCGCGCATTTTGTATGTTGATCTTCATTTGCATCCATACAAAATTGGAGTAACTCAAAAATTTTGATGTTCGAATGCAGGCCTTTAGACGAAGCCGTGGTGTCAAAAAAGAATAAACTTTTAATTTTTCTCAATTATTCATTACTCAGAAATCAAAATGAATAAACAGAAACGAATATTAGAATAATTAATATACCTTTTTCAAATCAAATTAACTTTTTTTCAGACCAAATTAACAAATTTGTAAACCAAAAAAATTTTTTTCAAAGTCTATTAACAAATTTTAAAACAAATTAAATTATTTTCAAATACAATTAACAAAAACTTTCAAATCAAATTAAATTAATTTTTCTTTTCAAAATTTAATAAAATTGTAAGCGTTAAATATTTTAAATCTACCAAGAGTTATATGGTGTTCCCTAAACTATTTTTTTTATGCCGCGATTTCTTTTATCGCGGATATCTTACTTTCGGGATATTTTGTGTAAGGTTAATCCGCCTTTGTAAACAAAGTGGTGTATTTTTCCAAATTTAACCATCTTTGATTAATTTTTCGATGTTAGTTAATGATCGACAGAAATACGAGGGAAAATCAATTTCCGAAATCATGAGAATCCTTGCTAGATCTCGTGAACTAAAACCAGATAATGCAAATAAAACCTTTGGTCGCTTCCAAAATTGAGGATGCTTACAATATTTGAACCGAAAAATCGTTTTATTACTTTTAACGAAATAAAAAAGTTACTATTCGTCGATGGTTGTAGGAACATAATTTGAGATATTACGCTGTTCAGCATGTTTAAACTTTACAATCAAAAAATTATTAAAGCAATGATTATTTTTGCTGTTAGCTTCTTAGTTTTTATGACCTTTACCGATACAGAAAAATGCAGGTAGATAATATGGACCGATGAAACAAAAGTCAAATCACTTGATTCTGATTATGTACGACGCCCGCGAAATATACAAGTTTGACACTAAAGTATACAATAATTATTGAACGTTTCTAAAATAATTCCATACTGTACCAAACTATTTCTTTTACCAGCACTTTAATATGATGATCCGAAAAAATTATTAATTTGTATTGAAAATTATTGGTAATTCTATTCGAAAATAATTTAATCTGTTATTTGTTAATTTCATTTGAACAAATGTCAATTTGGTTTGAATCTTTGTTAATTTGGTCAAATAGTTAATTTGACTTGAAAAAGGTATAATACAAAAATTTCAGAACACAAATTGGCAACTCAGAACTCTAACATCAGAACTCTAAAGGAAATGTCAAGTTAGGCACAAATTGAAGAGGAAATGAATCTCTATAAAAACGAAAAACTATAACTGTGTGAAGTAAGATAGTGAAGCTAGCAATGGCAATTATCTGCGATGTACTCAGACAAACAACATATTCAAGGCCAAGACGTGGACATATTAACAACAGCTTAAGCAAAGAATGTACTTATGGAAAAGAAACCAATCTCTAGCAGAATAATAGCATAAATAATAAATACAACAATCATGCTTTTCTATGCAGTATATAGGGATGTTCCAATTCTTCAAAAAAATCGATTTTTCTAATTGATTCAAATCGCAGTCATACAAATCTATTCAATAATAAAATCGTATGAAATGAATAGATCTGCTAGAAATCGATTTTAAAAAATCGGATTTGTTTTAATTTACAAAATTTCATTTAAAAAATCAATTTTCGCGCATTAGCCAATATAATTATTCGACAACACAGGCATGATCAGGCAGAATCGAATATGACTTGTTGATTTGCATATATATTTTTGATCTGAGTCAATTTGTTTGATGCGTTTTAAATAAATTGAATTTGACAGTACTCAAAAGCAGCCGTAATGACAACGAAAAATGTCTGCTCCACGATATTTTTAGACTTGGCGCAAGCTTTTGACAAGGTTTAGCATGAAGGACTTAATCATAAGTTAAGAAACCTCTTACCAATGTAATTCGCTAAAATACTGGAATCATACTTGAAAGATAGATTCTTTAGAATTAAATTTGCTGAAACTTATTCTGAATTAAAAGAAATAAAAGCAGGTGTACCACAGGGCAGTGTATTAGGACCGATTTTATATTTACTATACACGTATGATCTACCTGAATTAGAAAACAACATAGTGGCGACTTTTGCTGATGACACTGCGATCCTAGCTGTTGGAAAAAGCAACGAAAAATCAACACAAAAATTACAATCAGCTATCTCCGAAGTATATATATGGACTAAAATATGGCGAATCAAGCTAAATGAAACTAAATCAGTTCACATAAATTTTACCAACAAACGAGTTGAACATATACCTGTTTCAATAAATCGAGAAATAATACCGTATGCGAACACAGCTAAGTATCTAGGCATGACCCTGGATGCTAAACTTAGATGGAAGGTCCACGTCAAAAAGAAAAATGAAGAACTAAAACTAAAATATAAAAAAATATAATAAAAGCCACTCTTCTCTATCATCATACAATAAGCTGCTACTTTATAAGCAAATACTGAAACCAATATGGACTTATGGTATTGAACTCTAGGGTTGTACAAAACCCAGCAACGTCAATATCATTCAAAGGTTTCAGAACAGGATACTAAGGAATATCGTCGATGCACCATGGTACGTCAGGAATAGTGATCTACATAGAGACCTTAAAGTGGATCCCGTTTCAATTGAAATTAAAAAAAATGCAAGGAAACTCGAAGAAATACTCCAGCAACATGTGAATATAAAGGCAATTCAGCTGTTAACCAACACAAATATTATACGTAGATTGAAAAGAACCAAACCCTTTGAACTGGTTTAATTGTTAATGCAAACAGCGGCTTGCTGATTTAAATCCACAATACCGATGTGGTATAACCAACAACTTACCAGAAACTGTGAAACGCCAATGGGTGGAGTCATAGATATAATTATCTTAGTAAATTAAGTAAGAAACAAATTGCTCATTAGTCCAGGAGACTAGATTGTAATAAAATAAAATAAATAAAGTCAATTTATTTAAAATAAAAAAAAAAATGACAACGACTAAACCTTTAATGCGGTTTTACAATACGCAATATATGTCATGTATTGTACGCATGTACGCAATATATTACCCTACAGACAGATGTCTCATTTATTTATTTTAAAGCGTTAACAAAACGAAATATTTTTATCGAAACTTATGAATATGAATAACAAATTTGGTTTCACTTAAATAATTAAAAAAATAAGGTAATTGCAAAAACGTTTGCTACCGCCAAATAAAGTTTGAGTGGTATATCGGTCAAAAATAAAGTACATAATATAATAAATAGTTAAAATAGGATAAATCCTACTTAATTCGTAGTCCCAAAACATACTAAATAAATATTTGATTATCTGTACAAATTATGTGGTAACAGCATGGTAATTATTATCATAAATTTTAAGAAATGTTATTAGTGGTTCGGTTGGTTGTATACACATAAAACCATTTATTATTGTTAAATTTGAGATTTACACAAAAAAAAATTAATATCC
Organism: Tipula confusa; assembly: GCA_963556175.1. Taxonomy (NCBI): domain Eukaryota; kingdom Metazoa; phylum Arthropoda; class Insecta; order Diptera; family Tipulidae; genus Tipula; species Tipula confusa. Next base: position 162,071,696 of record OY744475.1, on the reverse strand, counting down.
AAAAACCTCTAAAACCATTTTCCTTCTGTTGCACATCCACATACGAGTAAGTACAGATAGTTTTTGTTGTTTTCAATTAAAAATATTTAGGAACCAAACATTGAATTTTAAATAAATTATTAGCTAGGAAATTGTAATAAATCAAAAAGGATGTTCGGTTTATACCGAATTAAAAATTTATTATAATGACCCGTATAAAGATAATAAGAGCAGGAAACACATATAAAAGAAAATTAACTTTTAATCATGAATAATTTAAAAGAAATTAACATTTACTCACCACGGATATCCGCAAACTAGCTGAAAAGTATATAACTATCTGCATATTTACAAATACGAAGGATATACACGCATAATAAACGAGTAGGCAAAAATTATTAAAGTATTCTCCAATATTTGAACAACGTGACTTCCGACATTAAGAACTACATTTTTAAATTTTAATTACCAAAATATTTTCATAACAAAAACTCACAGATGGTAAAATTATCCTTATAAAATATTAAAATCAATTAACACAATCTGAATGATTGACACGTTTATGTATTTGATTAATCGGTGTTGCTATAATTAATTTATTGATTGACTTAGATTAAAGGGTGGAAAGAAGTGAATGAAAAATAGTTGTTTGCCTATTCATATACTATTATTGACACTATAAAAGTTATTTATTGTGTTAATCGAGAATTGATTTTATGTTTTGATATAGAACTGAGATATTTTATGATATGTCCCGTAGAGTTTCATATTAACTCCAAAATATCAGGTATGTTTGCTTTTGTAACCAGAAATTTACTGGATAAAATTTGTTCATATATTATGCTGGACGTATTTGTCATAAAACGGTTCAATTGATTTGTAATGTTTAATCAATTATTTTTGAAGAATTCAGTTTTACATCCAATGTAAAGGTTAGCGCCCAGTAATTTATATATAGATAATTCATGTAATTATGCTAAAGACGTTTTAATTCAAGAGAAGAGTTTTCTTGCAATTAACTTTAACACAACATTTTAATATGGTAATACTAAAAAATATTTTAATTTTAAAATAGGTATATTAAACTCTGAAAGTAGCATTGGGTTAGTTATACGTTAACTAACCTATCTAAGTGTAACCTATCTAGGTGACTGGAAACGATTTAAGGATGAGATATGAGACGTTTACTGCCTCTATAGCATAGTTTAGTAAATGTCAACCTTTTATAAATGGTTACAAATCCTGCGATGTTTTAGTGGAATAATGTGTTTGGAAAATAAAATGAAAACTCCAGGACGTAACTTTATTTATCGGAAAAATAATCAAGTAAAATACAAACATATTTTCAATATGATTACCTTAAAAATTACCTTTTAATAATGTAACCTGCATTAAAATCAGAGAGCAGAACTATATTGACCACATTGGTCTAGGTTTAATTAACTAAAACAATTGTTTTATTTGTGTTTTATTCCATGCAATCTTTTCTGGAGCCGAAGCTCGGTTCAGCCTATGGATTCTGAATGCTAACTGGGTCTCATTGGCTGTAGCCGAATAGTCATGTAAATGGTACTTTTTACTATTTTTTAACAGTGTAAAGGGTAAATTCAAATACTGTACTAAATAGCTGGGTAAATGAGTTCTTGTTGTTGTGCGTTTGACGTTTAATTATTCCTATACATAAGCTGTTTTCGATTCCGTAAAAAATATTTTTTTGTTAATTTTACAATTTCTCTACAAATTATTACTCGTATCATATTAGTTTTCCATTTTTTAACAAACACAAAATATTGATAACAAAACTATTTCACGTTTACCAGTGAAATTAACTCTTTAAACCAATATATTTTACCCTATCAGCCGATTTTGACAAATTTATTTGCCAAAGAATTCGGACACTACTGAAAGTAAATGTGTACTAAAATTTTAATTTACTGTACTAAACGATTTACCCGACTATTCGGCTACAGCCATGGTTATTTATCGTCATCACTGATCGCAATCAAGTGATAAAAAATCCTGTTTTTCCAATCCCATTGAATAATTCGATCATAACCTATTAGTTTATAATTTAGAAATGACATTTATTACTCACGGCACATTAGTAATATGCAAAAATACTCATGGGTATACAGAAATCATGAGTTTTTAATATTAAAAACAGTTTTTAATGTTTGATAAGTAGGCTATGATTTTTTTTATTGAAAATTGACATTTAGTGTTAATTTATTTAATCGCAATAATTTCATATCTTGTTTTAAAAGTTTAAATTGTCTCTAAAAAATGGATTCTGACTCGGAAATGGAGCAAATTTGTACACCAACTGAGATCCGATAAATAGCAACAGATACATGCTTAGATTTGTTACCCCAAAAAGCCAAAAAGAAATATGAAAAAACTTATAGAGTTTTCATGGATTGGAGGGATAAAAAACAAATAACATATTTTTCAGGAAATATTTTAAAATATTTTAGTTGTTCATTACCCAAAAACCTGAAATTATTCAATAGTATTGGAAAAAGTATCGTATTTAACTTTCGAGTAATAGTTATTACTCCCTCAGAATGAAATTCTCAACTCGCTACGCTCATTTCGCTACATCATCCCTCGGAAGTAATAACATTCATTACTCGCTCATCAAATAATGTACTATTACCTCCGTCTCCGTTGAGATTTGAACGCGGTACCTCCCACACAAACACCGCAGCTTTAACCAATTGCTTGATCAGATACCATTTCTGTTTTAGTTTAAGTATACTAAACCATTAATTAAAGTAAAATAAAAATGTAAATTTTTCGACTGTGGCGAGTTAACGCGACCTCTTCACCTGATATAAAGTATACCATTACAATTGAAATATATTTTAATAAAAATCGCAAAGATGGCGTCATGTGAGGTCAATTTACAATAAATTTGACTTTTCAAAATAATTTGAATTTTTTTATTTAAACTTAAAGCAGTAGTATTTGTTGTGTTTAAAAATTATTAAAAAATGTTCTCTAAAAATAAAATTTATATGGCTATATGGACAATTTTACAGTTTTCAATTTTGAATTTATGTTCCAAAGACATTTATTGTTTCTGTATAGGTAATTGAAATAATTTGAGTTTAATTTTTCTGGTTCATTTTTTTTAATAATTAAAAATTTTAATAAACGATGTATAAATTTGACACCCAAACAGTACAGATTTTCATACATATAGTATAAAATTCAAAAGGTAGCCAATTTAAAAACAGCAAAACGTCAAAAATTTTGCAAACCATCAACTTTGGCAAGAATGGTAGAAAATGATTGTATACCATCTGGTATGACATTAATGGTTTGTGTCTCCACTAGCAACTGTTCGAAAATTAATGCTTCTCTAAAATGAATGAGATAAATAATATAAAACAGGGTGGTAATGCATAAATTTACTGTAAAATACTCGCATGTAAGTAATTCATTCATTGTTTGTGTCAAGTGCGGTGTTGGATTTTTGGCGATTACATGATGTGTTTGTCGTGGGACGAGTGGTTCAATTGATTTGTAATGTTGGGTCAATTTTTTTAAGGTCTGCTCGTATGAATTTTGAAGTTTTGTCATAGATAACTATAGATGACAATTTTGTATGGGCAGGGGATTACCATGGGAAGGCTGAAGTGTTTTGTGAGGGTTATTGATGTAATTTTTAAAAGCGTGGTGCACGGTGTTTTACCATTATCTCTTTGCTTCTTTCTAACTTGCATGAGTTGCGTAGAGAGAAGTTTGTTTGTGGGAGGGGCGAGGAAGGTGGAATAGATCGGCGGTGGTAGGGCACTGCTGGACTCATGAAGAATCTAACATGTTTTTTATGATGTCCTTCCTCCGAACGCCTGTATTGGCGTTCGGAGGAAGGACCTGTATTGAATGTGGTCCTGTATTGAATGTAGGTTTTTCCTTTATCGATCGACATTTTAAGGTGTTTTTTTGGAAAGAGTATCGTGGGAACCGGGCGGCACATATTGTCGGTGAGGGGAGTGGTGTGTGGGCGTGATCGGAGTGCATTTTGGGAGGCGGAGTAGAGTAGCCGGACGATGTACGATTTTTATAATTGTTGGTAACATATGTTTTGCGATCTTAAATAGGTTTTTATTGTATATGCAAGTGGGCATATGTGTGCTATAATTATGTTGGTGTTCTGGTATTGATGGGGGATGGCAATTTATTTTTTTTATTTTTTTCTACGGTATAAATTGCTTTAGATGAACTGGTGTGGGCGATGAGGGGGTGATTCGAAGAGTGAGGATTGAGAAACATTTTGGAAACATTTTAAAAGTAAACTGGTAAATAATAATCAAATTATTTTAATTTTTTATTAATAGTTCTTAATAAGTGCTGTACTTTTATATCCCATTTTTAAACAAACCGTTTCATTAAATAATAATGTTAAATCTGAAAAAATGTAACACAATAATTAATACATTCATCACGTATGTAGCCGGTTTCAGTTTTTTTTTTTGGATTTCTGTAATGCATTGATTTTGATTTTAGAAACATAAACGTACACGAAATTAAAACGACACGACTAAAAATCATTTGTAATGCATTACAATCAGGAAAAACTACATAAAATCCATATGATCATAGTACATATGTACTTACATGCATGTACAATGAAGGACTGTGTACTTGTCTAGGATCGTAAAATGTTTGTTGCTAGTAGTTGTAAGGATGATGTGTCCGGTTACTTTTTTTCTGCTTCACAAAATGCATTTCGATTGCATTTGCACTCTATTCTTTTCACCGACGATGTGTGCTGTTTGCTTTTTACGATGTTCTTTCTGGAAGGGTATTTGAGGGCGGCGATCTTTAAAGGAGGGACCTCCTATATTTTGATATAGGATCGTATACAGGTGTTCGGAGGGAGTGCAGCGTGAGGGGTGTTTTGTTGTTTGACAAATGAGAAATGGAGGGGGAAATGTTTGAATTTTTTATGAGTTTAGCACCGCCTTGTTACCGTCGATTTGTTTTGTTTTTGCGTTTTTCCTACAAATAAATATCTTTTTGTGCGGTTCATGTGGGTTGGAAAGGGGCGGAGAGGTGATGACAGGATACTGTGTTCCTTGTAGCTGGGGATCGCATCGGTAATTTTCATAGTGTTTTAGTTTTTTTGTGGGAGTTTTTACCCGTGCGGGGTCATGATCTATAGTTGTCTATGGTTTTGTGTCATATGGGTAGTTGGGTTTTTAGCAATTATATGACGTATTTGGCTGGCGTCAAGCGGTTGATTCAATTGATTTGTGGTGTTTAATCATTTTTTTTTTAAATCTAATTTTCATAAATTTTGGGATTTTGTGTCAAGTGAAGTGAATATAAATTAGATTTTCGGTGATTATATAACGTATTTAAAGCGGTAAATTCAATTGAATATATATATATATATATATATATATATATATATATATATATATATAAAGTGTGATTTTTTAACAATTTTCTTTTTGGCAACACTGATTTTGACAGGTCACGTAAGTTTCGTGTTTTGTGTCCCTGTCAAACATCTTCAGTTTGGTTTATAATTTAACCATGAATCGACTTACAAACGAACATCACTTGCAAGTCATTGAATTTTATTATCAAAATGCGTGCTCTGTTAAGAAAGTTCATCGCGCGCTTCTTCCATTTTATGGTCAGTTTAATCGACCCACTTAAGCGGCTTTTCGGGATATTGTGACTAAATTTCGCACCAAACTTACATTGTTGGACATTAAATCACCAACACGCTTACATACAGTGTGAACTGAAGAAAATATAGCAGCTTTATCGGCCAGTGTTAGTGATGACCATCAATTATCGATTCGGCGCCGTTCGCAGCAATTGGGCCTCTGTTACTCAACAACGTGGACAATTTTGCGGAAGGATTTAGGTGTGAAGCCTTACAAAATACAGCTGGTGCAAGAATTGAAGTCGAACGACCTACTACTCTTGAAAAGTTAGCAGAAGATCCATTTTTTTATCGAAACATTGTGTTCAGCGACGAAGCTCATTTTTGGCTGAATGGATTCGTAAATAAGCAGAATTGTCGATTTTGGAGTGAAAATCAGCCAAGAGCCTTGCAAGAGCTACCAATGCATCCAGAAAGAGTTACTGTTTGGTGCGGATTATGGGCTGGTGGCATCATTGGACCGTACTTCTTTAAAGATGATGCGAATCACAACGTAACTGTGAATGGTGAGCGCTACCGTGAGATGATATCCATTTTTTTTTTGCCCAAAATGGAAGAGCTTGACTTGCATGACATGTGGTTTCAACAAGACGGTGCCACATGCCACACAGCACGCAAAACAATGAACTAATTGAGAGGCAAGTTCGATGAACACTTTATTTCACGTTTGGGACCGGTCAATTGGCCGTGATCGTGCAATTTAACGCCTTTAAATTATTTTTTGTGGGGCTGTGTTAAGGCTCATGTCTATACTGATAAGCCCGCTTCGATTGACACATTGGAAAACAGCATTGAAGCATTTATTCGTGAGATACCGGCCGAAATGTTAGAAAGTGTATGCCAAAATTGGACTAAGCGGATGGACCGTTTGAGGCGCAGCCGCGGTCAACATGTGCATGAAATAATCTTCAAACATTAAATTATATGGACCGTACTATCGATTCAAATAAAGATTTCATGCATTTTTCTTCATTTTATGTGTCTTTTAATGGGAAAATTTCCTATAGCTATTATAAAATCACCCTTTATATATATATATATATATATATATATATATATATATATATATATATATATATATATATATATATATATATATAAAATATATATATTTATATATATATATATATATATATATATATATATATATATATATATATATATATATATATATATATATTATATATATATATATATATATATATATATATATATATACAGAGTGTCCCAAAAAAATGTATACACACTTTAATACCTCATTCTTATTAATATAATTTGTTTTATTTTAGAGTAAAACACATTTATAATCATATCCGAGATTAGACTAGACTTTGTAAAACGTAAATTTATTTTAAAGTGCTACCTTAAGTTTCAAAACAGTGGAAGTGCAAAGACAGTTTAGAAGGGAATTTTATATAGATCCACCTACAAGACTCACCATTACTCGCATCAGAGATAAATTTGAAAGAGACGGGATTATTCAGATGTCCACAAACAGCGTTATAGGAGACCACGGACAACCACAAGCATGTCCATCGCATTTTGAAGCGCGTACGATGGAAGAGTTATATTCTAAGATTAATTACCGCCCTCAATGAAGACGATTTTGATCGGAGAGTGGAGTTTTGTAAATGGTTTTTGGCGAAATGTGCAGAGGACGTAGAAACATAATTTAAATTTACCAGGAGTTACAGTGTGGTGTGGATTGTCAGAGCGGGATTTAATTGGGCCATTCTTTTTTGATAACACTGTGACTGGTGCCGTTTATTTGAATTTGCTACGGGAAAATGTCATGCCAGGTATTCTTGAACAGTTTGGGGATGGCAAAACCTTTAATTGTCAGCAAGATGGAGCACCTCCTTACTACCATCGTAATGTGAGAGCTTACCTAAATGAAAAATTGCCAAACAAATGACGATCGGACGAAGAGGTGCCATCGAATGGCCCCCGCGCTCTCCAGACCTCACGCCATTAGATTATTTTGTGAGGACTCATCAAAGATAAGGTTTATTTATCAAAACCGTCAACCAATTGAAGGCGGAAATTAAAATCGGATGCAGTGAAATTCCTATTGAAATGATTCCCTCCGTTTACGATTCTATTGCTTCGCGTTATCAGCAATGTTTAGATAAAAATGGGCATCAATTTGAATACTTGCGCTGACTATTGAAATTCTACATCTATCTTTTTTATTTTATACTATTAATCTGTAATATATCTAAATAAATACGGTTTTTATAATCAAGTAAAGTGTGTATACATTTTTTTGACACACTATATATATATATATATATATATATATATATATATATATATATATATATATATATATATATATATATATATATAAATATATATATATATATATATATATATATATATATATATATATATATATATATATATATATATATATATATATCAAATGTTATTTAGGAATCAATAGCTTAACTAAACTGTTACAAGTATGTAGAGAAGCTCCAGGAAATGTAAACATTCAAACAATATTAAAAACAACAAAAGCAAATATTACCCTACAACTCAATATTTAAATTAAACTTCAACCCATGTGTATCATCATAATATACACAGAACAACACATTTAAATTTATACTAATAAACATAATTATGTAAATGTTAATTTGACTTTTTTTATGATACGAGTAACATAAATAATTTTGACAGCTATAAAAATGCTAACAAGACTATTATAGATAATTATAACAATCAAAAGAGTTTGATTCATAAAGCACATCATTATTCGTATTTTTGGGTTTTTTACCAAACAGCCAAACGACAAAAACGATCTAACAACATTTCGCCACAATCGTTTAACGATTAAGGTCACCATAAACTATATACATTAAAAAACATAGTCTTTTGTTAAAAAAATTTGGTGTTAACCATATTATTGTATTTAGGGTTAGCCACACTATGTAATTTCCTGTTACCACATAAACTTCCAAAACATACAAAAACATCATGCATATACATATATGTACATATATGTACGAGTGTATATAGAAGCCCAATCAAATGAAATTGATTATTTGGATATTATGTTCTAGTATCTAACCACATTAAAATCACATTTAAATAATTCTCATGATGTATAATAAAATTATGTTGCGTCATAAGATTTTTCCTTTTCCACGCTATCAATCATTCTTTTGATAAAACTTATTTTATTTTACTACAAAATATTTTAGCATACATAAAGTCTACGCGTAATATACCCACCCCTCCTCCTTAAATTATATTTGCGAAATTCCAAAATAGACTTTGTTTTATATTTAGAATGTCTTTAAGACAAAAATATTAGCGAGAAAAAAAGGTAAACTCGCGCATATGCATAGTTTTAGATTTTGGAAATAATAGTATTTTGGTTTTTATGTTACGGTTACACCAAAGTAAGGAAAATTTTATTTATACAAAATACAATTTTTATAAAAATGCTCAACCTTCATACTTGGATGTACTTGTCATGGTTAAAAATCGATTTCGAATGAAAATATCATTTTCTTGAATATTCTTATAATAAATCGAATGATTTTGGTAAAATATTAACTTATGTAAAGCTGCTTTATTCAGGTCAAAAAATATTCATCTCGAATTGCCTGCATTTATGTTGAATAATATTATTTAATACTTACGACTGATAAAAAATTCGTTATAGGAACTTTAAACCGCATAGCTTACCTAAAATGAGAAAAAAAAGAGGACAGTTATTTTAAAATTTCAGTTATTGTGGTAAATGCATATGTCAAGAATTAGTGAATTATGCATATTCAAATAATTAGCTAAGGGTTAAAATATTTAAATAATTTAGAGTGAAAATAAATGGGTATATTCAGTTTACGACTGCAAACATCGAAATAGAAAATATTAAGTGTTCACCAAAACCAGCACGTTATTAGACGCAGCTATTTGTAGACTTGTTGAACCATAATTAAACCTTAATTAGGAATTAATAAACAATGCTCTGAAACTCTGAAAAATGCATTGAAAGAAGAAAACGATTATCAGCAACCAAAGATGATTCGAACCTAAACGCTCTGAAATAAAAAGCGGTAAATATATTATCAAGGACTGCACAAGCACAAAAAAGGAGCTGTATTCATCGTTCAGCTGGTTTGGTAGTAACGAATCCTAATCAATACGTTGTATCCATAATTTTTGCAAGAATAATTTAAACAATACTATAATTGGAGACAACCAACCTAGAGGATCGTAGATTGTAGAAACCTCTGATAACATTTTGCGCTTCGTCCATTTTTCCGAAGACTAAATGTAAATACATCAGCTTGTGATCCCAAATAATGCCAACAGTTTTCATGTTTTCTTCATTTTCAATCAATTCGGGAATATTTTTAACTTCGGACCTTGGAAATGATTGCAAAAATTAATTGGCCACTTTCGTAAATGCAACCCGTGGATCTCAAGAATTTTGATAATGTTTTCCTTCAATCGCCTTGCTTTTTCAATTGAATCTGCGCCCGAATTATCATTAACGTAAAATTCGTTCAATATAATTACTGATTCTTCTGGATATTCGATTAGCTTCTCTTGTGCAATAGCCTTCAATGTTTGCCCGGCCATAAATGGAGCACTTGCTGGACCATATGTAACTGTGTCTAGGATGTAGACCTTTAAATTTCGATTTTCTCGCCAAAGAATTAATTTAAACGGCTTATCCTCAGGATGTAATCGAATTTGCCGATACATATTTTTTTTATGTCGGCAACAAATGCAATTTGAGAATTGTGTTTAAATCTAGTGGTATTTTTGGCCCCACATTCAATGTTTCATTTAGTGATACTGCATTAGACGTTTTGCATGATGCATCGAAGGCAACACGAAGTTTTGTCGTTGAGCTATCCTTAAGAACGGCATGGTGTGGTAAAAAATAATTCTTGTTGTCGTCTTCAGGTAAAGTGTCCCAATTTACTTCATACATGTGACCTAATTTCTCATATTCTTCGAAGGTTCGTTTATACTGCTCATAAAATTCTGGATTGGATGCGAATCTGTTTCCATGTTCAATATAGCCACCGTTTAGCATTGATAAATGATTCTCCTAATTCGAGTCGAGGATTTTTGAATGGCAGCCGAAGTTGATATCGCCCATCGATAGTTTGCTCTGTTGTTAATTTATAAAACCTTTCGCAATCATCATCCCTTTCGATTTGAGCTCTTTCATTTGGAACCTCCACAATTTCAAAGAAACATTCAATTCCAATCAACATATCGATAGTAATGGATCTATTAAAATAAGGATCTGCCAATTCAATTTTGTCTAATGTTGCATGTGATACATTAAAGCTCAATGATCGCAAACTAGACGTGATAGTGTTTACTATATGTGTTGTCATGTTTTTAGTGTAATTAGGATTTACACGGTGAATTAATGACAAGTGATGTGTTTTGTTTAGTTCTTCCGTCGGGAACAGATGCTAGGCTGTAAATTTGTAGATTTGATTTCGTTCTTGATAAACCAAGGCGTTGAATGCAAAACTCAGTAATAAAACAAGACTGCGACCCCGAATTTAACAATGCTCGAGCTGGTTCATATTGTCCACTGCGTGCATTAACGTTGATAATAGCAGCAGGTAACAGTCCAAAATTGTGTGATTTGTCTGGGTTATTATTTGTTGTAATACGTTGAGTTACAGTAAGTGTTTTTATGGCATCGGTTGTGCTTCTTGAAGAAGTAGCATTATTTGAATTAGACGCATTTGATGTATTATCGCAATGAGGTGTTGTTATAGATGTTGATCGATTGATCTGAACCTATTTGACTAGATTCGGTTGATAGTGCAGTTGAAGATGGCTGATTACAATGATTACCAGTGAATAAATGATGAGAGGTTTGATAATTGGTTTCTGGTATATGAAGAAGCGAATGGTGCTTCTTGTGGCAAATTAAGCAGCTGGTTTTGAAGAAGCAGTGCATTGCAAAATGTCCTCTTTTCAAAAAGTTTTAACACAGATTTTTTTGCTTAACAAATTCCGACCGCCACTTTATTTTTAAAACTTGGGCATTTATACAGAAAATGATCTTCTTTACAGTTCATGCAGGCGAATTTAGTTTCGATGGCAAATAAATTGGTTTTACGGTGTGAAACTACCCTTTGATTTTGCGATTTTGTATCAATATGAGAACACGATTCGATAGCATCACTTCTATTGTTGAGGGACTCCAAAAATTGTTCAATCGTTGGATGCTGATTATGAATAGTTGTTTGTTCAAACAGTTGTTTGAATTACCCAAGGATCTCGACCTTCATTTTCTGAACACAAAGCTCGAAGAGCTCGTATAGTCTCATCTGAATTATCACATAGTTGCCTTAGATCCTTGGAGTTAGCACGAGAGCACAACTGTGACCTAAGAGGGATTGTATTAGATTCGCCACAATTGATTTTGTTTTGTTGTATCTGCCTTCCAATTTTTTCCATGCTTCTTAATAATTTTCCTCCGTCATTGAATGTACCTTAACAATGTTGCCGCTTCACCACGTAACACGGATTTTAATAGTTGTAGTTTGTGTACACCAGTTAGCTAGGCATTACAACAGCACTAATAAATATATCACGGAATGATGGCCACAACTTATAGTCACCGGAAAATGGGTCAATATTTAATTTCGGTACATAAACTGACAAAGACACCTTTACGCTTTTATAAAAGGTTTTTTCGTACATGCAAATATTGCTTACTCTATTAGCTCGTATGCCTCATAATATTGCAGATCTACCTTTTCTTGAGTAGATATATAATTTTCATAGCAATGTAGTTCTACCTCCATGTCATAAATCGGTAAATCTAGGGTGAAAATGTACCATATGTTGTGGTGTTGTCAATCGTTTTCGCAAAATTTAAATTGGCCTTAATTTGTCCAGCAGGACGATCGCGTAACCTCACACAAGTAATTATTATTAATTTTAATAAAATAATTATTTTATTTACTTTATTTATTTTAGTAATTATTATTAAAATATACTTTAATTTTCAACATGTTTGTGTAATTAGCTGAGCTTTTAATCTACTTTACAGTATATGAAAGTTGGTTTTTAGCTAGGTGCAATAAAACAGAATTATCCCGGGTTTCGGCACCAAAAAATGTTTATAAAAGACTTTATTTAATTTGATTTTATAAATTTATTTTTTCATTCTATTATTAACATGAAGTTTATAAGTATTCATACCGAGCAATTGGCGCAGTGGTTAAAGCTGCGGTGTTTGGAACGGAAGGTACCAGGTTTCCAATCCCAACGGGGAGAGTTGCAAAAGGGATTTTTTATCACATGATTACGGTCGGTGATGACGAAGAACACAATTATACCCTCTTTTAGAGTGCCCGAACCATCCTCCATGTCAGCACCAGGGCTGACTGAAGCAAAAATCGAACCTGTATTCATGCGTCTTCGATTTGGCTGGTGACGGCGTAAGGTAGGACATTAAAAATTAACCACGAAAGAGTTGGGAGAGCGTCGGCCACAGAAAAGATTGCAGGGTTCAAAAACAAGTAAGTATTCATGTGTAAAATTTATTTAATTATTTAATGTTGGTCTGCGTAGCGTGGTTCACATCAAGAGCAAATCAAAGTAATAAAAACATTCCTGACTTTGTTTTAACAAGGTAAACAACAAAAAAACTAGTACTTAATTTTAGCATGTTAACTGAACAAACAAATGTACTAAATTATTCTATGGGGCATATCCTCCATTCGGTTGCAAGTAAGTAATTTGTGCCGCGCCAAAATGGCGGTTTTGCGACAGCTGAAATTGCGATTGTAAATTGACATCCTCGATAATGATCGCAAATTTGTAATTCAACATCTTGATTTATTTAAGTATTGCTTGTGATATACATATGGTTTGTGATTGTTTTAGATAAAATTAAGAAATAGAAGTTAAAAAAAGGGCAAGAAGACCAAATTTTTCAGAAAATGATCTGATGTTGTTACTAAAAATATTAGAGAGTCATCGAGAAGTTCTCTCATGTAAGGTGAACAAAATGTATAAAATTTAGAAACTAACCCCTTTTTTATTATTAGATGATTCCTAATTACATGGTGATGAATTTACCAAAGCATGGGAAAACTTGGCCTTGGAATTTTCAGCCCAAACATTAATATCACGATCCGGAGAAGAATTACGAAATAAATTTAAAGATTTAAAATCACGTACAAAAAAAAAACTGAAATTAATAGACATCAAAAAGGAACTGGTGGTGTTCCTTCGAAAATATTATCGGACGTAGAGAAGCTAATCGAACAATTAGCGGGCGAAAATGCAATGTCCCAATTTAAATATTATGCGGATTGTTTCTCTGAAACCCCTATTGTTTTATGTGAATAAGACGACGACCAGATTGTAGTATTGGGCGGAGAGGAAATAAATCCAGTAACTACAAACTCAAGACCATCAATAACAGAAACTAAACAAAGTTCAGGGCCGTCCAAGACTAAAATCAAAGCCGTTGGGCGTGTTTAAGACAGACTATGCGTAAAAAATTGGATAAAACTCGTGAGAAAAAAAAGGGGAATAACAAAAATGATAACATTGATCAAGAATATTTAAAACTTTACCAAGATAAATTAGAATTATCAAAAGAAAAGCTGGCAGTATTGAAATGTGTCGAAAGAACGCCTAGTTGTTTCGAAGGAGTTCTTAAAAATATTTAAAAATAAGAGAAACTATAATACAAATGAGGAGATTAATGATCATTTTTTGAAGAAGAATACCTCATTGAATAAATTGAATGAAGTAAGGAAACTGTAAGACTGCCACTGTGCAATGAATTAAAAACTTGAATTACATTTTATTTATTGTTATTTATTATTAGGATTTTTTTGATACGATTCAATATATAATTTAATAAACAAACATATTAATTAATAATATTACTTCTTTAAATATATGTTTTATGTTATTACACCCTGTTTTAACTATTAATTTTGGAAACTATAATTTATCAAAATGTTTCTGTTCATCTGTCCTCTTGTTCCTGAAGTAGATTGCATTAAGTCACTATTCTCTTCTCGGGTGCCACCATCGTCGTCTCCTTCATCATTATCGGTATTTGCTCCAGAATCCTCACTATCATTCTCAAAATCATTAGGTTCATTCTGTGTTTTGGCCACGTTATGTAAAATGAAGCAGCATAATATAATTTTAACACACTTCTCCAAATTATAGCACAACATACCACCACTTTTACTAATGGTTCTGAAGCGGCTTTTTAATATGCCAAAAGCTTCTTCAATTATCTTTCTGGTTTGCTTTTGAAATTTGTTGTAATTTTCTTCTCCGAACAAAGATGGGCTTATTACTGGGATTAGAAGACAATGTTCAAGTGGATAACCACTATCGCCCAATAACCACGCATTTTCTGGAAACGCTTCGGAATGGAGAAAATTATAAAGGGATGAACTTTTATAAATATGGGTGTCATGAGTTGAGCCGGGCCATCTAACCACCATGTCGGTAAATATTGAATTTGAGTCGCATACCTACAAAATCCAAATTTTAATGCATACACAATTTTAGAAGTTTTATAACTTACTGCTTGAATATTAATGGAATAGTAAAACTTTCGGTTGAAAAATGCATAAGCATCCCAAACAGTTGGTTTTTAGATAGCTACATGAGCCCCATCTATTGCGCCAATTACATTTGGGAAGCCGTATGTGTTATAAAATTCCCGTTTTATTTTAGCCATTTCAACTTCATTTCTTGGGAATTTTTTAAATTTTTTTGTTTTCAAAATTAAAGCCGACAAAAACTCGCCAAAAATCTTACTAATTGCAGACTGTCCCAATTTGTGGTATAAAATTTGTCCACTCACAAATTGAAAATTTTCAGTCCCCAATGTATTAAGAGATGTTAAAACCTGTAATCATTCCAAATAGATATTAAATGTATGGAAACCACCAAGTAGATAATTACAATTAAATGAGGAGGAAATGATTTGCTTCTGTTAGGCGGTCTTTTTAAATCAATATATAATTCATCTATAATAAACAAAGCGGACCTTTCTGTAAAGCGATATCGCACAAAAAATGTATTATCATCACAATCAAAAGGATTCTCACGATCACGAAATATTTTCCTTTGAATCCGAACGTTCCGTCTGCGTCGTTGAATTAACTCCATTTACAATTATTACAATCACAAATAAAAACTTGAAAAGCTGATTTATAATTTTAAAATTTATTTAAAATAAAAAATATAACGTGTCAAATGTAAAAACTTTATCAAATTTGAGGTTATACACTGTGTTAAATAGATTTACTACCTGTAAATCGGGGTCGCAAAAAAATATGAAAAATTTAACAAGTTGCCACTGTCATTTTTATCGAAGATGTCGATTTTGTGATTCAGCGGTGTTAAGTTACTTAACACGCTTACGACTGAATGGAGGATATACCCCTATAACTTGTAAATGTCTTAAATTATTTCCAGCGATGTCCACTGGTCGCATGTTTGGTGTCAATTTAATCCAGAACATTATACAGGGTGGTTGAGACCAAATGTTACTGACTTCACTCTGTTGTCATTTGTGTAGTTGTCATTTTCGTGCGTCAATTTTTTGACAGATTGAAGTTTGGTTAGTTGTTTACATGTGGCAACAAATAATTGTTCTAAATTAATATCTTAATAAAAAAATCGTAATGGAATTCAAACGTAATAGTGTAATTGCACTGTATTTGTGTGGAAATTCACAAACAGCAATAGTTCGTCAGCTCCAGCATTTGAATGTGAATAAAATGTTTGGGTATCGAACCATAACTCGATACAACGAAACTCTTAGCATCGCTAAAGAGGCGGACCTAAAAAGATAGCAAGGTGAAGAAACGAATCCAACGAAATCCTCGTCAAAGTGCCAAGCAATTAGCCGCACGTCTACATGTTTCACGATACAACATTCAAACCATATTGAAAAATGAACTACACTTGAAGCCCCAATCTATTGCGTAAGTGTGTTGTGACAAGATACAAAAAGTTCAAGATCTTACGGAGGCACAAAAAAAGTTAGGCTTGAAAGAACACAAGCATTGAAGGCCTTGGCCGACCGTGATGAGATTCCAAAAATTGTCTTTTCTGATAAGAAAATTTTCACCATTCAACAATTTGTGAATAAACAAAATGATCGTGTTAGGTTAGAGCACCAGTCCAACGATAATTTGAACACAAGAGTTGCCATGCGCAAGCAATCACCAGCTTATATTATGGTTTGGGCTGCAGTTACTGCAGATGGACGCACTCCTCTGGTTTTCATCGAACATAGAGTCAAGGTAAACGAAGAGGTGTACCGCCAAAAGATCCTAAACGATTCTTTGCTACCTTGGGCAAGTAAATACTTTGGTACGAACCGTTGGACATTCCAACAGGACTCGGCACCGTCACACAAAGCTCGAGCGACACAGCATTCTTTACAAAATTGCGTTCCGCGGCTGATTTCGACGAAAGAATGGCCACCATATTCACCAGACTTGAATCCCATGGATTTCTCCATATGGTCCATTTTGGAGAGTAAGGTGTCCACTAAAAAATACGCAAGTGTTGATGCATTGAAGTCAGCTCTTGTTCGCAAGCCCACGTTCGGTCAGCATGCAATGCTTTCTATGGAAGACTGAATCAAATAATCAGAGCCAAAGGAGGTCATATCGAGCAGTAACTTGTTTTTCATAAAATTTAATATGTTTTCAACATATTCCACGAAATTTCAATAAAAAATAATCAAAATTAAAAAAATTACAGCGTTTTCATTTGGTAACACTTGGTCTCAGCCACCCTGTATATATAACTTAGATTTATTTATTTATAACTTCGATTACAAATTGTTTAATTTTTTGTTGTATTATCTTCCGCAATTTTTGTTCAATTTTTTAATGTTATTTCCAATTAGGATTTTTGAAATGAGACAGCCAAATAAGTACATACAAACAAAATAGAGATGAGAATAGGGTGTTATGTATATCATACGGAACACAGTGTGAATATAGTGAAAATTATTAAAGTGAAATTAAATTGTTAAGTACATTATGAAAATGATCGAGTGTAAGTGTGTTGTGATTAAATTATTCTGGAACAATCGTGTTTTACCTATAGAAAGGATTAGACCAATACCAAATTAAAAAGTTACGAGTACAACGAGTAAATAAAATACGGTGTCAATTAGTGTTTCAAGAATTTCACTATTTTCTTTATGTTCTGAAAGTTTTTAAATATAGATGACATTTTGCAATAATTATGCGATCCTGTAAGTCTCGTTGGTTTATATTAAGAAGTATTTGAAAATCGAAATGTTAATCCGAGGTTGGCGTTAGCTTTATTTATTTATTTTTGCCAATTTTTAATCAAAAGCTGCGCTTCAAAACGGTCAACATTCAAAATAATTATAGTTTAA
Source organism: Tipula confusa (assembly GCA_963556175.1). Taxonomy (NCBI): domain Eukaryota; kingdom Metazoa; phylum Arthropoda; class Insecta; order Diptera; family Tipulidae; genus Tipula; species Tipula confusa. The sequence continues at coordinate 162,053,616 of OY744475.1, read as the reverse complement.
AATTCTGCTTGTATTCATTAAATAAACTTTTTGTTGTTTTCTCGTATAAATATTTAAAAGAGCAAGCTACTTAAAAATTTACTAGTTGACTTTGTCTATTCATCAGCAAATTAACGAAAAAAAACGAAACAAAAGAAATTTTAGCTAAAAATATTTTGCATATCGTTTTGTATTATTAAACACCCTTTAAAAGACGGGAAATCTGTCTGTTTCGTTTTTATTTCGTATGTTTTGCTTCGTATGTTAAATTTCACCAAAATAATCAGTGCTTCTTTTTAAGGGGAAAACGTATGAAATAAAACCAATCACCGTGTTTACACATGGTCTCATGAGTATGGTAACTTGGGTATCCAGAATCCCTCCGTTGTTTACACTTAGTCGCATGAAACTGGTTTCTTTTTAAAACATTTCTATGTATATGTAAGAATATTTTCATTTCGTGTTTACTTTTCAGTACCTGGATTCCGGTTTAATGAGATGGAATAAATTAAAATGGGATTTTTGATTATCTCGAATTTCGTTTTCTCACTAAATAATTTCATCCCATAAATTGGTATTCTCGTTCTTTTTTCGAGATAACATTTTTAGTACTAGTTCTAAATCGAGTTCAGTGTCCAAAAATGGAAAATTTCTGTCATTTTAATTATTTTTGTGGCTTGTTTTTTTGTTTTGTGCATTTTTAATTTTTAAATTTTATTAAATATAATAATCTAATTATTTAGTGTTACAAATTGTGTATCATTTCGTCATTTAGTCATTTTGTGTTTTAATATTTGTGTTGTGTATTGATATTTCTATTGTGATTTGAATAAAAAACGATACATAAGACAAAATGGATTTGTCTATGAGAATTCGAATAATAGTGGCACAACAAAGAAAACAAAGACTAGGTTTAATACGGCGTCGTCGACAATTGAAAGATTGCAGTGATCCATTTAGCATTTCCGATGCTAGATTCAGAGAATTGTTTCGGTTCCCAAAACATTTAGCGAAATGTTTAATTGATGAATTATCAATTTTTATGGATCAACGCCAAAAAATACATGGCTTGCCATGTTTTCTGCGAATATTAATAGCAATTCGATTTTATGCTACGGGTAAAATTTAAATTTTAATTTTTCTAATTGGTGTGGTAAAGGTTTACTGATGTTTTTTTGTATTTCAGGTTCATATCAGCGGATCGTTGGTGATGGCTTTCTACTAACAACGAGCCAAACTTCAGTGAGTCGATGCATAAAAGAGGTCAGCCATATAATAAATGACCACCTGTTAGGAAAATATATAGTGTTTCCTCAAACACCGACGCAATTAAATGAAAATAAAACTAAGTAAATGAGTAAGATAGCATAAAATCGATAAATGTAGCTATAATACGATTTTTTATTCTAGATTTTATCAACAACACAATTTTCCTGGTGTCATTGGATGTATCGACGGAACACATGTATCAATAAAGAAGCCAACCAAAGACATCGAACACGTCTACGTGTGTCGAAAAGGGGGTCATTCAAAAAATATTCAAATCGTAAGTTTATTTATTTTTCATTAGAAGTGAGATTATCAATAGTTAATCAAAACATTTTACTTTCTTGTTTTCTCTATAGATATGTGATGCCGATCTATTAATATTATCCGTAAATCCAAAATTTGGTGGAACCGCCCATGACGCGTTTGTGTGGAAGGCCTCTCTTCTTCAAATACACCTTTACAACTTGTATCAAACAGGCGAAAGAAACTTTTGGTTGTTAGGTATGTCAAGTTATATATTTTAATTGTACAAATATTCAAACAATTAATTCATTTCAGGGGATAGTGGATACCCACAACAACCGTGGTTAATGACGCCAATTCTTAACCCATCCAATGAGAAGGAAGATAACTACAACGTCGCGCATAAATCTACCCGAAATTGTGTAGAAAGGTGTATTGGTGTGTTGAAAAGCCGATTCCGATGTCTATCACGGGAACGATTTTTGTGCTATTCACCATCAGAGTGTGGTTTTATCGAATTGATCTAGATGATCGAATTGATCTAGATGAATTGGATGTTGTTACCGATGATTTGGAATATGAGGTGCTTGATGATCCCGAATACAGCATTGAGCGATCAAGTTTTCTAAGTGAAGGAAGACAAGCAAGATGCGAATTGGTAGAGGAGTATTTTTAATAAAAAACAAAAACTTATAAAAACTTAATTTGTATTTTGAAAACTTAAATTATAAACTTAAAAACTAAAAAGCATAAATTATACTATAAAATATTATTTTCTATGTTTCTTATACTACTATTAGGATTGCTCCGAATAGCTTTGGCAATATTCTCCAAAGCCACACATTTTTGTTTGTCAATTTTAAGTTTTTCTTCTTCTATTTCAATTTGGCGCTCAAGAATGGTATTTCGCCTTTTATCCTCCACCAAATAATCCTCCAATATTTGTTCTAAACTGCGCGGTCTTCGTTTTCTCGAAGCAGGATTAGAAGAAAGCACCGTGGTGCCTTGGTGGATATTTGTTTCATCAATGTGATGCGAGTCTAAACCTATATCAGCGCTGACGATTAACGGCTCAATGACAATATCCAGGACATTTTCATTGACTTCCCGGATATTTGTTGAAGTTGAGGGGATACTTGTAGATGTTGAGGGGATACTTGTAGATGTTGAGGGGATACTTGTAGATGTTGAGGGGATACTCGGTTCGATTCGAGGTAAGTTCTGAAAAATATAAGATTATATCAATATAGATGCCAAATAAAATTATTGTACATTATTACCGCTATTAACCCAGATTCTGGTGCAGCGCCTTCATCCCCTGTTACGGAATTCCATGTAATTATATTAATTATTCGCTCTTCAAGGTCTGTCAGTTGTTTTTGGCGACCCAACCCATTTATACCACTTTTATTTGCTATCGATTTTAATTCGGCCGCTCTATTTTTAACATAAAGTCTAAATAAAAATAAAATATTACATATTTAGTGTGTTTGCTTGAGTTAGAAATAGCAACGCTATAAAAATTCACTTACCTCAAATCGACCCAAATTTTTTTCCATCGTTCGCCATCTTTTGATGCTCCTCCTGCAGCATTTAATATCTCGGCCACCTCATTCCACTCCTCTTTCATTTCTCGGTTGCCGTCTATTCCTCCAAATCTACAAGAAACCATTATAAAACTATTATATATATTTATTAAAATAAAACAAATTTTAATTTATTTTTAATTATTTATTTAACTTCACTTTTTTTGAAAAATTCAATTTGTTTTTTTTTTTTAAATAAATAAAACAATCACTTGTAGATTTCTAAATAAAATACTTACTTTCCACGAGCCAAATTCAAGTTTTCTTCTAAAAAACTAACCAAAATTTCTTTTTGGTTAGCCGATACTTTTTTACCAATTTTTTTAATTTCCATGTTTATTTTGTTACTTGTTCACTTAAAATTCCACTATGTAATAATTTTATTTATGCTTCAAATTCCGCGACGAGATAATTTGACATTTCATTCCACAAAAGTGGAATTTATTTTCCGATTCCACTGAACCGGAATCCAAAAATCTCGATTAGTACAAAATCTCATCCCACTAAAAAATCTCATCAAACCGGAATCCATGTACTGTACATGGAATGTTGTAAAAAGATGAATTCGTGATTTTTATTATAAAAAGAGCATCAAAGAAAAATTGTATAATAATTTATATTATATAATTTATTAATATTATTATAATAAATATAATATTTATAATAATATATAATAAATTAATACATAAAATGTATTATAGTTTGCTATACGACCAAAGAAGAATGGTTAAAAATTGCCGAAGACTACAGCTTGAAATGGCAGTTTCCACATTGTCTCAGTGACCGATGTGAAGCTAGCACGATTATTTTAAAATTGTACATAAGGTAATACTTTTATCAAAGATTTAAACCAATATTTATAACTTATGGCATAAACAATTTAATCAAATCGAATTGTTGGCAAATAATTAAAAAATGTAAAGCTTTTTGATGTTTATTATTAAACTTTACTAATTCAATTAAAAGTTTAAATAATTTGTTTAATCATAATAATTAAATATGCATTTAATTCTGTGTACTAAAAAATGTTGGTTGGAGTATTAGATAGAGATAGCACGAAAAAAAAAATCATAAAGATTATAAATGGAAATTAAAACTAATAAAAAAACAGAACAGCAATATGCGATTTGCATAATTTTTACAAACGATTCACTGATAAGCACTAAAATAACGTTTTAATTGTAATTTATAAAAAATAAAATATAAATACTTATATCGAAATTAACAAAATTAATAAGCATTAACCAAATTTTAGTAAAAACCTAATGACTAACGATTCGCGCTGGACACTTCCAAACATTTGTCGGGCATGGAATCAGTTTTATATGAGAGTAGAATCTACAGCGAACTTATCACAAAAATATCAAAATATTTGTATGGGTCAGAGAGGAGTACTAACACTTCGTGCTAGACCCTTCCAATCATTTGTCGGATATGAAATGAGTTTTATATGAGAGTAGAATCTACAGCGAACTTATCACAAAAATATCAAAATATTCGTATGGGTCAGAGAGGAGTACTAACACTTCGTGCTAGACCCTTCCAATCATTTGTCGGATATGAAATGAGTTTTATATGAGAGTAGAATCTACAGCGAACTTATAACAAAAACATCAAAATATTTGTATGGGTCAGAGAGGAGTACTAACACTTCTTGCTAGACCCTTCCAATCATTTGTTGGATATGAAATCAGTTTTATATCCGACAAATGATTGGAAGGGTCTAGCACGAAGTGTTAGTAATTCCCTCTGACCCATACTAATATTTTGATATTTTTGTGATAAGTTTGCTGTAGATTGTACTTTCTTATCAAATTAATTTCATTTATTTCTCATCAAACCAATTCCATTTAAATGTAATTATCTTTTTTTTCGTGCTAACTTTTATTTTCATATGTTATTTGAAGTATTTTTCGTGCTAATTTGTACTAAAAATGGGTTATCTAAGATCCACACCATTAGTGTTACCATAGTTTTTTTCGTGCTAACTTTTCGTGCTAGCTTCACAGACATGTCTCAGTGCGCTTGGCGGCCAAAATATTCAGTTCAGACCATCGAAAATGCACCTTTATTTTATAATTTATTTATTTTATAATATTTCATAGCTGTTTTCTTTTAAATGATTTTAGTTGTAAATGCATTGCCATAGCTATTTTTCGCGCGAGGCAAATTTTATTTTATTTTCTATTGTTTTGGTTAATAAAATAAATTTCGTTAAGGTTTTTTGCTGAAAGCATTAAATTTAATCATAATTTTGAGCCCCTAATATTATTTCAACTCAAATATGATAATTATTGTTGAAAAATAATTTAATTTTTTTTTAAATTTTTATCGTACGAAAAAAAATTTCGTTCCATAATTTCGTACGATAGAACTTAAAATTTATTTTTTTCTACAATAACCATCATACCTAAAAAAAAAACACTAGATGCTAAGGATTGTGTTTAAAATTGTTTTTAGTGCTTTATGCAAAAACAATTTATGGAATTTGTTTTATTAACCAAAAGGCTAGAAAGTGGTATAACATTTGACTCGCGCGTAGGTTAACTGTGACAGTGCCTTACCACTCAAAGCAAATTCAAATTGGAGACTAATCAAGTTACTACGAAAAAAATATTATTATGTATAGACAAAATTTGATTGTATGAGTGCGAAAATACCCGAGAAGTACAAAAAAATTTGGTTTAAAAAAGAAACCCAAACATGGCTGCCGCAAAACCGGTGTTGTAGGTAAAGGGGAAAAGAATGAAGAATGAATCCGGAATCCAAAGACCAAGTGTAAACACACTGAATGGAACATAAAATTAGTGGAAAAATAGAAATATTGTGTATGAAATATTTACAGAAAACAAACATATTTGATTTGTTTTTTTTCCAATTAGAATGCGTTTACGATATTTTTTCATGTTGGATTCACTTTCATATGGTAATTTTAATGGTAGAATGCAGCTCCAGATTTATTTAATTGAATGATTTTAAAATTATAAGCCATTTATATATATTTATATATTATAAATTATTAATAAAGAAAGCTTTTAATAAAGAATTTCTTTAAACAGATTTATTTGTTAAGGGAAGCAGTGCTTCCCTTGCTTTCACGGATGCTTCGCTCTGATATATATATATATATATATATATATATATATATATATATATATATATATATATATATATATATATTAATATATATATATATATATATATATATATATATATATATATATATATATATATATATCTATTTATATATATATATATATATATATATATATATATATATATATATAAATATATATATATATATATATATATATATATATATATATAAATATATATATATATATATATATATATATATATATATATATATATATAAATATAATATATATATATATATATATATATATATATATATATATATATATATATATATATATATATATATATATATATATATGTATATATATATATATATATATATATATATATATATATATATATATATATATATATATATATATATATATATATATATCTATATATATATATATATATATATATATATATATATATATATATATATATATATATATATATATATATATATATATTTATATATATATATATATATATATATATATATATATATATATATATATATATATATATATATATATATATATATATATATTTATATATATATCACTTAATGCAAATTCAATTTCCGAAAATTTAGATGCTGTTATTATAAAAGCATTAAAAATAACATAAAATTACAAAGGTTGCTTTGTCAGTTTATCTAAAACTTCATTTACAGTTATTTTTTTCTGAATTTTATAACAGTTTTATTGATTTTGGATTCAAGTTCACATTTATATGGAAATTGATTCATTTTTTTTTTTGTAATGCAGTTTATAACCAAAGAATAATTAATCCAATTGTTAAATATCTAATAAATCTTATGCGTAATTGGCCTAGAATTATATAAAATATTAATACTAAAAACAAGACTAGACAAAACTTAAATGAAATGAAGTTAGGACATTATAAAGTATAAAATGTGTTTTACATTATGTGAGTGTGTATATTTATAACTAAACCATATAATAGTCGTTATTTAGTTATGTATCATGTAAGTTCATTTAAATAAAATTATTTCCGATTTCATATGTTCGAATTCTTTGAATTGTCATCCCATTTTCAGTATCAACTAAATATTTTCTTTTTATTTTATTTTTTATGATTAATATAATAAAAATATATTGATTTCCATTTCTATGCATATGCTCGCCGAGAGCATATTCGAATTTATTATATGTATTATCTAAATCAAATGTATAATATTAAGAAAACTATCGTTGATAATAAAAAAAAATTTAATAATATTTTGTTTAGATTAATAAATGTTAGACAGGATACATTTGTTCATATACATAAATGTTCATCCTTATCTGAATATATAACAAGATGTAGGATTTTATTAGATCTTATGAATATTTTAATTTAGTATCAGATTAGACAACATCGACTTTGATATGTGCTTGTTTCTAAAATATTAAATAGATAAGCAGTTTATTTTGACAAGCTGAAGCGATATACTTGTCAGGTTATTCTCATGTAAAAATATACATGTGTTGCTTTAGAATGAAATGAAATTTTCTTGATGGGTCAAAATATTCAAAAGCTTTACTTTTTTCTTAGGAAATCACTAGACTAGACATAAACCACTACAATTTATAAGATTGTGTATACATTGCAATAGAACAGATGAAGATAATTGTTTCTTCGAAAAATGTTAATTTTTTCAAGTAGTTTTAAATTAGTTTGCTGTTTTAAATACAAAATAGTATTATAAATCTAAATTTAGTTCGTAATGGGATAAAACTATCCAACGAAAATCAAAATTACCCAGAAACAAAATAATGCTGTGTGCCTCAGAAGAATTTTCAAACTAAACTTTCCGCCATACTATTACTTCAAGAAATATGTCAATAGATGTCACTATCACAAAAGTCTTTGTCTGTGTCTTACGTTCGACTAAACATTTGTAAAATAAAATTTTAAAAATTAAATACATTATTATAACCAACAGTATTACAGGCCAAAGTTGTTCCTTTTCTATATTTTACAAGTTGTAGGTGGTCATCTCATCGAACGACCACCAATTGTACAATTACAATTGGTCACATTATTATAACGAAAAAAATTTTATTGCCTTATTTGTTGTTCACAAAAAGTCCGCCGACTTTTTAGGCCACTTAAACAAAGTACATAGACGGTTAACATGAGTAACTTAAGAAAAATATAATTTGATTACATTATTATTTTAATGGCGGTATGTGATAGTTCTGTAAAATTTTTAAACATCTGTTGTGGCTGCCCGGGTTTCATGCATGACAAGGCTTTATGGAATAGCTAATTATAGTTAAAAATATCATTCTTTTCAAACGACTTTTTTCGTTTGCGTGGAATCGTGAGAAGTGTTCTTATGATACTCTAGCCAGTATAGAAATGAACTTGATATGATGAAAGCATGATGGAGGACAATGTAGCATATTAACCTCTTGTACACAACAGCATGTTGTGTAACGCACAATATTTGTTTAAACGATACTTTTTAATTTGAATGGGGGTCGATCAAAGAAGTATGTTAAATGAAAATTTCGATAATCTAACTGAACCAAGTAATGAAAGTTTCGAATTTAGCAGGAACTTGTTGTAGGGATTATTATCGTAGGCCAACATTTTATCAACATGAATATTATACATATAATAAACCTACACAACTTCAGTTAATAATTCAATATTTTATTGAATTGGATATAAATGTACATTTATGATATTTATGTAAAAATAAAATTTAGCTAAGCAAAATTAATTGGCTTGAATAATTTTTCAGTTTCTTCTTGTGTCCCAATATACGTCATATTGTATAACAAAAATAATAATTTATACGTAATATATTTCACATAATTATGTATTATTATAATAAAATTTATGAACTATAGGTAAAAACCATTTTACTTTATTTGATATTATCATACTAACGTCAAAACAAGTTAATAGAAACACCAATTCACGAAACACAATAAAATGGAAAGTCTTTAAAAAGTAACCTCCTAGATTGACTTTTCTACTTTCGCCTATGAGACAGTAGCGGAAGCTTCAAAAATGATTTAATACTAAATCCTTTGGTTTCTGAAAAATTACATCAACTTATTTGCAAATACTGTTTAATTCCAATAAAAAACTCATCATGTATGGAGATTTTAAGCAAACTGTAGTTTTTCAAGAATTTTGTTGATTTAATTCTCTAAACCATTTAAATAAAATTTACAACCTAGACTTCAGCTATGAAAAATCCTTCAATTTTTAATTTTACTCTCATAAAACTAATACCAAAACAAATCGAGCTTCATTCCAGGAAAATGGATTTCCGACCGTATCAACTATCGGCCAGCTCAATTTTGCTCAATTCGGAAAAATTTTAAAATGAATTTTGAGTGAAGTTGAATGATGAATTTTCCACTTGTTTTCTTATGTTTTCGCTTTATCAGTTATATTATCTATATTAATTGTTTTTAAAGTACCACCACAGTTTATCTCCATAAACAACAAAAGCATAGAAGGGACGAAACTGTTTTCGTTTGGCCCTGGTCAATAACCACAGTAAAATACAGCATTCACTACTTTAAAAAAATCACTACTTAGATATTTCTTTACACCGCCTCACCGGACTCACTGCTATCAATATTCGTGATAGCTTATAAAATCTTTGGTGTTGGTTTTTAATGGTCTAAGAAAGCAAGCTTTGCAAATTCTGACATCTAGTCCATATATTTTCCAATTAGTAAATGACTCCAATTTGTCCATCTGCAAAGTCAATATTGCTTTCTTACTGTTTTCTCAAAGCATTTATTGCTGAGTCTGTAATTTCAAATATGTTATAAGGATTCAAACTTTAATTATTTTAATATTAATTTTATTTACACTTGTTAAAATGATCAAAATTTACTTATATTAAAAGTACCGAAAATGCGAATTTATCATAAATTTAAGAGTGGTTTCCGCGAAGGCAAGGTGAAGAAACTAGCACCTCGCTAATAAAAGTGGACTCCGACTTTTTTATTTAAAACCAATTTAAAATTCGAATTTAAATCCATTTTCATTTTATAAATTATTTTTATTTTTAATCATAACACAAAATTGAATACACTAAATAAAACATACGGGACAAAAACACTTAAATTATAATATTTATATACAGATTATTATGAAATCATCGTGTGAAATCAAACATTTAGCGGCTAATCCGAAAAAAGACGATTGATTTTATCTTTTTTCGGTTTAGTCGTCCAATTTCGTAGTGCCGAATTAATATAATAAAATTGAACGTCCCAATTTTTATGTCAAAACTGTTTTGTCTCTATCGCACTATTGTAGAATTTTTGCTTTTCTCTTTTTAATTTGGCTAATTGTTTCGATTCACCTTCGTGGAAACCTTACTTAAAGAAGTAAATAACTTTGTGACTACAAAAATAATTCTTTAGCATTTAAAATGAGGTCACAACTAATTGTAAACTTTACAACTAATTATATATATATTATATTAATTAAACTATTAAAATTTTAAATTCTTTAATTTAACTTATAATAATGAAATGAATTATGCCCTTACAAAAAACGCGTAACATTAAAAATATAACTATAAATAATAATTTTTGGATTTCGTATAGCGTGATTTTTTCGGAAAATTAAAATTAAAATTGAAATTAAATTTAACATAATTTATAAAAGGACATAACTCGAATTGTCTCTCTTTGATTTGTGACTATAGATTTATTTAAAAAAAACAGTTGAACAATGTTATGGTTTATAACGAAGCTGCCTTATCCTATGGCACATTCCAAAACGGAAGATTACAAAACAGAATATTACAAAATATACTACAATGTACGGAACAGGACTGATTAAAATAGTTCAAAGTTAATTTTGAACATTTTTAGTTGAAAATTGCCTTTAGAATTTCTTTTATTTAGCAGATGAAGACAAGATTTCATTATAAATTTCGACTGAGTCGACCTGTTCCGCAATACGTACTTTAGTGTACCAATCATGTGTCTTTAGTGTACCAATTGGGATGCAGATGCCCAATTGATAAGCCAATGTATATGTTGGTTCAATACAGCAGACTTGTTGCAATAATTATTTTCCGAGTGATTTTGGAGTACAGACGCTTTATTGATAAGCCAATGTATTTGGTTCAATTTAGCAATTCCGATGTATTTAGTAATTACAAAATAATTGTTTATTGTATTTGGTTATGACTGTATTTGGTTATGTTAATGAAATTTAATTTTTATGCTTATTGCGCAAGCGCTTAGACGAGAAGAATTTTTTTACCAAATTTTTTATTACATCGAAAATTAACAATAATCATAAAATTTTTTTTATAGATGTACAGTTCGAACACGAAAACCATATTCGATCTAATTTTAGACGCAAAGCATACATAACTACACATCGAAATACAATGTTCTAATAAAGATGGCAGGTCATGATTTTCGAATTATAAATCTAAGTTAATTGTATTTAATTGTATTTAATTAATTTAAATAAAATCTATTAATTAAACTTAATTTTTTCAGGTGACTATTAAATTGTTGGATGTAAACAAATAAGATAAGTATTGAGATTGGAACTTAAACTAAAACTATTTTTTCTTTATAGGTGACTTCAATCGTGAAACCACCACTGTGTTTTATAATGTACTGTTTTAATCGGTCCCCGTTACATTTATTATAGTCTACCATGTTCCGAGACATTCTCTTTTGGGATATCCTATTATGAAATGTGCCGTTCCGAATGGGACCCACTTTATAAAGTTATAATTATAATTTATAAAATTAATTCAATGCTTGAAACAGTTAAAAGATTTTTAAAGTTATTAACACGCTTACCTTTAAGTATCTCGCATTAACATGAAGTAAACTTGTTCTAATTTCAAACATGTACTTCGTTTGTTTAGAACACACGAGTACATGCTGTCATCTTTTGACAAAAAATAAAAGTACTTTATACGCCATTTTAAAAATGAATTTTTTTATAAATATTAATTGATTATAGTTTTTATTGATTATATTTGTATATAATTAGTATTTCATTTAAATTAATGAATTAATTTTGATCAATTAATCATTATTCTGTCTGTTACTGCTTATAAATCGATTTTTATAGTTAATCACGTCTCATTAATTGAGATTAGTTAATTTATAGCATAAGCCTCATCGGTTTGAAGGGATTTTAGATTTACTCAATTAAATTATTATAGGCATATATGAATTCAATAATTAACATAATTCTATATGATTAGCCTAGTAATTAAATATAAATGTATATGATTGGCTTGAACCAACTCAAATTTAAATTGTCACAAACATATATAAAACAAACTTAATTTTAATTAAAATATTATCATAATTATGTACATTTATATTTATATAAATAATATAATGAAGATGAATGATATGTAAACTTTAATAATTATTATGCACCAGAAATGTTTATCAAAAACCCCTATGGTTATGTATACCAGATATTATATGTCTATTGTTAAATTTAAATTTGTTCAAGCCAAAATACGGAATTATCTAAAACATTTGTATTGTTTGTCCCAACTGATAACGGTTTTTGCTTCGATTCGACGTATTTATTCATATATTCTCGTATATAATTTATAACAATGCTCAATCGCTATATAAGCTTTGATCAAAATACTAAATATAGAAATCATAAAAATATATAAAACATAATGTCGTATACATGAATCGCAATAAAACTATTATATTCCTTCGACGATTAGGATATTGATTTTTGCTATCATTATTTCGGGCATATAAGATTATAATCCGTTGAATTGATTTATAAACAAATTTGATTGCAGGGTGTTTATATTTTTAAAACTCAACTATGTTTCGACGGAGCAATTAGCGCAGTGGTTAAAGCTGCGGTATTTGGGATGGGAGGTACCGGATTCGAATCCCAATTGGGGAGGTTGCAAAAGGGATTTTTCATCACCTGATTACGATCGATGATGACGATGAACACAACTATGACCCCCCGTTGGAGTGCAGAATCCATCGTCCATGCCAGTACAGGCTGACATGAAGCAATACATTGCGCAGATGGATCTTTAAAAATCACGAACCTGTAGTCGAGCGTCCTCGATTTGGCTCTCGTTGGCGTAAGTAGGACGTTAAAGTAACCGCGAAAGAGCTGGGTGAGCTTCGGCCCCAGAAAAGATTGTAGGGATTAAATCAAAAAAAAAAACTATGTTTCGCTTAAAGTTAAACTGTAAAAGAAATGTGCAAATGTGGAGTCGAAAAAAGCCACACAACATGAATTGTAGTTTTTGTTCATTGACTGTTTTGTTTAAATCTCGATAACATTGACCATTTCATTAAGAAACCGAAACCACTCTTTAAGCCAGGATTGACATTAATAGTTGAACCATTTTTATCTGTCGCATCACCAACCATTTTCTTAACTCTTTATTTTTTATAGTAAATTCTATATTCTGCAATGTTTTTACAAACCACTAAAAAGACTCAATAGACTTGCCGGTGCACAATAAATGCAAATGAATCCGATTTGCAGACAAATTTGTAGACATGTGAGAAATCAACGCTTCATCGAAACCGTTTTTGCCATTCAAAAACGGCAGAAACGTTCCTGATCGTTTAGACCAACGATGAACATGCGAGCTACAAAAACGTTTCCATTTCTTTGTCGTCTCGTCCATTTTTCTAATTCGAAAACATTAGAACATTTAAAACTGTCTCGCATTTCTAATCCTTCAAACATGGAGCAAATGGTTTGGTTATAATTTCGTGAGTGTTTGTTAATTTATTACATCAGTAATTTCAGCATACACAATTTGATCGCTCTTTCAGCCTATGTTTTTGATGAAAAAAATTCCTTTGTATAAGATCTGCCGTTATGTCAAATTATTGTTCAATATTACGTACAGATTATTAAAAATATATCAGTTCTGTGAAATAATTAGGCGAATTATCTTTGATAAGCAAGCAATATATATCGCACTGTATAGTAAATAAAATGCAACACCTAAAGGTCGGTACGCGGCTCGAGCTAAGATAAATTCCATACTAATTTGACATAAAATTTAGCTAGCTAAGAGCGAGATAAAACAATTTCGCAGACAAAATTATGGAATATATAGTTTGTCGGATTGTATAATAGATGACACTACGAAGAAATCTCCAATATTTTCACGTCGATTTTTCTGCAAGGTACAATAAATGAATGCGAAATTTTTACATTTCATTATGGTTTTGTTTTACGCGTACATGTATTTGTATATGTGTATTGATTTGAAAAAAAAAATTATTTCTATGCAATTGTTGTTGTAAATTGAAACAAATTTACGAACCTATACACTTATGGTTTCCTATTTTATTTATAAATACGATATTATATTTTAGTTAAAATGGAGTATTTCGAAATTGATGGTTTCGATAATGTACATGATTTCGGGTTACCACATGAAAGTGAAGAAGATAATGACCAACCAAGGCCAAAAATATTTAAATGCATCAAAATCTAAAATAAAATCTAAAAAATTTAAAAACAACAATACCATTGAAATTTGAAAACAAAAGACACGACATAAAACAAATTAGACATGTCAAAATTTATCTCTACATATTTTTTTTAGCGAGATATTTATCTGTAGATTTGTGGAGACCGCATTAAAATTTAGCTTAGCTCGAGCTCCATACCTAGAATAAAACGTTATCTTATGAGACGGCCGGTATTACTTCGTTTAATATCAGTGGAAATAACTTTCACAATAAATTGGATAAACCAATAAGAAAAAAGCAGCACAGATTAAGTTACAATAGATGTTGTAAAATTTAAATTTGGGAAAAATGTAAAAAATTTAAATTAAATTAAATTAAAATGTAAATTTGGTGATCATGAATCATGAACAAAGACCAGGTTTACAGTTCAATTATTAAGAAGACGCATGGAAGTTTTAAATAAAAAATATATACAATTTATTTAAAGCCTCTAATCTCCATCTTCCATTTTCATAAGAATATTTCTATTTTTTTAATAATATTTCTGTAAATACATGGTAAGTGATTAAACAAAAATAATCAATTTGGCTCCCGCATGAATAAATAGTCGAAACCGCACTAATATTTTACGACCGAACAACATGACTAAGCAAATTTTTCTAATCCTTATAATTAATAAGACTATACATAAATATATACAAAATCATGATTTTATTTTTGCGAGATGACTTTAACAATATTCTCGTTTCTTACGATTATTATTAAAAATAAGAAAAATCTCTTACCATGTAACAGTTAAGTGTACATGTTTGTATTATTAGAAGCACCAATATAATATAATTCAGTTATAAAATTGATGACAATTTTAGCTGTTTTAACATCGTGAATAAAAAATATTTAACAATGAAGTGAGATGAAACTTAATTTTAACGTGAATTTAAGCTTAAAATATTTTAACATGTCATTGTATTTGATGTTTGCTTATGATTTGACTACTTTTATTTATTTATTTCTATAATGACTTTTGTAAAAACTACTCCAGCTGTGTTAAGTTATAATAGTAAGTAAAATAACTACTTTTGGCCTTCTATTCAAACTACATGTACTTTGAATACATATTATAATTTTTTTTTGTATTCAAATTTTTTTTTTATCTTGACATTTGAATTTTAAGGTTTGGGTGTTAATGATAAGAACTAAATTAATTCATTTTAAAAGCATATCTTATATTCATATATTAGTTTAATAACTTCATCTCATGTTGACATTGGTGGGTTTCACACCATTACTATAGTGCCGTTAAAGGTCGATGTTAATCTGGCAATACTAAGGTCAAGTTAAGTACTTGTATTGATCGAGCTATTCGCAATGTACTCTGCAATTGGTTACACAGTCGGCACTACTTCATTATACGGTAGAACAATTATGACAATAAAGGGATAATTATATTTGCATGTTTTGGCCATCCAGAAAGAATATGGGAGTGAACCTATCAAAACTGTTGCCACCAATCGAAAATTTCCAAAACTCACAAAAAAATGCATTCCGCACATAATCTTTTAAGTTTTCACACTAATCAAAAATTTGCAAAATATGCAAAAAAAAATATGATGGGACTAACCAAACCATAAAATTATACCCCAAATCGGATTTTTATAAATCCAGAAAAAACACGATGGTTTGCCCTTTAAAAATGTAAAATTTTGCCACAAATCTAAAAAGTCTAATATGCAGGAAAAATAATAGTCCTATTAGAAGCAGGGTTGGTCCTTTTATGGCTTAAATAAAGTGAACAATTGTTAAATTTATTGAGAAAATAGCCGGTCCTATCCGTACATGTTGATAATATAAAACTACCAATCAAAAATAAAAGCAAATCCAATCTAATGATAAGGTGATGGCAAATAAAGAAAATCGATAACGCACTACTGTCAAAATAATATTTTTATTTTTTATTTCGTGTTTTGTGTTGGCATTTTAACAGAAAAATAAAAAAAAAATTATCAGCAGTAATATCCCCAGGGCATTATTGATAATTTCCCGAAATAATTTTATTATATTTTTCGAAAGCACGTTGCTTGGTAAGTTAGAGGATGATTGCGTGTCTTTTACCATTTCTAAAGAGATAGTTCTTCGCATATTATCTTCTGATACTACAGAATTCGGTAAATATGTTCAGTTATATTTTTTCACTGATCACAGTATTTTTTGGCGTATTTTCCACAATAATTTGATTTATTGATTCGTCATTTTCGTGCCTGAATCGTGAAAGTGATATTTTGAACTAAAAGTAGATCTAATAAACAAATATTCCTTAACACAGAATTAGTTAAAAGGCTGCTAGATTATAAATTGTACTATGAAAGTGTCATTTTGACAGTATTTATTTGAAAATAAAACTATATGAATTCATTTCATCTAGTAGCCGGAGCATATTTTCTTAAAATAGCAAGCCTATTGAATCCGTCAATTGTCACGTGTATTCGTACACAATTTCCAATTAAAACCATAATATCTAATAACTTCCCTTAGGTAAATTATCAGTTTAATGTTATTTTGATTAGTTTATTTCTTACACGTGACTCAAAATAGACTGGTTTGACAGAACATCGATTATGTACCAAAAAACGTGAGTGCAAGTAAAATAACCGGATGATAGAGTATTGGTAGATGTTAACGTATAGGTTCGCCTGCGCATTTTATTATTCGTCATATTTTATATTTCTTACATGATATTTTGATGGTGAGTTGATCATCGCCATATTGTATTGTATTTAATTTTAAAACGTTTGTGATTTGTCGTGTGATTTTTAAAAGTATTTTAATTTGAACAGCGATTAATATAACTTTATAAGTGTAAACTATTTAGTGTAAAACATTTAAGTGTGATTTTTAATAGTATTTTATTTTAAATAAAAGTGAAAAAGTGATTAGTATTTATTTAAATAAGTGTGTGAGCTCTTATTATTTAGCGTTCTAATTTATTTAATATTTATTAGTAAAGTGTATTTAATATTTATTAGATTTATAATGCCTGTTAACACCAAGGAATAAACAATACGAAAAATGTCATTTTCGTATGGCGAATTTATAAAATAAGTTTTAGATTACATTTTGTTGATATTTACCGTCATATATTTAGTTGCAATCGTAAACTAATTAGATATACAACTTATCTAGTTATATTGTAAAAATGATATAACATAAAATAATGAAAGTTTTAATACAGAATTTCGAGTGCTTTTACAAATACTTCTGTTCGTGCGTTTCATATTAAATGTTGTGTTTGTTTTATATCGAAATAATATTAAACGCATATTTTATTTTATTCAGAACAGAACTACTTGTATAAGCACTCGGAATTCTGTATTAAAACTTTCATTATTTTATGTTATATCATTTTTACAATATAACTAGATAAGTTGTATATCTAATTAGTTTACGATTGCAACTAAATATATGACGGTAAATGTCAACAAAATGTAATCTAAAACTTATTTCATAAATTCGCCATACGAATATGACATTTCTCGTATTGTTTATTCCTTGGTGTTAATAGGCAAAACTAATTGAACAATTAAACAAATAACTATAAATCTAATAAATATTAAATATTTTAAACTAAAAAACGTAATTATTTTTAAAATAAATTAGGACACTAAATAATAAGAGCTCACACTTTGTCACTTTTATTTAAAATAAAATACTTTAAAAATCACAATGAAACGTTATACACTAAATAGTTTACACTTAAAAAGTTATATTAATCGCTGTTCACAAAATATTAATCACTCTTCAAATTAATATACTTTAAAAATCATACGACAAATCACAAACGTTTTAAAATTAAATACAATACAAAATGGCGATAATCAACTCACCAGCAAAATATCAAGTGAGAAATATAAAATATGACGAATCGCAAGAGTGTACAAAAATAAATGAACCGATTCAATCATTTTTAAAACGCTTCGTCAATTTTAAGGTGCTTACCTCTGAAAAACAAAAATGCGAGTTGTCGTATGCTATGCCAAATATAATTTTAATACTATCATGTATATGTATATTATACTCCATTTATGAATATTTTCATGTACATTTTGTATATTTCCATATATGTATATTTTTATTCACGCTTTGCAAGAAATTTGGTACAGAATCGACGTTCAGGTTTTTTATTTTAGCAAAAAAAAATTCAATGAAATCTATAAAATGGTTAAATTAAGTGTTGTGTGATAAATTTATACAAAAAATATTAAAAACCATATTTAATCACAATTTACTCTCTACGATTTTATTGTAATGTCCACGAATGGATTTAAAAATATCTGTGCAGTTTTGAAGAGTATTTAAACCTTATAATGACCACCTATTTCAATTTAAATCCGTTTAAGTTTACTTTCAAAAAAATTTATTAAACTGTAATTAACAGTAATTTAAAATTAAAAAAATTGTATTTTTATACAATTATTTTTTTTAATTGGTTTAAAAACTAAACTAAAATTGATTTTTTTATTTAACATACTCATAAAAGAATAAATGTATCGAGCGAATAAATTCAAACTGCTACAACTGATGTACTTTCACTCCCTCCCTGATCAGAGAACTATACAACTATTTCTAACATTTTGTGGCGAAAACCCAAAATTAGCCCAAGAAATTTTCCAAAATAAGTAGAGACAGGCATTTAATTAAATTATACTCTATAACTAATTGAAAGGTTAACGGTTTAATAAAGCACCAAACTATATAAAAAAATTTGAATGTTGGCTATTTCAAAAAGTTTTTAAAAATGCTTGTATACTGATGGCCCTCCCTTTATATCAAGAGTAACATTAGACTTTAATTTTTTTTTAACTTATGGCTCAAAAACAACAAGTAAATGTTATGATGACACATTGATTGTTGTTTAACTTAAAATGATTTCATTTTTTTTTTTTTTTTGTATTAATAACATATTTGATTGACAATCGTATAAATTGTGTTTGCCGACATATTCATATAATTATATACATATTTTTTTACCTTTTATAATGTTATGTTTGTTATTATTTTTAATCCTGGGTTTTATTCTCATAAAAAAAAAATTACAAAAGTAGTTACATAACTTTTTGTTTGCTTGGAAGATCAAAAACTTTTTTACACAACAAAAAAAATGAATGTAACTTTAAAAAGTTATAGTTTAGTTTAAAAAAAGTTTGGCCTTTGAGGAACTTTGAATAACTTTATACAGTTGAGATTATTTATATGGGTTAACATACATAGAGGAATACTACAAACAGTTTACACACATAACTCGTTATATACATTGCATAAGTGGCCAATCCTAGTACCCAATAGAGGGTGTACGCTGGATTTAACTTTCACTCCATTTTACCAAATATTTTTTTTACCAAACCTAATGTTTTTATTTGTGATCTACTGTCATGGAGGTTATTAAAAATAGATACAAAAGAACAACTTTTATTAATTATTAAATCTTTTATTCTTAAATCACATCACAATATTTCAGTTAGTAAAAAGTAAAGGCAAAAATTTGTTTTGTTTACAGTGATATTTTGTATAGATATGGTTTGATTCAGAGGTGTGCGTCGACACGTCAACAGTTATTGTCGACATTGACGAGTCAACAATGCGTCAACATTACGTCGACGTCAATTTCATGTCGACAATGACGTAATGTCAACAAAAAAAATTATTTCGATAATTTCTTTTGTTTTTGTTTCCTTTTTTTGCTTTTTCCTCTCTAATTCTATTCGAATTTTGCGTTCATTTCTTATTTTGTTTTACTTTACAAGATTAAGATGCTATAATTTTACAATTAATGTGCCAACCAGAGACTCAGCAACAACTTTAAGTAAGAATACGACAGATTGAGTCCACAAGTTACTGACCAGTGAAGTGTTAAGAACTGAACGAAAATGTTTCGTTTAAATCAATTGTCATTTAACAAAGTTAACAGATCGAAAATTAAGGAACAAATTGAAGGAAATGTCAAATGATTTTATACTCAATCTCAAACCAAGAGAATTTGTTGAATTAGCCAGAAAAGTAACATTCGTCAATTTCTACAATTTTAGACTTTAAGACAGATCCATATAGATATTAGATATCTTAAACCTTAATTTTTCTTAAGTTTGGGTGAAAATTATGAAAAACGTGATATTGTCGGTTTTATCTTTTATTTTAAATTGAGCAAGTGACTGATTTTCTCTTATCACAACTGCCGAACTGATTGAGTTGAATGACTTTAGGGAAAATAGAAATAACGGGTTTTCCAATAAGAGGTTTCATTTTGTCTATTTCATATTAAAGAGGAAGGAATGCCATTAACATTTGAAAACGATATCAGCCCCACGACTACGCTTGCGGCTTGATAACCTTTTCATGAAATTTTCCATGACCAATTCGCACCTTTGCGGCTGTATGTTCTCGATAACTTCACGTATTCCATCTTTAAGGTTTTGAATCGATTGTGGAGCATTGACATAGATCTTATCTTTCACGTGGCCCTAAAGAAAAAAGTATAAAGGTGTTAAACCACAAAATCTCGGTGGCCAATTGTGATCACCTCTTCGAGAAATAACACTGTTAGGAAACTTTTCTTGCAAAATTGCGATTGTTTCGTTGCCTGTGTGGCACGTAGCGTCTTGTCTTGCTGAAAATAAACATCGTCCAAATGAAAATCTTCCAATCCCGGCCATAAAAAATAATTAATCATAGCTCGATAGTGCAATCCATTTGCCGTAACAGTTGCACCAGCCTCATTTTCGTAGTGAATTTTAACAATTTCAATGCGTTGTTATAGCGTGTATCGTACCATTTTAAGTAACGACATAGACTTTACTTGTCAAATGTCAAAAGATGACAGCTTCAAAATTCACAGCTGCCCAAATAGCGAGCCATTCAAAATAAAACTGCTTATTGGGTAACCCTATACAATGTATAAAATCACTAGTGATTAGAAACTAAAATTGGACTACTTATTGGAAGTGCGATACAGTAGTTGCTTTCCAATCGACCAACCGCTAGTTAACCGCTAGTAGTTAGGTCTTTGCTAAGATAATCATGTAAAACTGATATTTTTGAACTTTTTATTTGTCAAGCGGTTCAACAAAAAACCATCTAGCGATAAAATGGTGCATAACTGTTTCTAACTGCTCATGAAAAATAGGTAGAGCAGTTACAAGTAGTTTAAATTTAGCAAAGACGGGTTGGGTACGTTATCTCGCATTTCAAAATCTCACATTTCAAAATCTCGCATTTCAAAATCTCGCATTACAATTTCCCGTACATTTATGGAATCGCACGCGCACGGGAAATTGTAATGCGAGATTAACTGTATGGGAAATGTAAATGCAAAATGATTAAGTAGGCTGATAAAACATAAATAAATACGCTGTCAACATTCATAGTCTCAGAAAAAAGTTTAATAAAATTGAATCTTTGATTTGATAATAAATCAGAATTATCATACATAATATTAAATATATTATATTACCAGCTAATAACAAGAGAATATTTATTCTTTTTCCAAACTATACCACCATAAATATATTAAATATGATATGTACATAAATAGGATATTACTATAAATATTTCAATTACCACAACCAACAATGGAGGAAAAAAATTATTTGTCGACGGATATTGTTACCATTTGAGCAGAAAAACAGCTAGAACCTACAATTGGGTTTGTCGCAAGCAAAAAAGCAGTTTATGCAAAGGACGCGTAGTGACTCGTGTTGTAGGAGGAGAACACGAAATTTTAAAATGTACTGCGAATCATTCTCATGAGCCTCTAGCACATGCAAAATTGTTGAACAAGCAAATTCTAATGTCAAACATTGTGCTAAGAATAAGATTCATTGCCATCTCATATATTGAGAGAATCAATAATAAATACACCAAGCCACTCACGTGTTTACCTTCCAACAAAAATGGAACAAAATCAAAAAATTCGTCGAGTCCGTGAACATAATTTTAAGGAACCTAAAAATCTAGAAAATATTAAAATTCCGGAAAATCTCCGTTACGTTGAAGAAGAACTTTTCATACTGAATGAAGATTCTTTTGATGGAGAGAAAATTATTTTGATGGGAACTATTTCTTCATTAAAACTTCTTGGTGAATCAAATTGTTGGATTATGGATAGAACTTTTGATGTAGTTCCATCCATAATGCGGCAACTTTTTTCAATACATGGCAGTATTGAGGGAGAAATTGTTCCGTTGGTTTTTTGTTTAATGAGCAAAAAATCGAAAAAAGTTTATGATCAATTATTTTTTAATTTACGAAAAATTTGCTTAGCACATTCAATAAACATTAATCTGGAGCGAATAGTTTGTGACTCTGAAAAGACAATTGTATCGTTAGCCAAGGTTTTTTTCCCAAAAGCTTCATTTAAAGGATGCCTATTCCATTTTGGCCAAATAATATGGCGCAAAACACAAACAGAAAGACTAGTGGCTAAATACGGTAACGAGGAAAAATTTTCACTGCAAATCAGAATGTTGAAAAGTATAACCTTTGTTCCACTACATGATGTCCTCGATTATTATCAGAACCTGTGCAGAATATTTGATGACGAAGACTCTAAACAAATCGCATGTTGGTTTAAAAAATATTGGGGAAGGCAGTCAACGACCAAGATATAAGCCTGAATTTTGGGGTATCGGTGAAACTAATTTTGGTTCAGAGACATTCCCACGAACGCAAAACAGCGTAGAAGCGTAGCACCGACGTTTTAAAGTGATAGTCGGAAAACGTCATGCCGCTATATATAAATTATTAGGCGATTAGGCTAAAGAAACTATTTTAGTAAGGCGCGGATTGAAAAAATACAATGCGATGAAAAAATCCCGAAAAAACAAAAAAATAATAATATAAAAAGTATAATTATGAAAAGGATTTAAGTTAAAAAAACAGATTTTTTGAAGCGTATTGCGCATAATATTTTGTTAGGATAGTTTTATGAACAAATTATTTTAAAATACATTGTTTTGAATTAAATTATTTTATAGTTTCCAATAATATTAAAAAAAAAAACAATGTTTTTCCCAATTCCAGCCTTTTTCGTTTTTGTTTTTAATCTATGCCATCCGTTTTGGGGCCGAAGCACACCCAACTCTTTTGCGGTTATTTAACGTCCTACTTTATGCCGTTGCCTGCCAAATCGAAGATGCAGTAATACAGGTTCGCTTCTAATATTCATCTGCACATTGCATTGCTTGAGCATCATCACCGATCGAAATCAGATAGTGAAAAATTCATTTTTCAACCCTCCCTCGTTGGGATACGAACCCGGTACCTCCCGCCACAAATACCGCAGCTTCAACCACTGCGCCAAATGCTCGGTAATTCCAGCCTTGTTTTTGGAGTTTTTTGCTTGATTATATCATGCGTGATTTTAAAAATGCGAGATTTTGTAATACGAGATTTTTAAATTTCCAATTGCGAAATTTTGTAATGCGAGATTTTATAATGCGGGATTGCGTATCATTCCCAGCAAAGACACATATTCAAGTACTTGCAAGTACCTTCGGTTTTCGATTGGAAAGCAACTAGTATTTACCAAAACAATAGAAATCGATGAAAATTGCAAGGTTGAATTTGCCATAAGAAGTAACATTCGCCAATTTCTCCAATGTTTCTTACGAATTCCTTACGGACTCGCTAGTTACCCTATTAAGACGCTTTCATAGAAAAATTCTTCAAAATTTTTCAGCAATATTTTTTCGGCAAAACCTGACGGAATTAATATTTGTTTATCGTTTTTAGTAATTTGTTTAGTAAAAAATAATAGAATTCAATTTTAAGTTGGTAAACACGCTTTCGGAAATTACTAAAAAAGATAAACAATATTTAATTTCGTCATGTTTGCCGAAGAAATAATACTGAAAAATTCTGCAGAATTTGTTTATGAAAGCGGCATTACAATTACGAATCATTTGTTTACTTACAACATAGTAGCTTTTTATATTAGAATTTAAAAAATAGTTTAAAGAAGAATATAGATTTATTATTGTCCTTATTCAATTTTATTTTTAACTTATAATAAATTTTCACTTACATTGTTCTCTTTCCATTCAACTTTTCAAGTCGTTAAATTTATTTAATCTAGATCCATACAATTATATTATTGATATATTAAATGTTGACAGAACAAGCTATCTGTAGTATAGTATATAATAAATTCAAATTTCTGTAGAATCTCGTTCCAATAGTTTCAAATAAAACGTCTATTTTGCTTTTATTGAAGATTAATTTGAAAAACTAGGAAAATTCTTGCACAAAACTAGTTGAACAAAGGCTAGATACAACATCAAAACAAGATTATAATAATACGGCGTCTAGTATTCGTGGCATTAGATGAGGGCGAATTTATTATTTTTTGTGGATTAGTAAATTATGTCAAGATAATAAACAATAGAAAAATCAAGAAAATTCTAGATTCTATTTTGACTGTCTTTAAACGAACAATATAAAAACAATTTGTTTTCAATATAAATGTTACTCCACTATTTTCAACTCAATAGACCATGTCATTGCTTGGACAACAGCACACACAGTTAGGCCTTTTGCTTCGTTTAATATTTTATTCACAAACAATAAAATCATTTCGTTTATTTATTGAACCATTTATGGTTAACCCACTCATAAATATTATTAATACAAAATAGACAATAGGTCTGATTGTATATTATCTAAGCATATTGAATCGATTTTTAAATAAAATATAAGATAAAAAAAATGTTGAGTCTTTTATTTCATCTGTCTTTTATATTTCATGAAAAAAAAAAAAAAGTTGAAAATCAAAATGAAAACTATAACGAAAACTTTTTTATTTGTGTTGCCATCGCCGCCGTCTCCTCCTCAATACTAAACATTCATTCATATTTTCTATATATTCGTTATGAAATGATGAAATTCAGAAAACCGTACAACAATAAAACTTTGGAAATATTTTGTCCTTATTTTAATAATATTTTAGAACAATATAGCAGCATATACTAGTATAACCCAAAATATAGCAATACAAACAGACCAAAAAAGATTAATATTCGGAAAACTTTTTTACGCTCGAATACAAGATTATGTTTATTTTTTTTGAAAGCATAAATTTGTATGAACAAATGAATACTTTAGGCAATACGGAATGAATTGTTGTAAATACTGCACATTTGTATTTCTTGCATATATATTGCACTGAAATTAATTCGTTTTTAAGGATATGGAAAAATAAATCTACATAAGTTTTTTAAATGTAAATAGGACGTTTGTAATCATAAAATATAAAAAGCTATAGGACTATTAATTATTACAATTCTTCTATAACAGCAGATTGTAAGGAAGAACAGTACCCCAGATAGGTTAAAATGAAACCTGAAATAAAACTGTACTCAACAAAACTATACTCAAACATTACTTTTCGAGCTACATAATTTCATTAATTTAATAATTTAATTAAAATATTGATAAAAGTAACTGATTCAGCAGTAAATATTATATTCAGACAGTAAAGTGTGCGAAACCGGGATCCCGGAATTCGAAATACTGGTTTACCGGTCATTTTTTCCCGGTATTCAGTATGGTATTATTACCTTCAATACAATCACTTTATGATAACAAAAATATTTTAAAATTGGGAATCATTATATTTAAAGATGAGGATGTGAGGATAAAAGGATCATAATAAAACCAATATATATCTTACTGTATTCACCATACGACCTACATAAGTGTAGAGTCAGAACAAGAATTTATGGCAGCAGGCAGTGTTTGAATCACACAAAAAAAATTATCAATTAAAAATCACAGTTGGACTTTTGTTAGTCGATTTTTTTGTTAAACAATATTTTTTTTTTTTATGAAATTCATAAGTTTTTTCATTATAATGACAAAACTCATTTTACTGTTTTTTCTGTGATTGTTATATTATCAGTAAACCATTTACAATGAAATTCAATACTCTAATTTTACAGAGTTTTATGTAAATCAACAAAATTTTTCTTGAATTTAACAATTAATTTTTGAAAGAATTAATTTCAGTAGTGAAATAATAGTTATTAATCAAACTTTATGATAAACATTCAAATTTTTGTGAATATAACAAAGTCTGAAAATTTTAACTATTTTCCATGTAATATATACAGGTATGGTCATTATATGTACATATTCGAACAATGTGATCATGCTTGGCTTTAAGTTATCGCTAATACAAAATAAAGCGAGATAGTTGGGACTGCGTTGACTAGGGAATTTTTCATTATCAAATATTAATTATTTGGAACTAAAGCTAAATAATATATAAAGGCAATAAGATCTACATTTAAGTAAATATGAAAATAAAACCTAACGTACCAATCAAAACACTTAAAACCCATAGGTAAGATTCATCTTTTAATGTATCATTTGTGTGACTTATTCCACAGTTATATATATTAAAAATAAAATAAAAAAATAAAAATCGTTTGTTGGGCAGACCACCGACAACGATCACCAATTGTAAAAATATGATCTGACAGATCTTGTAACACACCACAGTGACGGTCAACTTTGGCCTGTAATGCTGTTGCTTAGTTATAGTAGAAGAGTTGAATATAATCAAATATACCGCGAGTCAAAATGGACGAAGACCTAAAATAATCGATCAAATGAATTTATTACATAAAAACAAAACATTAATGATAAACACAATTTTCTTTTAAATTCATTAAAGACATTGTTATATTCACTAAAAAAAATTACAGTATAGTAAAATTATACAACATTAAGTTTGGAAGAAGATACATGAAAAAAAATATATTTCAATGGAATATAGCAGCTTCAAAATTTCTAAAGTACAAAAAATATTTCGGAATTATGGATGTTAAATTGCCTTTAAAACTCAACAAAACCTAGAAATGCAAATAAAGCCTAAAAAAGAAGAAATTTTAGTTACTGGAGTTTATCAATTGATTGGTCATATGTAGAATGTACTGCATTCTACATATGACAAACAGGTAGGACCTTCGGTTAAAGATTTAAACAACATGTTCGTAATATTGGTAAAATGTATGCAACATAAAACTTCGCTATACCATCAATACAATACAACATTATTATATAGACATGAATACTAACATGAAAATTATATATACAATGAGGAAGGGTGATATGGATCGAATAAAAGAATTGTTGATCTATAAAACAAAAGAAATAATAATTTACTTATAATAATAAGACCAATACGCCTGTAAATAAAATATACGACATAATTATTAGAAATTCTTGATCAAGTTATAGGCTCTGACGAAAGGATAAATCAGGTTTACAAAGACGACAGAATTAGAAATTTTATTTTTTATTCGGTAACTGAAGATGATTATTTTTTGCTAATCAAAATCAATACAACAAAAAAAAATCTAAAAAAGACCTGTAATTATCAATAAATATTTTGTGATATTCATAGACACGCAAAATCAATTGATAGGATCGATGATCGTTGAAGAGATCGGACGTGTTTTTTCTGATCTCTTAATTTTTTTTTATTTTTTTTTATATAATTTTTATTTTTGTTTCCATTGAGTTGTGTTTATTTGTGTGTGTGAGTGCGTCTAAAACAGAGAAATGGATCGACGACTCAGAGAACCAGGTTCCATAATATTAATTGTTAAAATGCATAATTATTAATTGTTCATTTTTTATTTTTCTTCTATACATTTATATAAATTTTGAGTAATTTTCTTATTGTTGGTGTTCTTTGATGACGCACAAAATTTTTTTTTATTTTTTTATTTTAGATTTTGTTTTGTTTACTTAATATAAATGTGTAACACGGCGTCTACACTATGCAAAATCTCTGAGATTTTGTCTCATGATATTAAATTTATCAATGTATGTGTAAGTATATTATACAAATTTTGACACTCAGCAAATTATCAGGAGGCTATTTCACGAGTGTTAAGATATGAATAATTATAGCTGCATAAAAACATAAATTTCAAATAAATTATGGCATTTAATGCTGAAAATACAATAAAACTAATTCATATGTTTAGAAATAATAAATATATTATAGACATTAATCATTTAATAGTCTATAAATAAATAATAATTGAAAAATCTCATGATAATTTCTATATTGTATATAGAAATTATCATGAGACTAAAATGTCCAGTTATGATAATTGTTTAACAAATATTTATCAATACATAGAAAAAAACATACTACACATACATAAAGTATCATGAGTAAAATCAAAACCTTCTTTACTACAAGCCGTCTTGTAACTTTCGTTGACACATATTATCATGTATTTTTAAAATGTATTAGTGAAAATATATACTTTAGATGTATTAGTAACTATCAAAATTCCATATAAAAAAAAATAAAAAAAATTGTAAACGCATGCGCATTATTTGATTTAATTGTTTATGTCTTTTACACAATATTCGCTCATATCCCGACACGATTTTCTACATACAATACAATCAAAGTATATATTTTTGTATAGCATGAGTATGCAAACAATACGGCTTGTAGTAAAGAGAGTTTTGATTTTCACTAATACATTTTAAAAATACATGATGATGTGTGTCAACGAAAGTTACAAGTCGGCTTGTAGTAAAGAGGGTTTTGGTAAAATCTCAACGATTTTGCATAGTGTAGACCCCGTGTAATACGTAATCTGTTTTAAGGCTGTTATTGTTGGTTTCACGTTAACGCGTGTTTAAATTATTTTCGCAATTGTGGTATAGTTGTAGTGAAATAGTTATTGAGGATCAAGTTTATGATATGAACAAGTATCTCTGTCTAAAAATATTAAACCAAAAATTTTCTTTGTTTTCTTTTTCTTAGCGATATAGTGGCACTAGTGGCTATATTTTCGAACAGTTTTATCTTATTTTATATTAGTGGGATTCTTGTAGTAAAATAGAAACTTCGATTAACATGGTAAATATGGAAAATATATGTTGCGCGGAGATCAAAACCATTATTCACCACTTTGTTCTTAAAACATTTCATGGTTGTATTTTCGGAATCGCCCAAACATTGAATTTGGTATGTACAATATTTACATGAACTGTGATTGATTATTTAACTATTTGCTTTTCTTGGGTAATCATAAGGTGTGGGGCTTTGTTAATTTTTAATTTCATATGCAGAATAAAAATTTTTACATACTAGTTTCCTATTAGAATGTTCCTGTTCGATTTGACCAATTGTTTGGTAGTACCCCTTTCGAATTGATGCGTATTCCTAGTTTGATGTGGTTGCGAGGCGTGTGGACAAGGATATCGCTGGTCGTAAGGTTGATTCCAGGAAGGGGGTTCACCAAAAGAGTATATTTTTGATCGGCTTTTTGATATCGGTTGTAAATGTTTGTAGATATTTGTAATCGGTTGATGGGTGGTTCGATTTTGAATGATGTGCTTTGTTAGCATTGTTTCTCTGAAATTAGGATGGGTTTTCGGATTCGAGTCGTTTGGATGTCGTGGATATTAGAAACGTTTTGGAGTTTTGGCATATTTTTTCTACATTACGAAAATGCTGATTATTTCTTTTGTTGAGAGTGGTCCATTCGAGATTTTTTCTGGACGTGGAGGCAGGCTGATTTATCTATGACTCGACGCAGTAGCGATGATTTGTTGGGTTTGTGGGTGGGAATTGCTTTGGTATGTTTCGAAGAGAGAAGAGAGAAGAGGGGGATGTAAATGTTAAAATGTAAAATTATTTTTATAATTATAATTATTTTTATGTATTTTATGTTTTTTTAAATTTTTTATATAATTGTATTTTTTTTTTTATATTTTTATTTATTTTATGTTTTTATGGTTTTATATTTTTATTATTTTTTTAATTTTTAAATTTTTAATATTTTTTAAACTTTTATATGTTTTGTATCCCTATGTTTTTTATATTTTAATATTTTTTATAATTTTATATTTTTTATGTTTTGTATTTTTTTATATATTTTATATTTTTTATATTTGTTTTCGAGTTTTATTTTTATACTTTTTATATTTGGTTATATTTTCTATATTTTTTATATATTTTATATTTTTTATATTTTTATATTTCAATATTTAATTGTAAATTTCAATTAAAAACTAATTCAATTTATTACAACTTACGGCTTGCAGGAATTAGCCCATTAATAGATTTTTTCAGAGAAACACTGCAAGATTACAGAAAAATCGTTGCAGATTGGAATTCCTGATAAGATATGAAGCAATGCAGAGCAGTTCATTGTAATTGTGAACCCTTTCTTTCCCTGCACCACAAAAAAAAATACAAACTAACGATCGCTTCGGTGTCTGCAACCGAGTCGAGTCTGTTATAACTAACATTCCATCCACTTCTTCGGTTTTGTTATATGTAACACGGGTGTACGGTGGTGCCCGGCATTCCGGGAGTTCCTGGTTTGTACTTCGCTATACACTCTAATCAATCAATCAATTCATAGGCACGCAAAATCAATTTATATGCTGTTGTGAAAATCACAAAATGTTTAATGTTAATCACAAAATTGTTTATGAATAACACGTGCAGCATTAATGATAAACACAATTTTTCTTTTAAATTCACTATAGGCATTGTTATATTCATTAAAAAAAATTACAGTTAAATAAAATATACTGTTTTATTTTGCGAAGCGTTTTTTTCATTAAACTTATTGTTGAAAAGACGTGTATCTATTAAAATAGTTGTCGTGATTTTTATCAAATTTTAATATTAATTTCATCAAAAATAAGTATAAGTATTGAAAACTGAGTGAGTGTTTTTTTAATAAATAATGAACATTTATAATAATAAAACTTTGAGTACATATTTTTACTACAGACATTGTGCAATAAGTAATAAGATACTTTTATAATTCATATTTCAGTAGTAAAATGTATGATTGGGAATATAAGTGTTAATTTATAAAATTGGTAGTGAAAATAGATTTAAAACAATCACGAGTTTTATATTCTTAATATACCGGGTGTTTTTTGTAAGCTGAAACTTTCAAATATCTCGGAAAATAAGCACTCTACGAAAAAAAATTCCAATATCAAAATTTAATCATTCCGAGGGGGGCATACATTAATGCTAAATTAGTATCCCCTTTCACTTGTGGGTGGGGCAGGAGGTAACTTTGAAATTAAAATAGGAACCCTTGGGTAAATCGGCTAAAATCGGCTAACCGGAAATGGCTGCGCTTCCATAGAGAGTTTTTCGAGTTTTGTAAATATTTCAAAAAGTACAGCACTCATGAGAAAACTGTTAAGTGCAAAAATGTTTTATTAAAAACAAAAAATTGAAATTCTGCTTCATTCGGTTAACCGTTTTTCATCAAAATTAACTTCTCTACGTACTTATTTTTCGCCGGAGAACCCTGATCTACAATAAAAATTAAAGGATCTTATTTTAATTTTAAAGCTACCCACTGCCCCGCCCACAAGGAGAAGGGGTACTAATTTTAGCACTAATGTATGTTCCTCTCGGAATTAATAAATTTTGATCCAGGACATTTTTTTTCGTAAAGTGCTTATTTTTCGAGATATTTAAAAGTTTCAGCTTAAAAAAACACCCGGTATGTAGGTAATTTCGATAGTTTTAAAACTCGTTGAAACAAGTTTCACAATGTATCATCATCAGATAGTTTATTTCTCGATGCTTAAAATATTTTGAAGCACGTGTATATTAAGCATCTAGAGACTTTTGACTTTTCCGAGAGCGATACACCTTTAGATAATTGTTTGGAAAATACAACTCCATTAGAATTACAATCCTGAAATGAATTTAAAATTATGGAGACAGAGACTTAATAGTGTTAGCATTGAAAAGCAGTTCGACCAGAATTTAGAAATAACATTTTGTATAAGGAATGCATGATAAACTACAAAAAGTTTGTTAAAAGTTAAAAATGAATATGAGTTATTTGAGATCGAACAAGATCCAACTAACTGTGTGAAGAGCTCAATCACGTCCGTTTTAATCACCAATAAAGGGATTACAAATATGTAACACAATTATCATTAATGTTAACAATTATCATTAATACGTGAGGATCAACTAAAACTATGGAATTTTTTAAACTCCTGGAATTTAAGGAATTTAAGGACAGTAAGTTTTTAATGTATGTAATTAATAATATTGGCACTTACTTTATGATATTTTCTAAGTGAAAGAATATATATAAGTGATTTGAAAACATTAGCGAAATTACATCCAGAATAATATAACAAATTTATGAAAAACTATTTAATAATTCCATTTGGTGATACATTACGCCAGTGGAAGAAAGTTTCCTGAATCACTTCATCCACAGAGTCTACTGTTTCTGATGAATTATATATAGCTGCATATATAGCATATATAGCTGAATAATGTCAGCAACTACTGAATCGCCAGACAATTTAAATATCTTGAATATATTGAACGACACTCGTGAAAGGAAATCACCCCTACACGAAATATATAATTGTACGATATTTTTCAGAGACTAACTATATTCAAAATGGTTGGGCAATAAGGAAATTCACCCAAATTAATTTTGAATTTAACGGCGATTTGTTTTTATTTAACAGTAATTTCATAATGAATATCACAAAAGTTTAAATGATTTTAGTAAAAAAAATGTTGATGACGTCATAACATTTTTGTTACCTAAATTTTGTGATTATAATCAAAAAATTTAGTGATATTCAGAATATTAGAATCAAACACTTTTGTGATGGTAACAATTAATCAGTAGCACAATTTTGTGTTAATAATGACATTTTATATGATTTTCAATGAGTTTTTTTTGTGTGCTTTTTAAAAGCATGTTTTACGTCAAACTATTCAAACCAAACATAAAATTGACGATGTCCATACCGAGAATCAATGCGATGATCACGGTATTGAATTCTTGAATATCACTAGAATTCAGTTTTTTTATCGGTATTGCCTGCCCTATCTGACAGCTCATTTTCAGTTATTTCAAAGCAAGATGACAAACTCAAGTTTTTTATTTTTTTATGAGTGATTTTGAAAGAATAAGATTTAAATGTAAAACTAACTCTAAAAATTTGAGTAATTTCAAGAAATTACTCTAACCATTAAACCTTATGTTAACTTTACATCGATATTGACGAGAAGATTTTTTTATTCCTCTACACGTTTTTATCGTTCGTAACTTTATAATATAATAGGAAAGTCATGAAATGATTTAAACACAGAAAAAAAATCGATCGTTATTTTACGAGCTTTTAATGGTATTTCATAAAAACGCTAAATCACCGTTACAAGATTTAACATATACGCGAATACGAGTATAAAATAAATTGAGTATTGTAAGAAAAGTTTAAAGAACAACATTCAATGAACCGAAAACCCGATAATTTTATCACTGCAAATATTATGATTGATTTGTACAGACTCAATAACAAGAGCTGTTTATAAGCTGTTTTCGGTTAATCGATCAATATAACATTTTAAAATGTGTATAGTGAAATCACGGCAATAACGAGCAAAAACGAGAGCATGTCATTTAGAAAATTGTTTACAATTTTTTATGTTGTGAAATTAGTTTTGAAATTCATTTCACAACCATTCGAGTTCCAAGTAAAATTTTAATTCTATATTATCTGAACTGAGGAACGAGGGCCGTTTAGGCTTTAATAAGCATGCCGTTTAAGTTTAGGAGAAGTTTTAGTTTCGAACTTAGGTGACTTAAATCATATAAATCATATAAAGTAAATCTCCCACCTGCAAATATGCGCAGTCTTGTTATGGATGCTTAAAAACGGAAAGTGGAAGTAATCTTTGGTTGTGATGCGCACTCGTATCATACGATCTAGGGAAGCAGTGATACAAATGAGAGAGTCACTTTTGGATTATATTCTAAGTACTTACCTATCAATCTGTAATGTAGCCTACATTACAGAAAAGTAAGCCTACTTTTATAACAAGGAATGGACAGGAAGTTCTAGGCATTACCCTTGTCTCGAATTTCTGTTTGAATAGATTAATTAATTGGAAAGTGTCTGAGGAACACTTCTTTTCTGATCATCGTTATCTTCAATACGGATTGGATATAAAATATTTTGAAACTCCAACTTTTAGGAACCGTAGGAAGACCAATTGGGATACTCTCAGAATGGTTTTAAGTAACTCTCTACCATCACTAGTTCCTAAATCTCCGGAGTCAATACAGGAGCGAGATGTCATGATAGACCGGTTGTCTGATACTTTTAATGAAGCTATTTCAAGTTCATGTCCCATTAGTAGACCAAAGGGTAAACTTGGTCCACCATGGTGGTCGAAGGAACTACAAGTAACGCGCTTAAAATAGCGGCTCTTTAAAATCGCAAAGAGAACAAAAACTGACATTGACTGCGACTCCTATAAGGAGGTCCTTAAAGCGTATAAATATGAACTAAGAAGTGCCAAAAGCAATTCCTGGAGACTCTTTTGTAATCAAATACAAGAGTTATCTGAGGCAGCTAGGCTACGTAAGATATTATCCACTTGTCCTGTCATTCCACGTTATCTCCAACGACCGGATGGACGATGGACTACAACAAGGAGGGAATCTTTGGAGCTTCTTTTAGAAACTCATTTTCCACGGGTTGTTTCAATTCTCCTCCTATTTTGCCAAAAGCAAATAAGGCTACTGGCCTCGTGGGGAAAATTGTCAATAGGAGAACTATCTTGTCGGCAATAAACAGTTTTAAGCCTTTCAAGTCTGCAGGTCTGGATGGCATTATTCCTGCCGATATTCAGAAAACCACTGACTTAACTGTTCCCTGGCTTGAGGTCATTTTTAAAAGTTGCCTCGAACTGTGTCAGATTCCAAAACAATAGACTGAACTATACCAAAGGCGGGAAATCATTGCAATCCCAAAGACCTTAGGCATATTAGCTTATCTTCTTATTTCTTGAAAATTCTCAAAGACCGATAGAGGCTTACCTCAAAGGCTCAATCGAGCCTGCAAAGCTGTCAGCGTCTCGGCATGCATATAGTAAGGGAAAATCTGTGGAAACTGCTCTCCATTTCCTCTTATGTCCTATAGAGAAGTCCCTCGAATATAAAGAACTCTCTTTGGTGACCCTTTGTGGCAGGTTCATAATGGCGAATCTAGGTGTATCATCCATCCGTAGATTTGTAAGTAAGGGTACACTGTAAGGTGGTGTATTATATCCCCTTCTTTGGAATTTGGTCATAAATGACCTGTTACTAAACCTGGAAAGGCTTGGCTTTAAAGTGGTGGCTTATGCAGATGATGTTGCTATTGGCGCTTTCGGTAAATATCCTTGTATCCTCAGAGATGTTATGCAGAATGCTCTTGGCATTCTAACTCAATGGAACAATAGTTGTGGTCTAAGTGTTAACCCACTGAATACTGAGTTGGTTCTTTTTCCAGAACAACGCAGATAAAGTGAAATTCTTGGGTCTCATTTTGGAGTCTCATTTTATATCTCTGTAGACTAGTAGACTAGTTCTAATATATGGAGTTACAGTTTGGTGGTTCGCTTTAAATACAGTGGCGAACCAAAAGTTGCTGATGAAAGTGCAAAGAACTGCTACCTTGTGTATTAGTGGTACACTTAGAAGCACTCCTAATCCAGCACTGGAGATTTTCTTTCATCTCATCCCTTTGGATATCCTGGCTAGACAAGTGGCTGCTAGTACAGCTATACGGCTTAAATCAATTTCTATGTGGTCCTGTAACATTATGGGTCACTCGTCTATTCTAACGAACAAAAAATCCTTAAATCTGTCGACTACACCATCTTAACATCATCCCTCGAAGTTAAATTTATAACTGATATTCCTTTCAGAGAGGACTGGGTAAATGGAACGGTTTTAAAGTCAGGCTTTATTAATTTTTTACAGATGGCTCGAAAATTGATGGGAAGGTCGGCAGAGGGGTTTTTGTGCGAAGAACTAAATGTAAATCTCTCTTTCCGCCTCCCTGATCATTGCGGTATTTTTCAGGCAGAGCTGCTTATAGCAATCAAGGAAGCCATAGACTGGATGAAGTATCATGTAATATCTGTAAGAGACATTGGCATTTTTACGGACAGTCAGGCTGCCATTAAAGTTTTACAATCAGGCTTTGTCACGTCGAAAGTAGCCCGGAGTTGTCTTTCATCTCTTAGCGAGATGGCTGAACAGTTGAATAACTATCTTATATGGGTGCCAGGGTATTTCAATATTACGGGGAATATAAAAGCCGATGAACTCGTGCGACAAGGTATTACTGCCTCATCTTACCGTGCAAGGTGGACATTGAAGTACCACTTGCTACATGCAAATAATTCCTTAAAGAAGCTCGTAAAATTACAAACAAT
Organism: Tipula confusa; assembly: GCA_963556175.1. NCBI lineage: Eukaryota > Metazoa > Arthropoda > Insecta > Diptera > Tipulidae > Tipula > Tipula confusa. Next base: position 162,016,624 of record OY744475.1, on the reverse strand, counting down.
AGATAAGTAAATTGCACCTCATGTGTAATTACTAGGCAGATTTGGCCTAATTTGGACTTAAAAAGGTATAATCAGCTCATATCTATGCAACGGCATAATATTAGCACGGTTTTGGGTGTCATTACTATGGACTCTGTCTTATTGGAAAGCATGCCAGTAGACTTAGTGTTTTCTTTCATGATTATTGTTGAAGCTGTAACGACGAAAAAGAGGAGGAAGCAATATTTCATTTGTTATGCACCTGTCCTAGTCTGTCTCAAAACAGACTCATGTTTTTGGGAGCTCACCTTCTGTGCGATCTAACGGATCTCAGTAAATTGAGCGTTAGAGATATCTACTGCTTCGTGAGAAGCTCAAATTGGTTACAGTAGGGTAGTGCGGAGAAGCAATTTCTGTGGTAAGGCTACGGACCATATGTGTCTATGCTTCGTCATTTTGTTGGACGGCCACCTAAAACTAACTAACTATATCTCTGGCAGTTCCAAGTTAAGAAAGAAAATCAAGACAAAACTTTTTCTACATCTAATCTGTTTTTTTTCGGATAACTTTTTACGTTCGACATACGATTACAAGTTTAGCCCATAGATCCTCCACTTCAACAGTCCGTCTAATTAAGAGTTACCATCCATCCGCTTTTTAGAGGACAAGTTCTCTATTTGAAGATTGCACTTTTGTCCTCTTTTCTTATTTAAGTTAAAAACTTTTTGTCCCCTCTTTTCTCACCGTCCTCTTTCTGTCCGCTGAATTTTTGACCAATGAATTTTTAAATTTTCAATTATTTCTGTTAAATATAGTTTCTTTATTTACTTCGTCGTATTTGTATAATAAGCTTATCACATTATTACCGAAATCTGGCAGGTTCTAAGAAAAAATAAATGTTGATAACCTTCCATGATAAAATAAATTTGAAAAGTTCCAAGGAAAACAAATTTGGGCAACACTCATTTTTAAAATGTACGAACTCTTTAAATTTAATTTTTACAATCGATTAATATTAAAAATGTTTTTAAGAACCCACAAGTAATGTCCTTCATTCCTTAGCAAACGTTTTTCATGAAAAAAATTAGAAAATGGTAAAACAAGAATTTTTTTTTTTAATTATGCGTTTTTCTTATTTTTAAAGACTACCTCTGTTATTTACAACAATGAACGAAGCATTTTAAGATTTTTGAGTAGATAACCATTTGTAAAAAGCAAACTTGGGAACAAATAAAAATCCCCTTGAATTCTTTTTGCCAATTGGCATAGAAATTGATGACAATCTTTTCTGAATTCATTAATTTATATAATAATTTTTAATGAGACAGTGCCTATTAGCACTATTAGCACTATTAGCACTATTAGCCCTATTCCTGATGATGTATCTCCTAAGTAGGTAGGTCTATTGCGTTTACGTTCAGATCTACGAACTACTTGTTGTTGACTTCCTTAAGGCTCATTAGGCGGCTCTTGACTATTCGGCAATTCAGCTGCTTAATTCTCTGGCTCAGGTTGATTCTGAGGAACTGTTAGTTCGAAATAGTGTTGACTATAATCGTTGGTATTTATGCGTAGACGTGATAAGTTCAATATCTGGAGAGAAATGAACTTTACGTTGTTGAACTTTGGTAGATTTTAATTGATCGATATATCGTTTTAGTGTGTAGTTCATCATCAAGTTGTACAAGATAATGAAGTTCTCCAATTTTTTTTAGAACTATACAAACCTTCCATACCGTTTTATTGTTCCGAATGTGTATAACTTGAACTCTTTCTCTCACGCTTATTTGACGCAACCCTGGAATATGTTTTGTAGGTTAAAATTTGATAGGTGGTTTCAATGCATCAAGCCGGAATTGAGTGTAGACTTTCTTGTGTAGAGATCCTGGTTCTGATGACATTGCTTTAAATTTACACTTGAGTGTTTGTACGTTGCGTTCTGCTAACCCATTTGTTCTAGGATATCCTAGAGCAATAAGTTTTGAATTGATTACTAGCAAAGGTGGTCGCATTATTGAATACCATTATTACCGGAAAACCGTGGGTAGCAAAAATGTCGGAGAGAAGATTTATTATGTTCGCGTCGTAGGGGCTTATGATTCGCACTTCTGTCCATCTGGATTTTGAATCAACGACGATTAGAAAAAAATGATCTTGGAATGGTCCTGCATAGTCGATATTTATCCTTTCCCAGTTTTCAGCTGGTTCCTTCCACTGGTGAAGTGGAGCATTTGCCGTTTTTGATTGAACTTGGTCACATACTTCACACGACCGTACCATCCTCTCAATATCACGATCTATTCCTTTCAAAAACAAAATCTTCTGGTGAGTTCTTTCATTTTGGTAACTCCAGGATAAGTATGATTTGCTGTAGCTGGACGTGGCATGTTGACAATCGCTCGAATTTTCACTGGCGATTTTGAAATTTTGTTAAATTGAACAATGTGACCCAGATAATCGATCTGAGTTTGAAAAAATGAACATTTATTTTTGTTGAGGTATATATGTAGATCATGTTTTTTTAGTCGCTGGAGACATTGAATTTAATGGTTTCTGCATTCTTCTTCTGTTGCACTATGTACGATGATATCTTCGAAGTATGACATGGTGTTCTTCAAACCGGAAAGTATTTGTTCAATAATACGATTAAATTCTGATGGCGCCAAAATAGTTTGAATAATACTCGATTTTTGACTTAATCTTGATCCTTTGAGGTTGTTTAAAATGTCCCTTATGCATAGAAATTTTCAAATGGTGGTAGTATCACTTGTAATGGCAGCTGTTGCGGTTTTGGTTGTATTTGTTTTACACTAGCATTTGCATTTACCTGTTGCAGCAAATCACTTTGACTTTTGTTAAAAACTTCTAATAATTGTTCGAATTGCTCCTTGTTTTTTAATGTTTTCACTCGGTGCCAATTGCTATCTATAACTTGATTTTTGTATTTTATTGTAGAATTGAAAAGCGCGTGTTACTATTTCATGAACTTTATTCGAAGTGAAGTATGAACGAGTGTCATACGACAGCATGTCATTTACATTAGTGTTGCCAGACTATCTGTATATTTATGATGGCATAACCTAATAAGACTTAACATAACAGAACGGACATAACAACATATATAGCTCTACATATATAGTTCATGACGAATGGAAAACGTTTGGAAAAATTTCAAATTTCAAAATCCCTAATGGCTTTGTTTCCACACATGGTCTAGATTTCGTAGACTGAATAAAAAGATGTATGCGAGTTAAAATCTGACATATACGAATAAAATATATTTTTCTGTTGCAAAAAACTTTAGTTAAAGTGGATAATAAAATTGGAATTTTTAATCATTTTACTATGATTTTTAAAAAGTTTGTGTTATTCACAATTTCTATTAAGCATGTTTTTCCTAGCCTAATTACTGTATCGTTTTATATAATTCAAATTTTAAATTATTTGGACATATTTAATCTCGTAAATATCATAATTCTTGGCCAAGAAAATTGTTTTTATATACCAACCATGTTCCACCATATACTAATTACGCTGGTTTTGATTTGGTGCATACAACATAAAACATACTCGTAATTATATACATACCACGTTCTATATTTTCAACAAGTATATAAAAATATTTACACTCTATGTATGTACAAACATTCAAATATAAAATCGATTTTTGGGTTTCTCCGGTTTCTCCAACCATAATTTTTGATAATTTTATGTTTTTCACTCGACTATTGATTATTTATTAATGTTGATTGCGGTCTATGTGTTTTTTTTTTATTTAATATTCACCAACATACGCTCTCAAAAATTGTGGATGTATTCAATATGTTGTATACTCGTATAACTGATTTCTTTACGGCATCTTGCAAACAATTATACTTTGTGGCACAAAAATCGTATTTGACATGAGCTTAAACGAACAGAATACAAGAAGCACAACCAACATATTCTACACATTCATATGTAAACAATAAATATTTTATCAAGGGGATATACATGATATAATTCACAAAACGGACGTATCATAATAAACCATAGACTTATGTTTGTATCAAAGAACTTGTTGAAAAAAAAACATAGAAAGATTAAAAGAATTGTACAAAAAACGAACGACTTTCATTCTAACTTTCGTGACATCGAGGTTGTTGACATATTAACCTACATCATTAAAACATAAATGTATGTACTATGTGTTAAAATAAAAATTGTGGTTAGCTTACCAAATTCGGTTGTTGTAAAAATTTCTGGCCCAGCACTATATCCACTTACGAATTCACCATTATTGCCGGCATTATTTTCATCACATTGAACATGTAATGGCATCGAAGCAAAAAATAATAATAAAAAATTGAACATAAAAAATAAAACATTTTTGTTTAAATTGATTGGAAAATAATTAAAATAACGGCGATGATGTTTGATTTGATAATGATTTGATTTGATTTGATTATTTCGGGTGCAATTATGCATGATGATCCTATTGTTGGTACTGTTGTTGTTTTTAATGATTATTTGGAAATCCCCGTTTTTTGGGGTTCCAGGGGGCATTGAAGCCCCTTTTCTCTTCATGTCGCTTTGTCTAAATCTTCATCCATATTTGATGCGCTCCAAATTTGGGGCTTTAACTAAAAATATAAAAAATAAATAAATTTTATAAAATGTTGATATTTAAAGCATATAATAACGATTTACCATTTAAAGCTATATAAACATGCAAAAATTATAAAACGACAAAAACTAGTTATAATGAATGTAATGAATATACAAATCACATCTGGTAAATTTGTTGAGTCTTAGTGTTGAATCGTTTATGTCTACATTTGAAACTCAAACGGATATGCTATAGGTCAATTTTTTTTACAACAACCTTTCTAACGGCTATCTACATTATGTCAGACATAATAAATTACCATCAAGTCAAATTATGTTGTCTTAAGCCACACAAAGTTTTAGGCGTCTTTAGTGTCCGAATAATTTTCGTAATAGAATTTCGTTGTAATCATCTCTCTATACACAGTAGAAAGACTGTATAACCCAAATCAAATATATAATTTACTGATGTAGCAGCATAACCCAAATCATATTTTTTAGGTGTATAAATAAGTTCTTAGCATTCAAGCAATTGGCTAAAACCCCATTTTGAGCTTAGGTTTATTTTTATTTATAAATAATTAAGTGAAATATGGTTATATCTTATATTGTTCTTAAAACAAAACCTAACACAATGGTAGTTGTGGTAAATATTTTAACTCTGAGGCATTACATAAAATCTTTTATTCTTCCAAAATGTTTCAACTTAAATTCGGCGGGTCATATTATGTATAAGTTGTTGTAAACATCCAATGAAATAGGTTTGGCGCTTGGACCAGAATGTAAAATATTTTCTAATAGTCAGATCAAAACCAATTTTGTTTATCAGATGTAAAGCGGACCAATAAATTCATAGAATAGTATATTGTATAATTAAAAGGAAAAGTACTGCATTCCCGGACGATAGTTGAAATTGGCAACCACGGGAGTCCGGGAATGCACTTTTTCTTCGAATTGTACTATTTTTTCTCCTATCGGACTTTAAAACGAATATAAACCCAAAAAAATTTTTAGTATTATTCATTAATTATCATATTAAGAAATCAAAACAAAGTAAAAAAATCGAAAATAACATAAATTTATTGCTTAGTTAGCCACGACATCATAAGACATAAATACATTTTGTTTTTTTTTTCAAAAGTTGTCAAGTTTGTGTACCTATTTGATTTATAAAAAACGTGTGAACGAAATTTAAGGGATATGTACGGTGAAAGTGAATTATCCTTATCTTGTAACCACCGGATATAATGGAAGCTACATGTAATTTACTCCCGCAAAAATCGAAGGGAAAATATGAAAATGTCTATAAACGCTTTATGGATTATCGTCAATCTAAACACATCAAATCATTTTCGGAAAACGTCATTCTGGCGTATTTCGCTGATTTATCTACAAAATTGAAATCATCCACATTATTGATTTAATATGCTTAAAAAGATTTGGAGGATGGAAGTCATCGACTGTTGCTGAACATCGATGAAACCATTATCAATAAAATTGAAGTTGCTCATAAGATTTTCGATACAACGGAAAATAAAACAGCCGATGCAAATAATGTTAATGGTTTTATTAGCAATATATCAACAACAATGTTGGGATGCGATTCTATTAATCCACCAATGTTCAATAATTGTACTAATTGTACGATAACCGTTAATATCACAAATAAGTAATATTAAACTCCTATACCTAACACATAATTAGTTTGGCATAGATTTATCAATTAAAAATTAATTATTATGTATACTGTTAAATTAAAATAAATAAATGCGTTTGACCTTATAAGTGTACTTTTATTTCTTCTAAACACTTAAAAATCCATACGGGAATATATTCCCGGCCTAGGCCAGAAAAAATATTCTCGTACTATTATTACTTGTTGATTAGCAACAAATACAACATACTAGAATCATGAGCTTTTCGTTTCGAAAAAACAACGGAAAGATATATTTTTTCCTACGATCGGAGAAAATAATAATTTTATTAATTTTAAGTTGACAACCTATGAAGGATTAATAAGTTAGATTCGTAACAAAACACTTCAAAACAAAAATTTGATATCACCAAAATATAACAGGACTCCCACTTACATCAATGAACACGTGCTTAAGCGTTAAGAGTTGTTTTGCTCTTAAGACTTCAGACTTCTACAATTCACGCTTTTTTAGTCTACAAATTCACTTGGCGGTTCTCCTAGCAAGGACCGCTTTGTTCTTCCGTGAGATCGTAAAACGTATTCGCGCTTTATTACAGGCTATATTCTGTTGCTCGACAGCAAGACGACATACCTTATAAGCTATTCATTTTTGGGTTTAATTTTAACATACCTAGAGTCTCCTGGGCAGCATTGACAACCAAAGTTTTCAATGCCTCCCAAAGAGCGTCCACTTCATCAAACGGGGGTGGTTTTCATAATGCTACTGCTAACAAGATTCTGATAATGTGCTCTCTTATCTTCGTTTATCAGAGCTTCACAGTTAAAACGTAAGTTTCGTTTATCTGTCATTACTTATTTATACGAAAACTGACATCTTAGCTTTGCAGTGACCTATTGATGATCACTGCCTACAAATTTGGCACCCGACCGATAAGAACTCGCATCTTGGATCCTTCTTTTAGTAATTAACAAGTGCATATTTTTATGAGAGAAGAATGTGCTAGCCACATTAAGATCGTGCGTGATCGCAAAGTATATCATTATTTCCCATTATCGGTCGCTTAATCGTGTCGGGAATACGAACTTATGTTTTCACATAAGTCAGTCTGATTTTTACCTGCTCCAGCAATAAAGTCACGAATCACCGGATCATCCAAATTGTTATAGAATGAGTATTACTCTTTGGGTTGGCTTACATCAGTGCGTGCATGAACCCGAATGAATGATCGACAGAGTAGTAGCCGAAATAAAAATGAGTTGAGTTGAGCGCTGAGGAGAGTGCTGAATTAATATGACACCTAACTTCAGGCTTCAATCTGTTGTTTTCTTTCTCTTATATAGAGATATGAATATTTTGTTTTATATAGAGTCAGTGTGTGTTTTAAGTTTATGGAAAAGTGTAAGCGGAAAAAAGAATACAAAAAGGTTTATGTTTATAAAGGTTTATGTTTATAATAAACATAAATAAAACTAGCTTTGTTAAAGTTATTTGAGTTACTGTATTTAAGTCTTTAAAAATACAGTAATATTAGGCCATTACTTTAACAGGTTAGCTAGTCGCATGTGTAAACGTAGCTTACACATACGATCATCAACTGCTTACGGATGCGAAAACTCAGTCCTACCAAAGGTAGTTTTTGAAATTCCGACTAGCTATAGTTGTGTAAGGTGTTTCAGTTTCAGATCTCTTGTCAGGTATATGTGTAAGAATTAGACCATGACAAATTATAAGTAAAAGACAGACAGTGAATACATTGATTTGGTCATTAAATGAGCTAATCCTAAACGGATTATCAACACTATAATATATATAAATGGTCACATTAATATTTATCAGGACAATGATTATCCGTATTCACATAAAAAACAATATGTTAAATTTGTGTCCATCGTCATGGTGTGTACACTCAAAGAAAAAAGTAGGTAAAATTGATAGAAATAATTGAGTAAAATGTTAATAAAATAAATTCATCAATTTCCAGGAAATTTCATCAAACCAACAAAATCGTTTATTAAATTGAGTAAAAATTTGTTAAAAAAACGTAAAAACCCAATTGTTTTAGGCGAACACAAAATACTTCGTTTATTTAAACGATCCCTAAATATCGTTGATGGAAATTTGTAAAAATGAAAGAAATCGTCTAGTATTTTATCAATAAGAAAAAAACTCTATCATATAGAAACAAAATTTCTATTAAGTTTTTTTGTAAAAATGTGTTTACATTTTTAATAGTTTCTATCAAATTTACAGGAAATACAATTTTTGTTTTTTCAATTTGATAGTTGATTATCAAATATACTTGTTACGGTATAGAAAATATCATCAAATTAACAGATATTTGCTGTTCGTTTGAAAAAATTTTATTAATTTGATGTAATTTAATATTTTTATTATTTGTAGTAAAACAAATTCGCTTTCTAAAATAATATATTATCGTATATTATACTAATCGTACAAGCCGTATCGTACAAAGTGCAGTGTTGTAATGATATATTTCCATAAATCTTTTTAAAATTGGAGTACTTAAAAATTCTACGTACTATAAACAATTGTGGTTATTATCTAAAATTATACGGTGTGAATTAAATTTATAAAAAACAATATTAAAGACATTTCTAATCAAGAAAAGTAGGCAGTAAAACTTCTAATTTGTGATTAATTGTAAATTTACGCGAAATGTTTTAAGTGCCACAGAGATATTTTTCAACAACTGCATTAATATTTCATTTAAAAATTAACCATTCGCTAAGTGAATTTAGTGAATATCAGTGTTGTGTAACCTTGTGTTTTCAGTATTTTGGATGTTTAAAGAATTTTAGAAAACACATTAAAAAACATGAAAACACATTAGAATTAAACTTACATACAGAACTGAATTTAAGCGAAATCTACAAAGATAATTGTGTCTGGGCGAAATGGAATTACATTACACAGCTACATTAAACTATAGACTGCAAGAAATTTCAATGGCAGCGGATGTCAACGGATGTCATTTAAAAAACGGATTCAATATAAAAAGCCTTACGGATATAAGTCGGATTGAGTTTAATTTTCGTGCTATGTATCCAGCATCTGATAAAATTGAAGCAGCGTTTTCAAGTTTCATGCCAAAAATTATCAACATATTTGGACAAGAACTAAAAGATAAAAATGCTAAATCTTTGCTGGATACTATTATCAAGCATAAAGAAAGTTTATCTGAGAGTAAGTAATATTATCAAAATCAGTTTAAAAATAAATGAATTTAATTTTCTAATGCTTTTCTGTTTTACAGACAACCACCAGAATAGTGAAAAAAATTAATGGCAAAAATATGTGTTCTAAAGTTTCCATAAAAGATTCGCAAAAATCGTTTAAGTTGATTGGCAGGACAACACAAGAAGTTGAAGAAGCTCACCAAGAAAAAATAAATAACAAATGGCCAATTCAGCTGTTGGTGCTAATTACAGGCACAGTAATAAATCCAAAAGAGATTTTAGTATATTTCGATGGAATTAGGTATCGCTTTTATTCCATCGTCATAGCTTTAGACAATTGTTTTAAGTTATTTTATGTTTTAAATTTAAGTTACCCTAAGGAATCGTTATTAGTTTGGAGTTTTAACCAACAATTTTTTTATAAATCGGTTCTAAGTTAAGATGCAGATAAAAACATCCATATTTGCTTAGCAACCTAATTTCTGAATTAAACAAATAAACATTTTGTGTTCTGTTTTAAATAATAATTTTATAATTTTAAATTTATAATTAAATAATAATTTATAATTTTTCAATTTATTTCCATTAACTAAGTTTATTTAAAATTTACATATAAGTTTGATTCTTTCTGTGATTAATTAATTTTTTTTTGTGATAGAATTGATTGCTGTTTTTTATACTTTTTTTTGTTATATATTTATTCTAGAATAATTTAGATTTAAATGTCATCAATGTTATCAAACTTATTTTGCAGCTTTATTTATATTTTTATTTGAGAATAGGTCTATTTTTAAGTTTGAAACTTATACTAATGTATAAACATTGAAATTATTAATAAAAATATTATACGAGTATGATGTAATATAAATTAATATTTAAATTAATTTATTGTTTTAATGTTTATATTAAATTTTTTTATTTTTATTTTTTGGATATTATGTTATATTAAATATTTATGATTAAAATTACATTTTATTTTACATAAGAATAATAAATTGGAAATTTCATAGTATAATACTTATTTACTACTAAAATTGATTATATGAAAACTGGAACCGATACAACCGAAAAATTAATTTATTATTTTGAATAAATTTTATCAATTTGAGAATCTATTTTTACTAATTTTATCAGATTTATAAAATTTTGTAAATTTGATAACCATTAGTAGTAAATTTGATAAAAATTTCGTTCAGATGAATACTGTCATTTTGAAGAAATTTTAATAAATTTTACTTATATTGATAAAAAAGTTTATTGGCGCTATATAGATGGTTGTTTTATCAATATGATCACCAATTTCCTCAATTTCATTTTTTATTTTTTTTTTTTGAGTGTAATTACTAAAGTTCCTACGGTTTTCGAAGTCATTCGGTTCACGTCATTAATTCTTAATATGCTCATTATTTACCTGAATTTATTGTAAGCCAATTTGGAGTTCTTTCAATACTAAATTGAATTATATCACAGAGATCATCTATGTGATATAATTCAATTTAGTATTGGACACACATGGACTACACAAAATTAGTTACACAAAAACTATTTCAAATGTTAATATTTTGCATTTATTGTAATTTACGATTAATTTAATCTACTACATTCAGATTTCACTTAATTTTATAAATTTTATCAGTTATTGTATTTAAATTTGTTTTCAGTTTTTATTGTTATACACTGTGACATTTCTTTTTTTGTCAAATTAATATTTGCGCATTTTATTTTTTTATGGTTGGTCATACGTATTTATGATAATTTTGCACTAAAATTTACCAATTCTGTTATTATTCTAGTACAATTATTGGAATTTTCTTTTGTTGTACTAACATAGGGTGGTTCAGCAAATGCAAGAAATTCAAAAAGCAAGAAAGCTTTCCATTTAAAATGAGGCTAATACTGGCGCGGAAGATGATTCGCCGTATTTCTATAATTTTATAATTTTAATACAAATTTATTTCCAATGTATAGGTTTATCATGCTAAATATTTTATGTATTTTGTTTATATTTTGAACTTGAACCACAATTTTGCATTGAGCTGGAAATAACAAATTGATCTTGACCCAAAAATATGTTTAATGGACATTTTTGAAACGTTAATGTTTTAAATTTATTCGTTTAAATATACCTTTGGCGCAGAAAATATAACATAGATTATTTTTTCTGTGCCTTTGGAGTAACCCGGTTTAAAGAAACCCAATAGACATTTTAATTTTCTGTATAATTTTGATTTGTAGCTAACATTTAGTCGTTGCTTAGAAAATATCTTAAAAAATTACCTAAATGTTGACACTTAATTTAATTCCATTAATGGTTGAACGATGGAATTGCATTTTGAAGTTTGAACAATCAACAACTGTATTTACAACATGATGACAGACACATTTTCTATATTTCATTCCTGATTAGTGGTTAAACATTTACGACGAATGAGTTCCACATTGCAGTTTGTGGTCGAATTTATACTGGTACCACAAGCTTTTGATAAAGGTATCATGCATCAAAATCGGACCACTATTACGTGAGCTATTGACAGTTCATTGATTTTCGGCAAAGTGGTACCACTGTCCGGATTTTTTTGCTAAGAAATGATTGGTGAAAATTTATGAATGTTTTGTAGTTGCTAGAGATAGATAATCCACTTATCGCACACTGGACAAACCAGAGGTTGTGACAGAGATTAGCATTCGAGATGCTTTTATTTGATTTTATATAAACTAACTTCACATTACATTAAATTTGGAAGACCATTGACTCAAAATTTTCACTCGAAATTTGCTAATCTCTCGAATGATGACTCGAAGTTATACTTTTGACTGGTTGCTTGTATTTTCGTTAGTGTATTTTTGCTATGATGACTTGAAAATGATTATTCAGTTCTATCTAGTGTTTTTATTATTTCAATCTATCACTTCTTTTAAATCTCATTAGTCTTTTTACAAAACCCATAGAAGATCCAGGTGAATAGGATAATTAAAGACATGTGAATGACCTAACCAAAGTAGTAGTTTTGTTAAATGTAAATTATAGTTTCAATACTGATACAATTGAACAATGCAACTCGCGTATAAATTAAAAGAATAAACAAATTACAAAACTACACTATGCGAAGAAACAAATAAGATATAGCAGATGAAAAACATTATATCTTGTTAGTTTACTAACACAAAAATAAATTCAATTAAGAAGTTAGTCTTCTGTCCAATTCACAAGAGTAAAAGAAAAAATAAATTTTCCTTCTTTTAGATTGTAACTGATGCGACACAGTATTTATTTTTCTTATCAGGGACAACATGTAGAATCAAAAATTGATGATACTATTACTTGGGGTTTGTGAAAATTGTGAATAACTATGTACTATATTTAGATTTCCTTTAACGGGTACAACTATTTGATGAGTAAATAAAAAATTTGAATTTATGTATTTTGATTACAATTAGAACTTTTGTGTATCATTAATGATTTAATCACAGTTTGAATAAAACAATTTTGAATTGCGATGCTTTCGTAAAAATTTCACACGTTTGATGGTCTTAAACGTCTTTTTGACTTATTAAACATTTTCATGTAATGGCATGGACGAACTATCGTCCATGTCATTACATTATGACATTAAACTCAACTTTGTATCATTGAATTCTTATTTAGGATTATTGTTGGGAGTGTTTCAACTTTACTTGCGGGATTGTGTAGGGCAGTTGGGAGAGCAAAACGTTACAACTGTAAAGACTTGATGAAAATCAAATCCAAAACTGATTAGTTTATGAACAGTATCATCTTGCTATGAAATAAGTCTATTAGATTTATGTTAGAAATGCATTTTTAGTATCTCCATACAAAAAGCATACTGTAGAGACTGTAGATCAAAGATCAATCTTTCCCAGAAGATATTGTATTAAACCAGAAAAATAATTACACGAAATCGTTTCATAATAATATTCCGTTGAATGTTTGATTCTCAACTGTGAGCTTATAAGTTTTGCTGTTCCTAAAACATATCGCATAACAAACATTAAAACAACATATTCACAAATGAAAAGCACTGCCATTGAGCGAGTCAAACCGTTTGTTATTTGATATTGAAGTATAGATTAAGTTTCATACAATACATTAAAGGCTATAGGCACAAATAAGGCTAAATATGGTATCAAAGCACACTTACTTCGAGTGATTGGTATGTTCAATCATGCAGGATTTAACAATAATATATACACTCAGAAAAAAAATATGAAAAACGTATGATTAAAAATATCATAATATGATTACACAAACCAAGAACTTGTATAATATGGCTATAATTATCAGATATATAGTCAAATTATGTTAAATTTACAAGTAAATATCAGAACATCGTAAAATTAATTATAACATCTATAACATCCAATCATTTCATCACTATGATTGGAATAATCATATATGCAACTTTAGTAAATTTGATCATAATCTGATATTTTTAATCAGACTGAAGAAAAGAGATTGAAGAAGGCTTTGATTTGTAAATGCATTGTTGTTGGTTTTGGCAAAATGTAAAAACAATTGGTTAACGATAAAACAAAATGTATATATTATATTCCTACAATTCGTATCGTATATCTACGAGTAATTTTTATCAATTGTAATTTGTTGTCCGCCATAAGTAATATTTAGCTACTGGCCATAGTTATTATACATTTTATTTAAATTATAAAAAATTAAAAGTTAAAGTGAATGCAGTGTATATTATATTGAAAAAACAATTACCTATTGTCAGTGTAATATATAAATATAATGTAAGTTTGAAGAGTATAAAATATTACTAAAATCAAAAATCCGAATTCATATAATATCGGCCTCGGAAATTCTCTCTTTTTTAAAGTATTTGTGAGTATTTTTTTAAAGTATTTGTATTGTCATTGAAATCATAGAAAATATTTATTTATATGGGTTTTGAATGGCACAATGTATTACCAAATCTAGGAGAGTTATACGTTTCATTGTGTCTTCAACCGCATGTGCTACCAGATAACTTTGGCTTTTCTATTGACGGTTTTAAACCCACAAATTTAGGCAGAACTAATTGAAAAGCAAACAGAATAATATACAGTTTAATATATCGAGCTTTGCCCTGGTCCAAAGAATCCGGAAGTTAAAAACTTGGAAGTTAAAAAGTTTAGTGTGCAAAACAACTTTGCGTATATTTATTTATTTATTTATTTATAATAATTTATGTTTTAAGTTTATATTCAAAACTTTTTCCATAAGTAAGAAGCCGATTACAATTTATTTTTATTTTAAATAATACTATTATATAATATTTATAATATTTATAATTTCGTTTTTATGTTATATTAATTTAAAATATTTTTTCCGAAACATATCTGGAGTTTTAGCATTTTTAATCTGGTAAGACAATGAATTCCATATTCATTATTCCCTACTCCTCTCACGAAAAATAAAGAATTCATAAGCCTACAATGATTAAGAGCTGGAGTTAAAAGTTGATTACGGCGGTTTCACGATACAGTGAGTTTTCCTATTATATAATTGGTTACTTAATATCGGATTACAAAATTTGTAGATTTGCAAATCATCAGCGAAAAGATGGTAACTGCAATGTTGAATGATATTTGTTAAGTCGTTTATATATATCATGAACAAAAAAGGTCCCAAAACAGATCCTTGTGGGACACCACAGTTAGTAAAACTAGTATTGGATACCTCTAAATCTATTTTAACAGACTGTGATCTTTCACATAAATATGACAGAATTAAACGACAAACATTCAAAAGCTTTGCTAAAATCCAATAATACAAGAGAGCAAATCTTACCACAGTCAATAGCTCTGCGAATGTCATCAGAAATATGGAGAAGTGCCGAAGTAGTACTGTGATTACGTCTACATGCTGATTGAAATTTCGAGAACATATTTTTGGATTCAATATTCGTCAGAATTTGTGATTGAAGTATTCTCTCGAAAACCTTTGATAGAGCCGGAAGTAGACTAATCGGTCGAAAATCCGATAAGGCAGTTGAATTTTTCTTTTTAGGAATTGCAACAATAATTGAATGTTTCTACTCTAGCGAGAAAATTGAAAACGTTATCAAACTATTTAATACATGCAATATGTAGCAACCAATTACGGGAAAAATAAGCTTGATAAACTTAATTGGTATTTCATCTACACCAATTGCATTCGATTTAATAGAATCAATCGCATCAGTAAGTTCAACTATATCTATATTATTAAAGCTAAAGCTGCTCTCTAAAGAATCACAAGGATTTATTGTATTATCAATTATGGCAGGCTCTGTTAAATCAACACTGTTAGATGCAAAATGGCTATTTAGTTCATTGGCTGAAAATCTACCAGGACATTTCTCATTAGTTGATGATAAGGAATTAATGGACCTAATGTTCTTCCAAAATATTTTCGAGGGCAAAGAAGGGTTCAGAACGGTAGAAAGATACCTCACTTGGACAATTTAATAATCTTGTTAATTCTATTTCTTAGAATTTTGTATTCTAAATACAGTTGAAAGTTTTTAGTATGCTTCCATCGGCGATATATAAAATTTCTAAAGATAGTCATTTCTCTAATTTCGTTACTAAACCAGGCGGGATGTTTCTCCCTCACTGTAACTGTCTTCAATGGTACACACTCAAAGTATATTGAGTATATTGTATACAATATTATTGTATATTTACCGATTCTATTTATTAATAAATATTTTGAACCTTCTAATAGCTATACAATTAAATTACGCTGATTTTGATCCAAATGCCATACAGAACTGGCGGAATATTTACAAGAGAATATTGAAAAGGCGAGCCAAATTGAATCGGGACAGCTTTATTAAAAACGTCTGCTAGAGAAGTTATACTGCTAAAGAAGGTAACCATGGATCACTTACTCTACAGCTGCGATCTTGTCGAAGATGAAAGACAACAATTGATGATGGAGCTGGGCACAGAATGACCAGCAAGCAAACTAGTTTTAATGACACCACGAAACATCACAGCTTTTAAAAGGTTCTGTGACACTGTTCTAAGTAACAGATAGTTCCTACACAACACTGACACTAGACTTTATATATGTATGTATATGTATGTGTATGTATGTATATATATATATATATATATATATATATATATATATATATATATATATATATATATATATATATATATATATATATATATATATATATATATATATGTATATATGTGTGTATTTATATATGTATATATGTCTACGAAATTTAACAGACAAAGGAGCTAGATAGTAGAAAAGTATGCGCCTCCACGTGGCAGGGACGGAAACAGGTTCATTTAAACCTGGCTAAGCATACCAAGAAAAGGAAAAAGTCCAAGCACGACGGCGCGAGAATGTATATAGGCTAAGCCTAAAGAAGGAAGCATGTGAAGTTATCCCAGTTTTTCATCCCAGAAAAAACTAAAACTTTCATCAGGCAATACAATTCCATCCCATCCCAGTTTTTATAATCATTTATGCATGAGATATAGAGTAAAAAAAAAATTTTTTTAAAAAGAAATTTTGTTTTGAAATCCATAAAATTAGAGCATTAAAAATATCCTATCTCCTACGATCTTCACGGGGCTAAAAATATTCTTAATGTTTTGAGATGAATATACTAATATTAAACTGTGACCAACTCGCCAGAATCATTCTATGTTTCATATTGCCACAATTGGCCAATTTGAATTGATATATGATATGGAATATTATATTGCTAGCTCCTAGGAACTACAATGGCCTGAAAATATTCTTTGTGTTTTGAGATGGCTATACTTATATTAAACTGTGACCAACTCGCCAGAATCATTCTATGTTTCATATTGTCACAATCGGCCAATTTGAATTGATATATGATATGGAATATTATATTGCCAGCTCCTAGGAACTACACGGGCCTGAAAATATTCTTTATGTTTTGAGGTGGCTATACTAATATCAAATTGTGACCAACTCGCCAGAATAATTCTATGTTTCATATTGCCACAATCGGCCAATTTGTAATGACCCAATATATGATATGGAATATTATATTGCCAGCTCCTAGGAACTACACGGGCCTGAAAATATTCTTTGTGTTTTGAAATGGCTATACCTATATTAAACTGTGACCAACTCGCCAGAATCATTCTATGTTTCATATTGCCACAATCGGCTAATTTGAATTGATATATGATATGGAATATTATATTGCCAGCTCCTAGGAACTACACGGGCCTGAAAATATTCTTTATGTTTTGAGGTGGCTATACTAATATCAAATTGTGACCAACTCGCCAGAATAATTCTATGTTTCATATTGCCACAATCGGCCAATTTGTAATGACCCAATATATGATATGGAATATTATATTGCCAGCTCCTAGGAACTACACGGGCCTGAAAATATTCTTTGTGTTTTGAAATGGCTATACCTATATTAAACTGTGACCAACTCGCCAGAATCATTCTATGTTTCATATTGCCACAATCGGCTAATTTGAATTGATATATGATATGGAATATTATATTGCCAGCTCCTAGGAACTACACGGGCCTGAAAATATTCTTTATGTTTTGAGGTGGCTATACTAATATCAAATTGTGACCAACTCGCCAGAATAATTCTATGTTTCATATTGCCACAATCGGCCAATTTGTAATGACCCAATATATGATATGGAATATTATATTGCCAGCTCCTAGGAACTACACGGGCCTGAAAATATTCTTTATGTTTTGAGGTGGCTATACTAATATCAAATTGTGACCAACTCGCCAGAATAATTCTATGTTTCATATTGCCACAATCGGCCAATTTGTAATGACCCAATATATGATATGGAATATTATATTGCCAGCTCCTAGGAACTACACGGGCCTGAAAATATTCTTTATGTTTTGAGATGGCTATACCTATATTAAACTGTGACCAACTCGCCAGAATCATTCTATGTTTCATATTGTCACAAACGGCCAATTTGAATTGATATATGATATGGAATATTATATTGCCAGCTCCTAGGAACTACACGGGCCTGAAAATATTCTTTGTGTTTTGAAATGGCTATACCTATATTAAACTGTGACCAACTCGCCAGAATCATTCTATGTTTCATATTGTCTAAGTATAAATATTTTGAGCAAAAATAACGGTTACGGTTTTTTTCCTTTTTTTTAATATACGATCTATTTCATGAAATAATTAAAAAATACAAAATTGTTATTTTTACACACATTTATAAAATAGATCATTTAGTGCTGATTTCTTCATTGTTAAAGTGCCGTTAGATCGTTTATTAAAAAAAGGAAAAAAACCGTAACCGTTATTTTTACTCAAAATATTTATAGATAGAGAGCATTTTATTCACAAATGCTCATTGGTTTATTATTATTAATATAGCCATCTCAAAACATAAAGAATATTTTCAGGCCCGTGTAGTTCCTAGGAGCTGGCAATATAATATTCCATATCATATATTGGTTCATTACAAATTGGCCGAGTGTGGCAATATGAAACATAGAATGATTCTGGCGAGTTGGTCACAGTTTAATATAAGTATAGCCATCTCAAAACATAAAGAATATTTTCAGGCCCATGTAGTTCCTAGGAGCTGGCAATATAATATTCCATATCATATATCAATTCAAATTGGCCGATTGTGGCAATATGAAACATAGAATGATTCTGGCGAGTTGGTCACAGTTTAATATAAGTATAGCCATCTCAAAACATAAAGAATATTTTCAGGCCCGTGTAGTTCCTAGGAGCTGGCAATATAATATTCCATATCATATATTGGGTCATTACAAATTGGCTGATTGTGGCAATATGAAACATAGAATCATTCTGGCGAGTTGGTCACAGTTTAATATAAGTATAGCCATCTCAAAACACAAAGAATGTTTTCAGGCCCGTGTAGTTCCTAGGAGCTGGCAATATAATATTCCATATCATATATCAATTCAAATTGGCCGAGTATGGCAATATGAAACATAGAATGATTCTGGCGAGTTGGTCACAGTTTAATATTAGTATGGCCAACTCAAAACATAAAGAATATTTTCAGGCCCGTGTAGTTCCTAGGAGCTGGCAATATAATATTCCATATCATATATCAATTCAAATTGGCCGATTGTGGCAATATGAAACATAGAATGATTCTGGCGAGTTGGTCACAGTTTAATATAAGTATAGCCATCTCAAAACACAAAGAACTTTTTCAGGCCCGTGTAGTTCCTAGGAGCTGGCAATATAATATTCCATATCATACATCAATTCAAATTGGCGGATTGTGGCAATATGAAACATAGAATGATTCTGGCGAGTTGGTCACAGTTTAATATTAGTATATTCATCTCAAAACATTAAGCATTTTAGCCCTGTGAAGATCGTAGGAGATAGGATATTTTTAATGCTCTAATTTTATGGAACTTTAAACAAAATTTCTTTTAAAAACAATTTTTTTTTTACTTTATATCATGCATAAATGATTATAAAAACTGGGATGGGATGGAATTGTATTGCCTGATGAAAGTTTTAGTTTTTTCTGGGATGAAAAACTGGGATAACTTCACATGCTTAAAGAAGGTACTTATATGAATTAGAATTAAAGCTCAGTGTGTTTTTTTAATAAAGTATCATTTTTATTTCAGAAGAAAAAATAGCATTAACATTTTTAGTTCTTTATATATTAGAAGGTGAGCGGAAAGGGTATGAAAAAATGGCCAAGTTTCTAAAATATAAATTCATCAATCACTTATTTCATTGTATACAAGGTATATTTTCGTTATAGTAAAGCAAACATCTATATAAACTTAAATACTCCTATGTTTTACAGACTACACTTGTGGCATTTGAGGTGGAATCTATTCCAAAAGTACTGAAGTTTAAATTTGTTGGTAGTCCAATAAGAACGATACATATACTTCAACCCTCTAAAAGTTTTGCGATCCTGTTTCTACTTATACATGGTTCTACATATCTTTATTCCTTCAAAGTAGGTTTATTCTTTAAAAAGTTAATTTTAATATGAAAACCGGATTTGATGAAACCATCCCAAGTATGGTAACGTTTATTATTGATCTTCAAAATAGTAATTAATTATAACCAGAATTTTAAGTTTTGTATTATAAATTTGGCTTCCCTATTTAATAACGTGCGTGAACTTTTAAAAATTAATTTAGTATTTTGCAATGGAAGCTATAAATTGTAAAATTTGTAAACTCGATTTCTTAAACAAAGCCGTTTGTCTGAAATATATGTATTAGCAGTAGCGGTCCGTGAGTTTCAGATGTAGGTGAAAAATTTTTTAAATATTATTTTAAAATGGATATCTATTAAATTCTTACAATCCTTAACTGGTAATATATTACTAACCAAATTATTTCTATTTTTTTAAGTTTTTATTTGATATATAAAATCTGCACGTCACTTTTCAATAGCTTTTTGAAATAAGCTTTTTTAGTTGTAACAAGTGCACAAATGTTTGTTTGCTGAAAGTAGGTTTAAAAACAGTCTCTATCCAAAACAGAATATAATTTTTGCTATCAAATTCTTAAGTGGTAACATGAACTTGTGAAAAATTGTATATAAATCGTTCACTTCTGGAGGGATACGAGGAAATGATCCCTCGATTAGAGGGATTCCCTTTAGATTTACGAGGGAAATTTGAAATTTACGTTTCATCTTAACGTATGTCTTACAATTCACATTGTTTAGTAATGAAATAAAATGTCTAGCTTCGCAAATCGCCTACATTTATAAAGTTGCATATTAATTTATTGCAAACTAATTTACTAATTCTTTTAGAAAACTGAAAAAATGAAGGTTTCCTTCGAGTGCAGATTTCCTTCTTAGAATAAGTTGATCATTGCCTAATTGTTTTTCAACTTATACAAAGAAAATTGATTTTATATAAATCATAATACATATTTTGAGTGACAAACTGACTTTTATTTTAAACATCAGTTATTTTATCAGTTTCAACAGAAATATAATCGTTAACTTAAATTTCATATAAATTAATTCGTTGCTTGCAAATCATTATGAATTAGATGGCGAAGCACAAAACGCATCTACAATTTAATCACTTTTCTAAGAAGATAATAATTTTAAACATCCCATATCTATTCGAATCTTTTCTTTCATTATGCTACTTGAGCCAATTTACAACAGCTGCTTGAATTACTTCCTAAACTTTGTCTATTCCATATCTAATATGCCAAGTACAAGTTTATTATTCTTAGTTGCTATAAGTGTATTGCTTTGGTAATTTTTTTAAAATTTGTAACATCAATTGCAAAGAAATAAATTAAAACAAAATTTAGCTAAATTGAAAGAAAATTTAAATTTATGTAAATTAAATTGAATTTTTGGTTAACGGAATTTTCACTTAAGTCGATTCATATACCTATTTACAAAAATTTAAATTTTGAGCTTTTCCTTTGTTAAATTTAAATTTGCTAAATCCACTAATTTTGTTTTTCCAAAGTAAAAGAATATTAATTTTTTTATAATAAGATAAAAAAATGATCGAGTCCCATAATTAAGATTTTTAGTTTTTCTTCTTAAATTTGACCCAACGACTCTATTTGTTTTATAGGCATATTGTATTGCAAAATATAAGGGTACACTGAAAATAACAACAACAATCAAAAACAAATTTATCCCATACAAATGTATTTCAATCATCTCATCTCTAAATTTGTTTGATAATTCTAAAAGAGAAAAAACCAATTTCTTCTATTGAGTGATTTTCGTGATTTGCCCACATTTCTTGTAAGAGTGTTGATATTATCATTTTATTTTTTATGAAAGTCGTATTTTATTTGATTTTGGTATTGGAATTGGATTTGGAATTCAAATAAAATAGGTTTTAATTTTTTTTTGGAATTGGATATTATTTTTAAAGGTTGGTACGTTGTATATTTTTACATTTGAATTTTCAAATAGTTTGTTTTGGTAATCATCAAAAATTTAAAATTTTTACCAATACATTATTTTCTATTAATATTTTAATTAATTATAATTTAAAGCAACGGAGAAAAGATAAATAATGTTATAAGAAAACCATAGTGAGAATTATTTAAATCGTCAATTTCGGCTTAGGTTTAATAACGTACAATCAAAATTTGTTAAATATAAATTTGATAATTACAGTTCTTCAAGATAATTATTATTATTAATAATTATAATATTATTAGTTATGCTCTAAAAATAAATACGTCATGAAAATAATATAACATGCTTACATACAAAAGAAAACTTTTACCTATATATTAAAAGTTCATCTTGATTCATTTCAATTATCTAAATGATTTCACTTTCCAATACTAAATAATTTAAGTACTAAAATACTGATTAAATAATCACATTCATGATTTAATAAAATATCGTTAACTCAAAATGAATGTCAAAATAATAAAATAACAACAATGACCAACTTATAGAAATCAAAATATGAGATGTTGCGCACCTGGTATTCGAGATACTAACTAAAAAGAAGAATTGGATTTACAATACCATCAATAGAGAAAGATTTCAACCAATTCCAAAAAAAATTCGATATATGGGATTGTTGTTGTAAAAAATCAAATAAAATACGACTATTATTAGTCGTATTTTATTTGATTTTGGTATTGGAATTGGATTTGGAATTCAAATAAAATAGGTTTTAATTTTTTTTTGGAATTGGATATTATTTTTAAAGGTTGGTACGTTGTATATTTTTACATTTGAATTTTCAAATAGTTTGTTTTGGTAATCATCAAAAATTTAAAATTTTTACCAATACATTATTTTCTATTAATATTTTAATTAATTATAATTTAAAGCAACGGAGAAAAGATAAATAATGTTATAAGAAAACCATAGTGAGAATTATTTAAATCGTCAATTTCGGCTTAGGTTTAATAACGTACAATCAAAATTTGTTAAATACAAATTTGATAATTACAGTTCTTCAAGATAATTATTATTATTAATAATTATAATATTATTAGTTATGCTCTAAAAATAAATACGTCATGAAAATAATATAACATGCTTACATACAAAAGAAAACTTTTACCTATATATTAAAAGTTCATCTTGATTCATTTCAATTATCTAAATGATTTCACTTTCCAATACTAAATAATTTAAGTACTAAAATACTGATTAAATAATCACATTCATGATTTAATAAAATATCGTTAACTCAAAATGAATGTCAAAATAATAAAATAACAACAATGACCAACTTATAGAAATCAAAATATGAGATGTTGCGCACCTGGTATTCGAGATACTAACTAAAAAGAAGAATTGGATTTACAATACCATCAATAGAGAAAGATTTCAACCAATTCCAAAAAAGAATTCGATATATGGGATTGTTGTTGTAAAAAATCAAATAAAATACGACTGAAATAGTAAATCGAAGAGAGGAAAAATGCATATCAATAATTTAATATATGGGGCACATTTTGATGTGCCCTATGAGAGTTAAAACATAATCTAATATTGTATTTTGTTTTGTTCTACATGACAAGTCTTATTATTTAGTTTGTTTATGGTTAAAACGAATACAAAATGAAAAGTTTTTGATTACCAGAAATATTGTTCAATACGTAGAGATTGAATAAAACCATTCAATTTCCCTCTCGATTTCATTTCTTCTGAGTCAATTTCAAATTTATATACAAATTTACATACTCGTAAATTTACGACTAACCTCAGACTTATTCCCACGCCATGCTCTGTACATAGTTTCTCGATTTATAATTGCAAGTTGTATACCTTATTAAACTAGATCGGAGCTGTACGTTTAATTTTAACAAATTTCTTTAACGGATCATGAGTACCAAACAAAAAACAAAGATAATCACTAAAAACTTAAACCTAGTCGTCCACTAAAGCACATTTATATAATAATCCCCAATTTAAACAATCTGTGCACAAGGCGTCATAGCTCACATCTTTATAGGATCTATAACTGAAAGAAGAAACTGAAACAGGAGGAATAGGTAATTGATAGGACAAGTAAATAAATAAAAATGGGTGCATCTAGTACACGTAGTCTACCGAAAATACGTAGATTCTACAAGTCTATATGTGCTGGATGCAAAATCTCAGTAAAAATATGTAGACTCTACGAGTTTTAGTGAGACTAAAAATTGTAGTCTATATTTATATGTAGATTGTTTTGGTTTGAAACTGTTTTTTACATTTGTATTACTAGTTTATATTTATAAACCAAAAATAAACATGAAGGTGACACGCATTTTGAATATCCTTATATTTACGATAGTAATGGAGGTAAATATAGATGTGAAATGTCAATTTAATTTATTACGTAATTCCAACATAAGTTATCCAAGACAAAAATCAAAATGGATACGTAAATATTTACATCTAGCACACGTAGAGCACAGTTGAGCGTGTAAATTACACAATGTAATTTACTGGTTTTTTTACATGTAAAATGTATGTAAAATGTAAACGATCATTTTATACATACTGTAAAATATAAATCAACTTTTTCATTACAATTATCGCCATCTGTTACCAAATCTCTTAATTAAAGAAAAATTGACTATATACTACAGTGTAGTGTATTTGTGTTTATTTATTGTAATATTTGTGCATATGTATAAATGTAAAATAAAGTGCAACTTTCCTATGATAAGAAATATTTTGATAATGAAATCTTGACACCTGCTATCAATAAATGTAATTTGATGAACGCTTCGTTTTTCGTGAGAGGAGTTAGCACATGGAATTCCTTGAATGGTAACTGCTGGGTTTCAAAAAGAATATTTTTCCCAAATTTAATTATTAATGTATTAATCAATTTATCTAGTATTAATTCTATGGTAAGGTTAGTATAATGGTATTGCTGCAAACTTAGGTTATGACAAATTATTAATTGTAATTAGAGTATGAAAAATTAAATTGAATTAATAAAATTCACTACAGTTCCACGCTTAAATGCGATAATCATATTCGCTACCTCTTTACTACACTGAACATCAAAGGCATAATGCATAGGCATTTTATCGAATGGATAGAATAGGGCTAGTAATTTCAGGCATATATTTATTTGATGAGGGTGAGACGGGTAGTGATAATTTGGTTGATTTTGTCCTGTTTGAAATTAATAAAGATTTAAATTTAAAAGCCAGTCAAACGAGTATAGATTCACTTCATTCATTTCATTGCAGAGAATTATTTTATTTATGATTAAACGTCAAATTGCAATTAGTTTTCCGCTACATATCGAAAGAAATATGCACTCTTAAAAATATTTTATTTTAGTTTATTCAAATGTAGCTAGATGGCACTATGTCACTAGTTGTTTATTTTGTCAAATATAAAAACTAGTTTAAGACGTAAACAGATGGCATTGTAGAAGGATAGGTGATTTTTATAGTCTCAATGTAGATAACTAAAAGTTGAAAATAATTATGATTAACCATTTAAATAAAATGTTTAATTGGATTTTCTAATGCAAATTATTCTTATAACAAATGTTTGTATCATTTATTCAATATTTTAAATTATTTCTGGACGGATTCTCGTTTTTTAAATAAAATTTACATATTTTTGTAAAATACACATTTTTTTTTGTAATTTACGTTATTTACATGTAAAATGGAGAAAACGTTTTTTACATGGAAAACGCCTAACCCTGACGTAGAGTCTACAAATGAGATTAGTCTACATTATAGACTATCTCAAATGTAGACTCTACGTGTGCTAGATGCGCCCAATGTTTAATATAATTAATTTTTTAAAAATTGAATCGAACTTTTGGTTTTGCGATACTAAATTAAATTTTTTTTGATATTAATCAATGGTTTTAAATTTTTATTTATATTAGTTTTATATGTGCATTAAGTAAAATGTGTGAGGGGCACTGTCCACCTTGCCCATTATGACGGATCGCGCCTGTGATTAGTATAACCTCTCCAAACAACTCAAATAATGTAAAATTCAGATACATCTTATTAAAAAATTAGTACAGATTTGATTGAATAATACGTTTGATCCGAAATTCGTAATTATAAAAAATATTCTTGGTTATGATATCCTATTTTGGTTGTGTGGAATTCTTATTCAATACGTAATAAACGAAATAAAATTTGGCTTTAATTATATTTTCATTTTATATTCTATTACTAAATATTATTATAATAGTATTATCTCTGCGTTTTATTGCAATTAACATATGCTTGATAATGTCGATCTCAACTTATGATAAATGTCGTTTAAATAAAATTAACATCAAGAATTTTGTAAATTACATCATATTTTTATTATGGCAGAATTTTACTTATTATACTTACTTGGCTTTTGTCATATTCGTTTATCATTACTATGAGTATGGTCAGTACAGTTGACTAAATTAATCATATTTTTTTTCTGAGTGTACATAAAACAATAAATTCCTTCACAGTAAAATCGTTAGGGTTGAGATTGATGCAATCATACTAATTAAAGGCATTTTTTAAACGTACTAGAGCAGTAATAAATTCAATGCAAAAAGTGATACTATCAAAGTTATGATACTTTCAAACTTAATTTGAGGTTATCTTTTATTTTGTGTCATTAAAAAAATCGCGCTCATTTGGACGTTTTATGCGATCGTTAGGATGTAAACGAATGTTTTAAATTTGTTACTGTCCTTTTAATTTTTTATTGTTGGGCATTTATGGAAAAATAAAATTTTTCAATAAAAATTGTCACAATTATTGCCTTAAACCTATACTTTACGGTTCATATTCCCACTGCACGGCATTATACATTTTTATTTTATTTATTTTAGTTTTTATTCTTCACTTTACATAATTATTATATGATCTTGGTACTGATAGACGTATATATAAATTTATTGCAGGTGGTTTAATTGACTATAATCAATGAAAAATTGAAAACAATTGTTTAAACTTTAAATAGTAGAATAAGCTTTATGCAGAAATAAATAATAATTTTATTGATAATAAAACAATCAAGTAAACAATATGCATAAATAAAACAATCACCAAGTAAACAATATACATAAATAAAATAATTAGCATTGTAAATAAATCTTGATTGTTTTAGTAGTAGTAATGTTTATGGCTGTTAGATATATTAAATAATTAATTTAGCATGCGATGGACGTTGGGAAGCCATTGTCTCTCATAGTGACTGCTTTAGTTATTTACCCATTCAAAACACTGAAATAGTGAGAAATACACTAGAATATACATTGCATTATAATTAATTGTAAAAATATTTTAAGGTAGTTTTGGTAGGAAGAGTTTCATTAAGACTGTAAATAATAAATCTTATTTGAGTATGCTGGTTTTTCTTTTGGAAAAATCCAGTAAAATTTGAGTTCGAAAATTTCATCTAAGCCCATATCAACCAAGATGATTGTTCTCGCAGAAACATGGCTTGGAGAAGAAGATAAGAATTTCAATGTATCCAGCAACAATATCCACAAGTATGATAGAACAATTATTAACCAAAATACTTATAATATAATATAAATGGTGGGAGAGTAGCTATACTAATCCATTAATCACTAACATTTAAATTAGAAAATATTGCTGTAGATATAGAATAATATAACCTAAAATTAAACCTTGTAGCTATTTATAACACTCCTACTAAGCCTGACACAGTCGCTTTTTACAAGTTCTAGAACTTTTAATTAAATCATATAATCGAATAGTCATAGCTGAAGACTTTAATGCAAAGCACCGTAATTGGAATTGCACAAAGGCCAACAGCTCTGGAACCGTTTTTAATACATACCGCATACAATACCATTTTGATAAATCACTCCGGTGAGGTAGGAATCTATCAACTTATAGACTTAATTCTCCCCAAAAATTATTTAAAAATTACTATTCTAGAACTATCCAGTTCTTTTTAACCTAAGTACCAGTCCAATAATAATTCCTTCTGCGAGGTA
Source organism: Tipula confusa (assembly GCA_963556175.1). Classification (NCBI taxonomy): domain Eukaryota; kingdom Metazoa; phylum Arthropoda; class Insecta; order Diptera; family Tipulidae; genus Tipula; species Tipula confusa. Next base: position 161,988,264 of record OY744475.1, on the reverse strand, counting down.
AACTCGTATGGTAATCATTCGGTTGTTAATCGATAATAACTTAACCTGAGACCCAAAATCACTTTTCATTTGAAAAATTAAATGGAATTTTGTTAAAAAAATTGCAATATCACTTTCCAATTCGGAAGCCATAGGAAATTGCATACCAATAAATTCCTCGTCATCAATAATCTCTACCACAAATAGTTTTACAGGTTAATATCCTTTTTTTAGTGTAGTGAGACAATGGGATGGAATAAAAAACTTGAAAATAAGCACTAAGGAAACTACATCACATAATCAATGCTATATCTTTACACTAAATTATGTTCTGGGACAATGCAAGGTAGCGGAAATCAACATGATTCAAAAGCCTAATAAACCACTAACCAACAAAACATTGTAAATATACCAATCTTTTTACAATAACAACAACATTAAATATTTTCGAAATACCGTTTCTCAAGAGAGTTAATAGAGGGCAGAAATCTTATACCAGCACTACAATTTGAGTTCTGAGAAAGACATTCTCGGAAACCTATCTAAAAGTATGGCATTCAGCTTTGGGGCTGAGCACAGAAAACTACAGTTAAGATAATAAAACATTTCAAAACAAAGTACGACGTATAAGCATCGCACCAATTGACCGAAGCACCTAAAAATAGCAAAGCATACTTTTTAATAGTTATGAAGACGAATTTGTCGATAACAATGGATAAAATTTAAAATATTTGCACATCACGATCAATGTCATCCCGTGAAAAATATCGTGAATCCCAATCAATTGTACTGAAACATGAACTGAGACCATAATTGTCGGCACGTCAAAAATTATACAATTTTATAAAATTACAGTTATAAGTGCAATATTTACCGTATATAGATTTGCAGATTTGGAAAAAAATAGGTCCAAAATTCTTTCTTTGTGGTTAGGAATATTATTTAATTCTGAACAAGACCATATGATAAAATAGAATCATTTGGTGATAACGAATCTCTTCCAACTTAATGTAAATGATATGACTATGATAAGAGATGTTCCAAAAAAATCGATCTTCTCAATCCGATCTTCGATTTTTAAGAGCCGAATGGTTTATTTCAGTTAAAAACATTGTGAACTTGAAGTAAACCAAACTTGCTATTCATATTCATAAGTTTCGATAAGAATGATTCGTTTTGTTAACCCTTCGTCTCTTCATATTGCATATATGCAATGTCTGAAAAAGTATACTATAAACTATAAAAATAGTGCGTTTTCTTGCAATTTTACTACGATTTCTGTGTCTTTATAATAGTCTCTTGATTTTGTTCCTAGGGAATATATTTATTTTATTGTCAATTTAAGCGCCAAAACGTTAGTTATAAATGTCAGTCTGAGGTGAAACAATCGACTAGGTGCAAGGGTGTCAAAATAATTACGAAGTAAGAATTATTTTTTATTTATAAATATGTTCTATATGTTTGTAAAGTGTTATTTTGTCATTATTTACATGTATTGATGGAAAAAAACATTTAAATATGTATATTGCAGATATGCAATACGAAGTGAAATTTCAGATATGAAACATTTATGCGTATATGCATGACTGAGGACATTTTTAGGAGTTTGTATATTGATGTCGGTTATACATCGCAAGTAACCATTTAATTCAGGAAACAATGTCATTAACCAACTTCGAAAGGATCAAGTTATCATTGCATTTCAATGATAATGAAAAAATGCTCCCAACGAATCATCCAGATTTTGACAGACTGTATAAAATTCGGCCGATAATCGAATCGCTACAAAAATTTTTTAGAAAAGTGCCTTTGGAATCATGCTTTTCTGTTGATGAACAGCTGTGTTCGACCAAATGTAAAAGCTCAATAAAACAATATTTACCGAATAAGCCGCATAAATGGGGATTCAAACTTTTCGTGCTCTCAGAGATCTCCGGCTTTTCATATAATTTTGAAGTATATACGGGGCAAGAAAATGATCCCCGTAAGCGATTGCCGTCTGAAAAAGATTTGGGAGCCAGTGCCAATGTAGTAAAGCGAATGGTCAGATATGTACCGAGAAGCCTAAACTATAGGATATACTTTTACTATTACTACTCATCAGTATCATTGGTAATATAATTGTCAAAAGGAGGCATTCTGTGCCTAGGCACAATTAGAAGGAATCGGATTCCTAACTGCAAGCTGCCCACAGAAAATAAGATGAAAAAAGAGAAAAGAGGAGCTTCGATTTAATACACCGCCAAAATTGATAACATTGAGTTAAGGACAGTAGTGTGGAAGGATAACCATTGATTTCAAATTTCGCTGGTCGCAATCCAATACGATCCTATGAGAGGTATGATAAAAAAGTAAAAAAACAAATTGAAATTGAATGTCCAAACATCATAAAAGAAACAAATACATGGGAGGTGTAGATCTACTCGATAGTTACATCGGTAGGCATAAAGTACTACTCAGATCAAAAAAGTGGTACATGAGAATGTTCTTTCATTTATTAGATATATCCGTTGTTAATTCCTGGCTTATCTATAAAAGAGTTCAATCGAAGCATAACACTGACCCAAAAGAAATCTTAAATTTAGCTGATTTTCGGTTGCAACTAGGCGAGATACTTTGTAAATATGAGCAAAGAAGAACTACATGTTCAAAAAAGAACAAAAGGCAACAAACTCTCCTAATCCTCATAAGGAAATTAAAACTGACTGTGTGGGCCATTGGCCTGTTTGGCAAATAAACGCCTCCAATGTAAATTACCCAGCTGTGGAAGATATACTTACAGCTGGGCAATTTGATGCGCAAAGATGCGAAAAGTGTGGAAATGCACTTTGCCTTAATAAGGCTCGAAACTGTTAAACAGTTTTATTCGTAAATAAAGACTGAATTGATTGTGATTGATAGTGATAATAGAGCATTACCTCTAATTAACAAACTGAGATGAATTTTACAGTATTATTTTTTATTTATGTAAATAATTTTAGGTATACATTTTTATTTCCTTTAAATAAATGAATTATTTAAACCAAATTACTGCACTGTTTTTATTCTATGGTTCATAATTAAAAGTTTAAAATAAAAAACCCCAATTACTTCATATTGCATATTTGCAAGTAGTGTAAATATTGAATTTTCCGGGAAATGAAGTATTGTATAAGGTCATTTTCAACATAAAAAAGGGATTGTACAAACGAAAATTATTTTTTTATCAATAAAAATATTGTGAAGGGTTAACACTTTAAAACAAATAAACGAGACATATTCTGTCTGTAGGGTAATACTTGACATATAATTATTACGTAATGTAAAAACGCATCAAAGTTTTAGTCGTCATTTCGGCTGCTTTTGAGTAGTGTCAAATTCAATGTACTAAAACGCATCAAAAAAATTGATTCGGATATAAAAATATATTGGCTAATGTGCGAAAATTTAATTTTAAATTGAAATTTTGTAATTGAAAGTAATCTGATTTTTTAAATTGATTTTTATGAATGCGGTTTGAATCGATTCGAATAATCGATCTTTTTGAAGAATTGGAACATCCCTTATGGACTTTAAAGCCGTTAGAATCAAAAGCTTATTATACATATATACATATATAATACTCAAGATTTCATACGCGCAAATAAAAAAAAACCATAATCACTTTTTAAATTTGGCTGCTTTATATTTCGTGTATAAATAAAACAAACTTTTCCATTTTCCAACTAATAATTATTATTTTTATATTATGAATTATGATTTATTTTCAGACGTCTCGTGGGTAGTTAATTAGATACACATTTCGAATACGAATGTTTCTATATAGTGTTAAAAATATAAAACTTGGAATTTCCTCCACCAAACCACTCTGAATCATGTTTTGTTTTTCTTGTAAACAAAAAGTTTTCTTTTTACCAAAAAAAAAAGAAAATATTTTCCATGACAAATTTTGTTTTGTAATAAAACTGTCGAAATGTTTCAATGTTATTTACACACGATATGTAATTATAATTGAAATCTTAATAATGTATAGAGACGAGCATTGAATGCGATGAATTGGATTTTATGTTACCTTGTAATCGTAAGTACCCAGAATTAAACTAGGTACACCATTTTGCTTTCAACATTTCGTAAATCATGTAATAGAAAAGCTTAGGATTATAAAAAAATATATACGTAAATAAATAATTAACACTAACAATGTTCATACACAACTACATACATAGAAAATACATACAGACACACACACTTACATTATTTTACTTTATTTCGTACAAATCGCTTGGAGAATAAAATCCATATGAAAAGTCAAATCAAAAATATCAAAAATGATGTAAGGGGATGATTGGTTTTATAATTCTGCGCAACCGGGTGTGATGTTTCTATATTAGACAAAGTACCACGCAAGTTTCTCTCTAGTTGAAAGACAGTTAATTACGTAAATGGAATAGAATACTTTGAAAAACTTCCCACGACAACATCAACAATAAACAGGCTGTGATTGTATTTAATTGAAATATTCCAGAAATCAATTTTCAATCAAAACATGTACAAAAATAACGATAGGAAACCACGCAATAACAAATCGATGTAAATAAACAAGAATCAAGCTGAAACAAACTAAAAGCGCCCGCATGTATGCAGATAATCATCCGAATAATAGGTTGTCAATAATATGAAGTTAGTCAATATGTTATTTCAATAACATATTGAACTAGCTCAAAAATTCGCCTAATATCAGTTAATGCGTGCCTTTCACTAATTGTCAGTTTGAGCTGTGTTGCTTTCGTAAAGCTAAGCAAGTTTTTCTTTAATATCTCAAAGCAACAGCTTTTGGCTTTATGCGCATTTAAATTTTTCTGTTTTGGTTATAAAACATTTATGTCAAATTTTTTTTATATACATTTAAAAAATGTCTATACAAGAATCGTGTGATGTGATGATAGTTTCTGTGATTTTAAATAATAAATTTGAAAAAATTACCGATTTGTGGTGAACACCATAACCATAAAATAAATTTATTTCCCCTAAACCAAATAATTTTTTGGCTTACAAATAAAGCCGATTCGGTTTTATACAATGCAATTGTTTTTGTAATCTTTTTCGGCTTTGTGAAAGCAACTTAACTTTGGTTTCGACCGAGAAATCGATTGTTTCTTTACAAAGGGAAATATTTTATTTTTTTATGTATGTGTATTGAAATTCTATGTATTAAAATCATAAATTTCAATATTTGAATTTTAACGTTGATTTTTTTCATAAAAATTTATTGTAAATGGTTGCAAATCTAAAATGTTTAAAGTTAAATAAAAAATAAATGGCTTTTAGTGTTTTAAAAAAATAAATAACTTTTATTTAAATTTGAATCGCAACAAAAATACATGATAATGACATTTTGCAAATAAATGAAAGGGTTGTCCATAAAATGTCCAAGAGGAAATTTTATATTTTAGTACGAATGTAAAAAAAACAACAGCAAAAGTTCTCTTCATTAGTACAAATCGGTTGTTTTTTCTACAAATCGGTTGTTTTTTGTTTGCATGTGTAGGTAATAAATTTAATGTTGAGACGCATTTTTTTGAGAATGTATACTATCTGTGTGAGGTGCGATGTAAAAAAAACAACCAACTTTTTAGTGGAAACGTACACTAAAAATATCATTATCAAGAAATTACAATATTGGTATTTTGACACGGGAAATGATTTAGCACGTCAATAAAACCAAGAAATGATGCAAATTCGAATAAATTTCACTAAACACGAAATGTCACAAATAAGCAAAAAATAATGCGCCAACAGACAAAAGTATTGCTCAAAGTTTTAATTTTATGGAGTTGAATGCTTGCGGATAAACATTTTATAGATTTGCACTTTAAACATTTTTTAACTCAGGAAGCAATTTTTTAAAATTGCGGATAAATATTTATCCGCATACATGGGGAGCCATGAAAAGCTGAAAACAAATTCTTGGACTTTAAAACCTCAATTTAATTGACTACTTCCTGTGAACGATTGATCTACTGGTTACGGTATATCGAAACTATGTTTCTTTGCTTAAAGTGTATTGAATGAAGATTTAATCAATATTTAGTATTTAGAAGTAAATTACGGAAAGCAGACATTTTCTTTTAATTTCAACAGTCAATTACAATAAGACAAACATACTCGTGTGCATCTCTCACAAAATCATAAACTAACTCTTCTGGAGAGTCTGTTCATCGTCCTTTACTTATCTTGTATACTCGGCATTTATACATCGTAAAACGCTCAATCACCTCGGGATTTCCTTGTTCTAGTTTGTTGCCACGTTGCACTGCGCAGCAACCCAATTGGTTGCATCTTCAATTCCTAAAGCAAATTTGCCATCTGCATCTAGCTCTTCTTGGTCATTACTTGGATTTCTGCTAAAAGCATGACCTACTATAAATTGATTTTTCTTTGAACGTATTCGATTTTATGATCAAACTAGGCAATTCGTAGAAACCGTCTAGCAATTTTTGGATTTAAATCACGTTTATTTGCAAGAAGTTTGAGACTGTTACAGTCATCATAAAATGGTTTATTAAATCCAACCACAATCGCTAATGCTTCGAGTTCACTGGCGGAGTACCGGTAGTAACTAACAGGCTTTATAAATCCACTTTTTTGTCGCTGGTAAAAAACAGCGGCAACGCCCAAACCATACTTGCATCAGTATGCACTTCTGGCTCCGCATCGGATTAATTTATGGTGAACACTGATTTCTCAGTTAACACTCGTTTAATTGTGTTGAACGCAGCTTCTTCTTCACATTCCCAAACAAACTATACATTTTTTTGCCCAATAGATCCAATAGAAACTTCTAACTGCACGTATATCTGTCGGCGTCGGGAAACTTTGCACTGCTTTCACTTTTGAAGTGCCTAGTTTTATTGAATAGAATGAAATCTCGAACACTAGATACTTGATTTTTATGAAAAAGTTTGAGCAATAATTTAGGTTTAAACTAATTTAGATCCTAATTTAGGTACCCGGATCTTTGAATTAAATTCAGGAGTATCTCTAAGTTTGTAAAACCTTCTGCCACTGTTTTAGACGGTAGGATGATATAATCCAGGTATGTATCGTATTGCGATGCTGTATCGAAAATTCCCCAGAATTTGATTAATCATTCGTTGGAAAATAGCTGGGCTTTTACTAAAGACAATCCATCATGCGCTTAAATTGGTAATGTCCATCCGGCGTTACAATGGTGGTGACTGGTCGAGCTTGCTTTGCAACGGGAATTTGATATTACCCACTATGCAGAACCGAACTTGTAAAATAACAATGATTACGCTATCGATCCAGCTGATCATCTAGGAGTGGGAGTGGAACATGATTCGTCCTCGATATTACTAGTATAATCGGACTTGCCAAAGGAGAAATACTGCCTTCTATAATTTCAACCTTTAACTCTTCATTGATTTCTTTAACTTTCTCTCTTTTAATAGGAGCCAGGCATTATCGTCCAAATAGATAATAAAGTGCCTTATCACTATAACGGGATCTATTTTGAAACTAGTCAAATTAATCAAGCCCACCTGTTTTAAGTTCCGCGCATTTGATCAAATTCCCATGCTCGTTCAGCATTATGTAAAGTCGGTTTGCCTCTGCGTCCTGTAATTGCGTTTGAATCTCATCCCGTTGAATTAGCTCTTCGTTCTTTTCGATTGGCCCTATAACGACTCTTAACTTGGCCCTATAACTTGGCAACTATCGTTTTTAACATTTTGGCATCATCAAACGCAGTACCTCACGATCATCATTCATCAATCACCCTGTTTATATCATACGTTTGTATAATGATAAGATGGAGACCATTTTTTATGTCCATTATATTGTTTTAATCAAATTGTAATCAAGATTATTTTATATATAATCATCATAAAAAATTGGTCGAACTAAAAATTTACTTAATACTCGTATATAATACCAGCACATAAGACGAAATTAAATACCAGCAGGAGTAAAATTATCGACTAAAACCAACAAGTAATAATACCATAATACATAAGTAAAAAAATAAAAGTTATGATACAAAAATTGTACTCAACATACATTACAATATATACAACATATCTATGTGCACATAGAAATTTCACAATATAAAAATGTGAAAATTATAATTTTCACTTCAACAAACTTTATTTTGTGATTTTATATGCATACATAAAAAAAAACACAGTATCTTTTTCCAAAACAAGAAAATGAAAAGGAAACATTTATGCTTTTGTTTTACATAATTTCGACATATTTAACAATTTTGTGGCATTTCTGTTTCGGAAAACGGTCATGATTGGAGGATAAAATTATAAACGTTTTTTGTTAGAAAATCCTTAATCCATTCACATGAATGCATCAAAGTTAAAAATAAAAAATAAAAATTATGAAACTCGTGGTAGTCAAATTTGCCTGACAGTTGTTAAGCAAATTCCTTTTAAAAAATTTTTTTTGTTCAATTGGGATTCAACATGAATGGGTTAAGGTATTTGACACTGTCGAATATTAAGTTTTAGAAGGCAGCATTGATTAAGTGGCTCTAAATATTGCTTTATAGTAATTTTAGTTAAGCAATTTTATAATTTCCTTGTTTATTGGTGATATTCTTCAAGCACACAATGTTTCCTGCAAATCACTTTGTCTTTCGACCCAGTGTATGTCGATGAAAATATTGATCCATTTGGTAGGAATATATTTTGTGTGACGGATCATGAAGCTTATGTCAAAGAAGCGATCATTCATCAATTTAATTCATTACAAATGTCAGGCAAATTAACTGCTTTCAGGCGTTAAACTTCAACTCTTTTGATTGGCGGCCGAACTATTCATAATATCACAATTTACATATCAAAATTTTAGAAAATTTACTGTATCAAGCATTATTGCTTACAGTCAAAACAAATTTAACAATTAAAACTTTATCTGTAAATATTAGAGTAGATAAGATGGACTGGCATAACCTATAACTTACTTTTTTCTTAAAATGTTTTAAGTGACAGACGAAATTTTTAAAGCTACTTAATGTATTTTATAGAAGGAAAATGGAAATATAGTAATATGCTAGTAATCGCAATCTCATTTTTATTAACTGCTCTTATTCTTTTTTATTTTTGATGAACGCCTTGAGGGTAAGAATGACACGTATGCCATTTCGAAAAATGAGCTGATGCTTGCTGGCATGCACGTCTCGACGAAATTTCGAAACACATGATAAATATTTGTAAATATAAATTTTTGTCAAAACGAAGACACCCAGATTATTACAAATACCAAAACTTTCTATAATAAAACAAAAATAAAATTCAAACTCTTCACGTAGCACACTCGGATATATAATAAAACATAAAATTCACTACTTGGTTTTGTAATAGTACCAATCAAAAACCATATATGAAAAATTTGAACTTTTTCGTTGCTATGACAATTTGAATAAACAATGAACACAATTCAATGTAATTTTTCTTAATAGTTTTTATACGTCACAAAAAATTAATTTAAAAAATAAAAACAAATAAGGCGGGAAATTTTTTTTGTTTATACTTTTTTTATACTTTTCGGACAGCGTAATAAAAAATTGGAAATGTAGGGGAGTATTTTTTCAACTAAATGTCAAAAATTTTATTCACAAATATGTATTTATCATGGGTTTCGGACACAGTCTAAATAAAAAATTTAAGGTGATCAAAATTCAAATTGCAAGCTATACAGTAACATGTTAAATACAGTAAAATGTTTAAATATTTGTTAATATCTGTACCCGTTAGAGAGATATTCAATATCGTTTTTGTCGTATATCAGTCAAATTAAACTATGGTATAAAGGTCGTAAACGACCCACATCGCGTCTGATACCTTTTTACCGTGCTACGGATTGGCGAATGTTGTTGGTGTTAAATAAAGTTGTACAAAGTGTTGACCAGACCCGTGTTGATCAGAACAGGTGTTGTCCCAAGTATCAGAACAGGTGTGGTGTAAAAGTTGGATCCTGATGGTTCAGAATGATAGATATCTTATGACATTTGCCAACCCTAAACGGATGGTATACTGATTTCTGAGAGAAGAGCCACCATTTGTCAGGCACAGAGGTCGCTATTGGCGACAATTGCTCCGCGGCTTAAAGAAAGGCTTGTCTTCTAGTTTTATATATAGAATAATACGAAGTATAAGCTTGGGGATAAACCGTTGGAGCCACATTGCTGATTTAGTAAAGGCCAATAATGGCCTAGAAAAACAGATTATTAATATATACATTTTTTTTATAAAATGTAGCTGCGAATTTAAAAAAAATGTCATTTTCTATTTACTCCGAATTGGTAAACGTGCTCTTTTTTGAAGAAGAGAAACGAATGTCAAGATTTTCAGTAGTAGTTCAATTTATCAACACTTTTTGGCCAATCGAGCGACAAAGGATTAAAATAACATTAAAACAAATAAGTGAACATGATGATGACTCTACTAACATTTGGAAGGAGGATTGAAATGGAAAACATCAAAAAACGGCCAGGAAATTTGGAATATGTTACTTTAGCACAATTTGTTTCTAAATATACTACCAATAATCGTGGCGTTTATGTAGAATAAAAACAGCCACGAATTATTCTTTATAGAAACTATGATATTTCTCAGGAATGTAACGAGTATAGAAGGGAAATGGTAACTTTACATTAGTTGCCTTTTAGAAATGAGGATACGGAAATTTTTGGAAGACATAAAATTTATTACTATATTATATGATGAACACAACAAGACTATTTTACAATGACGAAAAGAGTTTGAGCCTAATATTAACATTCAAAAGACTATTGATATATGCCGACAATAATGTTGCCAAGATGACAATTAAATGATGACGAGTTGGAAATTCAGGAAGTTGCTATAAAATTTTCAGAACCAAATACTTTTCAAGAATTGTATAGAAACTCAAATGCTGCGGTTAATAAAGATTTACGAATAGCTACATTTAAAACTTTAGGAGCCATTGCTAAAATAAGAGAAAATATAGTAAACCTTGATCAATTTTGTGACCTCAGGAGAAGTGCAAATGAAAATCAAAAAAATTTACTTTTACACATTATTCATCTCATTTTATCTGCAGAGAAATCGCCTTTACAAATATTTTTTGGTGCTGAACTTTTAAATCAAATAGATTTAAGGTTAAAGCAAATAACTGGAAATTTTGACAGTAACTTTGGAAGACTAAACATCACTCTCATTAGAGATTTGACACAATTACTAATTTACAAGAAACCAAAACAACGAATGATTGGTCCTCTGTTGTGGCAAGGATTAAAATTATATGAAATAACTCAAGTTATGCGACAAAATAATAAATGTTTTGCTTCTATCTTTGACAAATATAATGGACATGACGAATTGGATGAATGGATAAATTGGAATAGAATTAATGACTAATTAGACATTATCTAAGTCAATATTTTGTACGGAGGACGAAGTTAAACAGCGCTGCTCAAGTGGTGTTCGATTATTTCATGAAAACGCATCGGTCAACAAGCTCAAGATCAATTTGTTTCTATTGCAACAGATATTATTAGTGGCTATGCCAACGATGAACAGGAAGTATTTATGAAGCAAAAATTACACAAGATGTCAGTGATCGGCACAGTTATTTTCTAATTGAAAAACCTTAAATTATTACAACAAACATAGATGTTACAGATGGATTAGCTAACGGTGCTGTTGGAACCAAATGTAATTACTTGTGTATGGTAGGTTTTTCCTGAAAAAAAAGTTGCTGTTTTCATTACGGAACATAAAATCGATAAACGAGCCATTTTTATTACATGTGTAAACTGAGAGAGAAAAATAATGTCTCTATACAAAATATATGTAAGAGTAATGGAATGAAAATGGCATGAAATAAATTTAAAACGTCAAAAAACAGTAGTAGCTCAATTTTTCTAGCTTTAATCGAGCAATTCTAGAAAAAAAATACATATATATATGTATATATATATATATATATATATATATATATATATATATATATATATATATATATATATATATATTTATATATATATATACATATTAGTGCCCTGCACGGATATGATTGTTGGTATCCGCATCCGATTCGCAACCGCAAAAAAAAAATAAAACTTATCATCATCCGCACTCGTTCAAAATGCTTATATCCGCATCTGCAAAACGAAAAAAAATTTCGCCAGCCGACTGTTTTAAATAAGCTTAACTAATTAAATATATGGAATATTTAAACATTACAATACACTAACAAATCAGTGCAAGTACAATATCCAAACCAAAATGAATGTATATAGCATAATAAATTTTGATAATATCAAAACATCCTATATTAATAAAGGAGTTTTTGAGAGGTTTTGAGAATATACAACTAAACCCGCCTATATTTTAAGCCGTAGTGATTGCATATATAATGCAACAAAGAAGACATAAATTTATAGCTTATTTTTGCTAAAAATATAAATTCTTTGATTGCATTGCAAGGGTGGGTGTATAATTGCATATAACGTTTTAAAAAAGCGGTAAATTGAGAAAATTAAAATTTTAAATATACACGTATGTGTGACACAAATACCTTGATTGGTTTTAACATGTTTAATTTACACTTGTGATGCGGATGCATTTAGAGATATCCGCGCGAATATTGCGGATATATCCGGTTTTGCGGATGATTTGCGGATAAAGAAATAAAATCCGCATCCACCAGGTTTAAAACGGATACATCTAATTTTATCCGCGGATAACGGTTATTTGCGGATATCCGCGAATATACTCATCCGTTGCAGGGCTCTAATACATATATACATAATAATTATATATTAACAAAATATTAAATTTTATGCATCATGTCGCTAGTATTAATAGCCGCAGCAAATTCAAATTTATTGTGTGTAGCCACGTATTTGTTTTATTTTGTTTTTTCCAAAAAGTCAAACAATATATAGCGTTACTATAGTGCAGTCAGCAAAATCAATCATTTATTTTCTTTGTTTCGCGTTGCTATTTTTCCAGCACTTTATAGCACTTAAAAGAAGCGAGTGTCATATGGCTATGAGGAAAAAAAATTGATCGATCAATGTTGTCTTTGCAAGAAGAATTTAAAAGGCTATCATTTAATATATTTAATACTCTGCAAGACAAACCTACTAATTTCATTAAATCCAGAGAGGGATTGACAATTTTAACATATTGTTGCGTGAGAATACCATTCTATCACTGTATTTTGTATACTTATATCACAATATAATTTTTTTTTTTTTTAAGTTTATAAAAACGAAATAAGGAACCTTGTTTTAATAAAAACAAAGAAATCAATTTGTTTTGTTTTATATATAAAAATAAAATTTATTTCAAAAAACAAGTAAAACTTTTTTAATGGGATAATATAAATTGTTATATTAATTTTTTATCCAAATTTTTTCTAAAAACAAAAAAATTTTCTAAAAAATATAAATATAAATTAATTTTTTTTTTGTTTGAAACAGGAATTAATTTCGAGGATTACTATCGTCTTCATGAGCCTGTACTACATTTCTTTAGAAAAGTCTTTAGAATTGGTTTCAGTTTTAAGTTTTATTTTATAGTTTAATTAAGATAAAACTTCTAGAAATCTTATTTTATTATCTTAATGTACAAAAAGAGTTTTAACTATGGTTTTTGGGCATCAAAAATATTTATGGAACAAAAAGTTTGTTTGGTGTGAAAGCCGCGTTAGGAAATGAATTCTTTTAAATTAATTTTTAATTTAATTGTTTACGATTAAAAATTTACGACCCCGGGAAATAATACACGGAAAATTAAAACGTTTTCTATGAATAACATAAGCGACAAATTTTTATTTTTTTTATATCTTTAACACACAACTGCGCTTAAGTGACATTTTGAAAAGATTGATTAGTAGGATTCAAACGTATTAGTATAAGCGCCAAATTAATAAATAACAACACACAAGCGACCAAAAAGTAGAAAACATACAGGAAACCACGTGACGTTTGGCGATGGCTGATCAAAACTGAAGAACTATGCCACACATCAAAAATATTCAAAGCTCGGATTTAAAAAAAGGTTCGAACTTGATTTATCGGATCTATCTGTTAATATTACCAATTCTATAAGTATACAACAAGGATGATACTTTTGATCCTACTTTTGTTTTATAAAACTTTATCAACATTTTTTGAAATTGTTTGTGCTTTCACAAATATATTTTTCCCCTCATTTCACAAGCTCGCCTGACGAACAAACGACTTTTTTGCTCCCTGTAGGAGAGCAGACTATATTGGGCGTACCATAATTAGTTTTGAGTAATTTTAGTGAACACAAATTCTGATAAAAACTACGTTTAAAAATGTAATGGTCTTCTCTAAAATTTATCGATATAGCATACACCAGACACCAAGAGCAACAAATTTTAAAGGTTTTCAATTAATTTTGTTAGACGTTTAAACCAACGCAACATACAAATAAATTAAGAACATGAAACATTACGTCAAATTACTGAAAAGCACAGTATGTAATAGTTAAGTATCAAAAGAATGAAAGGTTTATGAAACCGTAGATTGGTTAACATTTAATCAGATTGAAACTACACGAAATTTATATTTAATTTTAAATTTGCATTAGAAATACTTCCACACGAATAGCAATTAGTTCATTTACAAAGGGATTAATAACCAAACTTTATCACGATATTTTTACCCTTGAACCATGTGACAATTACACTATATAGGAAACTTGTCTAAGTTTCATCGGGCGAAGAACCTTAAAGTCAATAAAATTCGATAAAGAATTGACTAACCGAACATAAAAAATCATTAAAGAAGCTCTAAGTCGACAAAAAGATCGCGGTGTACGGTAAAACTAAAGTATTTGCATCGGGTAATTCTAAAATTGGTGTGAATATATTTTACAATTCACACGGTAACCTTAATTTTTTCCTTCAATTGTGACATTTATTATGAGAATTTTTTTCTTTAATTTTCGTTGCTCCTAGCAACCCTACTTTTCTAATAACATCTAGGTGACACGTAAATCACAAAAAATCCAAAGTTTAACAAAAATATTTACTATGTACTTATTTGGTGTAAAAGCTGAGTAAGACTGTGTCCAAAACTCATGATAAATATTTGTGAATACAAAGTTTTAACATTTATTTTATAATAACAAAGACGCTCAAATTACCACGGTCAATTAAAAACCAAACTTATCGAGTAGCACACTCGGGTATTAACAATAAAACATAAAATTACTACATGGTTTTAGTAATAGTACTATTCAAAAACCATACAAGAAAAATTTTAACTTTTTCGTTACTACTCGTATGACAATTGCATTACAATTTTTCTTGATAGTTTTTATACCTCACGAAAAGTGAATTTAAAATATAAAATATTTCAATCAATTATTATACTTCTCGGACAGCGTAATAAAAGAATGGGAATGTAGAGGTATATTTTTCAAATAACTGTCAAAAATGTGTATTTACAAATATTTTTAATGCGGGTTTCGGACACAGTCTAAGTAATACACTCACAGAAATTGTTGAAATGTACAGAATTAATTGCACAGAATCAAGCTGAACAAAAGACAATAGCCGAAAGTAATATGATAAAAGTATTTGTGAATTATTTTCTCCAAGGGCAAATACGAAAAATGCCATATTCCTATCTGCAAGATCTCCGTGTCTATCCTTTACAGATGGGCAAATAAAATAAATATTTCCTCCAGACTGTTGAATTCCATATTTAAGCTATAAAATCAGCAGAATTACTAGAAATTGATAAAGTATGTGTCATTGAGATTTTTTGCAACTTGGAAAGAACCTACCTTTCATGGTTTTATGATCGCAAGATAACCAAACAATATTTATTGATTAAAACTTGACTTTATTGGTTGCAATAATGAATAATTAAGATGTGGCAATTAGAAGTTTGTAGAAATCACTTTAAATAAAACAATTGAAAGCAAAATGATGTAAGCATTTGCAAATTTGTCACATTTAGAATTTATCAATTAGATGAAAAAATAGCAGATAAAAGATAAAAAATAGCTTAAACCATTTTGCAAATGAGACCTTTACACCAACGATTGATTTGATTTATTTAATACGAAGTTGCCAACAACTGATTTGAGGCAAGCAAATTAATTATTGATTTCTAATTTTAAGCCTATACGATTTAAGTTGAGAAGAGTTAAATTACAATAAAAATTGCATAAGTTCGAATAAAGCACATAATATTGTTAGAGATAAAATGATAAAAGCATTACCGGAAAAGTTGAGTCACGAATCTGGTCGTACCATCCAATAAGCATGATCCCCACAATCTCAAAGCTATATTAAGAATTATTATTAACTATTATTAAGAAAACTGAAACCAGTACTAGAAGAACGCCATATTATATCTGTTTATTAACTTTGATTTCGATATCAAGCCAACAAGAATGTCTTGGGACAATAGATTGGCATGGAAAAAGCTGTAACAAATCGAAATCAAATAAAAATAGGCTAATAGGAAGAAAAATTATTACTCGAGAATAAGGCCCGTTGCACATTTCAGCTAAGCTAAACGATGAAAATATTTAAGTAAAGCTCGCTTAGTTCATTACGTTGCACAATTCAACTGTAACATCGCTTACAAATGCATGAGTGCAATTGACACACATTTAATTTTAAAAATAAAATTAGATAGTATGTTAATATAGGAGGCTTTGATTTAATATTAAAAATTTCAATGTAAGTGTGAGCAGTAAAGCTGACATTAGTAAGGGAAATAAAACTTGAGCTATGTTAGATTTCATCGCTCGAAACAAAAAATATATTTCACATCGCTTAGCTTAGCTGAGATGTACAACGGGCCTAAAGTTTTACTATCCAACGTGATATCTATATCCATATAATATTATGGTATAATGCTCCACGATATATCGGAAACATCGCAATATGCATTATGATAGAATTATGATTATTATAGAAGACACAACCCAATGGATTGGCCCGGGGTATTCTAAAACAGCCGAGATAAAGACAACTGAAAACACCAGATTCCCGTGGAATATTAATTTGATGAATAAAACAAATATTAACGTTGCTTTTGTTTTAATGGAGGTTCAAGAATAAAGCAATTTTCGGTATTCAAATATTGCAGTATAGAAATAATGACAACAATAATCAGCTTCATATGTTACCCGTATGTCTTGTTTTAAAGGTAGAGAAAGGTAATTAAAGATAACAAAACTAAAAGGAAACAAATTTTTAAATATGTCACGGATTATCTAAAATGATTTTATCAATCTCTAAACGGATTTTCTATGAACTTGATTTCATTATGTTTGGCCTCTAAAACTATATTTGGCTAAGGTAATTTGTTCATTCGGTACTTCTGTACTATTTTAGTTTTCCTTCCATACACAAAAAATTTCGTTATATTCTCTGTACTGTGTCAATGGAAAAAATTTTATTTTAAAAACTTAAAAACTGTAACAAAGGAAAACAAAAACAAAAAAAAATTGGAAAATCCATAAAAATAATTTAACAGCAGAAACACGGCAAATATGTATTTATGTATGTACAAATATATTTTTTTATAAACTAATTTATTTTGCTTACTTTTAATCGACCAAACAAATTTAGATTTTCCTTTCTCCATTTTCTTTATAATATGTATACATAGTTTATACCATATCCTCGTACACACAAACATATTTCTATACTCTAATTTAGCATTACACAAATAACGGTGAGAACTTAAAAACAAGTCACACTGTATTTAGTAAAATGTATATGAAAATGGGAAAATATTAAGCTTCTTATGTAAAAAAAAAGAACGAAAACATTTAGTTCCATGTTTTTCCTTTTTTTTTTTTTTGGTTGGTACGAGTATTGTAAAAAAAATTTAAATTTCATTACCTCAACTAACCTTTAAAATTCATTTTATACTTCGTTCAATTGGTTTTCCATTTTAAAACTTTTTTATTTTATTGATTTGAGTTTAAATGATTTTGGGAATAACAAAACGAGCGAAATGGTATAATTCTAATTGAATTCTTTGTTGGTGAAAATGTTACAAATGAATTTTCCTACATTTATGTAATTGATCGATTAACGATTTATTAATTTTGAACATATATATGATTAATTATTTTGTAATGGATATAACAGATTTACGAATATAAATCTTGAAAAAAATGTACGTCAAAAATGACATAAGTAATATTTTAAAATTTTCAATATAACAGATTTTTTCCTCTAGGAAGGACGATATAGGGTTGGTTTTGAGGTAGAAATAGCTTTTGTTTTTGTCATAAATTGATTTAGTTCTCTCTTCAATTGTTACTATAAGCTTATTATTGGAAATACTTTAAGAAACAAAATAGTTTTAGCCGAACAACTCAAAGCGTTCACATCACCAGGACGGTGATTGGTTTCCATAATGTTAATGCTAGCAAGATTTTGATAGTGCATTTTATCATCTTCGTTTACCAGACCTTCACAGTTGAAACGTACAAGGCCCATTTTCTTGTAATAACTGCATAGTATAAAAACTGACATGATATAGCTTTGAAGTGACTTATTGATGATCACAACGGTTTTCTAGCTACACTCTTTCATAGCTAATATATTACCGCACTCAAACCGTACGCAAATCGCGTATCCGTAAACGTGAGTGATACAATTTTTGCGATATCCACTTATTCCAATTTTAATTTTAACACATTTCAAAGGCTTACGCCACATTTCAAAGGTTTTTACACGAAAATGAAAATTTCCGTGATACGCACAAAATTTGCTACCTCAAAACTTATGTGAAAAGAGAGGCAGTAAAACTTTTAATCACATTCCAACAACAGGAGTAAACTTCACAGGTGCGTGGAAAATACTGATGAATCGGTACAACAACAGGAGGTAACTTGTAACAAGCCATGTGAATACACTGCTGAACCTACCACCTATTATCTCGGAGTCCGCAATTGCAACTTATTTTTTTTTGTTTTCCTTTATTCTACTATCTATTTGCTTAAGAGACATTCAGTAAATTTTTTGTCTTTTTACATTGTCATAATTAGAGTATTTTTATCCATTGATAAAATCTCACTTACATATAATTAGTATAAATTGATGCAACACATAAATTTTACTATGATTGATTCATTAGAGGTTTTAAAAATTAGAGTTAAGTGTCAAAAATCAAAAATTTTGTAGCGTTTCAATCTTTCCCTCGTCGTGGTAGTGAGAAGTTTATCCACTAGTTCGTTTGGACGAATTATCAATCTTGAGTGATACACTGAGAAAAAAGTGTATTGGTCGTACGACGATAACATATAGAAAACTAAATTCTAGATACATTTCGAATACAACTAGAAATCTCAATAATCAGTATTGACAAAAATCCGATAACATATTGGATTTCTTTCCCACTGCGAAAAAGTGTATTGGTCGGATGACGATAACGTATAGAAAACTAAATTCTAGATACATTTCCAATACAACTAGAAATTCCAATCATCAGTACTGGCATAAACCCTATAATATTTTAAACAGTTTGGCTATATATTATTTTAAAGGAACCACCAAATAATATTGGCTATTCTACATTTTAAATAGAATTTAACTTAACAAACTAAGTATATTATTATATAAAATAATTAGGTATATAAAAAAATTGTTTTGATGTGTTTTGAAAAAAAACCATTAAATATCGTTAAATGCATTCTATCCAATCATTTATATGTATGAATTCAAAACCAACAACATATATACAAGCCTTGCTGTACGTATGCATATGAAATACAAAAAGTACGCTACGAAAGGTTTTATTTACAGAGGAAATAAAAAAATACATTGTGTTGGATGGTTTAGTTTTGTTTTCATTTGGTTTTTAATTACAAAACACATTTCATACGCAATACAAATGTTCATTTTCTTTTGTTATATTTGAGTGTGAGTGCATTTTATATTCGTTTTTTTTTTTTTGCACTAATACACATTTTGAACTGTACCGTTTGTTTTAGTATGAATAACAGAGGGAGTAGGACTAATACCATTACATATTAGCGATTTCCCTTTTATTAATAAAGAATCAGCATTCTGTATTGTTGATTCCACAATAAATATAGTGTTTAGTATTTTTTATCTAAAAATTACGTACAATTATAGATAGAGAAAGTCATATGATTTATTTGGAAAAAATCATATTGTTCATGTTAGAATAAAGTAATGGGTTATCCAATAAGAGTGTCCTAACTTTACAATAAGATAAAACAAAAAGTAATTATGATGATATATGTACAAATGAAAATTTCTTTTTATTTTAGAGCTTTTTTTAGCGCATTGTTTCAACCAAATTTTGGACCTTTTTTCGCTTTAATCCGCACGATAATTTATATCATGAATTATTGTCATGAATTAAGCTTTAAAATAAAATAAAAATTGTATATGTACATATATCATCATATTTACTTTTTGTTTTATCTTATTGTAAAGTTAGGACACTCTTATTGGATAACCCATTACTTTATTCGAACATGAACAATATGATTTTTCCAAATAAATCATATCACTTTCTCTATCTATAAATGTACGTAATTTTTAGATAAAAAATACTAAACACTATATTTATTGTGGAATCAACAATACAGAATGCTGATTCTTTATTAATAAAAGGGAAATCGCTAATATGTAATGGTATTAGTCCTACTCCCTCTGTTATTCATACTAAAACAAACGGTACAGTTCAAAATGTGTATTAGTGCAAAAAAAAAAACGAATATAAAATGCACTCACACTCAAATATAACAAAAGAAATCGAACATTTGTATTGCGTATGTATTGTGTTTTATAGTTAAAAATCAAAACCAAAAATTTAACACAATGTACTATACCTATATATGTTGGTGATTTTTTATTATTGAAAGGGAGATCGCTAATAAGTCTTGATATTAGCCCTATTCCCTCTGTTATCCGTTAATGAAACTTGGTGGATAAATACACAAATAACTTTGGATAATTAGAGTGAACGGATGTGATTTTGAAAAGTTAAAAATAAAAATAAATGTGTTTAAAGTAAAAATAATAATTAAAAAAGACAATTAAATATTATAAAAAATAGTGCAGAATACAAAAGAAGAGTTTTATTAGTGTTACGTAAAATATATATAATTATTTTAAATACCTATAAATATATCATGAGCATCCGGAAGGATCGATTAACCGCGTGGAATTTAACCAGTTTGATTGCAATTTTTGAAGGTAAATTTGTATTTAGCTTATTTATTTTAGCATGTTTTAAATTAGTTTACTTATACTTATTTACTGATAAATTTATATTGCATCTTCATGTTTAAAAATAAAATCTAAAATACTTAGTAATGAAACTAGTGAACTCGCTTGATCAATTTAATAGAAATATTTGTCGACTTTCAGTATAAATGTGACTGATTTTTTTGGGATTGAATTTTAAGTTTGAATATCATTTATATTAAGAGTAAACTGATATATGTTATCATAAGTTTTTCTAATATACTTAGTCGAAATTTAATATAATCATAATCTGTAATTACATAAGATAAATGATAATCAATTTAAAGCAATGTGCACGCGGCGTTTTAACCTCAATGGGGAAGCGTCATGTGCATAAATAAATTTTTATAATTTTTAAATAAGAACCACAAAAAACTAAAAAACTCGGCGGTTTTCAGTGAAAAGCGCTGTGTATATAATTCGTATATGATATAAGTGTTATTAATGCAGGCTATTGTAATAATTTTTTTTTTAGTAACGTTCTATCACTTAGCTTTTTTACTTTATTTAATATTTTATTTAGATGAAGAAATTGATGATGAATCGATCCAAGAATTAAATTTTGGAATTATTTTTCTGCCGAATTTAGCAAGAATGTCTTGTTGGTAAGAACTTTTTGTGTAGTAATTTTAGTTTCTTAATTAGAAATTTAACGATTTGTTGTAATTTTAAATTTTATAATATGGTATAGTTTCAGCTTTTGTTGTTTTTTGATTGAGCTTTAATATTGATTAAAATAATTTTAGATTGCTAACCTGCAGTCAAGAAATTCTAATAGCACTCTTTCCTATATTTCGAATTTAACGCCTTCCGAAGATTTTAACTCTGAAGAATTTCATTTAAGTGGCTTGGGTTCTTTGTCAACAAAGCCAACATGTAATCCAGTTCTAGCAAACGATATCCCATTACATAAATTTGAGATAACAAATTCTGAGCCGAGTTACATTGAGGTAAATATCAAGTATAAAAAAAATAATTTTTGGAAATAATAAACATCCATTTTAAAAATGTTGCAGATAATTTTGCACTAAATAATCAAATTATTGCGCTTGAAGCAGGACCTTCACCAGCACCGCTTTCATCATTGAGCGAATCAACTGGATCATCAAAAAAATAATTAAAATTGGACGTTATTCGAACCAAGAAAGTGCTGATGCGTTTATATCGCTAGTCTCAGTAAGTTTAAAATAGATTGTAGTAGGAATTGCGATTTTTTTTATATTATTTTTATTTTTATTATATTTTTAGGAATTTTTTTCATTCAAGAAGAACTAGATAAAATAAGAACTCATTTACGTATAGAAAAAAAACTTTACAGCCAACTTTAGTTTTTGAAAATACAGCAAATATAAGCGAGACGTACTTGGCGATTGACGATACATTATTTAAATGCAAAAGTCCACTCGATGCTAATGACAGCTGCTTTAAAAGCTTTACGGCATTAAACGTGAAGTTTCCTGATGCTTCAGAGCATATCTGACTCCTAATTCAGAAGCTAGTATATGAAATTTCACTTGAGTGGGATAAAAATTGTATAACTGTAAACTCTCTATTACTTGATGTTCGATGATATGCTTTATGTATAATAATCTTATGCCAAATGCGAAAGTTCATATTCATCATTTGAAAAATATTCATACATTTATAAAAACGTTTAAATTAAATGGGATTAACTATTGGTGATTTAATGCCCGAAGGTGATGAAATGTGGACACTATTTTTAACTTTAAGAGAGATCATTGACATTTTCTTCCTTGAAAAAATTTGTGAAGATAATGTGGTTCAATTAGAAAAGTTATTAACTTTGCGTCACTCATCATATCTTCAGAATTTTAAGCTTCCGTTAAAACCTAAACAGCAATAACTACCTCATTATCCATCTCTAATGAGACAATTTGGTTCCATTAAACAGTTTTGAGTCATGAGGTATGAAGAACTAAAAGAAATGGCAAATTCTACAAGATCTAGAATAAATATCTGTCATACGATTGCTGAACGGCTTCAGTTAGAATTTTTCAAAAATAAACTAGACAGTAACTTTATTCAATTCTTAGTTGTGGGAAAAGAAATAAATAATTATGATGAAACTTTGGACGGTACTATATTAGAAAGTTTACAAGGTATAAGTCATAATATTAAATTTGTTAATTGGGTTGAAATTTCAAACATTAAAATCAAATCAAGAATGGTTGTTTCATATGATAAAGAAGATAATTTACGTTTTTATGTTTCGCTTTGATTCGAAGTTTTGCAGTACTTCCTAATCAAAGTTGTTTTCTCATTTGTGAATCATTGAAACAATTGTTAACACGATTCTTTTTTTATTATCATCTATATAGTTTTGTTATAGATAAAACGAACATCCAACACTCAATTGAATTAAATTTAAATAAGTTAACATTGCACACTTTGAATAAATGTAAATCTTTGTTTTACGTTACTGGGTTTTGAGTATTTTTTTTAAAACTGGATTATTTGTAAATGACTGCTTAAATTACTAATAATAAAAAACGAAAATTATATTTTTATGTTGTTTTACATTCTGATATATTATCACCACAATAAAATTAGAAGTTTATAATTTTACTAAACTAATGTACTCCTTTAATAAAGGTAGAGTTCTCAGTTTAACATTCCCAATACCATGGTAAGTATTACAAATATTTATAAAACATGAATTTCTACTTGTCCTATCATTCCTATCATTATGTTACTATGGTCTATATATTTACCAAGCCATCCCGATAAAAAATAGGAACAACACAACTAAATATGGGATTTATTCCACTATGGTATTGAAATTACTATACTACAGTATTGCAATAATTACCATATACAAAGAGAAGATGCCTATATCCATTAATTGTGGTCACACATTTTATTGAAATTCAACCTATACTTTTATTGTTATTTGTTACATACAGTGATGGCAATCTTACAGATACATGGGTTTTTTCTCAATGTTTAAGGAAGGTTTATCCAGTGAAGGATAGATATTATTTCAAAAATTACAGAGCTTATTTCTTTATTTCTATTAAATAAATCCTATAAAGATGGTGTGATACACCAATAATTAAAGCACAATTACCAATACTGTATTGTTTACATTCCCTCGGCAATTGTTTTATTACCTATGTTGGGACTGACACATTAACTATCTAGATAAAAGCTTTGCATATTAGATTGTTTGCTAAAGTATAGAACACATAACTAGAATTTCTTGTTGTCCCAAAACAGCCTATAAATATTGTTAGAAATCAAGTAAAAAACACTGTAATTTACCTATCTTTTCTCTCAGTGTACCTGGGACTGAAATTCCTAATTTCTTCCCGTATTATTGGGACCTGGATGTCTCTGTAAATTATATCGTTTAACACGAACCATGGTGCATCTACTACGATTTTTTGAAGTTAAGATTGGAACCGCTGAAGAATGTCCAAATTTGAGTTGCTGGCCGTTCCCCACAGTATACCGTACGTCCAGATAGATTTTATAATCATTTTATAAAGCCGTAGTTTATTTTCAATCGTTAAACTTAATTTTCTGCATATGAGCCAATATGCATTTTTGTCCATATATATTTATGCCATGTTGGACGTTTGTCGAGGTGAATACCTAAATATTTTACTTCATCAGTTTGAGGTATATTCTGGTTATTCATTTGTATTGGTGGACATGTATCGTCTGCAAATGTTGCGACAGTTACTTGTTTACTTGTAGGTAAACCTGCAGTATATAGCAGATATAATATAGGGCCAAACACGCTACCCTGTAGTATACCAGATTTAATTGGACGGACATTTGTAAAAACATCGTGATGTTTTATAATAAAATATCTGTCCTTTAAATACGAGGTTAATATTCTATAGTAGTCATGAGGTAAGCATTGCTTTATTTTGTATTGTAATTCCACATGCCACACCTTATCAAAAGCTTGCGCTATGTCCATGAATACAGAAGAACAATATCTATTTTTTTTCAGAGCTTCTTGAATTACTTGAACTATTCTATGTGCTTGTTCTATTGTTGAGTTCTCTGGCCTAAATCCAAACTGATGGTATCAGCTCCTTTTCCAGTAATATAGGCTTTAGGCGCTTAAGTAGAATAGTTTTTCAAATAGCTTAGTCTATACGACGTTACTTATTCTGGAGGCTTGCCTGGTTTTGGTATCAGTATTATTTGTGAAACCTTGCATTGTATTGGGAAGTATCCACTTCTAAGTACTGCGTTGAATAAGTAGGTAAGAAATCGAATACCCTTATCTGCTCTTGCAAAACCTTTCCTGTGATAAGATCATATCCTGGCGCCATCAATGGACAATGGTTTAATTGAATCTTTGAGTTTTTGCGCATATGTTGTTCCACTAACAAGCTGATAAGATGGATTTGAATTTACATAAAATGGGTTCGGATTGGATGGCTGCGACTTTCCACTCTTTTTTCTCTTAGAGGAGGAAATCTGCGTTTTTGTACCTCTTGGTAAACGCTGCAACCTCTATAGTTGGCTGGATGACCACAACCATTTGTGAGATATTCTTCTGTACATTTCACACATCTTGATCGATGACTGCAGTACGTTTTAGTAAGCCCATACCTTTGACAAGTAGTGCATTGCACCACTTCCCGTTTCACATGCGGGTTTTCAATCTGCACAACTGAGTGTATCAGTCTACTGATTAAATGTATGTCTTTATTAGTTTCATTTATTCGTAGCTCGACTTTAAAGAGTGGGAGTGGTTTTTTCTTACCATTTTGCCTCATGTTGCAGATATTAACAACGTCGTGGCCCAAGCCAATTAACTCACTTTTTAATTCGTCAGAATTAATAGACGGATGTAAGTTTCGTATGACCACCTGGAAGGTTTTGTTCCCCTTTTAATGGAACGAATGGAATTCGGTGTTTTGTTCCGCTAGGGCTTTAATGACGGCTGAGTATGCCTCATCATCTTTTACTAGAATTTTAACCTGGCTAGTTCCAATTACTTTTAAGTCAAATTTGTCTTTTGTGTATTCCTTTAACAAGACAGTCAAAGGATTGATTTCTTCTACACCAGACACAAATATTGGAGGCGCTAATATTATTTTTGGTGATGGTGTGTCTTCTTTTTCTTCGGGCAAACAATGATATAAACCGTATGGATAAAGGCACTGTTGGTTGAACTAACCAATAGTCGTTGATTTTCATTTGCTTGCGTCGATTGATAGATGATAGAGGACTCGTGCCTCTACCCCTTTTACTATAGTTGTTGTCCATCCTTCTTCATATCCGGAAGCATAGACAAAGAAGGCGGCTGGACATTTGGAATACTACAATCGTTAGATGATTCCGATTCTGACAAAAGTTGCTATGTTAGTGGAATTCTTTTTTTGGGCGACGACGGTGAATTATTTTTTGACTGAGACGACATTTCGCATAAAACGAACTACCTGGCGGGATTCGTTGAGTTTTTAAATTTTTAGCAAAATCAGACATTTTAATGTGCAATGCCCTTAAAACTAGGTCATTAGCATTTTATAATGTTAACAATTTTGGTTAACACTGTACTTTTACACTTTTTAGTTCAATTGTTTTGAAATTTATGTTAATATTGAAAATTGTTTTTGTTTACACTGCACTTTACATTAATTTTTTTTTTTCATAATAATATAAAAATTTTAATGTTTGCTGTTCAAAAGTTAATCACTTACTTATCGCAACTTACAACATGGAACAACCTATGCAGAATTTATCAAATCGCGACACATAGCAAATGTTTCAAAAGAAACCTGCGTGGTATGTATGGGAAATCATAATACGTTACTACACACGAAAGAAGTTAACTTCACTTCACACTTTCAAGAACGCTACTACAGTAAATAATGGTATTCCTTTGTTAGCTCTGATAAAGGCAGTTACTCGTATTGGATATGTAGTGCAACTATGCTCTTTAATAGATGCAGGGTCATAATCATCGTTCATTACCCAAGAAGCAGCCGAGTTCCTAAATTTACCAAAATTTCGAGTATATATGCAAGTCAGTGGAATTGGTTGAATGACGACCAGTAAAATAAATACAAGGTGTTCATTACAATATCACCACATTATTCATGAAATTTCAAGAAGGTGGTTTTAAGAAGCGTTCATTTTACCAAAATTGACTGAACCAATAAAAGGTGTCAACAACAACACGTGGAAGGAGGTAATATTGGCAGAACCAAACTACGAGACACCTGCATCTATCGACATGATTCTATAGGTGCAGATATTTATGCAAATATTTTAAAGCAAGAAGTAATTCAGTGCGATAATAATTTATGGTGGCCGGGGCCAGATTGGCTTAGGAGCAGTGCTGATCTTACATTCGATACGGTAATAGCCGAAACGGATTTAGAGAAAAAGCAAGTCCGTTCTGTCTGCGAATTTAGCACAATAATCCAACTTTAATTCCGACGATATTTCAAACAAGTTGTAGGTTAAAGAGATTCAGTGCCATTTCATTGCACCAGGATCTCCACATGTTGGCGGTCTATGAAAAATGGGTGTAAAACTAGTAAAACAACATATGAAGAAAACCATCGTCGAAGAGTTGACCACTTTACTATATCAAATCATTAAATTCTAGACCTCTGTGACCTTTAACAGATAATCCAAACGAGCTTGAATGCCTAATATCAGAACATTTTATATTAGACAACTTTATACTTACCCAACATAACGACCAGCAACTTAAACTAAAACCACAACTATTAACTAGGTGGCAACTAGTCGATAGAATACACAATGATTTTTGGAAAATCTCATGCAAGGATTATCTACAGAATCAACATCGCAACATCGTGCGAAATGAACAAAGCAACAACCAAATATAAAAAAGAACCAGTTAGTTCTCATAAGGGATGAAAATATACCACCTATTAAATGGGAAGACATGAGTGGTAGAAATACACCCGCAGGACATGATAAGTTAGTTAGAGTCGTTACTTTAAAAGATCCTCTCAAAAGATCCATCGCTAAAATCAGTCCAATGCCAACTCACTACAACATTTAGATGATAAAAAAAATGCATATACAATTTCCGACCCGATAGATACTACGCACATAGATTCATTTGGTTTGAAGGCACCCGAAACAACTCAGAGGATAAATCGAAGTCGATCTGCAAAACGGTTTTAAACTTGTATTTGCGCATATTGTTTACATTTTTTTGTTAGTTTTTTGTTTGGTACATCATTTTTAAAAAATTCTTGCGGATCTAAACAAAAGTATTAGTTGTGTTTTTAAATACACAAATAATTATTTATATTATAAATTTAAATCGCTTTAAATTTAGTAAAATTTTAATTAATTTATCATTTACCATTTTAAAAAATAAATTTGGTTCATTTGTTTTGATGACAATACAAAACGATTTCATGTTAGAATTGTTAAACATAATACTATAATAATAATATTGCTTGTGTTTGTGTAAATGTATATACGCAGTGTATGTACTCATGTTGCGTACTTTTTTTTTATTTGTTGAAACTTGATTTTGTGACTTGATTTTTGAATTTGAAACTTAAAATTGTGAACACTTACCATTTTGAAACATAAATTTTATTCTCTGTTCGATTTTCGATCAAAATAACATAGTTCGCTCTATTATTTACTTTTAATGAAAATACAAAACATTTGATTTTTGATTTTGTATTTATAAGCCATCTATCGTCACATCGAAAGGTTGGCAATATAATACTAATGCGATAACCGATTTCAACCGCTTCGACATTTAGGCTTTATTGAAACAACATTTAGGCGTATTTTACATGAGAATTAAACTGAAACATTAAAATAAAATTGAATCACACAATAATAATTGTGTATATTATACACTGTATACGTATATGAAATTTTCAAATCTCATGCGTTAGAATGAATGAAAAAACGAACAAAATCGGGGTACTGATCTAATATCATATAAAAGTATCAGTTGACAAATTAAATATTTCAACTGTTTCTTTTTATTTAAGGTTCTTTGTGAATGTGTTAAAATGATAATTTTGATAGCCAAAAAAATTATAAAAAATCTAACGAGGCTATGCATTTTGTCAAGTAAAGTGAAAAATCATAACCTCATTTTGACAAAATCACAGTAGTTAGTTATAAAATAATAGAATTAAATTCATAGTTGGCGTATATTGATGCCGATGCGATTCATTTTGTGTTTATATTTGTACGATTTATAACTGTCAACATTTTAACAAATTTAAATTTCTTTCTAAAAATATTTCCCTTCAATTATTTATTTTGCCCTATATTTTTAACTAAATATTTTTATTATATTCACAAAGACCCTAAAAAGTAAAACAAATAAAGTGACTATATTGTCACTATATTGACTATATTGGACAGATATTTAGTTTGATAATTATTTAACGGCGAACTAGGTTTTTCAACGTATTTAATATATTTTCAGCGAATGCTGAATCATAAGATCTCTGCGATAATAGTCGTATTTTATTTGATTTTGGTATTGGAATTGGATTTGGAATTCAAATAAAATAGGTTTTAATTTTTTTTTGGAATTGGATATTATTTTTAAAGGTTGGTACGTTGTGTATTTTTAAATTTGAATTTTTCAAATAGTTTCTTTTGGTAATCATCAAAAATTTTAAATTTTTACCAATATATAATTTTTTATTAATATTTTAATTGACTATAATTTCAAGCAACGGAGAACAGATAAATAATGTTATAAGAAAACCATAGTTAGTATTATTTAAATTGTCAATTTCGGCTTAGGTTTAATAACGTACAGTCAAAATTTGTTAAATACAAATTTGATAATTATAGTACCACTAGAAGTCAATGGTCGATACTATTAAAAGTTCATCTTGATTCATTTCAATTATCTAAATGATATTAATTTCCAATACTAAATAATTTAAGTACTAAAATACTGATTAAATAATCACATTCAAGATTTAACAAAATATCGTTAACTCAAAATGAATGTCAAAATAATAAAATAACAACAATGACCAACTTATAGAAATCAAAATATGAGATATCGCGCACCTGGTATTCGAGATACTAACTAAAAAGAAGTATTGGAATTACAATACCATCAATAGAGAAAGATTTCAACCAATTCCAAAAAAGAATTCGATATATGGGATTGTTGTTGTAAAAAATCAAATAAAATACGACTAATAAAGGTCGATCATATTTTGTATTATGAATATTCTCACTAATAGCAGTCAGAAAATCATTAGGATTGATACATTTCGTACCCACTTAGCCCTCGGTTGCCACTAATAACGGTAAAATAAGGAAATAGATTAAACAAAACACATAATTTAAAATTGGACAAAAATATGACGGGACCAATCAACATATACGTACATAATATGTTTCAACGATGGAAAAATGTTTAACAACACCCAAAAACGCGCGTTGGAAATATTAAATTCTATTTAGCGCACAAAAGAGTAATTGAAAATTTTAACCTAGAATTGTCAGTCACGTAGCTATTGTTTGACTTGTCACACACATCCTTTATTATTTTAATTTACAAACGAGTACGGAGTGTCGGAGTAACATAAATATTTTTGTACATACTAATAATGTTTTGGATTTCAAATTAGTAATATGTATGTCTAACTATATTTTCAACATAATCCTAACAAGAAAATGTACATTCATGTGAAAACCGTATATAGAAAATTACCACTGTCATATATCTGTACATCGTGTATATGATTAAAGTCTAATGTTTTGAAACTATAAAAGAGAAAAAAAAACTAAATGACGAGATGCAATAGATGTATTATAGTTTATACATTATTTTATCTTTGAATTACATAAAAAATAGTGAAAAAATCCAAAAGCTTTTCATCCTTCTACTATCTTTTATTTTTCCATCCAACATTTTCGTACTTGTCATTATTTTACTATTATTTGTCTTATTTTATTGTTATACGTGTTTATAAACTGTGAAGTGTTATTACATGTAAAATTTTAGTCGACATTTTTTTTTGTGTGTTTTCACTTTATGAAATAAATGTCAAAAAATATACATATACTAACCATACTTGCATATATCATGATATTTCTACTGTGAATTTTTATATCTGTATGTATATTGTATATCCAAAAGTTATACTATGTTTACATTTATGGTATGAATTCTGTAATTTCAATTTAAACTTGAAAATGTGTAGCACTTTGGAAAATGTACAGTACGCTGGTATTAGTTAGTAATCAGCCTCTGGCCTCATGCCATAAATGATAGGAACTAGGACCAAACGTCTCCAATTAGGAGAAAAAACTTTATTAATTTTTCCACGCGCAAAAACTGCGTCAGGAATAATCAAACGAATTAATTAGTGTTTCGGTGTTAAAATGTTTCATATTCGTGTAATTCAATTATGTTTCATAGCGTTGAAAATAAAGATACAAAGACGCTAAGCCATAAAAAGACCCAAAGTCAAAAATTAAGTTTTAAACCTGAAAAACTTGGTTTGTCTACGAAGTTAAGTGGGTTAAAAACGGCGCAGAAAACAAAAATTAAAAAATTAGTTTTAAGACTATAATCTAAGGAAACAGAGAAAAATTATAGCAAGAAGGTAGATACGATTCAAATATAGTTTTTACTGTTGAAGAAGAAAAGAAAAGAAAAGTGGGGAGTTTTGCAGAAAGAATTTGTTTGACGTTTGTTTTGTTACCTATAAACCATTGATTTTGACCGTCCAAAGTATAAGCCATAAGGTTTAAGCCTTTAGGTAAATAATTTAACCTGATTATTTACCTAAAGGCGACCTTATGATATCGAATATTATGCTAGCGTATTAAAATCAGGCTCTCGACCAATCACATCAATAAAATTATATGCACTTTATGCAATAAATTCGCAGACGACCAACTTTCACCTTACAAAAAACCTCGTGTTTTGTATGATTTTCATATACAAATGACAACTATGACGTTACAGTATAAATTTAAAATGCTATCATAATATTCGAAGTCATAAAGTCGCCTTAAAATATTAGAACGAGTGAAGCATTAAACAAAAACTCTATTGAAAAATATTAAGAATGAATCGATTCATAATTTCCTAATTGGCAGTTGGCCTTACTATTATCAAAAGTAGAGTTTTATTATTAATTTAAATGTGAGGAAAGGGATTTTTTTTCTGCTTTAAAACGTGCTATAGTTATATCCCAATTTAAAAAAAAAAATGATAAATCAAGTTTAAATAACTACCGATCAATATCACTACTCTCCATTTCTCTAAAGTTTTTAAAAATGCTATGGAAAGTGAAATGGTTAATTTACTAGAAAAAATAATAATTTTCTGTCTTCACTTCGGGCTTAGACTGTTTCCGAAACCCATGATAAATAAATGTGAACAACATTTGACATTTATTTGAAAAATATTCCCCTACATTCCCAATTTTTTATTACGCTGTCCGAGAAGTATAAGAAATAATTGAATGAACTATATTTCTTCGTCGCCTTATTTGCTGTTAAATTAATTTTTTCTAAGGTAACAACGAAAAAAAAATCATATTTAATTGTGTGCATTGTTTATTGAAATTTTCATAGCAACGGAAAAGCCAATTTTTTTTATATGGTTTTTGAATGGTACCAAGTAGTGAATTTTATATGTTTTATTATATCCGAGTGTGCTACGCGATGACGTTTGGCTTTTATTATAGAAAGTTTTCGTATTTGTCAAAAACTATCATAGCAATTGACCGTGGTAATTTGAGAGTCTTCGTTATTATCAAATAAATGTCAAAAATTGGTATTCACAATTATTTATGATGGTTTTCGGACACACTCTTAGAGAATATAAACAAAGACAAGCAATATTATCAGTTCTTGGACAGATTTGTGCGAGCTTTGATCGAGGATTTAATTCATCTGCTATGTTTATCGACATATAAGCTTTATTGCAGTGGCTTTCGAAGGACAATCGATAGGTTGCTCTACTCTTATATTACTAGTCATACACAGGTAGTGCGTGCTAATCCCATTACGGCTGAGGTTCCTAAATGGTTGGTGTTAGGAACACATTCATACGTTAATGATATTTTGGTATACGTTAATGATATTTTCAAACTCTCTTTTGCAAACTCTTCTGCAAGGTGGTTGCTTATCACGTCGGTCATAATTTCGATTCTTGCTTTTGACCACTACACCTTGCCTAATTGTGTATAAATCGTTCGTTGATTTAAAGCCAAAGGATATTTCTGATTATAATATTATAAATCTGAACGTTATATTATCAATTATTTACAATCGTAAAGATGCTAGTCAAAATATATAATAACATGTTTAACAAATCACATTGTCATATATGTAATTTAAATCCCATTTTATCTCAAACGGACAAAGATTAGTAATATTTCCTTTGAATATTAAAAGGCAGAAAATGAATATAAAATAAATAATTAAATAGCATAGAACAAAAGAAATTGTTTTGCTGTATTATTTTATCTTATATAGGGAATTAGTTGAAAATTTCGTTAGACAATTCAACTAACATTATTCAAAGCACAAAAGCACTCAATGACTCCTTCCAAGTTCATATATACCACACATCTTATTATCTTATGATAAAAATAAGTCGTTATATAAATTCGTCAATAAAAAAAAAATTTAATATTTTTTAATGCTTTTAGGTCACTAATATTCCCTAGCAGCACAAAATTTATTCAAATAATAAAACAATAAACTTTATGAATTTTTATCGGCATATAAAAATAAAAATGAATTCTTATTTATTCAAATGTTTAAAATAAAGAAAAAGAATTAACTTTGTTGAATTATTTATACACGTAATTTAATTTCCAAGATTAATGTAATGTCGATATTATATATTATAATATAATATACAAGAGTAATGTTCTTTTAAATGATTTTTCTATTTAATTATTTATTTTTAATTTCACAAAAGAAAGTTAAAATTAATTTTATATATGGGATTTAAAAAATATATACACATCATGATAAGGGTCGAAGTATAAACAAATATGTACGAATCGGCTTATTTTTAAGGATTTTGACAGGAAGCTTTACTATTGTAAATAAATAATTTTAATATGTTCTTCTAATTATTTTAAACCAAGAAATATAGAACTGCGTCCTGGCAATATGTATATATATATATATATATATATATATATATATATATATATATATATATATATATATATATACATAGGGTGTCCCAAAAAAAATGGATAAGCCTGCAATACCTAATAGTAGCACTATTGGGAACACCAAAAATCAAATAAAAAAAATTAGATCTGTCAGTTTTTTTAAAAATGTCGATTTTTTCCCCACTACTTTGCGTTTCTGTAAACCATAGCTACAATTCAATGAAATTCAGCGAACTATACCAATAGACATGCAATACATCATATGAGTAGTTGTTGCAGTTTTTTGGAAACACAAATCACAAAATCAATTTTAATCATGAAATGTGGTAAATATTTGTTTTTGTAAAAGTTTAAACGTACGTGGTGAAAAAACATGTATGAAAGTCCAAGCGAGCCATTTAAACAGAATAAGATTTAATTACAAATTTCAAAATAGTATAACACATCTTTTTATTTACTATTGTAAATACGAGGTTATTGCTATTCATATGCAGATGGATTAAATTCCGCTAAGACTATGTCCGAAACCCATCATAAATATTTTTTATGGGAAATGTTCCAATCAATTATTATACATTTCGGACAGCGTAATACAAAATTGGGAATGTAGGGGAATATTTTTCAAATAAATGTCAAAAATTTTATTAACAAATATTTATCATGGGTTTCGGATACAGTCCAAATAAAAAATTTCAAAAATTCAATCATTTCTTGTCTTAAGCACCGTTGGTTGTTTTTTACTTAACTTTACCTTTGGTTAATAAATTCCACCATCTCCTACATAAAACTACCTAAAAGAAACTAATACTGTGTGCTTGAGTTTGATTTTTTCGACTAAATTACAGACTAAACTTTTTGACGAAAAATATTTGACGTTGACGATGAGTGTGATCCTAATGCACATATTATTTTTGAAAATGATTATGGTTATGTAGAAGCTAAATAAATTATTGTGTGGAAGTTAGCCATTTCAAAGTAGAAAATAGGCAGTAGTGCCAATTACCTTACTGCGAATGAAATTTTTGAAATTTGATAGGTAATATCTTGGTGTAATTGCCAGGAAGTTTTTATTGGTTCATAATATTTTTGTAATTCATATGACAGTACTAGAGTTTAGTTGTTAAATTCACCTATTTACATTAGTGCTTGTTAAAAGGTCAGGCTTTTAATATATTACAATACATTATCGGACTCAGGCACACAGTTTTTGCGTTTAAACAAATATACGATTAAGAATTTTAAATTATTAGGAATTATTGTATGTAGTATGATTTTGGAAAACAATAGGGGAACAATTTTCAAATATCAGGAAATACCCCACTAGCCAAAATTATAATGTAAAAGTAAGCCAGCGGTTGATAGAACATATGTGCTCATTCTTATAACACAAGAGGAAGAATATTGCCCAAGCCACAATTTATACTTGCGTTTACTTTCCGAAGAGCACACAGAATATCATCGACCGTTATCTAAATTTGTAAGTTTAGATTTTGGCTAAAATTTAAAGAACCAATACCGGATATTACCACTTAATTATATAACCTACCGGTAATTGGAAACGTACGACATATAAACTATAAAGACATAGATCAATCATCTTCAAATGAATTTATCGTAAAATCAATAGTGGCTTGCCAGTCCAGTCACAACCACAAGTACTTATGAGTATTAGTGTCTTTGCCTAAGCAGTTACGCACAATTTTATCGGTATGTTTTAAAAATTGGAATAAGACTGTGTCCGAAACCCATGATAAATATTTGTGAATAAAATTGTTGACATTTATTTGAAAAATATTCCCCTACATTCCCAATTTTGTATTACGCTGTCCGAAAAGCATAATAATTGATCGAAATATTTCCAAGCCTTATATGCTTTTAAATTCAGTTTTTGCGAGGCGTAAAATTAAAGTTGTCATGTAAATAGGGTACGTTGGCATTTGCCGACAGACTTGTAATTCGTCTAGAATCGAAACCATAGCTAGTGTCATTGTGCTATCATTTTCTAATTAATTTGTGTCCGCGAAAGGGTTAACTGTTTATTGAAATTGTCATAGCAACGAAAAAGTTGAAATTTTTCTTATATGATTTTTGAATGGTAGTATTACAAAACCAAGTAGTGAATTTTATATGTTTTATTGTATATAAAACTGAGTGTGCTACGCTTATAAGTTTGGCTTTTATTATAGAAAGTTTTGGTATTTTTCAAAAATTATCATAGCAATTAGATTTTATCAAGAAAATGTCAAAAATTTGTGGTCACAAATATTTATCATGGGTCAAAATTAATCAATATTTATTAAAATTAGTCTTAAACTGTGTTCAAAAACATAAAAACCTAACTACAAGCGGTTCACTGGCGCTTGATAGATTGAAAAGCAAACAGTTAGAAATAACTTGATATCATTGATGTTAATTAGATAGATTATTTTCGTACAGTAAAATTCATTGGTGTGCAGAAGTAACATGTTCATATTTACTAAATTGAGGTAGCTACCATAATTAATTTGGGTTTACAATTCTCAATGTTGGATCTGTCGCCTCTTTTAAAGCATAAAACGCGTTGACAGATTTAAGATCTTGAGGTATATGTCAGTAATGATCATTTAAAAACCAACAATAGAGTAACAATAAAAAGTTTTAGCACACCCACTTTGTAATTGCAATTCCGAAGTCTTGAAATTACTACGCGTTTATTTTACTAATCTCGGGATTGTTTTTCCAATAATCCCGAAATTTTAATGAAAAAATATCACGTTTCTTCCAAATATATAAAATATATTAAATTAAATATATTTTTTTTGGCTAATGAGTGGGCTCCTAAATGAAACTGGCGTCACCTTTAAATTAAACAATCAACCTCAGGCAGTGAAACAAATTTTTGTTGCTTAGGAATAATAAGAATTCATAGAAGCGTGCCTCACAAAACTGCAGCATTTCAATATTTTAAAAAATGTACTTTCTGGCTTCATGACTATGGTTGGTATATATATATATATATATATAAATATAGTATCAAGTAGGCTAATTAAGTTGCTTTTGTTTAGACGTGTAAGCTTCAAAATTAAATTTAAAAAAAAATGTGTTCACTCTAAAATTTCAATAAATTTTGAATGCTTTTCTCTGGTGCAATTTAGTAATAAAAATGTTACCTGTAGGTTGGTATGTATATATGTATGTAGGTATATACATGCAGGTAGTACTAAGTACCACGTACTTATGGTGATCGACTCTTAATGAAATTTTATACAAAAATATAAATTTTGGTATACAATTTATAAAAAGTTATTCAGAAACAAGTGAAAGAACGAGGTAAAAAAAATTAATGAAGTGAATCAAATTATGAGAAGCGGATCAGAGGAGGAGGTGGCGCAAACAGAAGAAGCGATGCAGATAGTGCAAGGAACAGCGATTTAAATACTAACTTAATCTAACGGACAGCTACGGAGCACAAGCCCGGTATTACACGATTGTATACAAAATTTACAGCAAGCTTTAAAAAAACCAAACGAGTGTTTTAGAATTAAAGTGTATAGCAACAGAAAGAAATCGATCAATTGCTAGACGAACGGATAGAAGCAACCTTAGGACGTTGAACATATTAAGTAGTCCAGAGTCATGGAAGGGGTACAGACATGAGGAATCAAGACCAGGATGGGGACGCAGTTAGGAGGTGGATGAGAAGGGCGAGGTGACAGCGGAGACAGAAACAGGGAGGAATCGTTTGATTCTCAACCGACAAGTAGGGATTAGAATATAGAAGAATAAGGTATTGTATTCGAAACCTAGATGAATGAGCATGATGGAACAAGAAGCAATTAAAATATGATGGAATTATTAAGGGAGGAGGTAATTAAGATAAGTGACTTGGAGTTTTACAGCAGGATACTGTTGGTAAAAAAGAAGGACGGACGAATAAGGATGAGCATTGAATATCGAATAGGTTAAACGCGTTAGTGGAAAAAGAACACTACCCAATACCAGTAATGGAAGACATTATACAGAAGTTGCAGGGAAAACGATATTTTACATCATTAAATTTAAAGAATAGTTTTATCATCTCATTATTTTTGTAGATTTAGAAAAGACCTCGAAGAAGTATACAGCTTTTAGATTTGGTAATGAACCGGTGGCATTTATAAGATATATTGAGTATTAGCAGATTTACGTGATCGTGAAGACTTCGCATGTTTTATGGATAACATAATAGTAGCGATGAAGACCATAGAAGAGCATAAGGTAGTATTGGATAGACTTTAGAGCGTGTTAGCAGATAATAAAGTGAACTTGTAGATGCGGACAATAATAAGGTGAAATTGTAGAAGTTGATTATTGAGGTATAAATTAAATGATTTAGGTATTGCTGAGTCGAGGGATCACCACGTTAAAGCTGTGAAGAAATATCCAAGTCCACAAAATGTTAGAAAGGTACAGTGGTATGTAGGATTAGTAGTGTACATTAGAAAGTTTAGTTTTAATTTGAAGGATTGTGTAGCGCCGTTTTTGATGGTAATGAAAAATAATGAGTTTGTATGGGAAAAAGGACAAGAAGAAGCATTTTGCCAACTGAGAAGCCAATTAGTAGAGAAGCCAGTGTTGAGAATATTTTCGCATTAAGTGAAAACAGAGTTGCCTACAAATGAATCAGCAGAAGAAGTTTGTAGTGATAGTTTAATTCAGAAAGGACGAAAGGATAAGAAAATGTACCTGGTATCGTATTATATAATAGGAAAAATACGGTGGCAGAGCAAATATTGCATAGTTTCAAGTTAGGGACATTGGTGGTAGTATATAGAAAATAAAATCATGGCCGATTTTAAAATAATACATTTTTTATGGTAGGTTTAGTGTTTTTGCTTTCCTATTTTGAGCTATTTTGTAATTATTGTTAATTTGTAATACATATTTTATGTTTTCCGTTTGACACGAAATGTTTTGAAGAACAATTTAAGTGAATTTAAGTAAAAAAGTGCTGCCTCTTTTGGAAAACATGATCTATAGGATAAATATCTTGTTACTAGATGAAGTAGTAGAAGAGGTCCACTTGGAGGAAGAAGAAGAAAAGAAGGTGAAGAAGGGTGGAAGATGAAGTTGATGGATGATAAGTTATTATAAGGATAAAAGAACAGATATTACAAGGGAAAAAGAAAGGTTATGAAGCAAGGAATAACATTGTTTTTTAGAAAGAAAGAAAAGATTGCAGGTATTTCAGATGCATGACAGGTCAGCTTTCACTTTATAAAATAGCTCGAAATGTATCAAGGTTTCCTTAACATTTCTTAGCTTGCACCGCTGGCATACAACTATAGTTTGATACTATAAAAAATACCTTAACGCCTCTTTTCTTTTTACAGTTTTTGACTATTTAAATTTAAACTATTGTTTGTCAAAGGTATACATAGTTTTAGATGAAGTATTCATAATGAGACCAATTAACCAACAATCCAAATTTTCTTTAAATTATACCTCACTATAATTTTTTGTCTCATGCAAAGGTCAAAATACTCGCCAACAATAATTTCCAAAAATATCAACAAATTTTGTTTCAAGATGTAACACTCGACTTTTCAGCGCATATCATTATATCGACCGAATTTTTAAGTCATATTTACTATTTTAGTTGGGATATCCGGGGTCAACGTATCCAATTTACGAGCGAGAGATGAAACTTTACTCCCCACATAATAATCAATTGAACTCAAAAAGATATTGCAACAAAATGTACCCCCGCAAATATCAAATCACTGCATTAATGCTATATCGAGAAAGGGTTTGTTTTTTATTTGGTAAATATACTAGTTAAGTTTTATTTTTCACCTATTGATGTCAGCCCATGAAGCCTATTTATCTTCTTTCCATCATCTCAGGCTGATTAAAATTTTGATAAATATGTGCTGCCTGTACAGAATTTTAGCCAATATAAACACAAGAATTTATAGTGAATCCAAAGTAATCGTTTTTATGTTGCTAATAAAATTTTAAATATTGCCTTGAATCTGCGAATGCAAAAACGTTCAAATAAAGTTTATAACGGTAACTGTCCACATGATTTTCCTAAAAACTAAACCACATAATAAACAATATTTTGTGTTTTCAGATACTTTTTTGAATTTTTATTTAAAAAAAATAACCAACTAATCGAATTTGAAAGCGTGATAAGAACATAACTTTACGATATATATATTGACATATTTCACATTTCTTATTTAAGTCTGACAATGATAAATCTGTAACGCATAACATGGAAAAAAGTAAAAAACTAAATAAATCCCATACATGTTGTTACTGATATCGCATGATTTTTACACAAGATGAAAACTTCTTTTTCTTTACCTTTTTTGAGGCAAAAATGAATTTCCTTTATTTTCTACACGAATCTCAACTGATATAAGTTTGTCTATGTTTGTATATGTTTAGTAGGTAAAAGTATCTACATTTTTCATATATTTTGATGTTTGATTATATTTGTACTTCGTATAAAATATAAGAATTATGTCACACATCAAAACAAAATCTTTGGGTGTAATATTATTTTTAAGCCATCACTAACCTGAAAAGTGATATAGTCATATAGATTTGAAAATATGTATTTATATTAAATTTCTCGTTGAAAGCATTCTTTTGTTTAAAACAAAATGTCAAAATGAATTTCTATACAGAAGTTTGATTTAACCTAATTGATTTGAGGTTAGAATTAAAATCTTTTTGTTTGTGTACAAAATCACAATGATAGAACGAAAATGTTCAGCCAACTGTATGAATTGAAATCATGTGCCATTTGGTTTGCATGAATGCTCTTTGTACAATTTAAGTCTCTTGTGATGTATCTTGTAATGTTTTCAAGAAAAAAATAATGCAATGCCATCAATTTAAATGTGTAGACGTGTTTATTGTTCCACTAGTTGTCCTATGCTAAGAAGTTAAAATTCAAGGTGGAATAAGAATTCTCAAATTTTGGAAAATGTATGATGTACATATTTAAAATTATTAGGTAACTTTAGTAAACTTACACCATCAAGGTATGACATCAATAATATTATAAATGGTACAATTACATCGTTCTGAAACATAATACGTACCGTTTAAAAACACTGTACCATTTGTTAATATATAATACTGCCAAATCGCATTCAAAACAAATTCATTTTTAGTTTAGCTGTAAGTGTAAACCACAGCAATTTAGCATTAATCAAAACATAATTTTACTTTATCAATTCTTATAATAAATCTACATTTATAAATTTAAAATGAATGAAATTCCCCACAAACCTCCATTTTCTTCAAAAACTTAATAAAGGTTTCACATAATGAAAACCCCCATTTTGTATCAACCCCAAAATTGAATAATGATAAATTATAATAATCAAATTAATCGTATATAAATTTAAATCCGACATTTACTGGGTGATTTATTTAAGTTGGTACAGCTAAATTATATATCTTAAAAGCGTTGCTACATGACGTTTTTCTAAAAACAGATTTTCAATTTACAGCTTGATAAATTCACATTTTTTATTTTATTTGATGAAAAAATATAAAAAATAATCTACTTTAAAACAATAAATTAAATAAAACAAAAAATTTTCAATAATTTAATAATTTTCATTTAATAATTTGAATTTTGCTGTTTTGCCGTTCCTAGAAACAGATTTTTCACTAAATGGTATATTTTTTTCTGTTTATAAAGCGATGCCACATGCAAAATCGTGCGTAATTTTCTAAAAACGAATTTTTGTATTTTTCAATAAATGACATATTTTTAATTTAAATTAATGAAAAATAATGTAAAATAACTCAAAATAATATCTTAAGTAACAAAATTATATTAATTAAAAAAATTTAATTGAAAAATAGCCTTTTTAAAATTTTGCCGTGTCTAGGAACGGTTTTTCATTTAAATGGTGTAATTTTTAATGTGACCGAACTCATATGTTTTTTAAACGAATTTCGAAGTCACCCAAAAATTTCCTACACATTTTTTTTTCGTTTTGATTTAACCTCAATTCTTTGATTTTTTCCCTTTGTATTCGTATTTCATTTGGTTGGTTTTTGTTTATTTCAAATAGCTGTCATTTTTATCTATCTTTCCTTATGAAATGACATTCAAGGCGTTGCCACATGAAGATGCAAAACCGAA
The DNA here is from genome assembly GCA_963556175.1 of Tipula confusa. Classification (NCBI taxonomy): domain Eukaryota; kingdom Metazoa; phylum Arthropoda; class Insecta; order Diptera; family Tipulidae; genus Tipula; species Tipula confusa. Next base: position 161,945,730 of record OY744475.1, on the reverse strand, counting down.
CAATTCGATCGGACTGTCGATTTTGGTGCCACATGGAAACTGAAAATGTCGGTCGACAAATGACGTCACAGTAAAATAAAAATTATAAAAAGTGACATTTGGCTTGGAAAAATAATTATTATGTAAAGATTGCGTTTGGACCTAAACTATTGATTTGGTCTCAAATTATTCCTTAAATATTTATTTTATATACATATATAGATACATATTTATGTAAATAAATATAAATATATTTAAATTAATGCATATTAATATATAAATATATAAAATTATAGTTTTTTCATTTTACATCAGCTTTACATACACAGAAAAAACAAAATCTAAGCTAAAAACACATCGAAGTGACATGGTGTTATACCCGACAAAAAAATCGTTTCATTTTGATGCGTTCGGAAACTAAAAAAATTTATACCATTTAATCTTTTCGACAAAAATAAGTTCGTAAAACGACAAAAATTGTACCATTTTAAATTTTGTCGACCGAATTTAATTTTTTCGGCCGACGAAACATTAAAATGCATAATTTTGAATGAAATTATAATAATATTGATACAATTTTTAACTAATAAAATAGGTTTTTGTAAATCTAAACTAGTTTTTATTAATTTAGTTAATGTACATAGAATAATTTAGTCTGAAATTAAATTTGTAGTTTTGCTCTGTCGGTCGTGCAAGTGTGCATGTGGCCATGCCTTCACAATCATAACGAATACGCGCAAAAATACAAAATCGACGTTGCTGTTATACAATCGTTCGTAATTCATGTTGCGTAATCCATTTTTTTCATGTTGCGAATTTTTCATGTTGCGAGGAAACTAAAAATACGAACGAATCGTTCGTTTCTTTATCTTGATGTGGCAATATGTCTTAAGTTAACCTTAAACTATAACCACCGAGTAAAAGTATTTCATTGAAAATTAACATTTTAAAATTTATTTTCGCTAACATGCTAATTTTACCAAATAATTAGAATGGTATCGACTTAAACTATTCACCCAGTATAAGATAAGCGACAATACCTACTCACAAATCAATATAAATAATCATATTCATTTACATCGAGTCGTACATATATTATGATATTATTTATTTTAAAGATTTTATTATGTTTTATTTTTTATAATGTTTATACATTTAATTTATGTTTTCGCTTTTCGAATTGAATATCAACATAATTATAATATATTTAAATTTAATTGTTTGTATCGTGGGTGTGTATATGTGTGTTTGTGTTTGTAGGGTTTCGTATTATACGAAATGGAAAAGAAGAAAAATTTATACATAGCAATTGTTTCCTTATATACTTCCTGTTTATAAGAAATAAAAATAAATATTTGGTTTTTGTATTCAAATTTATATTTTATGTTTAAACAGTCTCGTGTAAGAGTTCCCCCATCGACCGCCTCCTCAGCTGGCGGATAAAGAAAATCTCACCAATATGACAGGCACCGGGGATATGAAAAACTCGGGTGGACGAATGCTGCTTGACAAGGGGGAAACTTGGTTGCTAGGATGCGAACTCTTAATTAGGCAATATTTGAGTTAAAAACATATCCTTCCTATACGATAACTCAGAGATTAGTCATGGCCATAGATGACTATTATTTCTTATGCAATTCGTGGGAATAAAAAACTAAAACTATAAAAGAAACATTTACACCAGTTAAACCTAGCTTGAAAGTGACAAGGTCCCTTTCACAACCCCCAACTGGATACGCTTTACTTTTGCGGACCTTCGCTTAAAAATTAATGAAATTAAACATGACCAATCCATAATTAAATAACATACATTTAATAAAAGTATTGTAATTTGAAATGCAAATGGAGATATCCAACACTTTACACCCCGCTTGAAAAGCGAGTGAAGGTTCAACAATATTTATGAAACAAAACAATAAACATCATGAAGGAGTAAAAGGTATGGAAGAAAATATGCAAGTATAGCTACTATCAACATTCAGTTAAACAATAAGAAGGAATTCAATGTCTCTTCAATTTATTGTCCGCCAGGACACAACCTAAATAAAGACGATTTAACAGCGATAATGAGGTCAACATTGACATGTCAGTTGTTCAAATGTCGACGTGACAACAATTGTCATTGTAGGTTGGTTTCAAACAATAAAATGTCAAATATGTCAACAATGGCAACAATCAAGTATTTGGATGTGATATGAAAATGCATTGAATTTTCATTTTAATTTTTAGACTTTATCCGAAACCCATAAATATTTGAGAATACCATTTTTGACATTTATTTGAAAAATATTCCTCTACATTCCCAATTTTTTAATACACCGTCCGAAAAGTATAATAATTGATTGAAATATTTCCCCGCCTTATATGTTTTTAAATTCAGTTTTTGTGAGGTATAAAAACTATGAAGAAAATTACATTTAATTGTGTGCATTGTTTATTGAAGTTGTCATAGCAACGAAAAATTTCAAATTGTTCTTATATGGTTTTAAAATGGTACTATTTCAAAAACAAATAGTGATTTTATGTTTTATTGAATATATCCGAGTGTGCTACGCAATGAGGTTGGCTTTTATTATAGAAAATTTTGTTATTTGTTAAAAATTATCAGCAAATGACAATGATAACTTGGGTGTCTTCGTTTTTTTTAAATAAATGTCAAAAATTTGTTGTATTCACAAATATTTATCATGAGTTTCGGACACAGTCATTTATCAAACTAAATATAAATATAAACGAAGAATTTACGGAGTCTGCTAGTGAATTGGTTGAATTCTGCAAAACTTGTGTAAGCTTAGCTATAAGATCAAATAATTTTCACGCTAAAAGGAATATTACTTATGAAGGAGAATTTAGCCAGAAATTCATTTATCTTTTCTTCTACATTCTTAGTAAGGCAGTCAATAAAATATGATACGTCATCAAACATCACTAATATCACAAAAATGCCTGTTCTTTTCAAGCCATTAGGCAACATTTTAGCCTAGCCACACCAGCAAAATTCCAGATCTCATTGATTTCTACAGTACAATACCCAAACACCAAGTCTTTTTTAAAAATCGGCTCATTGTGACTGTTAGTTCAATGAGTATTACGAATGAAAATCCAAATAGACTAACAAACTATTAAGCAAATTAGGAACTATTTAAGAAATTAGATAAATACAACACCGATCTTCAAGTATCAATCAAACATCTTCTTCAATTAGAAAACGAAGTGGACTTGTTGATTAGGAATATTCAACAACCAGTACAGGATAGCACCCCAACAAATAAAAAGGAGGGCCGCTACAATTTCACGTATCCAGTTGGGATTAGAGAGCTGGTTAATAAAAAGTGGATAGCAAGAAAAGCTGGCAGAGAAATCGAGCAACACAATTTAAAATATTTCTTAATTAACTTGGCAAAAAAACCAAATGATCAAATACCACCAATACAAAATGACATTGCAATGACATTTAAAATCATCAATCAGCAATTAGCGGAAGAGGATAAAATTTCAGTATATAAGGAGACTTATAGAGAAATAATTACATATAACTTCTGTTACTTTCAGGAAATTAAAAGACGAAATGAATCGTCATTTAAGTACATAAAAATCAAAAAGCTATGACTTAATTACAGGTGGAATAATGGAACTTCTTAAGAAAGAAACACGAAAACATCTTTATATAATCAACGAAATAATTGCAGAAATAATAGTAGCTGAAATAGTTATGATACCGAAACCAAGTATACGTCAAACCGAAGAAGTCTCTTATATTTGAAAAAAACCTACTACCGCTTCATCAATTTAAATTTCAAGAAAATCACTCTACCAACGAACAAATTCACAGAATCACGAATATCATAGAATATGTGCTTGAAAATAAAAAATAAATATGGACCTTATTTCTGGATTTAGCTCAAGCCTTCGATAAAGTATGGCACCCTGGGTTGGAATATCAACTGCACCGATAGTTACCAAAATAATACTTTCAAATTCTGAAATCCTATATTGCGAATATTTTAGCGTTAAACAAGAAACTTCCGAACTAAAACAAATATTAACAAGAGTTCGCAAAGTACTGGCACCAGAAGTGTATTTACTGTATGCAACTTGCCTAACACAAGCAAAACAGCAACAGCTGTTTTTGCGGATGACACTGCTATATTCTAGCAACCGGAGCTAATCTAGAAGAGGCAGCCAGAAAACTGCAAAGGTCTGAACCTTGTAAATAACTGGACTAAAAAGTGGCGCATTAAGCGAAATGAAGAAAAATCAACTCATGTTAACTTCACTAATCACAAAGTCAACTATGTGGACATGGCATGATTCTTAGTGCTAAGCTAAAATGGAATCATAAAAAGAAAAAAGATGAACTTACCGCATGAAATTTAGAAAAATGTTTTGGCTTATTGGAAGATATTCAGAGCTGTTAACCATAATAAGTTGCTATTATACCAAGAAGTCTTCCAAAATAAAGTGTTACGTGAAATAATGAACAATCCTCGGTACATAAGAAATGATAACCTATATGAGGACCACAGATGAATTACGTCAGTGATGAAATCACCAATTGGCAAGGAAACGAAAATGCTTAGATTAAAGGTATGCTAAATAATAGAGAAAGAAACAAAGAAAGAACCATTTGGAATTGGGAAGTCTAGAATAAGACGTCCAAAAATTTTAGTAACTAACCAATGGGTAGAATCCCTGTAAACTTTGATCATAACATAGCTAAACAAATTAAGTTATATGTAAGTTGTAATATAAATGAATAAAAAAATTGTTTAAACAGGGAGAGGCTGTACAGGCAAATACTGAAAATAACGTGTGTTTGCCACCGTACAATTTAAAAAATATTGCGGCATTTGCTATATTGAGTTTTTTTTTGAATCAGTCTTTCGAAATATTCTATATACAATCAGAAAAAGCCTAATTGTAAAAAAAACTTAAAAGACGGCATCAGAGAGCTTCGACCAATCATCTCGAATTTAGAATAATCAAAATCTTTCTACTCTCTATTTCATTCATTTTCCTCTGTGGTTTTTGTTTTATTCCTTAAAACCCTTCCAAATAAAATCCCCAAGGCATATCAATTACTAATGTCAACAGCACTTCCTTTAAATTAAACAATCATAACAAATGTTAAAATTTCAATCAAAAGAAATATACCCAAGAAATATTTTTTTTGCCTTTGTAGCTTGCGGCGTCAAACAAATTAAGAGGTTAGTGAAATTGAAAATAGTCATCATAAAGATTTAGAGTCTGTTTTTTTATTATTGCAAACAGAATGTTTAAAATTCAGCAAGCATCCCATCAAATATACATAAAATTAAAAAAAACTACAAAATAAAATGTTCTGTTGAACTACATATGATGTGGAATTCATTGTGCAGCTATATAGTGTTCGAAATAAAAAGTAATAGCAACGTCAAATAGAGGACAAAAAATTTATATTTACTTTACGATAGAAAAATAAAAATCTCCAGGTCAACTAAAACTAGAAATGCCATTAGAATACCAATTTTGTGTGCTCTAGGTTTTTAAAGTTTTTATTATGAGCAACGTTTAAAGAGCAATCATTTATACAACTTTAGTGATTTATGAGATTTATAAAAATATAGGGTAATACTCTCAACGAACTTGGGTTGAATAATGAGGAAAGAATGGTTTACTTTGCGATCGTCCACGATTTCATTGTGGCTAGCAGATTATATCCTCATAAAAATGTCCATTTGTAAAAATGAGCACATCAGCGTACGACGTCCTGGAGTTACACTATCGATGTATAATTTCTAAGGGATGACTTCGGGTCCTGCAAGATGTGAGGTCATAACTGTCGAGTGCCAAATTGCCAGGCAGTAATCATTAATTGGTGAACGCAAAATTTACATTACAGTTCGAGATCAGAGAAAAACGAACTGAACGGCAAGGAGATGTTCTGTTTCCGATATTATTTAATCTCATATTAAAATTTATCATTTGTAAAAGTGAAACACCTTAAGACAACTTCTTGTACTGTCAATCCAAATAATCATTGGCATATGCGAGCTACAGCTGTATGGTTGGACTTAAAGAACTACTGCAGCTACATGTACTCAGCTTTCGTTGTTACCAAAAAGTAAAACAAAATATAGGATCACAGGTTTACATAAAATTTTATCACCCAATTGATTTTAGTAGTGTTGTTACACTTGAAGGACTGACGGACTGACGGGTTTCCGATATCTCGGATCCCTACACACTTAAAAAAATGGATAGAGAATTCATGCGATCTTCGGGAAGTCCACATTAAAGTCACCGCCTGCTAATTTCATTAACATTAGATGATAAGACTGACCTAAAAGAGTAAAATAACCTTCTGTACATGACAGCAGAACAAAGTGAATACAATTTCACAAGTTGCCTTTATTTCTAAAGTGTACACTGTTAAACGGAAAAGTAATAACATTTAGCTGTATTAATAATTAGTAACTATCAAATTTCCATATAAAATCAATTTTTTTTAAGTTAACGAACACCAATTTCGCACACCAATATTAACGATATAAAAAATATTTGGATTATTATATAGAAGGCTTTGGTATATGTACACATTTGAAAATTACATTTTGGTTTGGTGCTCCTGTCAATGAAACTCTGCGTGGCTATCAAAATGTACATATTGTAATTGGTTTTGTTTTGGTGCATACAGTTGAACTTTGAATTTTGTTTTGTTTTTTTTTTTATTTTATTTTATTCGTATTGATATTCACACATACATTCATATAATTTGTGGTCTGTATTATCGACTATTATTTTTATAATTTTCTTTATTGCCGTTACATTTCGGCATTTCCGTTACAATTGTCTAAATAATTTGTTTAGTTATTCCAGCCGCTAAAGATGTTTTCAGATCAAAAATGTCAATTTTTTATGACACATGCCTTGCAACGCGTTGTATGCGATACAACTAGCGTCACAAAATGATGTAGAGCTCGCATGGAATTTAATTTTGATAAAATTAAACGAAAATTTAATGCAAATTTTGCATCGATCATATTCTCTATTATATTGATGATTTCACTTGTTTTTTTCCTGTAATTGTTCGTAAAATATTGTTATAATTTATCTATGTACCAAGTTTCAAGTCGATTGAACATCCAAGTCCAAAGTTAATATGTTAAACTTCAATTTTGGGTGGGACGGCAAGCCAACGCACCAAAATAACTTTTTTCATTTAAGGGAAAAATGTATTTTGCACACAGCAAGCCGCCTTTTTTGAGCGACTTTCAGCTAAAAGCGATGAAAAGCGATTTTGTACTAGGCGATTAGACACTCGCTACCGTTTTTATTACCGACCTTGTAGGGTGATTTACATATGCGACGTGTGGCTTGTGACGGGTAGTACAAAAGTGACGCTTCCTAGACAACAATTTACATATATATGTAACGATTTTAGCCACGCACACTAATTAAATAATTTTTGTTGTTTATCATCGAGTCAAAACCAACACTATTGTATATTATACAAGCCATGAAGCTTGCCTAAGTAAAACATATTATGACTACTATTTTGCTATGTATAAGAGGATTTGACTACAGTCAAAATCGAAACAAAAAATTATATTTCGCATTGTCCATACTCCTCTAAACTCAAAGTAGATAACATTTCTACAAAAAAAACGAAACAAAAATTATATTTTGCTCTGTCCATTCTGCTCTAAATTCATAGTATATAGTATAGTATATAATGAAGTAAATAATAATAACAATACTTCTGTCTCTCGTTAAATAATAAATTTCTTTTTTGCTTTGTCATAAAGAGCGCAACATACTGTTGTTCCATCATTTGTATTCATTTTTTATTTACATCAAAGCATATAATAAAAGTATATACAAATTATACTACGTCACAACACTAATACTTAGGTGTAGTAGTCACTTTTTGGCATAAGTATCGCAACTTCATGGCTTGTATATACATTTGTGTTGGTTTTGATCGAGTAGTCGTTATTTAAAACAAATAAACATGACGTGGCAAAACGATCAAACATTATTTGTATGTGTTGAGTGTAACCGTGACGGGAAAGTTAAAATAAACCATCTATCGACGTGTGGTGGCGTGTGCCGTGTATAGATTTTCAAAATACTCGTTTCTAATTGGCTAATAGCACCTGTCACACGCCACACGTTGCATATGTAAAACAACCTTACGTCGTTAGAAGGGCGATATATTTTTTAGTATGTATTTTGAGAGAAATGTCAAAATAAACGTGTTTTATTTGTAAAATGTATTATACAAATATGTAAATTTTGTTAAGAAATTAATTTTTTGATGTTTTTGCACATGAATTGTCTGTAATCGATGATAGAATCCAACAAAAATAGTATTACCTTTATTAGTGAAATAATCAAGAAACGTATTGAAAATACAACAATAGCAATGAGAAATTACAATGTTGTTCAATCAATTTTGACAGCAAATTTAAAAATTGTTTAAATTTCTTGTCCTTACTTTTGTCGTTTTGTGCATAATCAGAAAAAAATCAGTCGGACAAAACTCAAGGACGACTAATTACAAAAACAACGCTCGTTTCGTCTTTTGTGCAAAATACGACTCCAGAAACTAGATGGCGTACCAACTTGAAACTTGGTACACGCTCACATATATCATGTTTCAAGTCGATAACTATACTAGTTTCCGAGTAGGGTTTCCCAAACGGGATTCCGAGGGTAAAATTGATAGCGGGATATCCCGGGATATAAGTAATATACCCCGGGAAACCAATTTTTTTTTTCATTTTTTGTTTAATTTAATTTCTTATATTTTTGGGGTTCCTCTTTTTATTTTGCCATTCCACTTTTCACATATTATGAACAAATAATTTTTTTAAATTATGTAAGCTAGTTTATTCATAAACATAAACGAGAGTGCACGTGCAGTTTGATACTTTATAAAATGAGTTAGTTATTAATAGCTTATTAAATTTTTCGAAAAGTTATGTAGACGAAAACGAAACGAACAGAAATGAAATCGAAACGAAAGGCGAAGAAGGCATGGTAATATAGAAGAGTGAAAACTTTTTTGGCATTTTTATGTTACATCAAGTTTTGTTTAAAGTTTTGTTGCTAGAGAGATTCCTTGAATTAAAAATATGTATGTTAAAGGCAATGATCGATTTAAAAGAATCTCTCGATATTTTCGATGAGGAATATGCTGTAACAATGGCAATAATAACGTCGTTGCAACCAATAAAAATTGGGACAGAAAGCCTCGGAAGAAGCAATGCTACTTTACTTGAGGCAAAAGGCGTATTCATTTTTATTTGCAACGGCTTAGCTAAGGAGAAAAATTGGTGTAATTTAAAGTAAATGTCCTAAAAAATAAAAAATATACTTATGTTATGAAATTCGAATTTGGTATTTTTATTTGTTATGTTTTCAGAATTATATTTTATTAATTTATTATTTTCTACAGTTTATGTTGTTGAAATAAATAATTTTTTTTTCTAGAATACGTATTTGATTTAATGTTTTAAAATAATAATATTTTTCCTCGAGATCCCGGGAAATCCAGGTAAGAAATAAATTTTTACCGAGAATCCAGGATTTTTAAATTTATGGGAAATGAGAAACCGTATTTCCGTGATAGTCAAGTCAATTGTTTACTATGGGCTTACTATGGACGAAAAAAAACTTAAGCAAGGTAATAAGCCATGTTTTTTAGCAATCAACGCCATCATCGATAACTCTGAAAATAATGTATCAATCAATTAAGCTTAAGCAATAAAGATGTAGCAAAAAACTAATATTTTTGGTTTTCCAAATAGATTTCCAAGAGTTGACATTTTTGCCCATGTTGCAACAACATGTTGTTACAACAATTTCAATAACATGTTTTAACAACAACAACACCATCTTGTAAACAAGAACACGTTGGACAACATGTTGCAGCAACAACAACAATATGTTGTTACAACTACAACATGTGGTTGCAACAAGAAATTGTACAAGTTGTTATTGTTGTACAACATGTTGTTGTTATAACAGGAATTTAATAAAAATTTTATTATTTATTCGTCTAACTTATATCAGGTTAAGGTGATTAAAAAATGTCTAAGAAGGTCTAAATGGTGGTAATTTATGTTGAACTTGTGACCGAAAAATTGGTTTTAGGTAATTAACCCATACATAAAGCCCGCATGTATACGGATAAATATTGATCTGCGATTTTTACCTACCAAACCATTACAAATTTTCCCTCCTGAGTTAACAAATGTTTATCTTTGAGCAAATCTATAAAATGTTTATCCGCAAACATCCAACTTCATAAAAATAAAAATAAAATTATGAGCAATAATTTTGTCTGTTGGGCACAATATTTTTTGCTTATTTGTGACATTTCGTGTTTAGTGAAATTTATTCGAATTTGCAACATTTCTTGGTTTTATTGACGTGCTAAATCATATCCAGTGGCAAAATTCCAATATTGTAATTTCTTGATAATGACATTTTTAGTTTTGATACCAAACAATAAAAACTCAAAATGTACACAAAAAAAAAACACAAACTAATTTGGTTAGCACAATGTCAAAACACAAACAAGATATACATTGACAATTAGCGAAAGGCACGCATTACCTGAAATTAGCCGAATTTTTGAGCTTTTTCAATATGTTACTAACTTCATAACTTCATATTATTGATAACTTATTACCCAGATATTTATCTGCATACATGCGGGCGCCTTAAGTCATTTTCTACGTGCTTAATATAGATAGATATTATCTGTGAATATAATGATGGGCCAATAACTTAACTATTTTGAGATTTCGTATATATTAGGCAAACCGAATTATAGTTCTCCAGTTAATTGAAATATATTATCTAGATCAAGTTATATCACCATAGTTACCATTTTTAATGTTATCGTACGATACAGTTTGGAAACCTATATATTAAAACTTTAAATGATGTTTATCCAATTTCTGGTCTGATGAAGATGACTTTTTTTGAGGCAAATTCCGTACAATTTTATTTTATGTTTAAGGCGCAATGAAAACCCATAAAAAAACAAATAATATAAATCTTAAATTGATTTCCCACAACACGCAACTCAATTTAATATTCAAGTTAAATGTATATATATATATATATATATATATATATATATATATATATATATATATATATATATATACATATATTTATGTATATATATATATATATATATATATATATATATATATATATATATATATATATATATATATATATATTCGATTTAGTGAAAGAAAACCACGAATAATGAATAAAGTTTTGCTTAACGAGCCTTATGTTTTGGTCCGGAAAAGATTCAATTTCAATATTATACTTAGCCAAAATACAATAATATTGGGGAACGAAAAACTAACCGATATAGCTTTCGGTTAGCACATTTAGCAATTCTTATGGTTTTAAAATAAATAAGAGGATTAGTTATTGAACCAAATGTCAACTAGACTACACACGTTGAATTTATGAAAATGCATGAATGATTCAACAGAACATGGACTTTTGGTTTGATTGTAATAACACCTTAGATAAAAGCTCTGGAGTATAAATATTTTTATTATTCTCAGTCAAATTTGGCAGAGGTACCCATATTTGTTTTCTTATTTATTGACATATAATATTTGTACCTGAATATTTTTCTGAACGTTTCTGATATTGATGATGTAGTTTTCAGAAACTTAAAACTTGAATGTGATAGATTTTTTTTTATGTTCTACATCGCGATAGAACATTAAAGAAATAAGTTTAAATATATTATGATAAGGGACAATAAGGAATTTTTAATACAAATATTTTCTATAGAAATAAAATAATAGAGATGAAGCAAAAAAAAAATCTTTTCACTATAGAATATAAAAGAAACAAGATGTGGCTTACAATAAACCCGACATTTCAGGAACTAAAAAATAAAGCTATTCTGATAAGTGCAAACAAAAGAGCTGCTTTTAAAACATTAAACAGTGTCACATCGACGATATTGATATATATTTACATATCTATATATATTTACAGTCACATCTTGCTTCGAAAAATTGCAATATTGTCAATCCAAAAAAATGCTAATTAAGTATATTGAATTATCTTATATTTAGGGAAAATAAAATAATTGCCAAAAATAATTGTAAAACAATTTTTCTATGTTAAATAAAACAGAGCTTTAAAATTTTATATTTAAAATTAATCTTGTATTAAAAACTCTGTAAATACAACTGGACAAAATAGAAGAAGAACTAATAAATAGAGGATTCTGTAAAGGATAAGATAAAAAAAAATAAATTTATATCATTAATTTATTTAGCAAACAAGAAATCAATGTCTTTGTTATCAAATAACCAATTCTTTATAAAACTTGGAAAGTTTTTAGAGTTAAGTTGCTCCCGTAAGCAAAGTAGCAAACGATTAAAAAAAGTTGGTGCTTAAACTAAGAAATATTTTCGAAAAGCTCCAGTGTTAAATTTCTTATATTATAAATGGTAATTATTCTTCGAATTCGATGCTCGCTTCTCAAGAAAAACAATTTTTTGTAATGCGTGCAAAGGACCCAACTTAACCAAGTTAACACCATCCCCACAGGGTAAACCATGGCTTAGTTTAGAGTCCACACATGCAAAATAAAAATAAAGTAAAACTGTATTTGAACATAATGGGCGTAGTAAATACATAGCACTCAAAGTACGATTTAATTGCTCTTTTGTTTTTTGATAGTGGATTTTCCAGTTTGAATTAGTATAAAGATGCAATGTTTAGGATTGCTTAAAGTTAACTTAAATAACTAAAGTTATTAACCTACTCAATATTCAAGCATCTGCAATTTCCTAAGTTTCAATTTGGAACGTGGTAAAATATCTCAGAAATATTATTTGCACCTCGATCACCTATTAACCCAAAAAACATTACTTTGGTCTTTTCACTTAAAACCATGGAATGTCTATCAATCCATAAACGAAGTATTTTTAATTCAGAAGTAATTCAAGAAAAAACTTCCAGGCAACTAGAGCCGTAATAACTTAAAGCCATACCGTTGACGAATACATTAATTTTACCTTGCAACAAAAGTGGACCCAGGACAGAGCCTTGTTTGAGTACCCCAAACTCAACCTTAAAAGGTAAAAGGTAAAGGCTCGTTTGATATCAATAAACAGAGCTCCAACTCTTTTTTTTATTTAATTCACCGTGAACCTTATTAATAAATGTATCAATGCTAACTCGGTGATTTTCAAAGGTCTAAACCCAAATTGACAACTACAATTGCAACAATTTTAAATTCTCAGAAATAATGCCAGTCGAAAAACACTGATTAATAAAATGAACCTTTATTAAAGAAAAACTGTCTTTATTTGCTTTGAACATGTTAGGAGCTCATCTCAAGAATATCAATTCCATTACTAGATCTAAGTTGAACAATTATACAACTAATTTCAGTTTCATCAACAGGATTTATAAAAAAATTATATGAATTCATAAACTGTCACAGATTCTTCCATGGAAAGTTAACGAATATATTAGTTGCTCTTAATTCAGATACGATTTTCGAGAGCTATGACCCAAAATCGTTTGCAATAGATTCGTAATTTGTAAGAATTACGTCATCAACAAACATAATTTTATCCACATGTTTGCATTTTTTACTATTTAAAATCTGATTAACAACACACCAGATGTTTTGATGTTATTACCGCAGTGACTAAATTTTTTATTTAAAATTTTTAACCTTAGCATCAAAATTTTTACATAGTTTACTTAAATTTTGAAGTCTTAGATTGCTAGGATGCCTTAAAATTGTTTTATGAATGTATCGTTTTCTCGACAACAAATTTATTAAATGGTCGGAAATCCACGGTTTCAATTTAACTTTTGCACTCTGTTGAATAATTTGAAAGCATGATAAACAATTAAATTCCAAAATAAATTTTGAAAGAATAAGGCACGGTTCTGTTACGAAAAACAAAAATGTTTAAACATTCTCATACTATAAAACAAAAGAGAGTACAAAGTGAAAAAGAAAAATTAAAAGTCAAAATTGATGTTATATCTTTCCTATACAAAACACAAATAACAAAAAAAGAGACGAACAAATTCTCAATTATCCATACACATTAAATAGTGTGCGTAACTTAGAGACTAAAATATTAAATAGTGGCAGTAGGAATGAAAAAATTAAACATTTTTTGGTATGAATTTTCATAGCACAATCATTCCATTAAATTTGATACCATATAATTAGCTTATGTGTTTGAATTTTGAACTTGTGTGTTTCTCAGCCGAACTAGCACAGTTGGCATAATTAATAAACCGAATTATAAAATATAATGCTATTACAAAAAACCGAATGAAGCATATTTCTATCCGTCACCCTTTCCAGCCCCATGCTCTTTAAAATAAATACGTATTGTATTGGAGATTAACAGACTTATTTGCGATCTAGATTTCCATAGTGTATGGTAAGACTCATCAACTGTAAACCCCATCTGTCATCTGACGGTGTATTGTTATGTGGCCAATTACTCCTACCAACCTCCAAATTCCGCCACAAGCTTAATCTAAAGATTTTCTATTCATATATGATCATAAACTAAAATGAATAAACTTAAAATGTATGTACAATCTGAAATGTTTTTAACTGGTGCGACAGAACTTTGAAATTAGCAACGTAACTCTGAATTATCTGTAAAATTAATCTTGAAATTATCTGTCCGTAGCTCTGTTTGTAACTCTTTATCGGTTAATTTCTAACCGTCCTACCTTACGCCGTAACCAGCCAAATCGAGGACTTACGAATACAGGTTCGATTTTAAATCCATATGCACATTGCATTGCTCCAGTCATGCCGGTACTGACATGGACGATTGTTCGGTCTATGGATTCTGCACGCCAACAGGAGGTCATAGTTGTGTTGTTCGTAATCACCGACCGTAATCCGTAGATGAAAAATTCCTTTTGCAAGCCTTCCCCGTTGGGATTCAAACCCGGAACCTCCCGTCCCAAACACCGCAGCCATAACAACTGCGCCAGTTGCTCGGTTCAACAAGGTTATATAGAGTATAGAGTTAGATATTTCATTGAATAAGGAAAATTTTATAAAACTAGTTTATTTATTGAGCGAGCGCAGATCTTTAAAAGCTAATAATTAGTTGGGAAATACTATAACACTTAAAAGGAACATCAGCCGACATTAAGGTAATTCCGAACCAAATGAAATTAATCATATTGCTTCCCTACATAAAAAAACCAGGCTATGCCACTGATATATATATATATATATATATATATATATATATATATATATATATATATATATATATATATATATATATATATATATATATATATATATATATATATATATAATTCAAAACTATTTAAAGGTATCAAGGTTATTTTTGATGCATTATCATCGAATAATTATTATCAACATTAGAGAACACAAATATACAAAAATAATGTTTAGCATGCTATAGCCTAGATAAATATAAGCAAATATATCATTTGCTGTTAATGCTTTTTATGAAAACAGAACAAACTGCATTTTACGCTTTAAAGTTAAAAAATTATTTATAGTAGCATATAACCATATAACGATCAAAATAATTTTGATAAATCGTTGGACATTTGCCAAACTCTTTTTCCCACTTATAGAAATACATCGAAAAATCAAAATAAATTTTAGAAATAAAATCGTGTGTTTCACATTACTAAATTAGAATTGATTAGGTATAAAGGCTAAATGGGGTTCATATATATACATATATATATATATATATATATATATATATATATATATATATATATATATATATATATATATATATATATATATATATATATATATATATATATAAATATATATATATATATATATATATATATATATATATATATATATATATATATATATATATATATTTATATATATATATATATATATATATATATATATATATATATATATATATATTTATATATATATATATATATATATATATATATATATATATATATATATATATTCGCTAGATAATGATTTACAATTTCGATGTTGAATATTTTAAAGCTTTGATTGTTTTAATGTTTATTTATTTATTTATATCAGCTTTTAGTAATGTCCCAAAAAAATATATTAAAAATAATATGATTATTAGATCGATTAAAATAAATTTTATGTTAAGTGTTAAACACATAATCGTAGCTTTTTCAATGTATGATTGGACACAAATTTGATTATATTTTAGTTTTTGAATGAATACTAAACTGGAAGGTTGGACTTAACCTCTAAACTAAAGTTTATATTTGCAAGAGATAGCCGAAAAAATAATTATTCAACGTCACTTAGAAGGATCCAAACTCATAAATTTACAAAATTTTATTTACGATTAATTCATAACATAAATTTAAGGTAAAGCGCAAATAATGTAATCACAATTTTTGGTTAGTTGGGGTAACAAGTAAAACTAAAAAATTTTCTTGTTCATTAGTTATAATGTTTGATTGTTCGAAGTAAAATAAAAAATACAATCTAGTAGTTCAATGGAAAATAAAAGAAGACCGAAAAATAAAAGAAGTGGATGTTACCTCATTACAAATATTAGACAAATATCAAGCTTGTTTAAATGAAAATATAACCGACGTAACTTGTGATTTGATGTTTGAAAAATCACAACATTGCTTATTTTTGGTGATCTTAATTCATCTAAGTTGATGTTTATCGAAGGTACAATACAAATAAAACGAAGCTTAAACAAAAGTGCATTTACTTGCACAAATGAGCACGGTTACAAAGTTCAACGTGATTTGTTTGTGTTAACACAAACTAATCAAACAGCAAACTTGACTCTAAGAAAAAAAAAGCGGAGTCATTTTTGGAAAGTGGTGAGGTTCAACAAAACTGATGGACGCAACACTGATGAATTATCTGGAATACAACGAAAAATACCTGACAAAGTAAAACAGCCAGTCAAATTTAAAGAGAAGGCGCCGCCACCATTAACATATCGAATTATGCCTTGAAGATGCATCAAATATGCTCAAGAGAGACAAAATAAAAAATACAGGAGGTGTTCAAATGACTAAAAAGGGCTCGCCTTTATTTATGCTTACATTTAATAACAAAGAATATGTGGAAAATATATACAACATAAAGGCCATCCTCATCATGAGAGTCAGAATAGAACCATTGAGAAAAACAACTCAATATCCCTCAATATCACCGGAAATGTTGTGGACGAGAGCCTAGATGTTTAAAGAAACACACTGCCAAAGCATGTTTTTAAAGTAAAAATAATTCCAGCTTAATGCTTAAACTGTAAAAGACAACATCCAGTAAATTATAGATGATGTAAAGTAGCAAAAGATCTACAAATAATAAGAAATAAAGCGCTACTACAAAACCATAGAATACCTGAAACAATGCCTACTATAAATTTAGAGAAAAATGGATCTCAAGCAAACACGATAAAAAACGTACTCATAGATTGTAGAACAACGCAATTCAGTGGGAAATAAAGACTGTACCAATACACCAATTTTTGAAAAGATTCTCAAATGCATAGAAACCTCAAACATTAGGCTTGTGAATTAACAAAAAAAGCATAGGAGTTCTAAATAGTGAATGAAATCACTTCCAAGATTTACTAATATATGGAATTGAATCAAACACTTAGTCAATAGATATCTGGAATGCAAATGACTAATGAGTAATGCAACAAATTCTAGAACTAGAAATATTTTTAAAAACAAAAAAAATAGATATATGCCTAATATCTAAAAGCCATTTGGCTAAAACTTCATTTGCTAAAATACGTGGGTGTTGTTGTTATCACGTCATTCATCCAGCAGGAAAACCGTGAGGAGAATCAACTATATTTGTAAAAGAAAACAACTAACACCAAGGAGGAATAAAAGTTGGAGAAGAAATTAAGCAAATGGCCAATATCAATGTTCAACTAAATGGTGGGAGAATACAATGTTTACTCAATCTATTGCCACCGCGGCTTAATCTAAATAAAGCGGACTATATCTCGTTATTTAAATCATTAGGATTTTATTTCGTTATTGACGGTGATTTTAACGCCAAAAATACGTTTTAGGGATCAATACTAACGACCCACAAAGGAAAGGAGTTACTTACCGCAAGTCAAGCAACAAAATGCGTATTTTACTATTAAGGTAAACCAACATACTGGCCTATGGAAGGCCACTCTCTAGTAATCATGACTCTCAGTACAATGATTGTTAAGAAGGAGTTGTTACCTAAATTAACAAACAATCAAAGCTATAGGAAACTGTTTTAGAATTTGGTCAGTGGCAATGTCAATCTTCAAGTGTTAGTTAAGAATTCGGCACAATTGGAGGATCACTTAGAGATACTTAATCAAATCATACAGCAAATAACAGCTTGAAATACTACGCTAATGGTCGAAATAAATCTTTTCGTCCTAGCTATGATCTAATTACAGGAAAAATTGTTACAGCACTATCTGAAAAAGGATTGTGAAAGTTACTACAAATAATTAATGCAGCATTCGAAAAATTACAATTAAAAGACTCAAATTAATCAAAGAACAAAGAAGTCTTATTCCTCCCCACCAATTCAGTTTCAGAGAAAAACATTCGACTATAGAACAGGTCCACAGAATCACAGGCGTAATTAAAAATGCACTGTAAAGCAAAAAATATGTCAAAGTATTTTCTTTGATGTAGCACAAGCCTTCGATAAATTATGGCACAGAAGACTAGAATATAATCTGCATCGAGATCTACCTATGCAGTTTTATCCAATTCTAAAAACTTACTTAGCTGACCGACATTTTATAAGGTAAATTATGAAGATGAATAATCTTCATTGACGAAGATAACAGTTGGAGTATCACAAGGTAGTGTCTTAGGGCCAATTCTTTATATCCTTATATACAAAAGTTTTGCAAGATATAGATAAAACTCAAATAGCAACATTTGCTGATAACATTGCAATCTTAGCAATGTAGTAACAATGTAGAAGAAGCAACGAGAAAAGTGAAAGAGTCACTAACAAATTGAGTAACTGGATAAAGAGATGGAGAATTTAGCTAAATGAAATCAAATCAATTCATGTTAACATTACCAATAAAAAAGTTAACTGACCAGTGGAAATCAACTCACAGCAAGTTCCACATGCAAATTCAGCCAAATATCTAGGCATGACACTTATCGCTAAGCTTAAGTGAAAAGAGCTCACCAAAAAGAAAAAAATAAGAGCTTAGCATCAAATACAAAAAAAGGTACTGGCTTACAGGTAAGAATTCCGAGCTATCACTACATAATAAACTGCTGATATATAGGCAAATGCTAAAACCTTTATGGACCTACGGTGTTCAGCTGAGGGTATGCACCAAGAAGACCAATGTGGAAATAATACAATCATTCCAAAACCAAGTTTTACGTGCGGTATTTTAAACGTACCATGGTACGTCAGACATTATAATCTCGATAAGGACATAAAGACGGAAAAAATTCAACACACACTTCGTCTGTATCAACATAAAAATGTCGATATTCGCCTTATAATAAATAAACCAAATACGATAAAGACGTCTCCTATAAGAACGACGTTATATCATTTTTTATTTATTTTATTTCTCATTATAAATGTATAAATCTTGCAAAACTGACTATGAATTAAGTGTCCTTTGAAGGATAATCAGCGGAGTTCACCCTGCAAATCCGTTAAAATTATTCAATAACCATTTTTGCTGCTTAAATTACATATTTTATTTAGATGAGTCCAAATGAAAATTCCAGTATAACGAATTGTATTATTTTTGTCCAAGGAACAATTTACATAAATATTTTTAGTTAGACTATACCTTTTAATTTTGAAAACGTCATTTCTTCGGTAATTTATGCTTTCTAAACACCACAGTATAAAAATAAATATAAATATTTAATCTCGATCAAAATGTACATCAAAATTTTACTTTCGGCTTCATTTTTTAAGTGCTGTTGCGCCAACCAATCATTTAAAATACCAAATTTAATACATATTTAACAAAGTACACCTTGACCGATTCATTTGGCATTAAGTTTACCCTAGCCGATACGGAGGCTATGACTCAGGCAGCAGTTCTGTGTGTTGTATGTGGAATGTAAATGTATAAAACAGATTCCACATATAGGTCTGCAGGGCACATCCCTGTTGAATAGAGACAATTTTAAAATGGAAAATCCAAATAAGCCGTCGAAAATGTCTTTGGATGGCAATCTATCTGTAAATTGGGTGGAATTTAAGAAAAGTTTGGAAATTTATTTAAAAACGTCGAAAATGGGTGAAATAAAGGATGATGTCAAACCAGCAATATTAAAAAAAATTAATTGGCGATGAGGCGTTGGATTTAATCGAAACCGCGTTGGATTTAAAAGACAAAGAACTGGAGGAGTATGATTCCATAATAACAGCATTGGATAAATATTGTAAGCCGAGAGCAAATTTATAATATGCGAGTGATAAATTTTATCATAGAAAGCAAATGAGTGGGAAACCATTTGAAAATTCATTCGATATTGGAAAAAGCTAGTGGCTTCTTGTGAATTTGGTTTACAAGAGAAAGCAATGTTACGGGATCGAATAGTTTTTGGAGTTTGCGATCAAAAACTAAGAGAATTTTATATTAGACAAGAAGATCCTACATTAGAGGATGTACATAAAAAAGCGATGGAAACCGAACATACCAGATTGATCACGAAAGAGGTGATGCCACATGTGCACGAAGTGTACAAAAACCGGGTGTAAACCAGTAATTGCCAGAAGCGGCAATGTCAACTAAAGGGTCAACAATAAACAAAATACGAATATACCAGGGGCAATCGTTACGGAGGTAACAGTGTTGTCCAGGAGATTAATTGCAATAGATCTATGAAGAGGCATAGAAGACGGGAATGTCCAGTTTTTAGGAAAAGTTGCAATCGTTGTGGGTTCAAGAGACATTTCATAATAGCATGTAGAAAAAGGTTAAAGATTTGAATCAGGTTAGTACGGATGGATGGAGCCGATCGGGATTAAGAATAGCGTATAATAAAATTAAAAATAGTTACCTGTTCGGAAGTAAATGTATTGCTTTTGAAGGTCAGATTAGAATCTTATGGTGTAGGGCGATACAGATTTTAGATAAAGTCAATTTAGAATATAAAAATAACATTATAAGGTTCATAATTGATTTTTTTGTGGTCAAAGAAAATGCGTGTGCTATTTTAAGGTTAAAGTCAACCAAATTGATGGAGTATATTAACGTGAGAAGGCTGTATAGTTGAATACAAGAAAATTTTATTAGAAAATTTAAAGACGTATTTGAGGGTATGGGTAAATTGTCAGAGAAATACAAGATAGGTATTGCTCAAAAGGCCATTCCAGTGATTAAACCAGCAAGAACAATTTCTATTCAGTTACAGGATTGCGTAAACGCAAAATTAAAGGAACTGGTAGAAAGTAATATAATTGAGAAAATCGAAGAACCGATTAATTGGGTGAATAATTGTACTTTTGTAAAGAAAAAAGATGGGTCAATTCGCGTATGTTTAGTTAGTTATGGAATCTAGACCGTAGAAAGGTTCTAGACCTTAAAATTGGGTCTGACAAGTTGAGCTTGAAGAGGAATCAAGGAAGTTATGTTTGGTTGTTTTAAGTTTAACCATTTACCATTTGGGTTGAAAACGTCACCAATGGTTTTTCAACGCATAATCAAAAATAGTTTCGAGGATATAAAAGGTGTTAAAGTGGATATGGACAATGTATTGATAGCTGCGGCAATGAAAGAGCAACATGATTGGATGTGGCTATATCAAGGACGCGTGAATTAAATATCAAATTTAATAATAAAAAGCTTCAATATTGTGTTAGTCAGGTTAAATATTTTGAGCACCTAATATCAGAACAGGATATACAGCCTGATTCGGACGAAATTAGGTCAATTAAGGATATAATCGCTCAAATTCATGAATTCATGAATTTCGTGAAAATTCAACAGATGGCTCTCAAAATGGAGTAGGATCATATTTATTGCATAATAATCATCCAATTGCGTAAACGTCTAGGGCATTGACTGATACAGAAAAACGATATGCTCAGATAGAGAAAAAGCTTTTAGCGATTGTGTGTGCAAGTCGGAAGTTCCATCATTAGCATTCAGTTAGAGTATATGTCTGGTAAATATATGTTCGTAGCAGATTTGGTGTCAAGAAATTTTAATAATGATCAGGTCGAGTTTGAAGAAGAGACATTTGCGACTGAAGTGGTTCATTCCATTAACATGTCACCTGACAAATTGAATAGTTTGATCAAGGAAACGGGTTGAGATGATGTTTTGGCAGCGTTACGTAATAAATGCGTAAGTTGAGAAAAAATTAAAGGTGTACTGGAAGTTGAGGAATAAAATTTATGTCGAAAATGGAGTGTTGTTCTTGAATGAGAGAATAATAGTGCCAATTGGTTGGAGGAATGAAATGTTGACCTTGCTACATGAGGGACATTTTGGGATAACGAAAACGATTGTTAGGGCAAAAACTTTACTGTATTGGGTAGGCATGAATTCAGATATAGAAAATTTAATACTGAGGTATGGGATTTGTGAAAAAATCCGGGCGTCGAATAGGAAGGAAACATTAATTTCACATGATATTCCGGAAAGACCTTAAAAAAGTCGCTGTGGATATCGCACAGTATTGAAATAAGTATTATTTAATGTTGTTCGAATATTTTTCTAGGTGGCTAGAAGTTAAACAGATGAATAATACGTCGGCGGGTGATACGTGAGCTTTGGAATCGATTTTTTATGTTCATGGAATACCTAAGGTTGTTGTTTCAAACAATAACTTCAAGTCCAAGATACCCAAAATCAAACGGGATGGCAGCAAATGCACATCGCAACATCGCAAAACAAATGCTGAAAAAATGAAGCGAAAGTGGTACACCGTTGTGGAAAGTATTGTTGGAAATCGAGATACACCAATAGCAGAATTAAAATTATTGCCAGCACAGGTGATAATGTTGTTTATCAAGATGATGGTAACGATACGAGTTGGAAACCGGGTAGAATTATAGCCAGGGCTGATACTCCGAGATCTTTGATCAATGAAAATGGTAGTGAAATTAGGTGGAATTCTGTTCATTTGCGAAGATCGTTTAACAAATTTGAGGTGAAACGTGAGATTGAACAAGAAGTCGGTCCAATGGTTCGTCGGAAGTGATTTGTGTTGTTGATAGAGCTGAGAAGCATGTAAGTCCTGGAATTAGAACTAGGTCAGTTAGGGTATTTAAGGTCTTTCAAAGATTTAATGAATTTGTGATGAATTAAAGTATAAAAAAAGGAGTAAAGGGGATTAAGTAACTTAATGTTGAGGAAAATGGAAATGTATTGGAAAATAGATTCGAATGAAACAATGTATTTAGATGATTAAGTAATTTAATTGTAAGTACAAGTGAAATGTTTTGTATTAAATTTAAAGTAAATTAAAAAAAGGGTGATGTTGTATGTGGAATGTGAATATATAAAACAGATTCCACATAGACCTTCCCTGTTGAATGCACTCGAGAGTGAACGTGAAGATGGATGAATAAATATAAAAACTAGTTTGTATATAAATAAAGTGATTATTAAATAAGGAGAATAAGGGCAACGACTACAACACTGTCTAAAAAATGATGCTATGTTAAAAACGGTGTAATGGAACAAGATTACCAGTTACAGATTTTATAAAGAACTAATTAAAGTTAAAATATTAACAGACCTAGAAAAGGGTATATTTAAATATTATATATATTTATAAATATGTAATTTAATTATATATTATAGATAAAAATTTGAAAAATATTTATTTTATCGCATTATGACACAGAAAATATTGATATATTCAACCATTAAACAAAAGCATGCTTAAAGCTTATTAACACGAAATAAACTTTAACACTTAGCTCGTGTGTGCATACATATTAAAATACAACATAAATAGAACCGTATTAAAAATTTAAAAAAAAAAATTTACAATTTTAAAGGTAACAAAAATCATATACATATTTCAACTACAAAATAAATAAAAAACTAGACCAAAATACAAATTTTACTCTAAATAAATCACATAAATTTTATACTACGTTTCCATATTTCTAAAAACAGTTTTGCATAATTTTGAACAGTTTTGAAATTCTACCTTTTTTATGTATTTGTATTTGTATGTAGAAAATTTATGTTTTAAATTTTTAAAAATTTTTCATTATAAAAATCCTTTAGTTTTATATTTAAATAAATATCTCACATATTCCTTCATGCAAATGATTTTGCCGTTTAGTAAATTTATTTATTTATTTTATTTTTCATTTTTTTTTTTTTTTATTTTTAAATTTATTTTAGTTAAAATTAAGAAAAATTATAGAAAAAAAGAAGAAATTTTTTTCCCAAAATATAAACAAAAACTTACACAAACAATTTATTATTTTTAACAATAATAATTTTAATTTTTGATTAATTTAATTACGAAAACAAAAAAAATTATTTACATATATTTTTTAACTTGTTCACTTAATTATTTCACCACATAAAATAATTTTATGATTTTATATATATATATATTTTTTATTTTTTTTTGATAATTTAAATTCACTTGAAAACTATTTTTCTAAACTTTTTTTTTTATAATTAAACACTTTAAATTTTAATTTAATTATTTTTTAATAACCAATATCGCGAATCTTTACTTGTCGACCGTTAAAATTATACTAAATGCGTTACATGAATAAAAAAACACATAACAAAAGAAAATTAAATAAATAAATAAAATATCAAAATTTTTCGTTTTGTTTCTGTTTTCGTGTAGCCGTGGTACGAGTTGAGACAATTTTAAAACAGCATATTGGTGAAAATACTGCAGAGATGGAAAATGCTAAACGCATGCGTTATACTTTGTTTTCCAATGAGCATAATATATATTATATATAAAATAGTGTTCTCCCTTCTTACCACTTCTATCGTGAACACAAAACTAAAAAGGATGGCTAAGCTTAGAGCTTTTTTTTTTGTTTTTGGGGTAAATGGATCACACCAAAAACAAAATAAAATATTCACGACAAAACGAAGTAAATAAATAAAGCACAATTAAAAAAAAAAGTGAAATGAGGTTTACACTTTACACGCTGCATATATTAAACTATATGAAAAATGGATACATGCATCGAATTAGAAATATTATTCACATACCTCTTTCAGACACATATATTTATATTTTATGTATTACAAAAAAATAATTCTCCTCAAATTCAGCTCCCCACAAAAATCCATATATACGCATTCGAATCAAACATGCAACAGTTTTTCGATCAATACTCCATATACCAAACTCCTTACAGTTTTTTACTTTATTTTCATTGATGTCGAAGACACCAACTGTTTCAGACTAATAATATATTTGTGCAATATATGAAAGCATCACCATAATTTTGAGATATTACATATACCATTTACCACTTTAGTCGTTTTGTCGAAAGCGATCGATACTCTCGCAACACATATTACACATTTTCTTTTTGTCTTTGTTGCGGGGTTGTGAAAAGAAATTATAAAAGAAAATATGCTTTAGATTTTTATTTACTGATAGCGTGTGTATCAAATTGAATTTGTTAGTTTGATTTGGAAATTTTTCGGTGGAAATTCTTTATTTACCTAAATTGATTGATGAAGATATCTGGATCAAAATAAACGAGTATAGCTTTTGTGAATTTTTTTTTGTAAATATATTATTTATAATATATATATATATATATATATATATATATATATATATATATATATATATATATATATATATATATATATATATATATATTTACAGCAATTCCATACGAAACCGATCAAAAAAACGGCAAATGTTCTCTATGTTCAAAAAACATGAAAAATGATTTTGGTATTTTTTTTGCGGCACTGTACTTTTTGAAAGTGGTGTCCGGCGTTGTACGTTTTTCTTGATTTTTCTTGAAAATGCTAATTTTTGAAGTCCTCTTTCTGAAAAATCGCTTATCCGATTTGAATGTTTTATATCTCAAAAACTTACACTTGAAAAAGACACTTGAAAAGTTTGATAGATATTTTTTATTTTTCGTTTAAAATATTCAGATCCTGAAATATTCAAAAAATCATATTTTAAAAATGAAAGATAGGACTCCTTATTTTAATTTTTTTATTATTTTGATAAATGAATAAGCTTTGAAAAAAAATAAAAAAACTCGTTGGGGTCGAAAATAACGGGAAATAACATTTAAAAAAAACACATTTTTCTTTAATAAACAATCTTTTAAACATTGTAATTGTACCGTTATTTATAAGATCCATTAATTCGCTTCCATTTGTAATATAAAACATTCAAATCGGTTAAGCAGTTTTTCAGAAAGAGGACTTCAAAAATTAGAATTTTCAAGAAAAATCAAGAAAAACGTAAAGCGCCAGACGCCACTATCAAAAAGTACAGTGCCACAAAAAAAAAAATCAATTTTTCATGTTTTTTGAACATAGAGAACATTTGTGAAAAGTTTCATCAAAATCAAAAGGGGTCGGGACAACTCGTGATCGGTTTCGCATGGAATCGCTGTATATATATATATATATATATATATATATATATATATATATATATATATATATATATATATATATATTATCTATTTATTTATATTTGTATTTCTTAAGATACTTGCTTACGCCGCCGTGCTCCTGAGTAAACATTTATAAATTGATTGATTGATTTTGACTGTACGGCCAAGTATTAAGCAGCTTATCCCAGAACGGCCCAGGCCCACCGTACACCCTTTTTAACATATACTTGCGGAAAGTTAAGGCAGGATAATATAATAATATAATAATATAATAATATAATAATATAATAATATAATAATATAATAATATAATAATATAATAATATAATAATATAATAATATAATAATATAATAATATAATAATATAATAATATAATAATATAATAATATAATAATATAATAATATAATAATATAATAATATAATAATATAATAATATAATAATATAATAATATAATAATATAATAATATAATAATATAATAATATAATAATATAATAATATAATAATATAATAATATAATAATATAATAATATAATAATATAATAATATAATAATATAATAATATAATAATATAATAATATAATAATATAATAATATAATAATATAATAATATAATAATATAATAATATAATAATATAATAATATAATAATATAATAATATAATAATATAATAATATAATAATATAATAATATAATAATATAATAATATAATAATATAATAATATAATAATATAATAATATAATAATATAATAATATAATAATATAATAATATAATAATATAATAATATAATAATATAATAATATAATAATATAATAATATAATAATATAATAATATAATAATATAATAATATAATAATATAATAATATAATAATATAATAATATAATAATATAATAATATAATAATATAATAATATAATAATATAATAATATAATAATATAATAAATAATAAGGTACTTTCAAATTATTACAGTTACCACCGATTCGCAACCACAAACTAAACAATCTAAAATAATTAAAACAATAACTAAAATAATTTATCAGTGACAACCTTAAGAAACTTTTCATACTAAAAATTGTTTCAACTTTAAAGGACTAAACCACAAAATCACATGAGAAAATCACCAAATGGAAAAAAAAGTGAAAAACTAGAAAACTCAAAAAAATTGGAATTTAAATTAAAACAAAAACAGTGATGTGAGTTCACGAAAACGTAAAACTACAATACTCCTAAATCACCCCTCAAGTAATCTTCATCTCTCCATCAATCAAGTGAATCAAAAAGAATAAGACAATTCAAAAAGAAACAGCTATTCAATCCTAAGTGAGACCAACAACAAAGCTAGTTAATCGCTTTTTGAAAAAAAAAATTATCATATGAACAACTAAGATTACCCTTACTCTTGGTTTCGACCAAAAAATCGGTTGTTTTTTTTACAAAGGGAAATATTTTAATTTTTTTTTATGTATGTTTATGTATTAGAATTATAAATTTAAATATTTGAATTTTAACGTCGAGTTTTTTCATAAAAATTTATTGTAAATGGTTGCAAATCTAAAATGTTTAAAGTTTAATAAAAAATAAATGACTATTAGTGTTTTAAAGAAATAAATAACTTTTATTTAAATTTGAATCGCAACAAAAATACATGGTAATGACATTTTTCAAATAAATGAAGGGTTGTCCATAAAATTTCCTAGAGGAAATTTTATATTTTAGTACCAATGTAAAAAAAAACAACAGCAAAAGTTCTCTTCATTAGTACAAATCGGTTGTTTTTTCTACAAATCGGTTGTTTATTGTTTGCATGTGTAGGTAATAAATTTTGTGTTGAGACGCAATTTTTTTGAGAATGTATACTATCCGTGTGAGGTGGGATGTAAAAAAAACAATCAACTTTTTGGTGGAAACGTAAACTTACATTTTTCATACACAATAATTTTAAATATCCGATTAAAATAATAATTACTTCAACAAAACTCCAATGCAAGTCGATATCCAAAAATCACCTATTAATCAGTCATCAAAATTGTTTGTCATTAATTTCTCCAAGCCGCTAGCTGCAACAAATTAATTTTGGTTATTACCTAAAAGTTCAACTTGCTCAGTACAAAAAATTGCCGTACAACAAATCACCGCTGGAGAACCAAAATGAGACAAAAATCGTATATATAGTTTCGTTTGATGACTGAATGAGCTCGCCAACTTTTCCAACACAATCTTGTTAGTAAAAACAAAATAATGTTGGAAAATTTTTTGCGTTTGTGCGTTGCTATAAGTTGCTTTAAACAAGCATCGAGTAGAGACGTCCGTGAAGCTAGCCCGAAATTTCAGCCCGAAAAATATGACATTTTACATAGTGCAACACTAGTACTATTATGATATTTTTATGTTAAACTATAACGATAATGAATTTAGTTGTATTACTTAATGTTAAAATTAATAAAATAAGGGAACAACTAAAATAAAATTAAAAAATAATAATTTTTGACAATTTTAGCGTAAGCAGTTGTGTATTCATTTGTAGTACATTTTTTGTATCATCTACAAGGAGCGTAGGTTACTCATTTACTATGGCTACGTAGAAGTTAGTGTATAATAACAGATGAGCTAAACAATTGTTAAGCGGCGCTTCACATACTTTACAATTATTTCGAATAAAACAATTATATCATTTCGTTTGAACAAATTACGAATCTCAAGCACTACGGTGATTAACGAGCACTAGTCATATAGGGTTAGGTCCATTGAGGTTTTGACCATATCCTGTGAGTGTTTCAGAAAAATTTGGAATTTTTGGAATATAGTCGTTTGAATATTTCAATATAGGCAATTTTTCTGAAACACGCACAGGATATGGTCAAAACCCCAATGAACCTAGCCTTATATGACTAGTGCACGTTAATCGCCTATATTGAAATATTCAAACGACTTTATTTCAAAAATTCCAGATACAATTTTTCTGAAACACTCACAAGGATATGGTCAAAACCTCAATGAACCTAGTCCTATATGACTAGTGCTCGTTAATCACCTGTATTTGTACGATCTGGGTGAAAATTAAATGTAGTGAACGGCTTTGAATTTAAATTATTAAGTTTAATGTTATGATAGTTATAAAAAATATTATAAAATATTTGAATATGTAAATTTTATCGAGCATAGACATTTCATTGAGAAAGAAAATTAATATTTAAAAATCACTATCATGACATATTTTCATGATAGTTATAGTAAAATTATAGTGATAGTTTTCGAGCTGAGAGTAAAAAATGTCACAATAGAGATAGTTTGGTGTTGCCATCGCGTTTTTTCGGGATGAGTTTCGGGCTAGCTTCACATATATCGAGTTGAGTATTTTTTATAGCAACATTTGAAATATTCACATACACAATAATAATATTTTTGTTTTTGTAGCGAAATGTAACAAATACATATAATAAATAAATTATATGTATATGGTATAGATTACAGCAAAAAATAAATAATTGGGCTAAGTTTATTTGTATTATGCATAATAATTTTTCCTATCATTTTATTGGTTATGTTAACCAAAGCTGTCTAAATTTAGCTATAACAAAAAATATCTTTGTTACAAGGCTTCCCCAATGCAAAAACTTTTACTTTTCACTTACAGGATTGTATGGAAAATAATTTGAGAAAAAAAAATTGTGTCCGTTATGTTGGTAACTTCCCGGTTCCCGGTTTACCGGTAAATCAAATCAAAATACATAATTTGATTGTAGGTTTGATTGTAAGTATTTCATTGTTTCAGTTTTTTATACATATAGGTTATTAAGCTAGGTTTTATTTGCTTTACATTTCTTAGCCACCTGGGGTGCTATTCTTGAACCATTACGAAAATTTTCGGTACCGAGTTAGTGTCAAAGTATTACGAAAATCATAAAATGGTATTCTTGAAATTGGATTACGAAAATTTTCGCAACAAAACGTTACGTAAATTTTCGTAATGGTATTTTGGTTCCTTATTTCATTTTTGTAATGAAATTGCATGGAATAATTTTATTTTTCATGAATAAGAGTAAGATATATTATATGAAAATTAGAGAAAACGATAATAAATTTGGTAAACAATAATTAATTTATGTGTCTTCACTTTTAAATTAATTGATACATTAAAAGATGATAATAATTGCACAGTATAGATCCATTCTTACTTGCATTAAGATTTTTTTGTGTTAACGCGATAACCAAACAAACGTAAAAAAATTCATGTGCTTTGTAAAATTAATATATTTAGAAGAAAAACATAATTTGTATAGTAATTATTAAATTTATTAATAAATTAATTGTTACTAATATAATTATTCGAAACGCATCCTCTTATGCACAGAAAAAATTAACATAATTATTTTTTCTGTGTCTTATGTCATTAATTTAGTATCGATGTTAAAAATATCGCAACACAAAAATTTAAATAAGAATTTTTTTGTTGGAAATTGTTAAATCTGAGGTGGCCATTTTGACCGTATACAGTCTGACACTGGGGCACCGAGGTCGTTATTGGAATTATTTACAAATTAGTTAATAAAAACATAAAATATGAATTAAATAAATTCCTTGTTCGCAATTCACATTTTTCTTTTTTAAATTACAACCAAAAGAAGTTTCTTTTGTTTAAATAATCACTTGGTTTCACGTAATAAACTTACGATAATATAAGTATCAATTATTTAAAATTCAATTTTATCCTTCTAATTAATAAAGAAATACAAATAAACATTTTTTTTTAACTTTTTTTCATATAAAACACAAATTTCAATTTATGTCAAAATCGAACAATTTTTGCTGTCAACAAATGAACTATTCCATAATTTTTATTCACCACGGTTTTGTTTCCGTAATAGTTTCAAGAATACCAATTAATGATTTCTCCATTACGATTACGAAAACAATGTTACGAAAATTTAAGATACCGAAAATTATCGTCATAGTTCAAGAATAGCACCCCAGTTCTCTTATTTGAAGTGGATAATTTTTACCTCTGATGTTGTTTGCAGGTCTGAGTGGAGTGCTCTGCCGCGCTACTTGTTGTATATTCTCTATTAGTATATCGACTCCCTGTTCAACATATATACATAATATAATACATATATAAATATAAACTAAATTTATATACTTAATTGTAGTATAACTGTATTTCAAAACTTATATTTTGGAGCCAAAACGATAAGAAACTAGCACTGGACTGCAGTATCCGGTTCATGAAGATAAAGAAATGTTTAAGATTTATTTTTCTTTTCGTATTTAGTTCAGTATATGTATCTATAGGATTTGTTTATAAAATTTGATAATTTCACAATACACGATGATATAATATAGAACAAGTATATAATTATAACATTTAACTAGATTTATTGGCAGTCGATGTCATATTATGTGTAACCACTGTCTGGAGTTTTGATTTACACTTAATAATTTAATTGATAGTTTGTTATTGATTCAGCGCCGACTCAACTTTTTTTTACTTTTAAAGTTTATTTAAAACAAAAAAATTGATAAAATAATTAAAGTAGAGCAGTTTAGCCATAATGGCACCACTGTGATGGTAGGCTTTTATTATTTTCCTGTTATTTCAGGAGAGTAATACCATAATACAGAATTTTTTCTTTCAATACACGTTTGAATAAAATTTTGAAAATGCTATTACACATCGACGGTTGACAGTAGCAAGCAACTAACTCTATTCACTTGTAAAAAACATTTTATAATTTATAAAATTGTCATTTAAAAACTTAAACCAATGGTATTGATCAATTTAGATTACATTTAACTTTAATGTCTTGTTATATTAATTAAATATCATATATTGTGTTTTAGTGTTACATTTTATATTATGTTAATTAAACGATGAGTCAAAATGAGCGATAAGGTGTGTACATTTTACGTATCTTATAAATAATTAATCCCGTGGCAAAATTTAAAATAAAACTATTAAATTAATTAAATAATTTAATTACAACAAACATAATATTAACATAATACATTTGTTGTATTCACGACACAGACTCGAAGACTCCAGGCACCTTAAACTTATTAATCCGACTAAGGAATAGCCAAATATACATTTTAGGTAGAACCTTTTAAGAAGTGTTTAAAAGATAAAATATACGTGTAAAGATAGCTTTAAACCTATCTTTACACGTATAGATCTAAAATATCTAGTCTCTAAATTTGGAAAAATAGTATTGTTACATTTTTTAAACTTACATGAGCTAAAAATGTTCTTTTAATGCACCAGTCTAAAATTTGTTTTACTTTTAACACACCGTGATTTGTTTTGAGTAAAAAATATTTTCAGTATATTTTCCAGAAACATTTTTTCTGTCTTTCTTATTCCATAAATTTTTTGAAGCGATCTCGTATTGCTGCCTGGACTTTATGAGTAATAAATTGTAAGTAGCTCTATTTGCCGCTTCTTCAATTTCAGCCAGAATAATTTCCAATTGATTGGAAATATGTCAAAGATTTACGAATTACAATTATTTTTATAAATGACACCGATTAAGCAACGCTTGCTATTTTTATAACCGAAAACAATTAAGCAATGCTTACTGTTTAGAAACCAATTCATAAGCAAAGTGCAAACTTTGTATTAATTTCTACTAATTTCGCACCTTTCATCATTGTAGTTTTTAGGAATTGATTTTTGATTAAAATGCTAGCTATCGAACCTAGGACGGAGAAACCGTAATTCACAAGAATGCACGGTGTCCGTGAGAATGAAATGCAAGAGCAATGCGAATAATTAAATGAAAGGAGACGTGCTCATATCGGACAAGTAGCGCATCACGTGCACCAGCCCAGTTTCAACTAAACGTAATTCGACGAAGGATTGCGGTGAACGGCGACTTGAATCGCGCTGCTTTCAATTATGACTCTTCAATCGCCTATAAAGCAATGCGAATAATTAAATGAAAGGAGACGTGCTCATATCGGACAAGTAGCGCATCACGGGCACCAGCCCAGTTTCAACTAAACGTAATTCGACGAAGGATTGCGGTGAACGGCGACTTGAATCGCGCTGCTTTCAATTATGACTCTTCAATCGCCTATAAAGATCTTCGCTGCGTTAATATTGATTGTCTGCCGTATTCTCATATTGCCAAGCATTGTAGTTCTAAGCAGAAACGTCAAGACTATGTTGTGCCGATGGCAAAGTAAAATTTTCGGCTTTGAATTCAACAGTGCAATAAATGCGTTAACATGGCGGCATTTGGAATATATATTATTGTCCGTCAACCCGGCTACAATCCCACATATAAGAGAGCAAGTGTACGATCCGGATCCATTGAGCCAAATAGTACGAATAAATGCCCCGCTTTCGAATGCACAGCAAAAGAACGTGTACGTCGCATTGAAGACAGCAGTTGACGAAGGAAACGGCGGAATATTCATCCTTGATGCTTCCGGTAGAACAGGCAAAACCTCTTTTGATTTCATTGTTTTTGGCTATACAATTCGCTAGAGATCTAAAATAGCGTTATATGTTGCCTCATCGGAAATTGTAGCCACATTGCTGAACCACGACTCGACGGCACATTCCGCATTAAAGTTGCTGATGAATGCAAAATCATCATCTGGGTCGAGTGCACAAAAGCACACAAACGTTCATTTAAAGCGTTCAATCGAACGATGAAGGATTTACGAAGTGACTCAAGACGTTTTAGTTGCGCGATGATTCTGCTGGCCGGCGATTTTCGTCATACGCTATCTGACATTCTGAGATAGATAACCGCAGATGAACTCAACGCATATTTCAACTCGTCGAGCTTATGACGCTATGTGAAGAAGTTGTAGTTATAATCACTAACATGAGAGTTACGTTACAGAATAACTCATCAATTGCAGATTTTTTCAAGCAACTGTTGGCACTTGGCACTGGTCAAATTCCTGTTGAACACGAAAGTGTTTTTGGACATGTGCTGAAATTATATGAATCATGGTTGGCTTAGCGAACGAGCGATTTTAGCAGTAGACAGTCTGAATTACATGATTCAAAACTAAATTGCTGAGGAAATGCGTTGTTACAAGTCCGTTCACTGTGTGACCAATCAAGAGGTTGCAACCAACTATCCAACCGAGTTTCAAATGCACTTGATTTGCCGGGAATACCACCGCATAACTTGATGCTCAAGGGCGGATCGTTGATAATCATACTGCGCAATCTGAACCATCCGTGATTGTGTAATGAAACGCGATTGGCTGTGAAGATACTGATGAACAACGTGATTCAAGCGGTGATCATCAAGGGCAAATTCAAAGGAGATGATATTCTAATTCCAAGAATTCGTCTGATTCAAACTGACATTCTGTTCAAGTTCAAGCACATTCAGTTCCCCGTTCGTTTGGTGTTCGCTATGACAATTAATAAATTACAAGGTCAATCGATGGAAGTGTGCGGAGTAAATCTGGAATTTCCGTGTTTTTTTCATGGTCAGGTGTACGTCGCGTGTTCGAGATTCAGCAAACCATCATCGTTGTGCATTTACGCGCCGGAGAACAAAACGAAAAATATTGTATTGATTTGCGTCTGTATTTGCGTCTGTATATCGATTTAATTCCACTCGAAAAAATACATTGAATTCTTTTGAATTCCAACTGACTCCAATTCATTTCCACACTGAGAGAAAAATCCAAAAAACAACTTAATTTTCGATAGGTGCCTGAGTTTGAAACGACATATGTCCACTCAACTCAATCGTGTTTTGAGAATTACGTTGAGTTGTTCGATTTTTTCATCAAAATCAATTTTCGTGAAGGACAAAAGTATTTGCTCGGAACGAAATAATTTGGGGCGGAATGAGGTTCGCCGGGTCAGCTAGTTTTCTATACATTTTGTGCAGTGCAATCTAGTCATCATAGTATTTTCTATTTAGCCAATTTTAAAGTGTGTCGTCGTCTGTTTATAAAAAAAGATGACGATTCCCAACCTGAACTATAAAATATAATAGTCATCCTGATTTTTCGGTTCATTTCTCGACTTACATGTCGATTTTTTTTACAGAAATCGTGACTTCGTTTTTGTACTTGAACTAATTTTACAGCGATTTACATACAACGAAATCGACATCTGCAAAAAAACATGAGATACAACATTGTAAAATTGTTCAAGTACAAAAAAGAACTCACGACTTCTGTAAAAAAAAATCGACATCTTTAAGCTGAGAAACGAACCGAAAAATAAGGATGTCGATATCAAATTTTATAGTTTAGGTTTTCTTTATAAACAGACGACGATACACTTTAAAATTGGTACAATATAAAATATTATGATGACTAGATTGCACTTGAAAATTGTATAAAATCTTATTGAATTTATGAAAATAAAGTTTATTGTTTTGAAAGGGAAATGGAGGAACAAATTGCCGGTTAGAATATACAAATAGTCTTGTAGATTATAAAAATGTACATAAAAACATGTTTGCAAACCCAAAAGATGTGTCAAGTTTGTATAATATATTTGCAAAATATTATTCAAAAACAAACGAGGTTATATTTTCGCTTGGAAATGCCTAAATGAAAATGGTTACTTGACTATTAACAGAAAAAATTATAAGAAACTATCTTCTTTCTTTTTCATATTTACCATAGTATTTTATTCATTATGCCTTCTCGTTTTAAATATCTGCGTCTTGAAAATATCGTTGAATGTAAATCGCGCATTACTCTGCTGCTAACTTTGAAGTGAACTAGCGATGATAAACTTGCTTTTGATTTTTGGTAGTACTTTTGATTGTGTTGATGAGTCATCAAAGCACACATATTCATCTAATTAGTTGTAATTTTTCTTCTCCTAAATGACGACCAAATCTGATTCGGATAAAGTGTTATAATAGAAACCAAATAATATAAAGAGACGTCGCAACCCGTATATAACATCAAAAATAACATGATCGAAATTTCAAACCAATCGAAACCATTTTGGTAAATTGATGAATTGATTACCTGGGTTCAAACTTCACAAGAAAAAGTATGAGAAGTAGTTTGCATGAAGACATACCAGCGTTCATCAGAAGGTAAATATATCTTTAATCTGCCATTCGTCAATTCTAGACCAGGTGTAATACTACTTTTGGCAATTCTCGAAATGGAGCGATTGCCTCATCTGTTCGACATAAGTTTTATGTTAATGATGTGATTTCTGGTTGAGACTCTATCGAATCAGCGCAAAACTTAAAGTTCAAACTGATTGAGCTAATGAAATTTGGATGATTTATACTTCGAAAGTGGTCGAAAATAAACCAATATTGGACATATATTATCATGATTCTATTAAAACACTTTAAATATCATGGAGTTCAATAAAGGACGAATTTGGTTCCAACGTCCTGGGTTGGCCCAAGATAGAATTTTGTGCTATGTAGGACCACCATTGTGGCCTTTGCCCTATAATCTCCTCAAGTAATATTTCACCAAACACGTTCACATGATGGGCATGCTAAATAATCTCCGGAAAATATCGGCACACTGATGCGTGGTAATTTGATCTCAGATTTTGGGGTGGTTGTAGGTGAGGTAATGGTAGTTGTTGCCGATGTAACACGCTCGATCATTCCCGATATATCACTCATTAGATTTACAAAGAGATCTTTTCCATCACAATATGCAGCACCATCGAAATCTTTAGCTGTGCCCGTATGGTTAAATCTGAATATAGATTTTTATATTCAATCTAGTGGCCATTCAAAATATCCAATAGGGTTTAAAGATGTTCACGTGTTAAACGAGCATTAAGGCAATGCCACATGAAGATACAAAACCGAACAATTCGGTCGGACTGTCGAATTTAGCGCCACATGTAAACCGAAAATATCGGTCGACAAAAAATGTCATAGTAAAGGCATTGCCACATGCACACTTGCACGGCAGACAGAGTAAAGGCATTGCCACATGCACACTTGCAAAACCGAAAAACTTAAATTACAAATTAAATTTTAGCCTAAATTATTCTATGCACATTATCAAAATTAATAAGAATTAATTTAGATTTACAAACCCTATTTTATTAATTAAACATTATATTAATATTATTATAACATCATTCAAAATTATGCAATTTAATTTTACGTCGGCCGAAAAAATAAAATTCGGTTGTCAAAATTTAAAATGGTATAATTTTTTTCGGTTTTACGAACGCAGCAAAATGGAATGATTTTTTTGTCGGGTATAACATAACCTAACTTCGATGTGTTTTTACTTATGGCATTGCCACATGAAGAAACAAAACCGACAATTCGGTTTTTGACAAAACTGTGGCTTTTGGCGCCCCATG
The DNA here is from genome assembly GCA_963556175.1 of Tipula confusa. NCBI lineage: Eukaryota > Metazoa > Arthropoda > Insecta > Diptera > Tipulidae > Tipula > Tipula confusa. The sequence goes on along the minus strand of OY744475.1, from coordinate 161,907,832 downwards.
TAAACCGAAAATAGCGGTCGACAAAAAACTTCACAGCAAAATAAAAATAATAAAAAGTGACATTAGACTTGGAAAAAGAATTATTGTAAGCCAAAGTTGCGTTTCGACCTCAATTATTAACTTGGTCTCAAATAATTCCCCAAATATATATTTTATTTGGATATATATGTACATATTTATGTAAACAAATATAAATATTATTAAATTAATGTATATTATTGTTTAAAAATTACTTACAAATTTTTCTCATTTTACATCAGCTATACATACACAGAAAAAACAAAATCCAAGCTAAAAACATATCGAAGAGAGGTTATGTTTTACCCGAAAAAAAATTATTTTCATTTTGATGCGTTCGGAAACCGAAAAAAATTATACCATTTTAGATTTTGTCGACCGAATTTTATTTTTTAGTGGTTATCACATGCAAGATTCTACTGTCAGCAAACTAAACTAACAAAACTAATTTTGGATGTAGTTATCACATTTATGTGAATGAAAATTACTCAGAAATATTGTAAATTTATATAATACACGATATGTAATCAAAAATTTATTAAAATAATAAAATTTTATTCAAAATAATCCATTTTTATGATTTGCTGTTTGACAAAATAAAATCTATCCAGAAAAATTCTAAATGGTATAATTTTTGCTGGATTTTAAACGAGTTTTTGCTTAAATTTTTTTGTTTAATTATAAGATCTAATTATATTAAATTTATATATTTATACATATATATTTATATTTATTAAGATTAAATTATAAGGCAGTAAAACCAAAAGTCAAAAATATTTTCTTGTTTGTATGGTGACGAGATTTTGCTGTCCAACTTTGCTGTTTGTCATGTGCACGGCGTATTGTCAACCTGCTTTTATATACCTAATGTGGCGACGCCTTTTCGGCCAACGAAACATTAAAATGCATAATTTTGAATGAAATTATAATAATATTAATAACATTTTTAATTTTTAATTAATAAAATATATTTTGTAAATCTAAACTAATTTTTATTAATTTTGATAATGCAGATATAATAATTTAGTCTGAAATTGAATTTGCAGTTTTCTGTCAGTCGTGCAAGTGTGTATGTGGCAATGCCCTTAGGCGTTTTCTTGAAATCCGTTTCAAATTTGGCAAGACGCTTTATAGGTACTAATTGAATTCTACAGTCACAGTTGTCATGATTTTGCGCGTTATCACACACTAAACACTTAATAATTACCAAAATGGATGAACAGACCCGGCTCGAATTATTATGTAACAGTTAAGACATAATTATGAATATTGAATAAAAAATAATTAATGTTACCGATTTACAATGTGGGTTTTTTGATGAGTATTATTCTTCTGCTAACTTTGAAGTGTACTCAAAATCCTCTGTAATAAAATCCGAATTCACCCAATACTTAGGCTGTACAAATTCTAGATTTGTTAAAATATAAGTGAGAATGAAAACTATGAAGAAAAATTAGATTTATATGAGTGTAAGTTATTTATTGAAATTGTCATAGTAACGAAAAAATTCAAATTTTTGTTATATGCGGTTTTGAACGTTACTAACACCACACCAGATCGAGAATTTTATTTATTTTTTTTTATATATCGGCATATGCTACTCGATGAGTTTGGCTTTTATTACAGAGAGTTATGGTACTAGCCATGATAAACTTGCTTTTTTTCAGTACTTTTGATTGTGTTGGTGAGCCATCGAAGCACACATAATTCACTGAAGTGATTTTTAATTTTTCTTCTCCTAAATGACGACAAAATCAAATTTTTTTATTAAAGCAATGTTTCAATATTTCTAAATCTTGCTGCATATATAAGTTTTAATTTGTGGTAACGAATTTGCAGAACACAATAACGCCATCTTCAAAATAAAGAGGTATTTTACCATTCAAGTTACAGAAGGTTATATCATTAATTTATATATTAATATACCGTGACAGACCTTGCTGAATATAGAATCTTGAGGAATACCAGGGATTACATTAGTTTCTTTGCTTACATCATTGTTTATTTCAACGACTTACCTACGATTCATTAGATAACTACTAATATAATATTACTAGCAATTAAGAATTACTTAATAATAACAATTATTGAATATACTGCAAATAAATACAAAATAAGGATTTTTCAAACTTGGCACATTTGCTAATGTACGTACTACTTTAAATTAATATTTGGTTGGTTACTATTATAACTTAAATTGATAGTATCAAATTATATGGTCTAAAGTAAACAATTTTCAATTCAATTTTTTGGTAATATTTCACGCTACTTCGCATATATATAGACGTATTTATAATTTCTATGTACTAGCCATGTCTATTTTATGTACTTACTACTTCAATTCTGTATTTTTGAAATCACCAGTTTGTTATTGTAATACACTATCGAATTATTATATAAATATTCGTTTGAAATGGAGACACACTGTCGTTTGTATTTTCCGAATAAATATCGATAAATAAATAAATAAAACCTCGCCGTGAATATTATTCCTTTGTTATAGTGTCGAATGGAATAAAATTATTTATTAATATTCCACGATAAAATGCATTAACTTTTTAATTTAAAACTAAACAATTTCACTCGCAATCGTCCAGTATAACTTGTATTATATGGCAATGGCGTTCAACTTTACGTTTTACTGTGAATGTGATAAAGTTTTAGTTTAGAATGAAATTTATAATATAATCATAACCACAATTATTTTCGAATAAAAAATCAGATGTACAAAATCATAAATTTCTTATCGATAAGTATGCTGCAGGCATACTTTTGTTTCATTCAGATCCATGTAAATTTTTTTGCCGCTAAAATTATAATTAGCTAATTATCGTATATGATTGTATGTGATTAAAACTACTTTACTCATTTCAGATGATAAAATGGATTTTACAAACCATAGCTGGTCCATCCTGTATTAACAACCTAGTATGCACAGTGGTTGTGTATTTTGCGCTGTAGGCTTCAAGACTTTTAAATACGTAACTTGAATTAAAATGTCATCCACCGAAATTAACCTAAAACACAACTGTTTACTCCACTATGGTACTAAATATTATGTTTCCACTATGTTTATGCTACATTAGTTGTTCAGGATCAGATACAGTAAATGTTTCATCCAAGATGAGTCGATTACTTCCCGCATAAGGATACTTGTAATTCAATACGATGTGCTATTATTGTCTCTTTTCCATTTGATTATCAAAAGATGCATATGCACACCTTAGATATTGAAATTTGAAAAGTTTTCATGAGCCAAGTGGCTTTCTGATGTTAGTAACAATTCTCTATTTCGATTTCTTATTTTAAATTTATTATTATTATTATTTTTCATTATAGAAATGCTTTTATCAACTTTTATATATTTACACTAAGCTCAATATAATATCAATACCCACCACCTTTTCACTTCCACTAATATCTGTTTAGAGGTGAATCACAAAAATAATGCTGGTAATAATTGAGAGTTTTGTAAATTGATGCAAACATAAAGTCAATGAGGTTCGTGTCTAAGTGACTCACAAAACAAAAAACATGTTGACCTGCAAAGATGAAATTCGGCAAGAACTAGCGAGACATTTATTTAAAAAACCTAAGCCAAATAAAAAGGATTTCTGCTTAAGAAAGTTTTGCAAATTATACAAAATAAAGCTTAAAAAAACTAAATATAATTTTAATTATTTAGAAGAGAACCCACAACAGCTTTTACACATCTCTTTAATTGTTAAAAAAGCTGGTCGCAAAAAAGAGTGAAATTTCTTTATAATTTCCGCTCTGTTATCTTTGATATAAGTGACAATTCATTTAAATGAAACATTTTCGTTCGTTTCTTAAAGACTTCACTTCAGTAACATGCGGACTCGAACTATTGTGTTATTACTTAAAGTTGTTACTAAGACTGTACCCGAAACCCATGATAAATATTTGTGAATACTCATTTTTACTTTATTTGATAAAAACAGAGACACCCAAATTATCACGGTCAGTGGCTATGATAATTTTTGACAAATGTCAAAACTTTCTATAATAAAAGCCAAACTCATCGCGAAGCATACTCGGATATAAATTCATTACTTGGTTTCGTAACAGTACCAACCAAAAATCAATTAAGAAAAATTTCAAACTTTTCGTTGCTATGACAATTTTCATAAACAATGCACACAATTCAATGAAATTTTTCTTAAGAGTTTTTATACCTCATAAAAAATTAATTTAGAAACAAATAAGGCTATATTGTTAACAATTTACAACTTCTCGATTCTCGAGAATTTCAATTTATTACTCGAGAAATAAAAAATTATTAGAATATTTCAAAATCTGAGCAGACTGAAGTCAAAATTATGAAATTTACAGTTTCTTACGAAATATTTTTTATTATTTTTTTTTTATTCTTTCCAAATATTGCAGATAATCCGAAACTGACATAATCTCTTCCTTCCCTTTTTTTCCTTTTACTCGTTCCTTTCGCCAAAAACCAGATGACAAAGCTGTTTGCAATCTGTGTAAAAATCCATATCATCCAAAGCATTGCAAACGAGTGGACTTTCTCAACATTTAACTGGTCATTGCAGCATGAAAAAGATTGTTAAATATGACTCTGCGACTGCAGGCAGTTAAAAATCATACTCAACACTTGACAAATTTGTGACTATCACGAATGCAAATAATGATCTCCAAACATTGGAAGAAATTAGCAGCCAAAGGTGGTTTCAGTATTTTGGGAATAAAAGAAAGTTCATTCGTAAAAGTATAAAAAAATAGTGATTTTCATTACTACAGCATCTCAACCAACAAATAATGAGTCCAGCGATGGCAAAAATTCTAATTGTGTCTCAAACGAAAATGAACAGGAGGATAATTTTTGGGGTAAAGAAGATAATCAGATAGATTAAATTTCTCCAAAAAGTTTGATAATCAATCCCGATATCAATGACACTATTCAGAAGAATCGAAAAATGGTTAAACTTTTCAGGAAATCACCGGTGAGAAATAGTGTCTTGCAAAATAACGTTAGAGTCAAATAGTAAAAGGAGCTAGCCCTCTTATTGGATTGAAAGACTATAGGTGGGATACCTTAGAGTTAATGGTAGAACGACTTTTTCGTATAATTGACCCTATAAAAAATGATTTAGAAGATTTTAATTTGGATTATTTTTTAATAAATGATGATATTACTAACGTCAGAAATATTTTAGATGTTTTGAAACCTGGCCGAATAGCAATAGAAGCATTAAGTCGTACTATCTTATCGACACGGAAGGACTTCTAAAATTTATTTTCAAGCACTAGAAAAAAATCATTCTAAAGTTGTTTGTTGAATTAAAAGATCCTTTAGGAAAGAGAAAAGATAAATCATTAGAGTCTCTCTGGAATATGTAAAATATGAGTTTTTCAGCATAATCAGTAAAAATCAAATTTCCAAATCAGGTCAATACTTTGATAAGGCTTTTTCCTGCACCACTTGTTTTTTGGTATAAATAAATATTGTTTTAATCAGGGTCTCGTATTCCGACAATTTTAGGTTCGAGTTCAGGTTCTTGCAATTGGGTTCGGTTTAAAAAAAAAACACTAAATTATTTTTTTTATTTTCAATTAATTGGACACGCTATGTCGCTAAAATTAATTAAGAGGCAGAAAAAGTCCGCTCCACGCTGACCTGTGTTTTTGGAATAGCGACACAATCTGAACAACTTCGTAATAAGGTATCATCCAATTTATGGTTTTCCCAGAGCTCCAAAACATTTTTTTCCCTTTAAAACTCTGAGAAAAGTTTGATATGCAGCAAACTCTTTTTTTTATAACAAAATCAATGCAGTTGGTGCTGTCAGTTTGTTCGCTTTCTGTAGCCATTAACACGTGGAGGTCATTTTCATCATTCAAACTTATTTTTTATTTCTTTTTTTATTTTTAAACAAGAAAAATTAGCTTGAACTCGAACCCGAATTCTGATTTGGTTCAGGTTCGGGCCACAAAATTATGGATATATTTAAATCTTTAAATCGGAATGAGTTCAGGTTCGGTTCGATTCCCCGGTTTTAATAAATATGGTTAACAATATGCACATACTTACATTAAATATTACATAGTTTTTCGTTTTTTCATGGGCCTTTTTTTTTTTTTTAATTATCCAGACAAGCAATTTTTTCTAGATTTCTCGAGGCGTTTAATACCTTGAGAAATGACAACCTTTAGTCAACTTTAAGTAAGAATGCGATAGATAGATTTGGCATGTTACTGACCAGTGAATTATTAAGAACTGAACGAAAATGTTTCGTTTAAATGAATTGTCACTTAACAAAGTTAACAGAGGGAAAATTACGGAACCTCAAATCAAAGCAATTTGTTAAATTTGACATTAGAAATAACTTCCGTTCAATTCCATAATGTTTCAGACGGATTTCTGACGGACTCGCTGGTTGGCCCATTAAACAGATATGTACATCGTTTTTTGACATAAAGAAAATAATTGTGTCGAATAAATTCAATATTTATCAATCAAAGTAAGCTAATTCTGGATGTTGCATTGTACCTATTCCCATTTTAACACAAAACGATATCATCTAGTGACATCATCTAGTGATAATACAAAATGTGTAAACACAAAAAAAATCAAATTGTATTAAATGTAATTTCTATAATTGCGTTCTCCATTATGATAAAATGTGTATGCTTATGTCAAATATTATCGAAAACTGTAAACAAAAGGCCTACTAATTTTAGTAAATATTGCTATTTTTATTTGTATGTAGTGTCAACACTGACTGATGGGCAGCAAAATTAGAATTAGATACAACTTGTATATAACATGCATTTTACCTGTGTTTTATCCCATATAATTCGTTTTTTTCCTATGATATTCACGAATAGTTTTCGTCGCACTTTCGGCTTATTAAAATAAACAAAACAAGTAAATTAATCAATTTTAGTTTTAGTTTTTATTTTAATAAAAAATTTAAATTATAATATTTCTGGTATATTTTTTTACTGTACACGAGTTGATATTGCAATAAAATACCATGTTGTCACGACATATTTAACATGCAACTAATGATTAAATTTAGGTTGGAATTATAATGTTTCATTTGTTATAATAGCAACAACAGAAACATGTCTAATTATTATATACATATTCGGTTTAAAAAAAAATACAAATAAAATTAATTTTTTGACTTATGCCATTTACGATAGATAAAATGCAATTTCACATTAAATTGATAAAATGACTACGGACCAACATAACTCATATGTATATCATGTTTTACCCCGTCCCATAAAAATACACGCTGTTAACTTTTTGTATGGACTATTGTGATTTATTTACATGGCCCATGTGGTGTATTGAATCCTAGTTTAAACATTTAAATACTGGCCAAATATTTCATGTAAACAAATCATTTTAATCAGGCTACATTGGCTTCGTGAGATAAACATATGACCGGTTTTTTGTACAACCATGCATTTGTCAAGTAAATTACAACTTTTAAAATCAAAAAATTGTTGTTATTTTAAATATCTCAAAATTAGCGTTGTACTTAGCATATGTGACAGTTAAAATATATGTTGTGAATATCAACAAGTTTGACAGTAAAAATTATTAGAGAATTGAAAGTCGTCAAGTGAGATAATCATAAAGTTCAATTCCATTTACGAACAAAAGATTAAAATGAGTAAAATGATAGTGCATGAGCGATTCCATCAATATCAAATGATTTCAAGTGACAACATTTTACAGCACATCGCAAAGGTAGACCATTTGGCACCACAAATTAAAGAAACTGGGTAAGAAGTCAGAAATGTAGCGATTATCACAAAAATACTAGAAAGCTTGCCTCAAAAATACAGAAATTTAAGACAAGCCAGTATATCGTTGGCAAAGCAAACGATAGCTAATCTTAGAGCACGTCGTTTGCTTGTCAATGTCAGGCTCCAAAGAAAAATCGATGAGAAAAGAAGTATGCTGATTCAAAAGAAAATAAACATTCACAATCAAATGTCCAGCATTTTTGATTGCAGCTTGTTATGGCATATTAGCCACAATTGACGTTGATTATTGGATAATCGACAGTGGCGTATCTATGCATATGACACAAACGGGAATATTTTTAATTTTTTTAAACTATGTATGATCACGCTTCACTAAAACTCGAAAATAATCAGGTTGTTAGGTGTCAAAGGAAAGGTATCGTAATAATTCAAAAACTTATTGGAGAAAAGTGGCACAAATCAACAATAACAAATGTCTTATGCGTACCGGATTTAAAAAAAAATTGTTTTCCTAAGGTATAATAACGGCGAAAGATATGAAGATTATTAAAGAAGACAACCATTTTCTGAAGTTTACAAAAACAATAAAATAGTGGCCTGCGTGATTCGAGACACGAAATATATTTCCAATTGTTATTTCGAACAATCACCGACTCTGAAGCGAATGCAACGACCAGTGTAGATAAAATTATGTAATGAGAAAGCTGCTTCTACGATAACAACATACACAATTACACCAATTTTTAGTATAGGGTTGTGAACATTTTTGACACAAATTTAATTTTCACATATCATTTTATAAAACCATTCTCCATCACATAACACACGATCGGCGATCAGTTAATACCGAGACGGGGTTTTATTATAATAAATCTTTATATCAAATTATAATAAATTTGAAATGAAAATCTTAGTTTTTTTACTATATTGACAACAATATGAATATACGCAATTGTCTAAATGACAAAAAAAGAAAAGCATGCGAGTCGAAAAAAATTGAAGTTTATTATAAGACATACGTTTTTCTAGCAAATTACAAGAAATTTTGTTGATTTTTTTTTATCACTAAATTTTGCGCCTAATCCCTTTCCTGGTTGAGTTTTTAGCTTATTTATAAACATATTAACAGTCTAATAATTGCGTTTAGTGTATGTACGAGTATATATTTATAATCTGTTTAAGTGTGATCATGTCAGTCTAAAGTCCCATTCAATGTTGGGTAGGAGCTGCTCAATCCTACGGTACGCATTTTATTTATTGATTGTTATTTTAGTTTAATCTTGTGACTAAATTTTTTTATTATTATAGTTTTATTACGACTGAATTACTTTGGGCTAAGACCACGTGTGCGAAACCCATATAATAAATATTTGTGAATACATTCCCAATTTTTTACATTTATAATGGTTTACATTATTTATCGAAATCGTCATAGCAACGAATTTAAATCGTCATAAAATTAAACCAAGTATTTAATTTTATATGTTTTATTGTATACACCCGAGTGCTACGCGATGGAAAGTTATGGTATTTGTCAAAAATGATCATAGCAATTGACCGTAATAATTTGGGTGTGTTTGTTATTATCAAATAAATGTCAAACATTTGTATATTCACAACTATTTAAAATGGATTTCTGACACAGTCTTAATAATAATAAAATAAATAATAAAAGATCAGCTAATATTACAACCAATTGGAGTATATTCATAATGTTATAAAAAATAAAATTAAAATAAACTATGTATTGTAAGACTATAAGCTGCTTTACAGTGGGGTAAAATTGGCTAGCTTGGTGTTAGATTCCTGATAGCGTCGTGTAAAAATGGATCATGAATCTATATACCAACATGAACATCTAATGGTCGGCAACACGAAGAAGAGGCCTTGTCAGGCTGGCTATTCTTCCGAACCATTTCTTGGAAAACTGAATTTGTTCAGAATTTTACTTAGAATGGATTTGGTAGCAGTTGGATACTTTAAAAAACTATGTCATTCATCTTAAATAGAGCCATTATTAATGGAATTCCGGGCATTTGAAATCAGATGAAAACTGTATGGTGAATGGGTTTAACAAGATGTGTAGAAATTTATTGCAAAGATAGCAAAGAAGAATTGATGCAAGTGTTACTTACACTTGTTTTTGATGGCTTATCGAACGACAGTCGTCCATCAGTAGCTAATCGACTTTTTGAAAAATTGCCCTTATCACAATATTTAAAGTTTTAGCTCTTCTATTAACTACTTTATATGATAAATAAAGGGAGAATAGGACCTCGAAAATTTTCAAAAGCTTACAATAAAGAGTTTAATGCACATTTTATTATTTGCTTTTCTTTAAGGTGCACTATTAAAAGAATGATCGATTAGGTTTATCAGATTCAAAAAGTCTAGGAAGTAGTGTGTCTTAGTGATCTACCGTGGCAGTTATTTCGGTTATGTGCATAGGACGAACAAGGCTAGGTGGGATATATTAATAGTATTATGGTTTTCTGGTGGTCTACGGATCTCTTTTGGATCCCTAGTTACTTATGATAATTTGTGGGAGGGGATAGAAAACAACCGTATAGTTGGACAAACGTATAGTTGGACCCTGACATATATGAGATAATTATGAGTGTGACATTTGAGAAAAGAGTCATTCCCAGGATAAATGGTTCTGTGGTAACGCACCTACAAATTGATTGAATACAATAACATTTAGGAAACGAATTTTCAATCAATCGTATGTGCGATGAAAAACAATTTTCATGTTACAAATAAAATGGTTTGTTCTTTAGTCAGTCCTAAAAGTCAGTTCCTAAAATTCGTTGCTAACAAAATCAAATATTTTCTATTTATAAAATCTTTACAATTAATAAAAATGAAAAATAAAATTTATAAATATTCATTTAAAAAAATAAAAGTTGTTGCATATTAACAATATTTAACCATAAATACCAAAGTTCAAACGTGATGGAGACACTTACTGAGTTCTCTTCGTTCACGACGAAAATTTCATTATGTAATTTAATGAAAGTTCCTGATGTCGTTGATGGCTCGATCACGGTGGTCATATCTGAGAGAAGAGCTGCCATTTGGCAGACACAGCGGAGTTGAGAAAACTCTCACTTCTTCGTTTTGTCTATAATAATACGAAGAGTTAGCTGTATACCGTAAATTAACCAGATTGTTGGTATGGTACGGCCAATAATGGCTCGTAAAAATAGCTTATTATTATTTTACCGTTATCTTGGGTTATACCTAAAAATCCTAAGAAATGCGGATCCTGTCAGGATAATTCAACTATTCTTCTGCGATTATATTCTAACAATTTAAAATGTCTACTCATTTATCATTTGTGCAAATCAGAGTGGTGAGTGAGCTAAACAAAACCAGTGACTAATTTAGCCAATAAAAGTTCAGTATTAATTGTTAATTAAAAAATTATGTTAATTGTAGATTATTATTTTGTTCATGTCTTAACCACTTTATACCAAAGTTCGTTGTTTTTTTTACATCGGTGCGATCACACGGATAGTATACATTTTCAAAAAAATTTCGTCTCAACACAAAATTTATTACCTACACATGCAAACAAAAAACAACCGATTTGTAGAAAAAACAACCGATTTGTACTAATGAAGAGAACTGTTTTTTTTTACATTGGTACTAAAATATAAAATTTCCTCTAGGAAATTTTATGGACAACCCTTCATTTATTTGAAAAATGTCATTATCATGTATTTTTGTTGCGATTCAAATTTAAATAAAAGTTATTTATTTCTTTAAAACACTAATAGCCATTTATTTTTTATTAAACTTTAAACATTTTAGATTTGCAACCATTTACAATAAATTTTTATGAAAAAAATCAACGTTAAAATTCAAATATTTAAATTTATAATTCTAATAAATAGAATTTCAATACACATACATTAAAAAAATTAAAATATTTCCCTTTGCAAAAATAAACAACCGATTTTTTGGTCGAAACCAAGAGTAATACGCGATTTACATTCAATGGCCGTGTTTTTTTTTGATATCGGAGAAATCGGAGAGATCAGAGAGATTATTTATCGGATATATCTGATAATTTTTTTCTCCGATTTTTATCTATCAGATCGAAAAAAATATTTTTTGTGTTATTTTTTAGTACCAAAAATAATAAATTATTTTATGAATTTCAGCATTAAACTCCCTAAATTAAAGTTTTATTTGTCACCTGATAGCTCAACATTAATCGGAGTCGCCATTTTAGAATTTACTAAAAAATATAAAATAATCTGTACATTTTTTCAGAGTAAAAAGATCGTATTCGATAATTATCGGAGCGTAAAAAAAAACGACACAGAGAGATAATTTTTTTCTCGGATATTAAAAAAAAACGCATATCTGAAAATTTGACAGTAAATTTATCTCTCCGATTTCTCCGATATAAAAAAAAAACAGATCCTAATGCTATAAACAGAACCAGAGCGACCACGACGAGCGTCGACGCCTGTCAAATTAAAATACACTAAAAGCATAGTAGGCTAACAGAAACATCGACGATAGCGACGACGATTTTTTCGTTGAAAAAATTTAGAGTCTATTTTTAATTATATCGCCAGCGAAACAATGTTGCCAACTGTTTTTTTATTTTTTTGAGTTGGCTTTTTAATAAAATGGGTACTAAGCAGCCATGTTTTTGAAATTTTCATTGTTATTTTTATGTCGCGATACGCTGACGCTTTTGTTCGTTATGTTTACTACAGCGATATCGCTGGCGAAATATATATTTATTCGTTGACGCTCGTCGTTGTCGCTCTGGTTCTGTTTATACCTTAAGTCTTGTAGATTATAAAAATGTACTTAAAAACATGTATGTAAACTCTAAAGATGCGTCAAGTTTGTATAATATATTTGCAAAATATTATTCAAAAACAAACGAGGTTCTATTTTCGTTTGGAAATGCCAAAATGATTATGGTTACTTGCACAGAGAGAAAACGCTTGGCATGGATCATGATTATCAATTTCATAAATAATGAAATGGATTTCTTTGCTTTTAATTCAGTAAATATGAATACAAATCAGGAACTATGAATAAAAGCCATGAATGGTTATTCATGATCTAATCCAATCATGCATACCTTATAATAAATAATTAATGGTTCAAATCATGAATCTAGTTCATAATACATGCTCAACTATGCTTATTTGTTACGATTGTTCCCGGCGTTTAGTAGAATCTATTGATTAGTTGCAGATATTATGCATACTGCCCACATTTTATGACTAACAATCATGAAAGAGGAGCATTTTTTTTTTTGTATTTTGTGTTGCATGACGATTGTTTTATTACGAACACCTGTTTTTTACTATATCTACCAAATAATGATGATGAATTTAGTTTTAAAAGTGGAATCAATAAGGTTGGTCATGTGTTTTGAATTTGATCCAATATTTTTATGAAGTGAAATAAAAAATAAAAAGAACATTGGTAAGTATATGTAAGTTATGTAAGTTATTTCAAATATAATATATACTATATGTAAAGAATTGTATAAAATCTTTTAGAACAATGAATGATAATTTTATAGTAAATTTAAAGTGTATAAACTTGTTATAATACGTTTTTTTGGACATTATCCATTTTTTTGCCAAAAAAATCAAAAAAATTTACCTGTGTAGTGTAAAAAAATGTAAAGTGTAATATGTAATTATATGTATATGTTTATATATAGTTATATATAGTTGAATAGAATTGTGATCCATTTTAATGGTAACCTTTTATTTTATTAAAAGCAGGAAAAACGCCATCGAGGAAAAATCCCTAGCTGATATCATTAGAATAAATATTGAATATCGATGAGTAAATTATGGAATTTTGACATATTTACTGTTATCAACAGGAAACGGAATCAATCAAACCAAAGGGTCTAGCCTTCAGATTATTTATGACCCTGCCGCATGTGTTAGTAAGTATAAATATACATTAATAAACTATTTTAGAGTAAACGTTAACTTGACATTTTTTTTAGGTGAATTTGATGAACAGGAGCAGACGTGGTTCAAAACTCATAGTTCACCGTGGGAAACCGCCGAAACAACGTGGAATAATTCATGTAAGGTTAACGTATGGGCATTTTAAATCCAACTTTTTCCAAACAACAACAGTGCTAGTACTCTGGGGAACTGTCCACTTTATAAATTAACAAAGGGTTGTAAGAAGCTTGTAGGAAATACCAATATTTTTGATAAAACCGGTAATTGATATACAAATCAAAATTATAAATATTATTAGAGTTAATTTTACTTTTATATTTATATTTAAGGTTGATATTTAAGGCTTATATTAAATAATGATTTTTATTTAGATATTTTATAAATATGACATATATTAATAAGCGAAATTTGTGTTTTTATAAATAAAGGTTTTGAAAAAAAATTATTGAAAAACATATTTTCTATTTAACAGTGTGGACTAAAATTTAAACAAGTTAAACACCCTAATCATGATCCATGCATAACAAGGCATAAAGAAAAAAGCTATGCATTACTTAATATAAATGTATGCATTAATATTCATAATCAATGAATAATGTAGCCAAAAAATGGCCAATACAAGCTAATATGTGGTAATTATCATGCTTAATAATGCATAGTATAAGTATTATAGGTATGATTTGTGCATAAAATATCATTTTTCTATGCAATCCTAATCATGAAATAATGCTTTAAAAGGTATAATTCCTGCATTTAATTCTTAACAAATATGAATAATTTTTCATCAGCCATGAATAATCTTTCATCAATATTTTAAAAATATCATGAATATAACTCATAATATGTGAATAAAACCTTATTCATATACTAAGTATATTATTCTTGTATTATGAATCTGTTGTGCACGGTGCCAAATCAAAAGATTTTATTCATAACTTATATAGTGTTATTCATAATACGAGATAATATTTCTCTCTGTGTGACTATTAACAAAAAAAATTATAAGAAACTATTTCTTTCTTTCTCATATTTTCCATAGTATTTTATTTTTCATGCTTTCTCGTTTTAAATATCTGCATCTTGAAAATATCGTTGAATGTAAATCGCGCATTAGCCTTCGCCTTTTTTGTTCAAAACTCAATTGGTTATAAAATCGCATCGATCAATTTGTTGGTTTGTTTCTTCGGTTGTGAACACCGATTTTTGGAAAGATAAATACGTTTTCTTTTTTACGCTGATATGATTTGCATCGTAAAATTAAGGCACTACGTGATTATGCTATACTGCCACAGAAATATTTTTCAACTTTGAAATATGCATTCGCATTACATAATCCGTTTTAAATAAAACATACATACTTTCTTAAAATAAAAAATAAAATAAAAATGGAATTTATTGAAATCACCTTTTATTCTAAGTTTTACATATGTATATGTATCTATATCGCATCGCGCATTTACAAACTTTTTTTTTTTTTTTTGTTTTAAATTATTACCATGCATATGATTTAAAAATTAATCTACCAACATTTCTTATGAATATTTAATTTTATTTTTTTACATTACTTAAATCTAAAAATAAATTTCATCTAATGCCCAGGTGCTGGAATTTGTGCTACAATTCCCGCCCAAAAAGTTCCATAGTCCTTAACAATTGTACCACTGAAATTAAATCAAATTTTATTATTTTATTATACAAATGGCTAAAAACTTGTTTTCTAAAATAGTATTATTTGTTACTGCCGATTTGATTGAAAGATAGTTTATTACCTAATTGCAAATATATGTTCATGTAATATACACGATCTGTCGTTTAATCTCATTAATCATTTGGCTTTATACATACTTATATGCTCGTTAAAATAATTTAAACTCACTTATCGAAAGTGAAAGGTACTTTCATGAATCTTGTTTCGTCGTTTAAAAATAAGATTTAAGAATTAAATTGTTAATATGTACATCGCGATTTTTTTGATCTCACATATATGTTTGTATGTTATACGTGAGTAGAAATGGCAATGAATTTAACAACCAGTACTGCAAAAGCGAAAGTGTATTTGAAAAGAAAGTGATATAATTTTTTTTGTTTAGTATTTGATTAGTTTTAATGGCATATTCTAGCGGGGCCAATTTGATCGTAATATTTATATGGCATGTCATATTAGGTAGGTGCATATATGGTTGCATATTAGAAGAAGTATTATTGATCAATACATTTTGTTAAATTACTTAACATGCAATAAGTAACGCTAAGATTTAGGGGCGTCCATTGACTAGCCTGGTCCAACGAATTCTTTTGGGAGTTGAGGAAACTCTCACTTCTTCGGGTTGTCTATAATAGTACGAAGAGCTAGCTGTATATCGTAAATCAACCAGATTGTTGGTTTGGTACGGCTAGCAATGGCTCGTAAAACAGCTTATTATTATTTTTACCGTTATCTTGGGTTGTACCCAAAAATCCTAAGAAACGCGGATCCTGCCAGGATAATTCAACTTTTCTTCTGCGATTATATTCTAACAATTTAAAATGTCTAGCTGACCACTCATTTGTCATTTGTGAAATCAGAGTGGTGAGTGAGCTAAACAAAACTAGTAACTAATTTAGCATTGACTAGCCTGGACAACGAATTCTTTTGGCAGTAATAGCTTTTATTTCCACCGATGATTTCCGAGTAGTTTTGCTTCTAATAAAATATGTAACGTTTAATGTTGTTTCGGGTGTAAATCGATCCATCTCTAGTTTCGCTTTCTGATCCTTGAATGTGTCAAATTCAGTTATTTGCTTTTGCTCGTGAGCTGAATATTCCTGGGTGCTTATTTCACTGTTCAAAAGGATTCTTACCAATATCTATTGAGTATTGGGTTGTTTTCAAATAGAGAGAATGCAATATTTTGATGGCGTTATTCACAGTATAGAACTATATAATAATTTGCATCTAACAAAACCAGAATGTAAACAATGTAACGTTGTCTTGAATTTAATGAAAATGAATTATTAACACAGTAGAAAAAGTGTAAGGTAACAGTACCAACCGATTGTCACCTATTTAAATCAAAGATGGAACACATGGGGTCACCACTTATTTCAATTCACTGTAGATAGTCTTCGTTCGTGGTCCTAAACTTTTTTAAAATACCAGCGTACATAATCACAATCATTCCAAAATCAAATTTTTTTTGCGGTCTATATTGAGCAAAACTTTAGCTAACAAAACCAATAATTCACTTCCCGAATTAGTTACATATTGATTTAGCCTTGATGACCGAAATTGCCTGACTTTTGTTACCTTTTCTTATCATTTGTTACACACTAATGATAGTGGTTTACCTACGATACCATTTATTTTTCTTAGATCGCTTAAGCTTTGCAAATTCAAAATAGCTGGAATGCTAAAGTTTCACCGACGTTTAAATGTCAACTTAAGTTTTTCACTGATTAACCAGAGATAATTTGATAGTAATGCTAGATACTACAAATTAAAAAAAAAATGTTAAAAGATCAGAAGTTATGCAACCACCCAATATAATTGAAATAATATCTCAAATCGCAATAACATTTTAAGTATGTATGTTGCACAAATATTATGATATTTATTTAAAATTGAACGAACCGTTTTTTTATGAACTCATACGAGTGTGGGAACTCTAAATTGTTTATATTACATTTCACAAAAAAAAAAAAAGCATTCATACGTCAAAGTCAAGATTCAGCAGAAAAAACAAATTGTAAAATCTTAACTATTATGAAATATGTTACGAAATCATGCCGCCTCGTTATTTTATTAAATATAATTGGGTCAAAAATGTTCAAATTCCGAACGAACCAGTTCATCTAACATATCGTTATGTAATGTACGCGTTTACGATTGAGAGAAATGTTTTTTTTTTGTATCAGACTGGTTATATGATGCTGTATAATATAATTAGTCTAATTAAAACTTAAACATGTCTATAATCTATATCATTAGTGTTATCTAGTACACAGAAAGTTAAAGTGTTATGTAATTATAATGACAATTATGTTAAATCATAAAATCAATCAACTTACGTGAAATAAACTCGTCCTTGTTTATGCTGTGGTGCTTGCCAAATAAATGTGGCAGCCGATTTATCTTTTGGATCACCATGCGTAATTGACGAACATTCCGGAATTGTTTTAGTGTTTGGACTCTCCTGCCAACTACCAATCCATTCATTGGTGTCGGCATCGCGGGCTTGGAAGAAAAATCCACGGAAATTATCATGCCCGTTCACTGATACTATAAAATATTAAAATCATGATAATTTTATAATATTCGGTTTAATTCGATTATTTATTAAAATTATTACGTTGAATTACTTGTCCCGGTGCATAACTATCAGACGAGGCTACAATTTGATAAGGTAACATTTTTAAATTTTGACTTCGAGCCGCACCATGATTTGGTTCGTTTGCCCGTTGCTTAACACATGTGTCAGCCGGAGCACCGTCTGGGAATCCATATGATATAACAAACAATAAACCACTCAAAATAAATAGTTCACGATACATTTTTAAGATTATTGATATGCAAATTTTTTTACACAGAACTATGCCACACAACTTTTCACTATAACGACATAAAAACGATAACTGAAATGAAATTTACAAAATTGTAACTCTTTAAATCTGTAACCCCACTATATTTATGGTGAACTAAACCGTTTTTGAAAATATGTGTTTACGAGTATGTAACGTTATTGATTTCGTTACCTCTACTTTACCTTTCCTTTTACTAATGTGTTGAGTTTAAATTTGTTAAGATGCAGGGTAAAAATCATATATGTATAGATATAGACATATATGTGCACTTCTCATAATTATTATTATGTATGAGGTAGATCGCTGAGAAAAAAAATGTTGACGTTTGTTGTTACTTAATGATTATAGATTTGAATACCAGGTGAATAATTTTATTTGATACATCATATATTGTAAATGAATTATTTAACCAAAATAAGTTTCATGCAAAGTATATCAACAATCTCGATCGGATCTCTAGCAGTTATTTAAAATTTATCAAGCAACATTTATTTATTTACTTTAATTAGTACATAAGAAATTAGGTATTAAGAGGTTTTAAGCCCATATGGAAACAATTAACAAAATATAAAAATATAAATAAAATAAATATTCTAAAAATGTGCTTCCCCAAAACCCCATAATTTTTTCAAAACAATTTCACCATGTTGATGAACAATTTCACCAGATGGAGTGTGTCATCTTGAGCATGCGCTCATTCATAATGAAATATGCAACAATAGATGAAATAATAATAATTAACAACAAACAAGTAAAAAAATATTGCGTATATTGCCAATTAGCCACTCCAACGTCACATTAAAAATTCTAATTTAAAAGATTTGGCAGGTCCTGATCATTTTATGGCTAGTGGAATTGTATTCCAAAGAAAATATATACCACTAACAAAGAACGATTTATTTAGCGACCTACAAATATTTTTTGGGGAAAAAAATACCATACCAAACCGGACCATAAGGCATTACCAACCATACATATTTTGAAACCATGTATCTAACCTGTAACCATAATTTCCAATCCTTAATACCATATATCGTACCTTGACCCAAATTTGTTTTCATGGTAACTGGGTTTTTCCAAATTTTTTTTGCATGGTTACTGGATTTTTCGAATGAAATGTATATTCGTGCATTTGGCATTTGACGCCTACTTGCGTTCCTTTTTAAAAATTATAAATTAGCGTGAGAATACCATTCTGTCACTGTATTTGTATACTTTTATCACAATTTTTTTTTTTTAGAAAAAAATTTAGATAGAAAATTAATATAAAAATTTTTTATTATCACATTAAAGAAAGTTTTACTTCTTTACAGAAATTTTGCTGTAAATAATTTTTAATTTTTATATATAAAACTAGAAGTATTGAATTCTTTGGTTTTATTAAAACAAGGTTTCCTTATTTCGTTTTATTAAAATTAAAAAAAGAATAATATATAAATTAGCATGTATATAAAACAATATGTGTCGCTGTAAACCAATAATGTGTTTGAAGTTCCTCGATATCAGGTTTTGTTATCTTCCAAATTGCATGATAATATTGTGCACTATTTGACCATAATCAATATTTTGAGAATAAAAAACGTATTAAAAATTTATTATGCAACTTTTTCTATGGTTTCCAAAAGCTCAAGGTGTATTTTTAGTTTGGGAAACAATGAAAAATTTGTCGAGTGATCCTAAATGTGAGTGGGAAAAATTTTAAAATATTAATTTAAAATGGATATCTTATTAAATTTTTACAAACTTTAACGTGCAATAAATTATTAACCAAATTATTTCTATTTTATAATTTTTATTTGATAAATTATATCTGTACTTCGTCTTTTAATTACTTTTTGAAATGTTTCTTTTAAGTTTTAAATGGTTTACACATATTCGTTTGCTGAAAGTAGGTTTAAAGGCAGTTTTCATCCAAAAAAAATTATAAAAAAATTATAAAAAAGTCAAAAAAGTAGTATTCAGAACTTGACTTTGTGAACAATTGTATATAAATCGTTCATTTGTGGCATGATACGAGAGAAGGATCTTAAAATATGTTTTAAAATTCACATCGTTAAGTAATGAAATAAAATGTCTAGCCTCGCCAGCTAGCCCAGATTGATTTGAACCTTTTTCTTTCATTATGCTAAATATTGCAAATTTACAACAACTACTAATTTAAATCACTTCCTAAACTTTATCTATTCCATGTTTAATACCAAATACTAGTTTATTATAAGCTTTATAACCTTCCTTTTATAAGCCGTATCTACGTGATTCTTGCATAACCCGTTGCGTACACTATCGCCACTAAATAACTGGCATGGAAAACTAACCCAACCTTTAGATTTAAAATTCACACGTTTCTCCTAACCACTCTTGAGTTTCTGATTAAATGAACTAGTACTACGGGTACGTTTTAAATTTTCAACAACAATTGCATAGAAATAAATTGAAGAAAAATTAAATTTAGGTAAGTTAAATTAATGTTTGGTTAACGGAATTTTCACTTGAAGGCGATCATATATCAACAAAAACTTAAATGTTTAGATATTGCTTTTGGGAAATTTAATTTTGCTAAATTAACTAAATTTTTTTCCCAAAACAATACACTTTATAATGAAATTATAGGATGATCGGGTCCCATAAATAAGATTTTTAGTTTTTCTTCTTAAATTTGGCCAAATTTCAGTGTTAAATTCCACCGACTCTATTTCTATACACTGAACATATACACGAAAAGTCTAAAAGTTCCAAGCTGACAGCAAGAGTTAAAATAAATCAACACACAATTTGTTAAAGTATAGTGTATAAGTCAAATATTACAGTACAATAATAAAAGATTCTAACAAAAGACAATAGTTATTTGTGAATTTGACCCAGAAAAAAATATTTTTTAATATTTTGTAATGACAAGACAAACTAAATTAAAAACAAAATAAATCTGCGTAACCTGATATTTTTAATCGCCTGCTTTATTTTTCTTTAAATTAATTGGTATGGATTTATGTGTCTGTATTACATTTTCTTTATCAAAATATTAAAATTAATTATAAAAATCCCGACAAACAATTTGAAAATTTGGTACTAAAAAACAACCACTGTGGAACTGATCGACCGTGCGGTTTTCTTTATAGACTTTAGTTTCCTTAAGCACTGCCAAAAACCCGCAGTTACACGTTAGGCGGTCCTTATTTTGGCATGCGAACTATAAATTTATTATACGACCCATTTGTTTGTAATATATGAGTTAACAATTCTAACCAATAAGCGTCCCACCTCATAGTTTTGGTAATGACAAATAACCGTCAATAATGTATGGACCAAGTTAAATATTTTAACTAACTTTTGTTACGACTTATCCGATAGAAAAAACCATTATTTAAAGTACTTTAAGCATGACGTTTCATCTGCATGCATGTCTAGTGAACAGATCAAATTTTGTAAATTTGGTATTACACAAGACGAACATTAAATCACATTTTTGAAGGTTATGATTTTGCCTTACTTACCAATATTCCTTTAAATTAAAAATAATTAAAAAAGTATGTTTGTTTTATTTAAATTTATTTGACTTACACGATTATGTTTATTTCTATAACAGCTTTTAGGGCTCACGTTTGTCTGTACTACAATCGAAAAAATTACAAAAAACACGATAAACTTATCTTTTATTATAAAAATTTTAATTTTTTTCTAAACCCAAGCAACATATAAATCTTATTATTTTTTTATTATAGAAAACACAGAACACTGTAAAACACGTTCGCCGGCATTTTATTGTGAACCAAGAAAAAATAAATCCGCACATACGAGTATTATAAAATATAATTTTCGTTTTCGGACGTTACATTTAACACTTTAATAATTTAATTATTTTAATTATTGCACGTATTGACAGCATTTCAAGAATTTGATCAAATATTTTATTTTTTTCGCTGTTAAGAACATTTGTTTGCGATTCGTTTGTTTTCGACATTTTATTATTTTCGTTTTGTTTCGTTTTGTGATCGCAATTCACTTGTAAACATTGATACATAATTTGAGAACTTTGGATTGGTGTATTAATCATTCTGTTCTGATCCTTATTAGTAGTTTTGGATTTTTCCATTAACATATTTTTACGATTCAACCAAAATTATAAATTTATTTGCAGATGGAAAAGAATATCTTGCCTTAAATGGTACATGTATTTTGGCTTAAAATAAACGAATTTACACAAATTATTTAGCGCTACTAATAATTATTGTATATTGATGAAAAATATTGTTTCCTACATACAAATCACCATCAAACGTCTAAATTGAGGTCTATTTATTCTATCTATTTATAGTTCAGCTCAGCACAGCGCATACAAAAAAATAGCTTATCATGCATTTACTATGTGCGTAAAGTAAAGCACATAACAAATCATTCAAAAAGAATATTGTGATTAAACAAAACAAAGTATGCAAGAAAAAACAAAATAACGCGAAATTATAAAATAATGTGTATTTTGTTGGAATAGGATCAAAACCTTCTATAATATATTTGATTTATTTATTTATCCACGTGTGTTACGCAATGAGTGTAGACGGTTTTGGATAGGATTCATAACATCGCATCTTGATTAACATCGTACATATATCGAATACAAACTGAAACAAATACGAACAAAATGGATTTACTGAACCGAGCTGATAATATAAATCGTTGATGTATGCTGTGCGCTGACTTGAGCTGATTATATAAATAAACTTACTATGCACATTTTAAAACATTTTTCTCTATATAATTGTTGCTTTTCAATCGACCACTGCAAGTACTTATAAGGACTTAAATGTGTGTCTTTACTCTTACTATTTTGCATGAGCAGTTAAGCAACTAATGCTGACATTTACAATCGATCCCAACTAAAATGAGTCACCCGGTAATTTACTAGTAGAAGAGTGAAAACTTAATCGATTATGATTTAAATATTTTATATTCTAAGTTAACTGACGGAGAATATTCTATATATGTATGTACATAATATTTGTATATACGATTAGCGAAAATTATGTAACATGCCTTCGAGGAATTTGTTACATTTTGTTATCTTTACAAATTATTTCAAAGATAATATGCCTCTATACTCGGATGAATGTTGATGATTCTATAATGGTGTATACATTAAATGGATAAAGATTTACAATACATAATTTCGGTTTTGTATTGTGATTGGTTTTAATTGTGCTTTATTTTGGTTTAAATAGTGCAACCGCTACTGTTAGGGTTTTGTCCAGTGAGTTTTGTATAGTCATTGTAAAAGAAAAAAAAAGAGCTGCTAATAGGGATGAACTTTGCCATAGCTTCAAAGTGTAGTTTGGTTTCGAGCTAATGAGTTTGGTTAAGGTAGAAATGATTTATTTAATGTTGCGATATCAAATTGCCAATTTAACTGACTATCTAGATTGATTTCTAAGTACCTAAAATTTTCAACAATTACAATCGGTGTTCAACCTTGGTTGTTAGCTTGACCTTGATTAAACAATTGATTACTCAATGCATCACAGTTCAAACTATGATCAATTATTGGAGAGCGGAAATATAAACTGTCCGTTAAACTGAAATACATTATTTTAGTTTTATTACTCAATACCATACAGTAAGCCATAAACCAATATCTCAATAAAGTGGAGTCATAATTCATATTATCATTAACTTCATTTGCGATTCACTAATATATATGTAAAGGCATCAGCGAAATAGATAGGTAGTCTCTAAGTTTCAATGAGAAAATGCTAGATGTATATTAAAAATAGAGTTGGGCCCAGCACAAATCCCTGAGGACCACCATTATCCAATTTTAGGCTAAGATTGTGCACTTCAATTTCTACTACGATTTGAACTCGGTTTAAGTAAGATTTAAATCAATCAAAAGTAACTCTACGGAACCCTGAGTACTATAACTTATTTATCAGGGTTGAGTGCTCCACAGTGTCAAAAGATTTTATTATATCTAAAAAAGTACTGGCAATTAATTTTCCTTCAATAATTGCCAAATGAACCGGCTTAAGGAAGCATAATAAAGCATCCTCTGATACAGTTTTA
The DNA here is from genome assembly GCA_963556175.1 of Tipula confusa. Classification (NCBI taxonomy): domain Eukaryota; kingdom Metazoa; phylum Arthropoda; class Insecta; order Diptera; family Tipulidae; genus Tipula; species Tipula confusa. Next base: position 161,883,470 of record OY744475.1, on the reverse strand, counting down.
TTTCAAAATCCAAATTGACGACAATTCAAAAATTTGGTATACTCTTGAAAGAAGTTACTCTATTTGCTTTTTCAAGTATACTTTGGAGAAAGAATATGTATTATATGGATTACTACCCCACATAACGGGATTATTTTTGCACACTTAAATTTATTGGGAAGAATACCCGTAATTATGCTCAAGTTAACAATAAAATAACGAGGTATGCAGACATTAATTTTTGCAATAAATCATTATTTATATTATCATGACCCGAGGACATTTTGTTTTTAGGGAACTAAATATAAATAATAGTACATTGGCTTTTAAGGCAACTTCACAGTTCAATTTCTTCGTTCATTTATTCATTCAAGCAATTGTTTCAACCAATTGTATAGCTCAAAACAGTCATGTGACTTTCTTAAGAAAATTTTCACAAGAGTTGGTTTAATTTTATATTTTTGTTTGAACGAACATCGAGTAAAAGAAAAAGCATAATAAAAATAAAAAGAGAAAGATACAACGCTAAGCCATTTGTTTTGTAAATGTTGTTTGACGCGGAAATAATATGTATATTAACAAATAAATAATATATTGAATATTTTATTGCAACTAATTGTATATTAAGTAGCAAATCACACTATATATTTATTGAATCCCACTATATTTATAACCTCACAATATGTTGATCAAATCACAATATGTTTAACCACAAATAATATGAATGATGTCAAAAAATTTCAATTTTAAACAAAATGGAAATCAAATCGTTCCGATATTCGTTCTGAAATTTCACAAGAAGTGTGAATCGTCAAATTAAAATTACTGAATGAACGAAGAAAATTGAATGAATGAATGAACGAAGAAATTAAACTGTGAAGTCGCCTTTAAAGGAGAAAAATTGAAATTTGTTGATTTATGTGGAATATTTACAAAAAAGTTATTAAACTCAGTGGCAATTTCAAGTGGAGTATTAATTTAGAAATTGCACATTTGTATGCGTATCATTTTGTCCTAGTATTTCAATTATGCATTTCCATTGATGTTTGACATTCCCTTTGCATTTACTAATTTTAAATTTGTAATGCGGAATTTTAGTTAACTCAATTTTCATATTAAGCTTATTACATTTACATTTTCACATATTTCGCAAGTGATTTATTGCTGGGATGCTTCTCCACGTTTCAATTTCGAGCTTGTCATATAACCTTTCATAATCAATAGTATAGACCTCATTAGTACGACGACCAAAGTAGAAGAGATGAGTGGCGCATTTAGTGTCAACGATAAGCTAAAATCTGCCAATTGCATGATCAATAAATGTTTTAGAAGTAACGTTAGTACGTGTCGGGCTGTTTTATATGGTTCAAGTGCAAATGAAGACATCAGTAGTAAAGATTCATCTATACTCCACCAATAGATATTAGGATTTCAGTGTGTGAGTACTGTCTGCGCAACTTATTGAAAAACATTTGAAAGGTGCTAGAATATGTAGACGATAGATACGCAAAATTACATATTTTTTGCGTTTGATGAAAGGTCAACTAGCAAACTATCCGCAATGTTCATACATTTTGCTGCAACACCTTATACCATTCTGCTGTAAAACATAATATTTTTGTTTTGATGTTCTATTATAGCATTTGGTTATATTGGTAGGGTTGATGTCAAGATCAAGACCACCTCGAAACACATTTGTGGACGTTTCAATGATGTTTTAATTTTTAATTTCTAGAATATTTTACATTACAATAGTGTAATAAGATAGTGTATAAATGTAGCGTTAACTCGATTTATTTTTGTAGAGTACGCTTTAAACAGATCAAACCCAGACTTTAGTACAATGTTGCTTGTATATAGGAGTATTAGAGCTCGATAAAACTTCAACAATTATTTTACATGAAATTCTGTGGTTTAAGTTTTTACCTGATTACGGTGACATTTCAAAATCATGTTATAATAAATGCCCAATACATGTGAATCTTTTCCTTGAATATAAGAAATTATCTTTATAACTTAAAAATAAAGAAAAAATACTAGCCCATGTGTCATATTGTCTTAACAGATAATAATTATCTATAGTTTAAGCTCACGTAAATGAGCTGTGCTGTTATTTACAACATTAACTTTATTCAGATGCACTCTATTCAAAGAAAAATAATTTATGTGACGTTACATAAATTAAATTTATGTGACGTTACATTTATTGAACCGCACTAGTTTGCAAGTTGGTAATTATAATTCAAAGCAATAACAGTTGAACCAACTTTTTAAAATGAAAAAAATCTTGCGCGAGTAGAAAAAATTGTTTCCAATAATTGTTTAGGTTTGTGTTGTGTTTCACAATTAATTTGTTCTTCATAATTTTATTTTATAATATATACCGGAACATCGTTCATTTTCATTGAAATTGTTGGTCTAATAGAATTAAATAAGTTTGGAATGTTACGCAATAATTCGGTGCCAAAAATACTAAATTTAATTTTAAATTAATATTCTGATCGTAAAACTGTCATACATTTTTATTTTTACATTTTATCGTGTTTGCGTCATGTTACATAAATTATAATGTGTATCTCTGTCTAATCGGTCTGACTTTATCGAAACAAAACGATATTAACAGTTACAGTGGCATGTTGTTGTGCGATTCCCGTATTTAATTGTAAATACAAAATGTGCGATCCTTGCGGAAATAGAAACAAATATGAATAGCAAAGATCTAAACCATTTAAATGTTATTCACCACCATAACCTTGTATTCATTTATTATTATTTCTTATGATTCATATATTTAAATAGTTTATTATTATAGGATGTTATTAATAATGTATGGTAACTGTTATTTGTCATTAAACATTAACCGTTTAACGACAAATTAGTTGATTTGTATTGTTTAATCAATGTTCAAATCTAATTTATATTAATTTTATATTACTATCATTATATTATATTATTATTTATAAATTATTTATTATTATATTTTTACTTTTGTTACATTTTTATATTTTTATAAAATCTTATTTATAATAATTTCGGTGTTATTGTGTCGATAAATATAAATAAGATTTTCATGCAAATATTTGATGTAAATTTGCTTGTTATTTGGGTTATTTTATTGTTATATTGTTATATTACATTATTATATTTTTAATTTTTATATTTTTAGATGTTCATATTTTTATATTATTATATTTTTTATTATTTATTATTACTAATAGTAATTTTTAGCTACAATGGGACAAATTAATGCACCAATGGATGATTGTTCGGCGTATACATGTACACAAATGCTGACAATAAATTTAATACTACTTTAACGTGGATATTTACAGGAAATTCTTCAGGAGAGGTTTAACTTAAGTGAGCTCAATTAATATAATTGTCCATGTAAAATTGATTACCTTGGTTTTATGTCTATTTTAGTACGATGGTGGTCTACAGTTAACAATTACATAGTATTTTGGGTAGGATATGTTACACAAAATAAAGATAATTCTTTTCGAATTTTTAAATTATAAAAAAATGTAATTTAATATAAAATTGTGTCTTTGACTTAGAATTATGTGGTTTTAAGATTTACTAAAGAGGATCTTGTAATTATCAAAGTGAGTGAAAAGTTAAATTTTCTTGACCCTTTTAGGTAAACAAAAAATATTTAAAAAAAAGTTATAAAACTGAAAAGAAGCAAGCTACCAACCCTTTTTCAAATCATTAACTTTCTCGGACATATTTTTAAACTCACTAAAGCTAAAATTTAAGTCTCATGACGTGCACTGCATTTTCAGGAAGCACATAACTTAATTCTTAGGGAGAACTATTGAATTGCTTTGAGATGTCTGCTAATACTTCAAAAGTATGTGACTTTATCTAAACTGAAGTCACAAGTATGAGAGATGACAGATGATGAGAGAAGTCATTCGCATGATACATGAAAATAAAACAACACCGATTACGCTGGCTCGATCACATACTGCATTATTGCAAACAATCCTAAATGCATGGTGCAACGATCTCAGAGACGGGAGTTTGGTTAGATGCAAAATATGATTTAAACGACGATGGCCCCTTTGGGTAGAACAACTATTTTAGTTGTTTAGAAAAATATATATGAAATGGCTCAGGCCACAAATGAACTGTAAATACCGAATGTTATTATTATATTATTGCAGTTGAATTACCGATAACATTTTGAACTAATGAAGAGATCAACATGTCAATGTCAGATTAGCAATCTATTTGACATCATTATAATAGCCAGCGATTTTAATCTACATTCTCTCGATATATAACGTAAAAATGATTAAAGTTCGGCGTTTGAATCTGAATTTAGACACATAACGGATATTCTACAGCAATTTTTAAATTTAGCTTCAAATAAAAAAAATATCGAACCAATTTATAAAATTAAAATACTGATTTGATTTTATACTAATCCAATTTATTCCAATTTGTTATTCCATACCTAGTTCAAAAACTCTGTACAAATTAATTTAATGTGTCGCAATGATTCCAACCCAATATGTTGAGTACGATTTTACTACAGTTCCTCGGAATACAATTTCGCCAGATTTGGCCTCGTCATTAGCTTTCCATTTCATTACAGCAATTGGTTTCGTGCCATGCTCATTATGAGTTACAGCTGCACATTCTATAATCGGATGAGACACATCGTTTCGTTCCCATGTTCCAATTGGTAAATTTGTGAGTTTATCAATAGCTTCGAAATAGAAGCCCAAGAATTCATCTCCAGTTACTGTTACTATAATTTAATAAAAAAATATTTAAATTTTAATTGTACAACTCCATTCAGTTAACACTTACGTGTAATTTCACCTCCTGGTGAATAATTAGCCGATGAAGCAACTACACTATAGGGATTAGTTTCAATTGGTTGTGGTACATTATCGCCATGATTTGGAATTCCATGATCGTCACATGCGCTTTTTGGTGCACCATCATGATGACCACGCACTACTAAAATGCAACTCACTACAAAAATTATTGCTTCACGATTCATTTTTATAATATTTGGCGGATTTATAGTTTATTAATCGATGAAATAACTATTTAAATTGATTGATTATTTTAAAAATTCACAGATTTATATACAAAATTGATAAGGGTGGTTTTCCCAGTTTAACTGATTAATCACTGTAAAATCTAAATGTTTGTAATTTATTTATTTATGTATGTAGATTATAGTTTTTATTCAGAATCTGCATCATATGCATATTAATGCATAATAATAATACTAAATAAGATGATTAACTATTGATTGTTACAATCTATTTCGGTCTCTATTGAAGACAAAAAATAACCTCTAGGTCGTCAATTAAAGTGTCTCAGTAGGGTCTTTCAGCTCATCGAAGCTTAAATATTCATTTAAACTAAACAAATGGGTTTTAATTAGGTCTGTCAAACTGATATCACCAAATTGGATGCAACACTCAGCAGAAGGGTCTTGTAGGCTAAGAACGCTAATAAGATTTCTTAAGGACACGCAAATAGATTTAGACAGTAGTTGTGAGTGAGTATAGACTAAAGACAGAAATCAATAATATCCAATCAATTTTCCAGAATCACACATATACATGACAATTATTCTATTAAAACAGTTAAAGTCGAAAATTTCATTATCAAGAAAGGAGTTTCATTATCAAATAGCAGTCATTTATAGAGCTCGAAGTTTTGTACAAGCGATTCAACTATAAATACCTTATTGGTGATAGTTAACATTGTTTGGAGAACCAAATTAACTTAACTTGCAAATAAAAGACATATACCCGATGCTCTTTTGCGAAATTTTTGGTATAAAAAGCTGTCTTTTGGCGATAATGCGACATTAGTTTAGAAATTATAAAATAATTTATTATACTTCTTGAGTCGAAGAACCATACAAAAACTACTTCTAGCAATTTTACAAGCCAATATCGTCATTAAAGAATACTTATTACTATATCTATAACGATTGATAATGCGAGGTTGTCTATTTATGCAATATGAGTGGCTTGAGTGAACCCAATAATTATAGAAGTGGCCTTTTAGCGCAGAAGCGACTTATTTTTATTTATTTTTATTATAATTACAATTCATCTAGTAATTTGTCTTTAATATAAGAGTGTGGATTTTAGTCGCAAACTGAGAACGGGGATAGTGCCATAGATGTGAAGCTTTTATTTTGCCTGGAATGAAGTATTTTATTTTCTGTGACTAAATAAATTTTGTATCTAGTACGTAAGTGAAATCTGCATGCCTCATTTCTCAGTTTGCGACCAAAATCCACACTATTATATTAAAGACTGGTTATTTGTTGTGGAATATCACATAACCCATGGGTTACGTAAAACACAAAAAACATTTTGCGACTGAGTACAGGAACTAAATTCAATTTCGGTCGGGAATGTAAGTCTATTTTTTGAGCAATTTAAACGTAAATGCTTCCAGTCATCAACCCAACCCAAAATTTGGGTGAGTAAAGCATCAGTAAACTGGATTTATTCACTATTTCAGATATTGATAGAACCCATTCAGTTGGTATTAAAACCCACATGACAAGTCGATAGAGGACTGTTATACGTAAACTGGTTTTAGAATGCTACATTTTAGTTGTTAGAGTTACTGGGATAAAATTGATGAATCTGACAACAAGTAAACAACATGTGTTCAAACTGTTGTTATTTGAATCTTCTCTCCTTTCACTCTTGTTACAAATACAAGAATATTAATTAAACTCAATTAACATGTATTAAAAATAAATATATTTTCGACATCACTATGATGTCATCATCAGATATAATTTACAACACTGAGTGTACTCTTAGTCTGTGTGCGAAATGAAATAAAAAACGCGTAAAAAGTTAAAAAGTTAAAATATTAACTTTTTATTCACCGCAAAATTTTTAACTGGTCGCGGTGCAGTTAAAAATTTTAATCAAATTGTGTCTGACATTTTGAGCATCATATAACCATAGATAAAAAATTTACTAGTAATTTATTTTTTCTATTTTTATCTATTTTTATTTCTACCACAGTTAAAATATTTAACTTTTTAACCGATTCGCACACGGCCTTAGTAAATTATATCTGATGATGACATCATAGTGATGTCGAAAATATATATTTATTTATATACATGTTTATTGTTTAATTAATATGTGAAAGGAGAGTAGATTCAAATAATAACCATTAATTGATATCACAATTCTAATAATAATTTCAATTTATAATATATAGTAAATACGTATATAGTTTTAATATTTCAGATTCTTTTTAGTTACTCTTGCATGCAGTGTCCAACAAATTATATCATCTAGAGTTTGAATTCCCTTTTGGTTTCGACGTTTTAAAACTTCCATAACTTCTAAATTATGTCCTAAATAAAATAATTATTAAAAGTAATTTTACTATTATCAAAACATTTATCTTAAAAAGTCACAAATGTCATTTCACTTTTACAGCACTTTTCTAATTTTCATAAAACTATAATTTTGTTTTAAATACGAGGACTACTCAAAGCGAACCATTGATCACTAATAAAAAGGATAGTATAGCTATATAACAAAAATAATGACGAAAAATATAAACAATCTAGTGTGTAACAGAGAAAGAAAAAAAATGTGCGTTCCTGTCTTTAAGTTCGAATTTTCGAAAGTCAAATTCAAAATTTTAATATAAGGTGGCTAGGAGATTATCGTTAATAAAAGGCACTTTCGATTGACATGAATCAACAGAATTGAGATTGAGTTACTATTTAGATAATTCAGTTGCTATTTTGATAAATGAGCTACTGAAGTGATTTGGGTGTTCGAATGGTATTTATCACTTCCGATAAATGTCAAAAATAAATCATTTAAAATTTGGCTTTTGTTTACTACAGCGGGAATGAAAATAAAATATAAATACATACATTTATTAAAATCATTATAACTTGCTTTAAAATACAAAAAATATACATTATGTATATAAATATATATATATATATATATATATATATATATATATATATATATATATATATATATATATATATATATATATATATATATATAAATATGTATATATATATATATATATATATATATATATATATATATAATATATATAAATATACATATATATATATATATATATATATATATATATATATATATATATATATATATATATATATATTTTAATTTTCAAAAATTGAACGAGAAACAGAAAAAAATTCAAAAAAACAAAAACAACAACCTATGTGAATTAACTCCACGAGCAAAATACACATTCAGTTAATTGCTCAATTGCTCACATTCAGTTAATTGCTTAATTTTATTAACTGAACAAACAGTTGCTCAATTTTATTAACTGAATTGACAGGTCCGACTCGAACAGTCAAATCACTTCAGTTGATTCAGTTAATTCAGTTAATTTTGTTTATTCATGTCATTCGAAAGCGCCTAAAAAAAAAGTCAGATTTCTAAACAAAATAACGGTGCCAACATAAAACGTGAAATTAAACTAAACTAATATCGATTTCGATTCGTTTTTTCCCCTCCTTGAAAAAGCAATCTTTATTTTAGCTACAAATTGAACAAAAAAATAGTTTCCCCAATTTTAAATATGCATGTATAATTTTGTACGTATAACTTATGTCATTTAAAGTTAGCAGTAAAATGACAGAAGTATTTCTTCGTGTTAGTAAAAGAGGGGTAAATCTTTCAAACAATTCCAGATTGCTAAAAAGTGCTCGATGAGCAAAAAATTTGCTCGACAAATTGCTTTTTTTACGAATCGAACAACTTGACAACAGAAGAAGCAATCTTTTTTTTTAAAAAGCTGCTTTCTTTTTACGAATCGAAATCGACATAAGGCGATTGAATATTTTTCAACTCGAATGCCTTATACACATTAAATTTTAATTATATCTTTAGTTTTATTTAATAATTTTAATTCAAATTTAATTGGAGAAACGAAATAAATATGTACATATTTCAATATAAGCCACATCAGGGCTGTTATTGGTTTGCTTATTTTGAAAATAATTTTTGACGGTTCACACCAATATTTAATTTTTTTGGATTGTTTAATTTTCAGGCGTGCATTTCAAATTTCAAGGAAGAAATGGTTACAAATTTATTAAATTATTAAAAGAAAACAAGCAAAACCAAATTTAAATTATTAACATTTGATATTATTTATTAATATATTTAGGTAATTAAATTAAAAAATGTTTATTTTTTACACAAAGCTATATATAATAAAATTTGCTCCATTTTTTGTTGTTGTTTTCAATGTTATTTTCAAACGATACTGTATCCATGTTTATATTAAACACCGTGCAGCGAACAGAACACTAAAAATGGCTGTAAACGAAGTAGCTGTAAAATAAAGAGAGAGAAAAAAAGCGTTTTTTAAGCCAATAATATACGAGTTTTGTGCTCACGTGACTTGGTTATCACGTATGATGTGTCGAGAAATGATCAACCGAAACTTTGTATTCGTAAATTAATTGTACTTTTTTGATTGGATTACAAACCATTCGGTTTATCACGTGATTTGGGTATCATGAATAAGATAGTTGGATAGGATGAAAAATAATGTGAGTAAGCCGAGTCGCTTGACATCTAATTCCTATTTCAGTACTGGATACAGTCTACATTTGGTTTCAACTTGCCCCTAAAACGACAACATAAAGTTGGATTTTGAGTACACTGAGACCCACGTATGAACCAGTAATTGTTAACCAGTCACTTCCGCGACTTCCAAATCTGATTTTCTGAACCGAATTGACTTCAGTTGCCTATAATACAGCTTAAAATAAAACCGTATTTTTAGTTCACTGAAACCCATTTTTGAACATTAAAAACCAGTAATTGTTAGTCAGTCATTCGCCTGACATTTAAATTCCATTTTAAGTAGCGAATTAAGGCTATACAATTTATTTTATCCATCATAAGGAATATCTCAAAATTTTAATAAAGATGGTGTATGTGATTCCTTGTGTACTTCCTCATTTCTTCGTTGACGTATTCCATTTTTAAGTCTCTATGAAGATTATCATTTCTGACGTACTATGGTACATTTACAATACCACGTAAAACTTTGTTTTGGAATGATTGTATTATTTTCACATTGGTCTTTTTGGTGCATCCCCAAAGCAGAATACCGTAGGTCTATATAGGTTTTAGCATTTGCCTATATAGCAGCAGTTTATTATGTAGTGATAGCTCGGAATTCTTACTTCTTACCTATAAGCCAGTACATTTTTCTGTATTTGGTCTTCTTTTTTCTTTTTGAAATGCTCGTTCCACTTAAGCATAGCATCAAATGTCGTGCCTAGGTATTTGGCTGAATTTGCATGTGGAACTTGCTGTGAGTTGATTTCCACTGGTATCCAGTTAACTTTTTTATTGGTGACGTTAACATGAACTGATTTAGTATCATTTAGCTGGATTCACCATCTCTTTGTCCAGTTTATTTATATGTTAGTGTATTTATATGTCTTCTACATTGTTACCAATTGCTAAAATTGCAGTGATATCAGCAAATTTTGCTATGGTACTTTAATCTGAATTTGGCAAATCTCTTGTGTATAGGATATAAACAATTAGTCATAAGACACTACCTTGATGTTCTTCTACTGTTATTTTCGTCAATGATGAGTATGTCGGTCAGATAAGTAGGATATTAGAATCTGATAAAACTTATTTGGTAGATTTCGATGTAGTTTGTATTCTTGTCCTTTGTGTCATACTTTATTGAAGGCTTATGTTACATCCAAGAACTGGAAAAATTTTTTTTGCTTTCCAATTCATCTACAATTTTGTCTGTGATTCTGTGAACCTATTCTATAGTCGAATGTTTTTCTCTGAAGCCGAATTGGTAAGAAGGAATCGGATTTCTTTATTTTATGATTAATTAGAGTCTTAGTTGTATTCCAGCTAGAGGGTCGGTCGTATATGAGAACTTCATTTACTAGGTTCTCGATGGTCGGATATCCGGCAGTGTCTCGGTCGCCAGTGTTGCAGTGTTTTTTATTTTATTTTCCTACTTTGCTTAGTCGGATAACATGCAGGTACGCAATACGCATCTGGATGAATAATAAACACTATATTCTTTTTTTTTTTTTTTGTTTCTGAAATCTGCAATCTGTTCTGGGCCGAAGCTCTCCCAACTCTTTCGCAGTTAATTTTTAACGTCCTACCTTACGCCGTCACCAGCCAAATTGAGGACGCACGAATACAAGTTCGATTTTAAATCCATCTGCACATTGCATTGCTTCAGCCAGCCTGCACTGACGTGGACGATGGTTCGGCCCATGGATTCTGCACTCCAACAGGGGTTCATAGTTGTGTTCATCGTCATCACCGATCGAAATCATGTGATGAAAAATCCCTTTTGCAACCCTCCCCCGTTGGGTTTCGAACCCGGTACCCCCCATCCCAAACACCGCAGCTTTAACCACTGCGCCAATTGCTCGGTTACCTTCTTATACTCGGTTGTAATTTATTTTAAATTTTATAATTTTATAATATGATCGCCTACAGTCAGTTTTGGTTCGATTTTTTTTAACCTTCCATTTTTAATACTTTTTCTAATAATAGTATGTGTCGCATGTCCTCTCTTTTAGTAGATACTGAACTCTTAATAAAAATGTAAGTTTACATTATAACTTAATAGGTTTCGTACTCACTGATAGGTGGACTACGTGAGGTAATTGTAAATTGGGACGTTATACCAGAGCTTCGTTAGTTAAAGTAGGGAGAACCACGTGTAGGCGAGGTTGACATTTGAACTGGTATTTGACCTACTCTCTCCTTGTCACTTACCCTACTACAAAAAGTTTCCAAAACCTGATAAATTGTGTTATCAATTGTATTATCATCCAAAACCATTAACAGAATTCATAATTATATTATAATGCTCTATAAAATATATTTGTATTATAATAGCGGTTAAAATTAAACGTTACAGTAATATAATGAACAACTACAAATTTTAGAGACAATATGTACTTTAACTGGAACCTAAATGACTTCACAATTACCCACTTGGTTGATATTAATTACTTAAGAAGAATTAGATTTAATCTCTATCAAGACACCACCGCCTCGAAAAAGCCGATCGTGTGTTGTTTTTAGGTGTGAAAAAACACACGTCTAATTACACCATAATTGAATTCAAATAATTCTGCGTTTAAAACATCAGAAGAAAGCAATGTTTCATCAGTTTTAATCTTAGAATTATTATTAATGCTGTTTGCCTTAATTGACTTTTCAAACAAAACTTTTCAAATTGTTTAAGCTTCCACTATTGCCTCATACATTGTAGCTTAAAAATATGTTTTCGATTTAACTTTTCGGTGACTTTTCACAAAAAGTATAATTACTATAATACTTTTTAACTATAAATAAACTATACTACTTGTTGATTAAGTATATTTTCAAGTTGAAGCGACTTTTATAGTAGTTCCATCTATCTAGATATAGCATGAACTAACTCGTTATAATTTAGTTTAGTAGCTAAGTCAATTAAGGCATACAGCATTAGTTAAGTCTATATTCCATTATGAAAAATTGTTGTATAACAAATTTTTGTTGGAGAACCGGAACGAGACAAAAAATATGTATATAGTTTCGTTGGGTGAGTGAACGAGTTCGCCAACTTTTCCAACATAATTTTGTTGATAAGATCAAAAAAATGTAGGGGAAATGTTTGCGTTTTTGTGAGTGTGGTGCTATAAGTAGCCATACAAAAGTATCGGGTAGAGTCATTTTTATGGCAATATTTAAATTTATTGACGATCGGAATGGATTTCTGGTGGCAAATAGCCAAACCATACGTTCATTGTAGAATTAAAAATGTAAATAATTTAAAGTTTGTTATAACCAATAGTTAATTTTTCATATATTTTGATTATAATAAACGTTAAATTATTTAAATTTTTTTGATCATACAATGAACCTAACATGAAAATATAGGTAGCATTGGTTAAAGATTTTCTTCCTGATATGGTTACAAAAGCACATAACAAAAGTTATTTATATATAATTTACACATTTATCTTTTCAACGGCACTAGTTATATATTTCTAACGTTTAATTTTCATTTAAAAATTGTAACCAAACTTTCACTTGCAAATTATAATTAGTACTGAAAACACATAGAGACATCAAGCTGTCAGATTTTTATATTTGCTATTTGGTATGATAAGTGCCCGTGAGTGGCGCTATTTTTCTATTTCCAATCGTCAAATTTGTGTCTAAAATGTAATAAATTAAATGTATACTCGTATAGACCACAGCAAAATTGTAATGGTTGGGCTAAATTTTTCTATATAACAATAAATGTTTATAAAAAAATAATAATAATATTGACATGCTAACCAAAGCTGTCTAAGTTTAGCTACAAAATGTAACTATAAAAATTTTCCAACAAAAATTTGTTGTGCAACAATTTTTCATAATGGAATAGAGACTTTAACTTTCGTATGTAATTTCGATTATTTCATGTAAACTTCAAGACAATCTGATCAAACTGATTTATTTATATGACATAGATCGTGACCCCTAACAATTTTGTTAACTAAACAAAATCGATTGGCTAAATATTTAAACAATGAATGGTTCAATATGTACAAGTAAAAAAATCTGTTTAATCAGGTTGCATTGAATTTTTGATGAAATAATCGAAATTACATACGAAAGTCAACTAAGCGTTAGTCAACCGGCTGTTAACTTGTATTTTTTGTGAAACCGGTAATGAGAGTGTCAAAATTTGTCTAATATATTTACACATATATTGATAAATTTAATCTCATGAGACAAAATCTCCGCAATTTTGCATAGTATAGACACCGTGTTAGATAGAGACTTTGACCTATCTATACATAATAAATTACTCCTATATCGGCAAACTATGAAACCTGCGTGGACCTAATAAATTACTCCTATATCGGCAAACTATGAAACCTGCGTGCAAATACAGATTTGGGGATGTACTAAGAAGACGAACGTTAAGATTTCAGACGTTCCAAAATAAAGTACATTGTATGGAACATTGTAAATGCTCCGTCACCACGTGGTACATTTGAAATAAAGACGTGCACCGAGACCTTAAGATGGAAGACATCAATGAAGTAATTGCAGTTTATGCTGCCATTCGGCCAAACATGATTCACTCCTTCAACAACATGAGAATACCAGGATACGTCGTATTGATGACAATAAGACGCCTACAAAGAACCAAACCAATTTATCTAGTGATTGCAAACCAAAATAATACTTTAAGGTAGCAAATATTTATTCAAATAAATATTAATATTTATGTTGGGACCAGCGATTGGACTATATCTCAATAAATGCGAATTAATTAAGATAGAAAAATTGCTAAATGATATATATAATAAGTCAAGTGTAATAATAAAAAAAAATATTGTATTCTCGTTCTGTAGAAATTCTAACTGAAAGCCGTGTTTATACAAATTCCGTAATTTTCCCGTGAAAGTCTAATTCTTTTTATGTTTATAAGGTAATTTTGTTATGTAGTTTGAAATTACTTTATTGTATATTAATGTTATTTATTAAAGTGCATTGAACAGATAATACTATTTATTTATTATTATTTATAAAGCAACAAATATTGACCGACAGTTTTATATAACCACTTTAATATATTCTATACTGAGCTTAATGCAATTATTTGATATTGATGTAACCTTTCTGTGCAATTTTCTTGATAACAACATACATTTATAATCTGAATGTGTAAATGGTAATTCCCAATTTATTGAAGATATAAGATACTAAAAATTCTAAGAAATTATTCATTAATTGTTGACTATAATAAAAAAAAAAAAAAAAAAAAAAAAACTAGTTACGGTTGAAGACGTGTTCAACAACACCAAAAGTTGCAACACAAATCACCGATGACATCAAAGCCCACATAAGCGATGTTATTATTGGATCGTGTGTTGAATTTCTTAAAATCGGGCACTAAAATATAATCATGAATTAAGGTTTGACAAATCAAAATGGTACTACCGGTAGAGGTACCAAACTGTTAAAAAATATTTGTAAGGTAAGCTACAGTTACCTAAAGAAAAAATGTGATTGTCGTTTACTTGTCGCTGTGAATCAAGATATCAGTAAATTTATATTTACCTCTTTAAAAAACGGAATAAATCTTGCTTCTTTCGATATGCTGCTCCAACCAGATGTTCAACCTATATATGAGTGTATCCGTGAGTTTGTGGATTTATGCAACGGTTTTATAATATCTATATGTAAAAGTTATGTTTTAATGCTGTGTACCTTAATCGACTTTTCAAACTAAACTTTTCAAATTGTTAAAGCTTTCGCTATTGTCTGATAGGTGGTAGCTGAAAAGTATTTTTCCGAGGTAACTTTTTCGTGACTTTCACAAAAAGTATAAAATAACTATAATAATTTTAAACTATCAATAAATTATAATAATTTTTGGTTTAGTTTAGTGTCAAGTTAAGGCACAGTTAGCGACTTTTGTCTACTTTTGTGTAGTTCCATTTATCTAGAAATAGCATGAACTAACTTGTTATAATTTAGTTTAGTCGATTAAGGCACAGCATAGTTTTAGTTAACGTTAACTTAAATTTTTGTGAAACCGGGCATCACCAAATTATCAGGAGGCTCATGCCGCTTTCATGAAAAAATTCTGCAGAATTTTTTCAGTAATATTTCTTCGGCAAAACATGACGGAATTAAATATTGTTTATCTTTTTTAGTAAATTCCGAAAGTGTATACCAACTTAAAATTGAATTTTATTATTTATTACTAAAAAATTACTAAAAAAGATAAACAATATTTATTTCCGTCATGTTTTGCCGTAGAAATATTACTGAAGAATTCTGCAGAATTTTTCTGTGAAAGCGGCTTCAGGAATCATGAAATTTGTAAGAAATGTCAAATAAAATGTAAATTTAAGGTTATGTTATTTTATTTTAATTTTTTTTTTTCGAGTGTTTAGACGTACATACAAACTTATAATTATAGCTACATAAAATTATAAATTTCACATTAATTATGGCATTTAGTACTGAAAATACAATAAAACTAATTCATATGTTTAGAAATAATAAATATATTATGGACATTAATATCAATTAATAGTCTATAAATAAATAATAATTGAAAAATCTAATGATAATTTCTATATTGTATATAGAAATTATCATGAGACTAAAATGTCCAGTTATGATAATTGTTTATAAAACATACACATACATAAAATATCATCAGACATAATCTCAGCGATTTTGCATAGTGTAGACCCAGTGTATGAGCCAATACATTTTCCTGTATTTGATGTTCAACTCGTTCTTTTTTTTAACGTGTTCTTTCCATTTAAGTTAAAGGCATTAAGCGTCTACCCTAGCTATTTTGCTGTATTTGCATAGGGAACATGTTTAGAGTTGATTATACGATGACATTTTGACATAGATTGCTTTATTAGTAAAATTCAAATGAACCGATTTTGTTTCGGTGAGCTTAATTCTCCATTTCTTCGTTCAGTTACTATAACAGTATTAATCGATGTTTTTAGTTTTTCTGTAGCTTGCGTGTAATTGCTCTCAACTGCTAAAATTTCTGTGTCATTAGCAAATGTATCTATGGTTGTTTCGTTTACTAGTGGTATGTCAAGTGCGCACAGGAGGTAAAAGATAGAACCCAAAATGCTTCCTTGTGGCATTCCTTCCCTATTTTTTCAGAAGTTGTTTTCCAATTAGCTTTCCAATGACTTTTTTAAACGTTTCTTCGAAGTTTCTTGCTAACAGATCTGTTTTTTGCTTACTGCTACGAGCCCAGGTACCGTTATCATTTCTAATAGGTGCTGTCGATTTTTTTAATTCTTGATCGATTTTGTTGCTTTCCAAAGAGAGTATTCAGTGTCTTTTTGACCAGTAAGTGAAGGTAAATCTGAACCTATATTATTTCATTTTTTACTTTCCTGATAACAGATCTCACTTTTTTACATGGGTTATATTAAGTTCGATTTTATTTGCAGCATTTCGATTTATTTACCAGAACTTACGTGCTTTACGTATTTTAACCACCATGAAGCGTACTTCAAGTGGATAATTTGTTCCTCTTCCTTTAGGTGTTGTAATTCTGGTGCCCGAAAAACTGAATTTGCGTTGTAGTCACCGTGTTGAATTTGCGTTGTAGTTCAATAATGAACGTTAAAGTTTGAAAAAGTTCTTCGTAATCTTCTTTTTTCAAGTTATAGCTTGGTGGACAATATATACCTGATATACTTAGAACTTTGTTCTTAGTTTGAATTTCGATTGTTGTCATTTGCATGGAATCAGTTTCCACCTTTAATTTTCATGGTGTTTTATATTATCTTTAATGAAAATGGCCGATCCTTCTCTTGCCCTTTCTGCTGGATGAAAAGCATGGTAGAAACTGTACCAACGTATTTTGCAATATGAAGATCTATTTAAATGGTTTTCAGAGATTAAACATAAGTCAGTTTGTTGCGTTTTTAGCAATATTTCTAGCTCAGTAATATAATGGGTTAGCCCATTTGCAGTCCATATTACTATTCTAATCGTTTGCAAATTAATTTTTATTTTTATACACTCACTTTATAGAATAATCCGATGACAGAGTTTTCAATTGTTCAAATATATCTAAGTTTATTTATTTCACGTTGCTCGTCAAGTTTTTTATTTAAAGATTCTGCGGTTTTAATGAAATTTATTATTATTTTTATTTGCCCAAATATTATAAAGTTTTTGGATGTTTTTATTATTGTCAAACGCAAACATAACAAGCGGTAGTCTCCTTTTACCAGGTCGCGGCTCTGTTTATTGCTTTCAGTACTGTCTTTTTTGATAATATTGACAGCATCATGAATTTCTAAACCGTTATGCTGCAACTCTGCTATTATTTCATTGCTGTCACAGGTATGGTGTAGCTCTAGAGGCAGAACCTTAATTGGTCCAGCTTGCTTATCTTCATACGTATACCACTTAAACTTGTCAGTGTTAAACTTCATGATTAGTGTTCGATATGTGTTTGAGTCTGGTACTTTTACCTTTCAGACATCGTTGTTTAGTGCTACTAGCTTGCAATTGTTATCCGTGGTAGTTTTCATCATGGCATTGATAGTAGGGTAGTCTTTCAAATCAACTATATTAATAGGTGGTGGATACCAGGCACTGGAATTCTTAATTTCTTCCCGTATTGTTGCTGGAAGATATTATCTTCTCTGGTTTCGGATCTTTATTGCACTTTATTGCAAGTTGTTGCATTACTCGATAAAGATCCGGATTACTTGCTCAATGTATTCTGGCTGTTTTTATTTTTCAGTACGATGCGTTTTATCATTACTCGTGTTGGATGCTGCTTGACTAATATATGCTGGCGATGATTCTGCTCTTCTGTTCTTTGTAGCCCAAAGTTATCAATACAGAACGATGAAACCACCATTGCAACCTTCGAGCATAAAGATTTTAATTAATTTTACAAAGCTTATGTGCGATATTGTTTAAATCTTGAGCTCCACGAGGATTTACTATGCCCTCTAGAAATCGAGCAGCAGAACAAACTATATTTTAAAAAATTAATCAATTTTTTTACCCAAAATAATTCAATGGAAAAATTGTGCAGGTTGTACCAATGGAGCAGCTGCGAAAACTGGGGAAAAAGAAGGCCTAGTAATGCTAATAAAACAGAATGCTACACCAATTTATAATCATTGCATTTTTCACCAAAGAGAGGCAATAGTTGCTAAAAATATGTAGAGTTCCACAAGGTGTTGCAGGATATCATATCGATTATTAATTACAATCAAAAGTAGAGCTCTCAAAAGTCGACTTTTTTCGATTATATGCACAGACATAGAGTGTTACCATAATAAACTACATCCTAATGAGTAAGTAACGGGGTTGTCGAGAGGCAGAACTTTAATGAAATTAATAGATCTCAAAGACGAAGTTCTATAATTTCTCATGGGAACAAAACTTTTAAACAATTATTTTACAATGAAACATGGTGGTGTACTCTCCCTAAAATTAATTTGGGAGGTCGTATATTCTTGTTTAAAATAAAACGGGGTCGCTTCAAAAAACTTCTGGGAACCGCTGCTCTAGATAAATTTAAAGAGATATCTCGATCATTCCAATGGGACCTCTATTTCATTTTATAGATATGTGCCATGTACCACGAAAGAAACTTTTTTAGAAACTATTTGTTGTTATAAAATTCTGATTACCATCATATCATGTATTTATAGTAGCACCAGACTAATACTTGACAGATTGTTAACGTAAATCTCTAAAAAATATAACCTTGCATTTTATGTAAGAAATCATATGGAAACTGACCGGAAAATAAAGCGCCCAACATGCGAAATGGTGGCAATACAAATTCATCTGGTAGCGGAAATTGCAGATGACTAACAAGGAAGAATTTGTCCAAATCGGTGAGTCAATGATCAAGTTGTTTGCTTAAAATTAATATTTTTAAATATTACAAAACTATAAGTCCCGTTTAAATGATGACGGGGTAGAAGCACTTCTAGAACCACTTGTACGGTTTGTAACTTCCGATAGGCTCAAAATTTATAAGTCAATAAATTAATCACAGGATTTAGAGACTAAAACACGACATCTTGTTACCCTACGTCTGACAAGCTCAAGCAGTACAAGGGTTTGGTCAGATCTGTTGTCTTTATGAGTGTAATAGTTGTACTTGTACTATCAATGATGGGTACGAAGAACTTTTTTAGAGAACGAATTTGTTTGTTCTGGTTGTCCAGATTAATACGAAGAGTAAGCTCGAGCTCGAAGATTTTTGTTATGATATGGGCCAGCAATGGCTTGTAAATCCCGTTTATAATTATTATTATTTGAGAGAATGTTGGTAGTTTGTTTTGAACTTTACATTATAAATGCAAACTTTAACCGTCATAACAATATAAAATTTTATTGTTAGGATTTTAAATGCACCAGTATAACTAGTAAAAGTTTTATTTTATTAGTTTGACATTGAACCATGTAGAATCTGTTAGAAATACGAACAATTTAACATTCAGACAAACATTAATATTTAAACGTACATGACACATAAACAACTGTATATAAAAAACTTATTCGGGTACTTTTTTCTTATCGTGGCAATATTTACCATTTAGCAGCTATATAAAAGAGCAACCAGTTATAATTTATAATCAGTCAAACGTTTATTCTTCATTAGTGAACAACTTAAATTTGCCTACACAGCAAAATGTTTCGTCAGTCAGTTATTTTGTTACTTGGATTTGTATTTTTAGTAAACGGTTATCCGTCTGGAGCTCCTGATTCGGTATGTACTTCGGGTGGAAGCCCTGCCCATGAGACTACTGAGGAAAATAAAGCTGATAATCCTTATAGTGTTGTAGCATCATCATCAAGTTATTCACGTGGAAGTGAAATTCAATGTAATATTTAGTTGTGAGATTATTAAATTCATGTATAGATAACACTTTGATATTCTTTTAGTGAAAATAAGTGGAGAACAATTTTTCCGAGGATTCTTTTTCCAAGCATTCGATAAAGTAACTGGTGATATAATTGGTGAGTGGGTTCCGACGAGTGAATCTCGTATAGTTGCAGCATGTAGTGGTATCACTCATATAAACAATGCTGATAAAAACAGTGTTACATTAATTTGGAAATACACCGGAGATGAAAGTGGCGATTTTTATTTTAAGTATGTATTATGAAATAGTACCACCAAGCCTTTTTATTAATTATGCTATTTATATTTCCAGAGGAGCAATTGTTCAAACGTATAAAGTATTTTGGACCAATATTGTTGCAACTGTAGCATAATTGTCATTCTGAATAAAATAAAACTTGATTTAGATTCGAATGGTTTTATTTTCTTTATCTGGTTAATAATTTCTGTATTTCATTAAAACTTTTACCCTTTGTTTCTGGAAGTAACCATAATATTAGTATGCTGCCAACGATGCAACACACACCGAAAAAGCATAAACTAATATGGATGCCATACATTTCTGTGACCAAATAAAAATATTTGACACAAATAAAACATAATATCCATGTTTCAGCTATACAATAGGTCACCGCAAAACTTCGGATCTGCAATAATAATATATAAGTGATTATCGAAATAACATAACAGAATAAATTATTATATTTAATGTAATACTTTTTCTGGCATAATTTCCGAAATAATTATAAACGGTAGTGTTAATGGTCCACACGAAGCAATAAAAATATGAGAACCAAAACATATCAGTGGAATCCATTCGAATCCTTTAACGTCATAACCGATTAGTTTCATATAGCTATAACCGCCAAACACAAATAATATTATTGAACAGAGTAAACACGAAGTCACTATTAACATTTTTCGACCAGTTCTCTCCACTAATATTGTGGCAGTGTATGAGCCAAATAATTGTACAACACCGACTACAATAGATGACATATTTGGTGATAAGTTCGATCCGGATTCCTTAAAAATTGTAGACGCATAATAAATCATAGCACATACTCCACATAATTGATTCATTGATGCCACTATAATTCCAATTATTTGGGCTTTTATAGCAGTGAAGTTAACTAAAAATTAAAATCAAATAATAAAACGCAATACACGAATTAGAAACAGCCAGTGCCATACATACCAAAATCTCTATAACTAAGTTTGTCATCTGCTATAGTTTTATCCAACAGTATATTGTGTAAATCTTGTAATTCACTTGAATAATTTTCATCAGGAATTATTTTGTTTTCCGGTATACTTCGAAAATATCTGTAAACTTTTTCGGCGAGTTGCGGTTTATTGTGCTTCATCAAAAAGAATGGTGTTTCTGGCATGTACACAACACCAATAAACCACATTATTGGAAGGACGGCATAAATTATTAATGCCGTGAAATATGAACAATAATTTCCAACAATAAATGCAATTAATATTCCAAAATTATATAGCAACGTGACCTGCGAGCTTAAAGTACCCCGAATTTTGGTTTCAGCTATTTCCGATATATATAATGGCACTATGACATAAGCTCCTCCACCAATTAAGCCACCCAAGAACCGAGCTATATACACTTGATATACTTCAGTAGAAAAATATAAAAGTATGAAACTTATCTAAAATTGAAATTAATTTCGAATTTAAATTATTAACGTTTTAGTCATTCTAGTTAGATGTCTTACCAGTCCCGGTACGGCACTAGCACATAATGCATATTTTCTTCCGATTATATCGGCACCCCATCCAAATAAAAATGTTCCAATAATGGCACCAATATTCTGTATAGACGTAATCCATGAAACTTGATCATTTGTTAGCTTTGTTACTAAGGGCGAGATGTTCGATTCTAATATTGGAATTGAGGTTGATGCCCAACCAACCGTTATACCACAAATAAACGTTCCGATTGATGCTGCAGAAAAAGCAATTATTTATTCTTAAATAAGATTTCATTTAAACAAATAATTTAATAAACTAAAAAGCACTTACCAATTCCCGCTGCTATATATTGGTGCCGAGTATTACTTTTAAACATTTTATAAGTCAAACTATTACATTTATCTAATCAGAATTTATTTATTTCTTAGTTTTTTTGTTGAGAAAGATGTCTTACGCTTATGAAAAAATAAATTTGAATACAATTAAAACTATTTGTTGAATGTAACCCATATAGGCATTACAAATCTAACGATTACTAAAAATGACCATCTAAAA
This sequence comes from Tipula confusa, assembly GCA_963556175.1. NCBI lineage: Eukaryota > Metazoa > Arthropoda > Insecta > Diptera > Tipulidae > Tipula > Tipula confusa. The sequence continues at coordinate 161,860,760 of OY744475.1, read as the reverse complement.
CGGTTGGGATTATGTACGAAACTAGTTTTAACGGAATGAGATAGTAATAAATTCATGAATTTATTTTTACAAGGGTTTCATTTGGATAAGAATAAATTTGGCGTTTTACCATTTGAAGATAAAAATTAAAATTTTATGATATCTATATATGTATATATAATATATGCTACATGCACGTGTGAGTACATATGTATATACATAATACACATTGACAAAGATCGTACAACAAATGGGTGAGAGTGAGTATATCAGCACAGAATGTGTTACAAAAAATAAATTCAAAATCTTGTAGAGTCGAAATAAATGTCAATAAATTTTAATGATAACAACCGGTCACATTTCAGTTTATTACTATTGGGTTTAACCAAAACCCTCTTTACTACAAGCCGTATTGTTTGCATACTCATGCTATACAAAAATATATACTTTGATTGTATTGTAAGTGAAAAAACGTGTCGGGATATGATAGCGAATATTGTGTAAAAGAAATAAACAATAAAATCAAATAATGCGCATGCGTTTACAATTTTTTTTATTAATTTTATATGGAGTTTTGATAGTTACTAATACATCTAAAGTATATATTTTCACTAATACATTTTAAAAATACATGATGATGTGTGTCAACGAAAGTTACAAGACGGCTTGTAGTAAAGAGGGTTTTGGTTTAACCTATACGAGTACGATTAAAAAATTATGGCATTATATTTTAATGGAAGACAATATTTTTTTTTAAATAAATGCTATTTAATTTTAAACCCTTTGGACGAAGCAACTTTACGCGGAATTCGTACATGGTAAGAGACATCCATAAAAAACTAATAAACGTTTATAGTTTTGTAACCACAGTTAATTTAAACACGTGTTTGCATTCAAATAGTTTCATTTACATAAAAACTTTTAAACTAAGCTTATATTAGAAACATTCATAAACATATTTTTTTAGACTACCCCAGCCGAACTTTGAAAAAATGTATCAAATGATCAATTGTGTCATGTTATGATACTCAAGGGAAAATGGTCCAAATTATGTCGGGATCGAGGGTAAGTTTTTTGCAAATACAAAACTTTCTGCTTCTAAACACTGCCTATTGAATTTATTTAATTATCTTAGGCTAAGTGTAAAGTGTTTTTTTTTCACGATTACTTTCAATAACTGTCGTTCGCACATATCAGATTAATCGTATAGTTTATCAACGTATTTTTTAAAAATAAAATTACGCGTTCTTCATCTATTGAAGTGTTAATAATTATGGTTTCACACGATAATAAATCGCAGGAAATTGAATCAGCCGCAAATGCCTTAACTTTCATTCGAACAGTTTGAAGGCTGATTTATTGTCAAAAATAATACCATGAACGCGACGAAATGCCGCCACGCAATTTCTGGTCTACCATTAGACATAGTAGTATCAGTTTCTCACATGATGAGATCATCTATAGACATAAGCCCAAAAAATTATGACAAATTACGCGAAGAGATCATTAAATCAAAAACATTATCTGAGACACAGCGAATCGAGCATGTGCTTCGTACCACTGGCATTACAAACCAATTACCATCACAATTTTAAGATTAAGGCTGTAAGTGAAGATTTGTTGACAACAGTATGGCTTTAATACCTATAAACATACATGATAATGTAAAACTCATAATACTGTTGCGTATAGAGATACCGATTCTATGAATAATTTGACCACATTAGCCGACAAAATTTGGAAACTTAATTGCCCATCGTCATCTTCTATATGCAGTAATGCCGTAAAAACTCGGACATCGAAAACAGAAATAACTTTAGAAAGTTTATAACTCTTGATCTACGAGCTACGATCGCAATTAATGCTGCGTGTGCCTTAATCGGCTTTTCAAACTAAACTTCTCATATTGTTCAAGCTTCCGCTATTGCCTCATAGGTGGTATCTGAAATGTACATTTTTGATGTAACTTTTCGGTGATTTTTCACAAAAAGTATAAAATAACTAGAATAGTTTTAAACTATAAATATAAGCTATAACAATTTTTGACTTAGGTTAGTTTTAAATTGAGGCACAGTAAGTGACTTTTGTGATAGTTTCAGCTATCTAGATATAGCATGAACTATCTAGTCGATTAAGGCACACAGCATTAGTCGTAATAGAGATAGTGCTGTAGTAGGCTTTGGTTTCGCAGTTACTCAGGTCATATATCTGGTTCTAAAAACCATTTTTAGAGAAATATACTATTATTAGCACAGGAGGTTTGGTTCAGGTGCCAGAATTTGCAAGCCCGAGTTTATTTAAACGGTCGGGCTCACCTTCAAAAATTAAATCGGAAAACACAGTAGAAAGTCATTTCGAAAGACGTCGTCTAATAGTTTTGTGTCTATTTACAAACCTAAGCTTCTTAATCGATACTGGAGCAGAAGTGTCGGTCAAACCTTACAAGTATTTCCCTGATTCTCATAGGGATACGGATAGTTTGTTGGTTGCTGCTAATGGTATACCCATAAGTACTTTTGGAACATGCCTATTATGTTTGAATTAAGGGTTATGTTGCAACAGTCGTAGATTTAAAAAACAAGTGCCTCATCGATAAACACACTGAACTAAAGATAACAACCAGGGGTGTAGGAGGACGCATTTCGGAAATTGTGTCGCCATGACTGTCCAATTTAAATGGGAACTACAGTTAACTTCTTAAGTGACACAAAGTCAATTACCATTTTGCCTTCCCAGGGTTGGATTCGCAAAAACACAGAATAACGAGAAACGAGATAGAACATATGATGCAACTTAAGTAGTGCATACCGAAAACTTAACTCGTGATTAAACGCGGTAACGATAGCAGATCGATGTTTCCTCTTCCCCATATCCATGGTTTTTCCAAGTATCACCAAGTATCATCTTGTCAAAAATTTATTTAGTCCGCGCTTACCACCATATACCAGTCGCTACGGAGACATATATAAAACAGCAATTACAGTGCCTTTTAGGCTTTTCGAGTTTTTGAGAATACGGTCTGAGAAATGCAACGCAGACATTTCGGTGACATCAAGCTATCTGCGGATCGAATTGTGGCTAGCATTGATTACCCTGAACCAACGTAGATTATAGGCAATGCAGGGTTTAATGGGCATGGTAATAGCTTTATTCGGCATCAGTAGCCATACATTTGGCTCCGATACACGAAGATCAAAGTTCTCACGGTAATCCATTAAAAAATGTATACATCGAATAGACTATAAAGAGGCAAAGTAGCTTTTGTAAATTCGTAGGCCAGGACATCTCAAGATTTGGAGTGCCATTGAGATAACGACTGATCAAGCCGAGTCAGTTCGAGAGCAATATTTTTCTTAATACTATTAAGTTCTCACAAGATACGGACAACGATAAACCATTCTCAGGCGAATGCTTTAGTGCAACAATTCCCTCGCCAGTAAAAAATCATTTCTATACGCTCGATCGAACACCCTAGACTAAGGCACTGAACTCTCATTTTATCTCTTTGGCATTCAAACTTCGATCAAAATCGATCTCGGATGGACTCCAGCGGATCTTGTCTATGAACAATCATTCAAGATCTCTGGAGAACTTATATGACATTCTAACGCCTACTCTACACTCTCAGAGATCACCTCTCAGAGATCATTACACCATCCGCTTATGATCGGCTCGTACGTGACCGAGTCAGCGTACTCAATGTACTTTTATTTTATGAACGAGATCAGGAATTTTCATTAAATTCCTGATCTCGCGGTTGAGTAAAACTCGGTTAGTGTCGTCATCGTTGTGTTTGGGGCCATGTATCATGACCCTTCTCTCAAATGTCATTAACCATATCTAATACTCATCCATCAGGGTCCAACTCTCACACCCATACATGACAACGGGTCTGATCAACACCTTTTACAACTTCAGCTTGTCGATATTTGCAAGGTATTTTGGCTTTAGCAGCGGGCGTAAAGTATACAAAGCACGAGTACCAGCGACAAAACGCGCTTTAATATTCCCTCCCACACAATTATCATGAGTGGCAAGGGACACAAAGTATCGCAAACTTGTCTTGGTCTCTAAAACCAGTGATCATATATTTGGTTTTAGATTTGAGACTTGATTTTAAGACTATCGGAAGCCGGTACACACACAACTGGTTCCAGTAGTTCTTTGACTCCGTTTCCATGCAGTGACTGCATTACTGTTATTTTATATAAACGCACATATTTGACAGGTATTCTTAGACATCGCAGAGCAAAACATAAGCTATCCCGATGAATTGGGTCATAGGCTTGTTGAAAATTCAAGAACATTTTATGTATTCGTCACGAGATGTCTCGTAATATTTAAAAATAGTCATCCTCAGTGAAAAACCTTGTTCAGTGACTGGCCGATTCGGGTCAAATCCTCCTTGGTATAGTTGTTACCTACAATTTCCTCAAGGTCGTGGGCGGCTGCAAAGTACATCATTCTTGTCCCATTATCGATTTAACTGATAAACTGGTATAACTGATATACTGCGAATGGAGTTATGTGGAAGTTCAAAATTACATTTACATTTTATTTCACATTCTATGACGTATACTCATAACGTGTACGTCATACAAATGCAACAAAATTTCTGTTGTTGTTTCTTTTATTTCGAAATTTTACTTTGGTGCAACTGATGGGTTAAAATAAAATCAATGTAAAAATAATCAGTCTGTAGTTGAGCGTGACTAACATCATAAATAAAAACGTGCCCCCAGTGAATATAATAAATTAATTATTAAAATAAAAATTTATACATTTAAAATATTGAGAATTCTCTTTGATTTAATGCATTATTTGAGATGGTGAATAACGTGCAAAATAAATTTGATAATGCACAATAACTCATCATATCTTAAAGATATTATCTTTTCTTGCGTTAAGCGCTGTTTGAGTTCTACTAAGTTCTACTGAGAACATCTAGCGCATCCACGTTTAGGGTAGATTTTAGTAAAGGGTTTGTAGGTTCATTATTTAGTCATGTTCCTTTCCATTTTCTTGCATGAACGGAGACTAACATGATTCGATTTATGATCATATCACCACGCGATCATTTATTAAAACAAAAAATACAGGTGCAATACTTCTGTCTATTAATTGAAAACATATTTGTTTTGTATATATTTGTTTATAATATTAAATATTAAATTGCATGATAGACGACCAGATTTTAAGATATCTCAGGATATGAAACTTCTCCAGACGTTACAACGCTTGACAGTAGCTTAGCATGGAAGACATTGACTTGAATCAATGTGAGACCTCATCTTCCCCTCCTTTCACTTCATCGGTTATACTGAAGAAGCACGTTATTTTAATTCTAACCTCGCTCACTCCCAAAGCCCACTCGTTGAAATTGAGTGCAGTGGGACGCCTTTACAAGTATTTCTATTAACGACTCAACCAAAGGAGAAAGAAACAAATATAACTCTATGTGTTGAGGATGTGTTGATTATTTTGATTGTTGGACCGAAGAATATCCGACAGTAAATTAAACCATTTTTACACCATCGTGCAGTTTAGACGTAAAATCGATGCGCGCAGAAATAAATTTAAAAAAAATAATAATAAAAAGTGCAGCGTTAGTTAATTATTACTTATTTTTTTTTTTTTTTTGGTAATCTTGCTTAGTTTTTTTTTTCTATAATGTGTGAAATGTGACGATGGGTCTATTTTCCCCAGTTGAATAACGATCACAGTCAATATCAAATTTAAATGATCTAAATAAAGTGAACGCTAATGTAAATAGCACAAACAAGGGCAACGACTTCATAAAAACAATGCAGTGTCGACAAATTTGTTAGAAGTATCAGAATTTAAAACAAAAAGTGCTAGCTCACAAAAGTGACAAAACAAATAAAATTATGGACAGTAAAATAATGGAAAATGAAAATGTATCGCTTACAGTGCAAACTGGGATTAAACGTTACATTACAGCATAATATAAATAGACATAGTAATACCATATGTTAGCCCATTGACGTGCTAGATGTCGCTAGTGGTATCGTTTTAAAATAACCAAAATATTTTTATATGTATAATCGCCTAAATGTCACATTTATACTAAATTTTGAATGGGTAAACTGTTTTTTTCTTATGATGGTAGTACTATGTGTATTTATATTATGATTACAGTAACGAAAAAATGAAACAAAAATTTTCCACAATAACTCAGTGCTGATTTAGTGCTGAAAAGTGTAAAAATAACTTCGTCGGTAATAACATCTGAAAACCGATTTCAAATTCTGCACGTGGAAGGTGAAAATCAAGACGAAGAGGAAGGGATATTCTCTGCCTAAAGAGAAACCTCCTCCAATCTATTTAAGAGAAGCGCCAACAAAACAATTATTGACAATGCTAAATGCTGAAGCAACTACAATTTTTTTTGTTGCTCTTATTAAACGTGGTAGCATTAGTGAAACCAGGATTCAATCAAAAAATATCGACGGATACAGAAAAACTGTAGCCGCATTAAAAACCTGAAACCTAGAGAAATCAGCAAAGAGCTGACAAGGTTGAAGTTCAAGGTAAAGAATGTAATGAAAATCATAAACCGCGAGAGAAAACCTCAACCACTGTTTAAAATCTGAAGTAATAAAATTTAAAAGCAAACATCGATCTATAATATCAGGTCTCTGTTGTATCGCAAAATAGTAGTGGAGGAACTACATAAACGTAATTCTGTTCTACAATTCACCAACTGTCAATAATATGGACACACGCGAAATTATTGCAAACTACCAGCTGTTTGTGTTATATGTGACCTAGAAAGCAAACCCGAAAATGCAGTAACTGTGGGAAAAACCACACCGCTAACTATAGTGGATGTGTGGCGTACAAGGAGTTCAGAAAAAAAATTACTCACGGTAAAGATCGAAACAACAAGCGCTAAACCAAATGTTCAATAGACAAACCAATGCGACGGAAATGTCTGCTACTATTAATCTTAAAAACATCCTAAGCGGAAGCTGTCAAAGGAAATCTTAATTCAGCTTCAAAGGACGAAGGAATTAACAACGAGGGAATTTACAACGTAATAAAGACTCTCAATGAATCAATGAATAAATTTATGCAAATGATGGAGACCAGTATGAGTCTCATGGTGCAAAACATGAATACCCTCATGCAACTCCTAATCAAAAACCAAAAATGAATGTATGTATTTGAACTAGCTGTTTGGCATGCCAATGGGCTAACACGTAAACTAGAACTTAATATAAATACACATAGTACTACCATGGAATGTTAGCCCATTGACGTGCCAGATGTCACTACTGGTATCCTTTTAAAATAATTAAAATATTTGTATATGTATAATCGTCTAAATGTCATATATTTATACTAAATGTTGACGATATTTTATCGACCCGATATTTGGAACATCAATGGGTAAACTGTTTTTTTTCTTATGATGGTAGTACTATTTGTGTATTTATATTATGACTAGAAGTACAAAATTTTCTTATTGAACACAACATCGATATTATGCTGATTTCTAAAACACAATTTATGACTACGGGTCATCTTAAAATCAAAGGATACACTTTTTATGACACTAAGCATCCTAGCGGAAAATCATAAGGAAGATCTGCTTCCTTATGAGGAACAGAATACGACATTATAAACTCCAAAAATATGATGAGCATATTCAAGCAACTAGCATCTGCCTGGAGGAATAGACGGAGAAATGCATCATACCTGCAGTTTATTGTCCACCAAAACATTTGATTAAAAGACACCAATTTACAAATTACTTTAAAACCCTGGGAGATAATTTTATTGCAGAAGGTGACTACAACGCCAAACAGATCCAATGGTTAAAGCCCAGGCTAACGTCATCGAAAGGAAAACAACTATGAGAATGCATACAAGATGAAAAACTGGATCATATATTTGCTGGCCACCCAATCTACTGGCCAACTGAGAGGCGAAAAAATCCAAACTTACTGGACTTTTGTGTAACAAAGGTAATAGCTAGATCTTTTGTAATGGCAGAGACGTGCTATGACCTGTTTTCTGATGAGACTTAACATGCAAGTTCTAAAACTGTCGTCTATATTATTAACCAGAGAGTGTTCATTAAATGTCACATTAAAAACAAAAGACGAAATTGATGCGGCAGTAGAAAATTTAACAGATGTATTAAAACGAGCTGCAACGGATGCTACACCCAGTAGCTCAGTTAACATAAAGATAAAAGACCTTTAGATAAAAGATAAAAGACTTTTTGAACGCGATGAAGAGGTTCAAAATTATCTCAATGGACTCACAGCGACTGAAGCAACAGATTACCCTTTGTGGAAAGCCACATGTAACCTGAAACGGCCTACACTTTCATGCCCACGATTCGTCGTCCTGATGGAAACTGGGCAAGAAGTGATACAGATAAAGCAAACATATTTGGTCAATATCTTAGTAAAGTATTTACACCTAACCAGCAAATCAGAAGCCTCAAAATGTTATCTGATGATGCAGAAACTCCGGAAATCCAGCCAATTAAATACATAAGTACAAAAAATAATCAAGGAAAACATAAATCCAAAAAAAGTAAAATAAATCCTCCTTCAGAAACTTAAGCCAAATCTGCACGAGAAAAAAATAATTTCGGATCATCAATTTGCTTAGAGAACATGGAACCGTGCAGCAGTTCATAGAATAGTATCTGAAATCAGAAACGCCCTAAACCAAAAAAAGTACTGCTCTGCGGCGTTTTTGGACGCAGCACAGGCTTTTGATAAAGTATGGCATGAAGGCCTTACATACAAAATTAAAACACAGTTACCGCCAAGGTTTTATAAAATCATTAAAAATTATTTGCTCAATCGAAAAGATTTGGTGAAATACAATAGCGCATCCAGCAATTTATACGAAATTTATGCAGGTGTTCAACAAGGTGCGGTTGTGTGTTAGGTCCAATATTATATTTGATCTATACTGCAGACCTACCAACATCAACTTACGTAAAAGTGTCTACATTTGGGAATAATACAGCAATTCTAACGACATGAAATAGAAAAATGGCTAGCTAAATGGAGAATTAGGACCAACGAACGTAAATAAATCGGTGCACATTCATTCACACTCCGCGAACTTTCCTGTCAACGTGAGATTAACTAATAACGTGCTATCACAAAATCAAAACTTTAAATATCTCGGCCTACATTTAGATAGAAAGCTCACTTGGAAAAAACATATCGAAACTAAACGTCAACAAATCAAGTTAAGGTGTGTCAAAATAAACTGGTTAAAAGACAAACATTCAAACTTAAGCCTGGAGTGTAAGGTTTTGCTATATAAAATGGTACTTAAATCTATTTGAAGATTCGCATTCAACTATGGGGACCCGTTTGTGCTTCTGATATAATAAAATTGGAAAGAATGCAGTCAAAAATACTAAGAACAGTGGTAAATGCACCTGGTATGTACGTAATACAAATATAATTCGGGATCTACGTATCGAAACAATAGTTGAAACAATCAAGTAGTTCAGCAAAAAGTACCGGTTGAAATCTTAAAAAGGCCCACATATTGGCGACTTAAAAAAACTAACCTTCCGATCTAGCTAGTTAATTTAGAGTAAATTACTAAGTGCAAAATAATATTAGGATCTAACATAGGTTAAGTCTTAATCATTTGTATTTAATTAGTTTGTCTAAGACATCTAGTGAGTTTCCTAGACTGGAAAGATTCAAGAATAAAGCTAAGAGCAGTTTAAAAAATTATGTTTACAGATTCCAAATATCACTCTAGTCACAATACTACTTCACTGCGAATAGTTCAGCCTTGTTACAACGTTGAAAACCGAGAAACCAAATACCTCGGTACAAACTGAATTACGGTACAAGTAATGTGATGTGATAATTACCTACATCGTGTCAATGTCGATGATGAACTGACTGCGATGGTATTCAAGTGAGATATGCGAGAAATCAAGTGTAAATCAAAGCAAATACGAACACAAAAGAATAACACCCCTTTAATATTCAAATAAACGAGAAGCATCAATGAATCGATTACAATAAACGGACAAACAAATAGCGACAAAAAGAAAGAGCGTCAACAGTTTATGAATAAATACTTAAACACAAATATACTATATTTTGAACTACAAACACATAGTTTATAATTTATATAGTGTAATCGATCGATGGCGGCAATACAGTTTTGAAGTAACCCAGTAAACTGTGATAAAGTGCTTAAAGTGAAATCAGTGATGTTATAAAGTGCTAAAAGTAAAACTAATGAAATTATAAAGTTCCATATATTATGTGTTGTTAATTTAGTAAACTAGTGTTCTTGGCAAAATCGTAAACAAATCCGAGATGTAGTAAGCTTTTATTAAATCAATTTTATCCGAAACCATTAAAAATACATTTACTTGGTATTATAACACTTACGAGACCGCTTAACGTTTTTTTACGAACTTTATATGTGACCAACAGCTTTATGGCAATTGCTTGTTCTATAATTAATTTCGTTAATACGCATCAAATTATTCACTGAAAATTTCTAACTTTTACTAAGTCTATATATTTTTTATTATTATTTTTTGGTTAAGCTAAAACCATTTGTTATTGATGACTGTAGTATAAACTTAATCTACTCAAGTAATGTTATTTGACCCGAAAACGAATCTACATTACCCGCGCAAAAATTATCAGTTGAACTTGAAATGTATAATTGTTAGAAATGTACGTCGTATGAGGCAGAACAATTTTTAAGACATTTGCATCAAACGCAACGTATTACTATACTTAATTTAAAATTAATTTTTTTTTATTATTAAAATCACAAATGGTTATTTAACGTAATGTAATTTGGTTTATTCCAGTAAGCAATCATTACATGAGACACTTTAATCTGACATGTGATGTCGCTAAATAATTAAATTTGTACACAATACTATTACCGTATAATACATAAAATTAGAAAGTTGAATTGAAAATGAATTATAGCTGTTCTTTAACGAGATAATAGTTCTAACTAAAACATATGTTCGTCTGTTAAATTGTGAAACTAAAATAAACGTACAATATAACCGGTTTAAACGACAAATATTTTACAATTTATTATGATAAGGCACATATGGTTTTAAGTAACATATTAGTAAGTGGATATGTTTTGCTAAATTTTGACCTATGGCTTTTCTAATGGAACTACTCAAATAACAAATCTTTATCTTAATATTTATCGCCCTGATTTACAAATAAATAACGAAGCAACTGTGTGCAACATTGCAAATGTTGCACAAACCCAACTGTAGTTTATAGATAAATCAATATTTGAGGAGTGTAACAAAGTTTGTAATTCGAACAAATCCAAATATTCGGTAGAATTTGTTTTCAAATAATTTTATTTTCATCACTAGAATAAGAATTTTGTGTACAACGACTACTATTAACAACTATATATAGGGTGTCCCAATAATCGGTTCAGATTTAACATATCGGTTATTTTGGCTCTGGCAACACTAATGTCATTCTTATTTCGAGTCCCTTAACGCTTCAACAAAAGTGGGAAATATTGGAAATTTACTTCCACAACAAAGACAATTGGTTCAAAATCGCTTTTGCTCAAAAAATCATCTTTTCGGACGAGGCACATTTTCATCTCGGTGGGTTCGTAAACAAACAAAATTGTCACATTTGGGTATCGGAAAATTCACAAGGAAACCAATGCATCCATTGCGTGTTACTGTTTGGTGCGGCTTGTGGCGTGGCAGCATTATTAGGCCGTATTTCTTCGAAGATGAGGCCGGTACGACCGTTACGGTCAACGGAATCAACTACCGCCACATGTTAACATCTTTTTTGTGGCCATATATTGAAGCTATTGGTTTGGACGACCTTTGGTTCCAGCAAGATGGTGCGTAGTGAAACTGCGTCAAAAATTTAATTACCGCATTATCAGTCGAAATGGTGACGTGAATTGGCCGGCAAGAAGCTGTGATTTGACGGTTTTGAATTTTTATTTTATAAAATCCACAAACAATTGAGCATTTGAAAGCTAATATTGAAGTAACCATTGCCGAACTTAATCCAAAATGTGCTCAGTAATTGGACCGGCCGATTGGAGTACGCCAAGGCCAGGCGTGGCTCCCATTTAAATAAAATCATTTTCCATAACTAACCAGGAAGATTGTACTTTCAAACAAAAAATTTGGAAAAATATTAAGCCGTTATTTTTATTAAATTTTTAAATCTGAACTTCTTATTGGAACACCCTTTATGCAGCTTTTAAAGATTTTAAATTTAACAGTATTAATTATTATATGATTAGAAGTCATACAAATAATATTTTCTTTTTACATAAGATGTAGCAAAACGATAGCGATTAAACCTTAAAATATCACCTAATTAAAATTGACCCGTTGCTTTAACTTATAATTCAATACAATGACCTAATACTGCATGACATAACAAATTATATTATGAAAAGAATTGAATGTTGTACTTTTTTCTTATCATGTCAATGGTAAACATTTAGTGACCTATATAAGAGACCAACCAGTCATACATTTACATTCAGTAAAACATATTTTCTTCATTAGTGAACAGCTCAAATTTGCCTACACAACAAAATGTTTTGCCAGTCAGTTATTTTGTTACTTGGATTTGTACTTTTAGTAAACGGTTACCCATCTGGAGCTCCTGATTCGGTATGTAGTTTGGGTGGAAGCCCTGGACATGAGCCTACTGAGCAAGACAAGGCTGATAATCCTTATAGTGTTGTGGCATCATCATCAACTTATTCACGTGGAAGTGAAATTCAATGTAATATTTAGTTGTGAGATTATTAAATTTATGTGTAGATAACATTTTGCTATTCTTTTAGTGACAATAAGTGGTGAACAATTTTTCCGAGGGTTCTTCTTCCAAGCATTTGATAAAGTAACTGGTGACATAATTGGTGAGTGGGTACCGACAAGTGAGTCTCGCGTAGTATCGCCATGTAGTGGTATAACTCATATAAGCAATGCTGATAAATACAGTGTTACATTAACATGGAAGTACACCGGAGATCAAAGTGGCGATTTTTATTTTAAGTATGTATTATAAAACAGTACCACCGACTTTTTAAATTAATTATGCCGTTTATAATTTCAGAGGAGCAATTGTTCAAACATACAAAGTATATTGGACGAAAGTTGTTGCAACTGTAGCATAATTTTAATATTAATATTAAAAACGTTCTATAATTATAGATTTCAATTTTTTTTATTTTCTTTCTTTGGTTAATAATTTTTGTATCTCGTTAAAACTTTTACCCGTGGTTTCCGGAAGTAACCATAATAACAGCATGCTGCCAATGATGCAACACATACCGAAAAAGCATAAACTAATATGAATGCCATACATTTCTGTAACCAAATAGAAATACTTAACACAAATAAATCCTAAAATGTAAGTCTGGGCTATACAATAGGTCACAGCACATCCTCGAATCTATAAATATATATCATTGAAAATTATCGAAATAATGTATCTGAATAATAACAAATACCTTTTCTGGCATAATTTCCGAAATGATTATAAACGGTAGTGTTAATGGTCCAAATGAGACGATAAAAATGTATAAAACAAAACAAGTCAATGGAACCCATTTAAATCCTTCAACATCGTAATCGATTAATTTTAAGTAATTAAAGCCACCAAACACAAATAATATTATTGAACAGAGCAAACACGACGTTACCATTAATATTTTTCGACCAGTTCTTTCCACCAATATGGTTGCGGTATAAGTACCTATTAATTGAACAATACCCACTATAATTGATGACATATTTGGTGATAAATTCGACCCGGACTCCTTAAAAATAGTAGACGCATAATAAATCATAGCACATACTCCACTTAATTGGTTCAGTGATGCCACTATCATTCCAATTATTTGGGCTTTTAAAGCAGTATAATTAGCTATAATTATTTAAAATTAGTTTTATATAAACTGACTTAAAATTGTAACTAAGATACTTACTAAAATCACTAAAACTAAGTTTATCATCCGTGGTGGATTTATCTAATATAAGATTGTGCAGATCTTTTAGTTCCGTTGAATATTTTTCACTGAAAATTATTTCGTTTTCCGGTATACTTCGAAAATATCTGTAAACTTGTTCGGCTTTTTGTGGTTGATTGTGCTTCATCAAAAAGAATGGCGTTTCCGGCATGTATACAACACCGATAAACCATACTAATGGAAAAGCGGCATAAATCATCAATGCTGTGAAATATGAACAGTAGTTTCCAACAATAAATGCAAATAATACTCCAAAATTATATAGCAACGTAATCTGCGAACTTAAAGTACCCCGTAGTTTTGTTTCAGCTATTTCGGAAATATAGATCGGTACGACTACATAAGCTCCACCACCAATTAAACCACCCAAAAACCGAGCTATATACAGTTGGTATACTTCAGTAGAAAAATATAAAAATACGAAACTTATCTAAAATGGAGATGAAGTCGTTAGAATTATAAATGTTTTAACTACGTACACGAGTGCCTTGATTTACCAGTCCCGGAATTGCACTAGCACATAATGCATATTTTCTTCCGATTATATCAGCACTCCAACCAAATAAAAACGTTCCGACGAGCGCACCAATACATTGTATTGATGTAATCCATGACACTTGATCATTTGTTAGTTTTGTTGCCAAATGTGAATTATCCGATTCTAATATTGAAATTGATGTTGATGCCCAACCAACAGTTATACCACAAATAAATGTTCCTATAGATACTATAATAGTAAAACATATTTATATCAATACGATGATTAATAATTTAAAATATGTACTTACCAATTTCGACCGCTATATATTGATGCCGGGCACTTCTTTTAAACATTTTAATCAGTCAAACTATTGCATTACTTTCAAAAAAAAATTGTATGTTGCAAATTTTGCGCGATACTCTAAGAAAAACAATAAGCAAAATATTTCAAATGCAAATGTTACATCCAGTAAATCAATCAATGCTTGCACAGCAAATGCTAATATTTAACATTGAGGCAGTTTTATGCTGATTTTTTTTACTTTTACAGGATTTCGCGAGGCGATTTTATATTTAACTTAGACAACTTAGGCCTATAAAATTGCATTTAAAAAACGAAAAACATTTGAATTTAATTGAAGATTAGTTAACCAAATGGAGAACCAAAGCGAATCATATTAAATCAGTCCACGGTACCTTCATAATACGAAGATTAGTATCATATCTTTAATATCATTACACCAAAACACTTAAAACGGTAAATACCTCTGTCTACATTTAGAGTAAAGACTCTCATGGAAAAAAAGCGTCTTATGAAATAAAAGTACATTGTATCTAGCGAGCCAGATAGATCTAGCTAATTTAAATAAAATGCTTACTGCCATAAATGCTACTTTCTACAGCAGCGCAAGTTAAATTAAGAATCTAATAATCATATAGGTTAGGTATATTTAACTCATTTGGAGTATTTAATTAATTTATAAGATTTGATTCTTATCAGAATCAATGGACAGAAGTGTAGCCGATATATACACAACAATCATAAAAGTTAAAAAAACGGAACGCAATCCATTGTTCCAGCCGATGTGCGTGACAACTCGCGGCGAGCACGAAAAGATTCAATACACATCGGGCAATGCGAAAAAAAAAGAACTATTATTTTTTTTTGAAGAAAAAGACAATCAATCAATCATCGACCATTTTTCTATAAACAAACGAGTTTATTTTTTTATTATTCTAATAAAGTGAACGCACGCATCTTAAAAATGGCAACGAGACATAAACACCAACAAATGGCGACTACGAAGAAAATAATATAAAAGCGAACGCCACGATTCCCAAAATGCCGATGACGAAACTTATCGATAGTAATTTACACCGCCAGTTTGGAGTTTTGATTCGACACCAGCAATGAGATTGTCGATAATAGAAAATATTGATGGCGCAGATTCCATTGAACGATTTGTGCGCAATACAAACTGAAATTGGTCAAGTTCTAGTGGATGGTAATTTCGAATACGTCAAGCAAAACTCTAATTGCTTTTTACTCCGATTCGCAGCAAAAACGTTTGCACGAAGCAATAAACGAAGTGCAACTCGGTGGCTCAAAACCGAGTCAATTATATCAAAAACTAAGGAATCTACGAGAAATGATAGACGCTGTAACTATACGAAAAATGGATTCGCCAGTAAAAGACAGTCTTGTCGCAGCCGATGCATTGGTCGAGTTCACTTACCTGATTTATTACCGGATTTAGGTAGCAAAGAGCCTAAATCTAAATACGTCAACCGACTGAAAATTCACGACAAGTCTCTACAATTATCAGATTTTTGATTGATACAGGGGCCGTCGAATCAGTCATACTCAACAGTCGGTCCGCAGATAACTGCAATCCATAAAATTGAATTATTCGCAGTGAACGTGTGGACGTTTTTAATCGCCAACGTGACAACCCCAATCACCGGCGCAGATTTCATAACAAATTTCGGAATGCTAATCGATTTGACGGGAAAAAAAGATAATCGATCCACTCACCGGCTTAAATTCAACTTGTATGCGCATCGTAGGTAAACGAAACTTCTGAAATGAAAACATACCAATTGTATTTGATTTATAATAAAATTGCCACTGCCAGGAAGCAAAATTTACACCGCTGGTTTACATCAAATTATCACGATACGACAGCTCGCATTTGCGCTGGACCTCGACGATTAGATCCCTAGAAACTTGATGCAGTTCGAAAAGAATTCGAATATTTGATAGAGGATGGAATATGTCGATCGTCAAGCAGCAAACCTGCTCCACATGGTAAAGAAACCCGCCGAATAGCGTTTTTAACGCTATCACAGTTCCGGATCGCTATATCATATCATCTTTAAATGGCTTTGCTGTCAATTTGCTATGTAAGACCATTTTCTTAGAGATGGACTTACCAAAAGCTTTCAATCAAGTTCCCGTCGCAGATGAAAACCGAGGAATGACCAAGTATTGCTGTGATGGACGAACGAAGCGGTAGCTGCATTTGATATGTGGAAACTAGATTTAACGAACGCTGTCTTGCTCGCTCATCCATCAAAAACGGCCGAACTGTCGATGTTTTTTCTCGAAAAATTCGATAAAGCGCAACTTCATTACATTATATTTATATATTTTCATTCATTACATTCGTGCTGCAAGAAGTTGCCACATCGATCATAAGCCACTCACCTTTGCCTTCACATAAAAGCTCGAAAACGCCAACGATCGTCAACCAAGCCTCGAATATATCAGATTTGAAAATGTAACTGAAGATCTCTTGTCACGTATCGAAAGCATCCATTCAACCGCCGAAGTCGATTACGGGTACGATTTTCAGATAAGTATTTATAAACACCAACTTTTGTCTAAGCAGAGGTTTTGTAGCCGATATATACACAACAATAAGAAAAGCTAAAAAAACGGAACACGATCCATTATTCCAGCCGATGTGGGTGGAAATTCGCGGCGAGCAGGAAACACACATCGGGCAATAACAAAAACAAAATTATTATATTTTTTTTAAAAAAAGACATTCAATCATTATTTATCATCGAACACCGTCAAAGAAAAGTTAATCGTGCGATGATTCGATTGTTTAGTTAACCGCTGAACAATATAGTCGTGTTTTTAAAAATCATTAATTTTTTTAAAATTGTGCTGTACATAAATTGAATTGTTTTTTTTTTAATTTTCTTTTTGTTCTAAAAAGTATTGTGAAATTTTTGTGATAATGGCAAATAGTGTAAATCCGAACGAATTCCAATTAGTTGTTAACAACAAAAAAAGAAAACCTGATGTGGGCGTAATAAATGGTGCCGCTAAAAAACCACTCCTAGAGTATAACATTTTGGTAGGTAGCCGTTTTGAGCCTCTCAACAATGCTCGTGTTGCAGAGCCTGTGGATAAGACAAAAACCCGCACTGGACGGAAAACTTTCGCACCAGTTCCACTCGTTCACTCCCGAAAGTGAACGAGAGTACACCACCGTAATTCTCGGCCTCTACCAAGTAGAAGCTGAGACCGTGAAGATGGTCAATATTACTAACGCGGGAGTTGCAGTAAAATCAGTGACAAACCGCAAAACGAAGTCAAATGTACCATTGTTTGTTGCGCGTTTTGCAAGAACAACGAATATAAAGGAGCTCCTAGAAAAATGTGGATTGCTGTGTATTTGCGTACTTACACGGTAATCATTCTCACCAGAATTCAAAGATTATACACAGTGCTTTAACTGCCAACAATACAGGTCTGCCGCGTCAAACTGTAACCATACTATGAGGTGCGTGAATGGCCTCGAACTTCACGAAAAGGGAAGCTGAAAAGAACTACAACAAAAGTTACAGCAAAATGCATAAACTGCAACGGAGATCACGCAGCAAACTACAAAGGATGTAGTGCCTATCAACGAAATAAAAGCGCGAGAGTCAAACAACGAAAGGAAACGGTGGTTACACCTAACATTATATGTATCAGCTCCAGCACCACCTGTCAGTTTTTGGACAACGAATGCAGCAGTACCAACAAAAGTAAACATTTTTGCAGAAGTACAGGTGCAAGTTGAGGAATATAATATATAAATTACTAACACCTATTCCACTTAGTATAATTGAAAGTATTGCCATAGATATAGAATTACATAACCAAACATTAACTCTTGTAGCTATTTATAACACTCCTACTAAACCTGATTTAGCAGCTTTACCTCAAGATCTTCAACTTGTAATTAAATCATATAATCGCGTAGTCATAGCTGGAGACTTTAATGCAAAGCACCGTAATTGGAATTGCACTATGGCCAACAGCTGTGGAAACGTTCTCAATAACATCATAGCGTCATACAATAACATCCTATTAAATCACCACGATGAACCAACTTGTTTTGTCCCCGGTAGAAATCCTTCAACTATAGACCTAATTCTTTCCAAAAATTATTCAAAAATCACTAATATAGAATCCATAAATGATTTATCATCAAACCATTACCCAGTTCCTTTTGAACAAGGTACCAGTCCAATAATAATACCTTCGGCTTCACCTCGAGGAAAAATCGTATGGAAATCATTCCGTGGTCAATTCGATAATAACATGACGCTCGGAATCCATTGACTCTAACATAAATAAACTATATCAAACCATATTTAATTAGCAATAAACTCATCTTCATCAATAATCCTTAATTCAAATAATTTCACAACTAGACATCCTTTTTGTAGTGTAGTTAAATGTTTGATTTTACAATGTAATATACTTAGGCGTATTGCGGGGCGAACACTAGATCGATCACTTAGGCAACTTAACAAATTAATCAAAGCTAGACTATTAGAAAATTCTAACATTGCATGGGATAAAAAGATTAGAGATATAAAACCTAATCACACCTCGGTTTGAAAGTTAGTTAGAAACTTAAAAAACCGAGGTAATAAAAGGCCACCACTAAAATTGAATGATCAAGTAGCGTATACAAATTCCGATAAAGCCAACCTTCTTGCGAAAAAATGTCATCTCGCACACCAATCTCTCTCGCTCTCTCTCTCTCTCCATCCAACAGATCCCAAAATCCAGTCACAAGCTCAAAAATCAGTCAAGGAATAGAATCATCTTTAATTAAACTTACTTGTGGTAATGGTTATTGTATGGTTATTCATCCACCAGAACCAAGAGAAATTCTCAAAAATATCCGTCCAAATAAGGCCTATGGCCATGATAATTTGTCACCTCTAGTAATCAAAAATCTCCCAAAAAACGCATTATGTATCTATTAGCAATATTAAGTGCATGCATTCGACTTTCATATTTTCCTTTAATTTGGAAACATGCCAAAGTTATCCCAATTTACAAACCAAATAACCCATCTTCAGATCTGTTCACCTATAGGTTAATCAGCCTCTTTCCTGTTCTAGGAAAAATATTTGAACGCATTATTTTCACTAGGATATTTTTCAATTTCTAGCTGACCACCAGTTCGGTTTCCGATTGGGTCATTCTGCTCAACACCAACTCGTTCGACTTGGTGAGCATGTTGTCTTAATGTCAAACATGAATAAGTCTATTGGACTTATAATGCTTAATATTGAGAAAGCAATTGATTCAGTCTGGCACGATGGACTCATTTGCAAAATCCATTAGATTAACTTTCCAATCTTCACGCTTAAAATAATCCAATAATTCCTTCATAAGCGCTCTTTCCATGTTCATATACATGGAGAATCTTCAGGAAGTTTCGATATTCAATCGGATGTTCCGCAGTGCTCAATTCTCAGTCCAATTCTCTTCAATTTTCACCAACGATCTACCCACATCCAAATCTTGCCACTTGCCTGTTTTTGCGGACAATACAGCGGTATTTTTTTCAATCACCAAAGGTGGATTTAATTTATTATTCAAAAGAATTGGGCTCCTTAAAATTCTACAGTTTTATAAACTATGGAAAAACAAGGTTTACACTACCGAAACCCAAGCTATCATATTCACTAACTCAAAAATCGTCAAATCAAAAGCGGCAACGAGTGTGGTGGTTGTTGATAACTCAGCCATTCAATGGCAGAGCAACGGCAAATACCTTAGGTGTACTTTGGGTTCTAGTCTAACATTCCAACTCCATATAAATTCTAAAGTTAGCATAGGTAACACAGGTAACGCCATTTTTCATTCGCAATCAAAACTTAACCAAACTAACAATTTATTACTTTACAAAGTACCCATTAGACCTATACTAACATATGCATACGCACTTTGGGCTAACGCAGCCCAAACCCACATTAACAAAAATGCAAGTAGCACAAAATAAATGCATCAGATTAGCTCTATCATTACCAAAATCCACTCCTCCCCATGAACTTCATGAATTAGCAAATATTCCTACCATATCCCAATTTATCACTAAGCTCACATCAAAATTCTACACATTAAGTTCCCAATTTGACAACCCGTTAGTATCCTCACTAGGCAATCAGCAATCATCTGTAAAGCACAAATTGATTCGGAAATTTTAGAATTAATGCTGTGTGCCTCAGAAGACTTTTCGAACTAAACTTTTCAAAATTTGAAGCTTCTGCTACTGTCTCATAGGCTAAAGTTGAAAAGTCAATCTGCGAGGTTACTTTTCAAAGACTATTCATTTTATTGTGTGACTTGAATTAATGTTTTTGTTAATTTGTTTTGACGTTAGTATAAAAAAAATCAAATGGAGAAAAATATAAAAATGGCCGGGTCGTACTCTGTTCGATGAAATTTTAATTGATTTTACTTTTTACCAAGCGCAAACATTTCATTTAGTGCATTTTATTAGCGCATTAGCACTGGAATAAGCAGTAAAATCTTTAAAATTTTTAACTTTTTTTAAATTCTTAAAATTTTATTTTACAAAAGTTTAGTCGAATGTAAGGCACAGACAAAAACTTTTGTACTAGTGATATCTGTTGGCATATTGCTTGAACTAACAATATATTGAAAAGTTTAGTTTGAAAAGTCTTCTGAGGCACACAGCATAAGATTTAAAATTGTAAATAAAAATAAAATGAATAAAAACAACAAAAAAAATATACAAATTATTTGCATAACGTACCATCAGTGGTAAATTCAAAATACTTTGCAAATGTATTTTAAAACTCTCGGCATCTTTTATTAGTAATCTAAAACCATAGAAGGAACTAGATCTGAATCGAAACCGATGGATTTAGATTATTCATTTAAAAAGTTTATATAATAAAAATGATATCAATACCACTTAAAACAGAAATGTTCCTACCTACAATTTGATCTTTACATATAATGTAATTGTATTCTGACAATTCTTATTCTTAAAAAAAACTTAAAATAATAAATCACTTTTTACCGAACGAAACCAAACATTTTTGTCTAAAATCGTCAATAATGTTACTTGTATTTTGCTATAGCCCAACAGGTGTCAGCTTACTCATAAAAAAGAATTAAAAAAATACGTTAACCCTTGAATAATACGTTATTATTTATTATGGTATTCAATTAATTTATTTTTAGATTCCTACTGAATTTTGTAAATTATTATTATTATTTTCACTTATTATCATGCTTTTAACATGTATACTTTGGACCAAGAGAATAATTCAATACTTAATCGTTATTATGACACAATAACAATAAACTGTTGGTTGTTATCACCAATCATGAATTTTATTTATAATTATCAACTCATAACACTTTAAAATGCAAAACAAACGATTTTGAACATCTAATTCTTTGACTAAAAGAATACGGCTTAACTAAACATAATGAATTTATAATTACATAGTATTTAGATGAACACTTATAGTAAATGATATAATCTTAGGTATACAAAATAGTACAAACTGTTTAAACAGATATGAGATTTACTAAATGGTCGTAGAATTTCTATTTATAATTTAGATTTGTATCACTTGGTAAATATGTTTAAAAAACCACTTTTATCTGAACTTGTCAAGGTACATTAATACATTTCGTTAATATAATTATTTTAAAAAAAATATTTTGCTTAAGACCGGAGTACCTTATTGTTTTAGAACACATTGAAAACTAATCTTGCATCCAAAATCTTAAATAAGTAGAGGTAAATATTTTTCAGAAAATATTTTATCTATTCATCTATTGCTATCTATTTGTTTACAAAAATTAAATTTATAAATCATCTGCATTGAGCTCAACATTTAAATGGTGAATGTTCGGTTAAATAAGATAAAGACTACTAAGTCGCACGATACTATTTATCTATTAAGCTATCATATCGACCAATCTCACTAGTAACAACAAAAACTTAGTTATAACATGAAATGTTACTACACTTAATAAGTATTGACCGTACAATTTTTAGCTTCGATCGCACCACATTTAGACCAGTATTCTTACTCTTTCACCTTAACCCCGTCATGATGCATTATGTATACGAGTATTAAATCATTTTTTTTTCTATTGGTGTAGCTTAAAATATAAAACAAAATTATTAAAAAATAAATATTAACAAAGATTACAACGAGCAGAAGATTTTCTTCCTTTATAAGTTATTTTTATTGTTAACGTATATTGGTACTACCCGGACCAGTATGCATATAAGCAACCGAATCAATGTGTGATGTTTAATAGCATGTGCTTAAGACGGTTAGCTTTGAAGTGTTTTAATTATATTCGTATACTCTAATACTACGAATGAAAACCAGCAGTAGGATCCACCTTAATCTGGCTTGTGATACTATTAAATGAGTAAATGTATCACTCCATCGAATAAATAGTCACCAATTATGCAATCAAGCAAATTTTCGTATTTTAAACTAATTATGATAATTTTGTTTTAATGCGACAGAATTCCCCATGATTGTATTCTATTTAAGTTCACTAGCTGTCAAAGTTTTAGTATTTTTAATATTTTGTTTGTTAAAAAGTTTAGGCTAAATAGATCATCTTATAAATTAGCCCCCACAAGAAGTGGAAATTAACACGTGTCTCACGCCTGAATTCAGTGCTGCTACCATTTGAAAATTGTTGGCTGAAAGCGGCTATCAGAATGGTGTTGACCAGAATACCGCAACCAGCGGTTTTTTAACTTACTTATTAGTGGAATTTACCATAGTAAAATAAGTAGAACTGAATTGAAAATGAAGCTTACTATACGGAGTGCAATTAAAGATGGAAATTTTGGTTTTGAATTCTTTCACTTTTTATGTTTGTTGAAAAATATTGACATCGTAATGGCCAGCTATTTAGCCAGCCTTCAATTTTTCACGGATGATTTTGCAATTTTCTTGAGGCAGTCTGAGAATTCTTGTGTGACATCAAGATCGCTGTATCATCAGCAAAATATGTTGATATTATTACATTTTAAGTAATATGAAGATCGGATGTGTATAACAAGTACATAACTTTGGTTTCATGATGCTGCCATTAACATAATTTAACCCAGTTTAACACAAATTCATTATTAGCCTCTTGATGAGTTAAAAACATTACCTTGAGATGAGCAGCGAAAGAGCAATAGATGAGCAGCAGTTTCCAAAAATTCACTTAAATAATTCTGTAAACTTTGTTCTTTTTTTTCTTTCTTCAGTGCAATTATTGAGTCTTAATAGCTCGATTACTTCAGCACATCACGGCGGCGTTTATTAACTTTCTCAGAAAAATTGATGGCGGGTGTAGCATTTTTTGCTGATCTCTTCAAATCATCTTTTAACATTTCTGTACCCTCATCAATATTAGTTGGTATGCTAATTATCAGAGGACAGATCATAGTTATTAGTTGCTTTAACATTTGTGCTTGAAATACCCTATGTTGTGCGCAAAAGTCCATTAGATTAGGAATATTTATTTTATCTGTTGGCCAGTAGGTGGGTTGACCAGCTGATAAGCAATCCACGCTCTGTTCCTCTATAGATTCAAAAAGTGGCCCACCTTTTGGCGATGTTGGCTTTGAAAAAAAAAACAAAATAAAAAAGCATAGAAGTTCTAAATAGGCTGAAAGGTCTGAATAGATATTCAAGATACAGTGAATAAAATCACTTCAAAGACTTACTAAAATATGGGAATGAATCAAACACTTAGAAAAATCTTCAAACTCTTAGAAAAAATGGTGATCTCCATAGCGACTTACAGATGGAATACGTCAACGAAGAAATCAGGAAGCACGTGAGGAAGCGCATGCTTAATCTTTATCAACATGAAAATGTCGAGATTTGCCGTATTATGGGTAAAACAAATTTAGTTAGACGTCTCCTAAGAACGTCAAAATTAATTTTGAAATGATTTTTATTTGTAAAGCGTTTCAGATATTACCAATATGAGGAATGCTTAAACCTCAGCTTTGTGTTGTGCTAGTAGGCCGAATCGATTTCATATGGGTATTTTAAAGACATTCATTTTTGATTCCTAACAACTACCTACAAAAGCATTTTTAAATTTTACATCACCAAACCAATGGTTATTTCCATTATTACCAATTAACTGTGAATCATATCGGTGAGCTTGTTTAAATCTTGTTTAAGAGATGTCACCTTCGTCACTCTTTCGCACTTTTGGATGTTCGTTTCAGGATACTCCATTATGCATCATGCTTACGGTTGTTTTGATCTCCACCATATAAAACCGATCGCATTTCGCCTTTATGTCGATTTTGCGGATGCTAATTGGCGCTTCCATTTGTATTATGAAATGCGATTGTCGAAATTTTTTAAAATGTCAAATTATAATATCTGTCAATATTTATAACCTCCATTATCGATTCGAAAATCGGTGTATTTTTACGATTTTATTTTTTTGGATTTTAGTTTATACCAGGGATGTGCGACGTCAACAAAGGTCGACGTCGACAATTATTGTCGACGCATTTTTGTAGAGTCAACAATATAAATAGAAAAATAATACTTTTATTTGTTTCTTTTTATTTTTGGTATAACCTTGGAAATTTTTTTTTCAAGTTGTCCGGAACTGGCTGGAATTTTTAAACATTTTCTGGCTAAACTAGTCTCAGAAACTTTTAGGTCCGCCGAATTCCAAAAAACATTTGGGTCTTCAATATTTTTCTATTTTAAATATTTAAAAATAAAGGGTTACCCAATAAGAAGTTTCATTTTGAATAGCCTGCTATTGGGACAGCTGTCAATTTTGAAGCTGTCATCTTTTGACGTTTGACAAGTACAAACTACGCCATTACTAAAACTGGTACGATACACGCATTCAACAACGCATTGAAATTGTTAAAATACACTACAAAAATGGTGAAAATTTTGCAGTCATAGTTCGCAAAACTAAAGAACTTTTTGGTCTCCGTGAAGCACCTTCTCGGCCGGCAATAGTAAGACTGGTGGAAGAATTTGAGCTGTTGGGACAAGTTAGTGATATGAAGAATCGAAACCGTGTGCGGCATTCAAGAATAACTGAGAATTTTGCTGCTGTAGCCCGTAGTGTTAAAAAAACTAGGTTTGTCGATTCTTCGTCGATCTATGATTAATGATTTTTTTTATAGCCGGAGTTGGAAGATATTGATGTGAGCGACGTTTATTTTCAGCAAGACGGCACTACATGCCACACAAGCAATGAAACAATCGTAATTTTGCAAGAAATGTTTCCTGACAGTGTTATGTCTCGAATAGATGATCACAATTGGCCACAGAGATCTTGTGATTTAACACCTTTAAACTTTTTTCTTTGGGATCACGTGAAAGATAAGGTCTATGTCAATGCACCACAATCTATGCAAGACCTTAAAGATGGAATTCGTGAAGTTATCGAGGACATACAGCCGCAAATATGCGAATTGGTCATGGAAAATTTCATGAAAAGGATATGGTGCTGCAAACGTAGCCGTGGTGGCCATTTGGCTGATATCGTTTGCAAATGTTAATGGCCTACCTTCCTCTTTACAATGAAATAAACATGCATTGATTTCTCTTAAAAAATACTCGTTTTTTTTTAATGTCAAAATGAAACCTCTTATTGGAAAACCCGTTATTTCTATTTTCCCTAATGTCATTCAACTCAATCAGTTCGGCAGTTGGGATAAGAGAAAATCACTCACTTGCTCAATTTAAAATAAAAGAAAAAACCGACAATATCACGTTTTTCGCCCAAACTTAAGAAAAATTAAGGTTTAAGATATCTAATATCTATATGGATCCTTCTTATAGTCTAACATTGTGGAAATTGACGAATGTTACTTTTCTGGCTAATTCAACAAATTCTCTGGATTTGAGGTTAGTTATAAAATTATTTGACATTTCCTACAGTTTGTTGCTTAATTTTCGCTCTGTTAACTTTTTTAAATGACAATTGATTTAAACGAAATATTTTCGTTCAGTTCTTAACACTTCACTGGTCAGTAGCATGTGGACTCAATCTGTCGTATTCTTACTTAAAGTTGTTGCTGAGTCGCTGTTTGGCACATTAATTGTAAAATTATGGCATCTTAATCTTGTAAAGTAAAACAAAATTAAAAATTAATGCAAAATGACGCATTTTTGACGCGTCAACGTCGACAATAATTGTTGACGTGTCGACGCACATCAGTGGTTTATACATATGAACATCAGTTATGTATGAGGATTATGAAAAAGGTGATGCTAAGACAGTATTAAAAATAAATGTGTCACGAAACACATCAAATCATCTTAAATTAAGTGAAAAACGTTTTCCACAACCCACAGATTTTGTTGGTGGACTTTTACAGTTTATTTTTATCTTTCAATCTTTTACGTTGGCCCACAATATGTTTATTTTTGATTAATACTCGGTTGAGATTATCAAAGTTTTAGCCCATCAAGAAATCGACGAGAATCTCAAACTACCATACTTGGGTAATAGTCTTTTAAGAAAATTTTAAGAAAAAATTCGTCATAGCATATGGCTAAATTCGCATTTTTGCGAAAATGTCATTTTATAATACAACTATGCGATGTCGCATGAAAATGCGAAATCGGATTTTTTTTTCATAAGGCTTCGGGATACATCTGTTTTTCCGGTTGATTACAGTTAGTTTATTCATTCGTTGCTTCTCGCTGGCAAGGATTAACACAGGTTTAATAAACCAAGCCGGAGTGGTTTTTATTGGAGGTGACACATTTAAATGGGTGATGAGTTTCCATTTCAACAATTAATAACAACATAAACCTATAATTGAAATGTGTTTTAGGTATTATTGTAAGGTTTAAAAATATTAAAAATATAATAACGTATTTAAGAAAAGAAAATTTTAAAAATATAGCATGAGACTGAATAAATCTAACTGAATTTCATGCGATATCGCAGCTTTTCAGACTTTAATTCGAGAGTTCAAATATACATAAATATATCATAGGATTTGAATTCCAGAAAATCTTATCTCCACCTTATTACATATTAAAAAATTGTTTTGCTAACCATTCGAGATTATGCCAGTTTTTTTTTACTATTTTTTAATTTTGAACTTTTACAAAACTTCGATCAAATTTTGTTAAAATGTATTTGCAGTTGATAACGTGAAACAAATACTCATATTTATGTACCATTACACTTGTTATTATCAATTGTTCTTAAACACATATTTTTCAGTATGTATTATATAACTTTATGACCCCATTTAGATTCAGCATGTCTGTTTGAACCAGTTTTGATAATAATTTTAAGTTCATAGATCGAATTTATATATGTATACGAAAGTAAGATAAGCATATTCAGTTTAAATTATATACTCGTATATAGTAAGTTATTCATTAGTATTTGTACCATACATTATACACTATGCATAATATTATATAATATATTGATTTTACTGGAGTGTACTAACAATAAATGTTTTTTTTAATCATTAGAAACACCCGGGCTCATATACCTAGCAATAATACGGCCCAAGACATCACTATTATATTCTACTAAATGTTTTACCAAATTTTGGATCATACTTTAATTTAATTATACGTCAGCTGCTCGGCAGCCTCAAAATTAACAAAGTAATTTAATTATTACATTTATTCTAAAATACAAATTAGTAGTTTGCAATCAGATTTCTGAAGTACAGACCTAATTTATTAAAAATAAATAAAGGCAGCTGTTATTGTCAAATGATTTATACCATCTGGCCACATGTGTTTTAGCTTCTTTCATTAAGTAAAAATTATATAATCGGTCGTTAAACCGGACAAACTTTTTGACTCTGGATTTTATATAACACTTGACCATCATAAACTTTGCAGTATAACTTCTTGAACTATTAAAGTGGATTGTCTAAATCCCAGCAGATTATTAGGATTTCAAAATTGCATTTTTCTTTAATTGGTTATGTATCCTATTTAGATAAATGTAATTTAATGTCTAGTTATAATTCGATCATTTTTCTCGTTAAATTTTATTTTCCTTAATAAAAAATAAAAGATTTATTTACGTAAGAAACCGAAGTCTAATTATAATTCTCGTATTTTCATTCAGTGGTCAGTAAATAATTCAAAGACAAAATTCGCGACACAGCTTTCTGCGTCGACTACGCAAGACCTACGCATACGTGTATTTAGATTATGTAATGCTTAGATTCAACGAGTAAATGCCTGCGACCAAATTCCAATTTTGTTTAATTTTACCATGCCAAGATAGATTGTCGCGTCATAAAACAATACAATCGTAATCGTTTGCACTCTCGTCTTAAGTATCTAAAGCGACAATTCGCGTTACAAACCACATAGTGGGCTAGCTTATAACATACTAAAAACTGACCAATTTACGTTTTTATATATGAACAGACAAAAACGTATAAAAAATACCGGCGACAATAATAACCAATATAAACAGGTCAACAATTTTAAAATGTATATAAGAATGAATTCCATATTGCGTATGAATTGGAAGCCTACTGATTTTATAGATAAACTAATACTAAACAGTTTAAACTTAACATCTTATCATCCAAAGCTTCTTCTTTAGACTGTATCGATTTAAATTTTAATTGCATTTTTGTATCATCAAATTCATATATTATGTACTCGTACATGCAAAGAACCAACACATTCGAAGAATTCTAAAAAGCGATTAAACTGTAAAATAAAATGCACAGCCTCAATACTATCGTACAATTTTAATAAGTCGAAGCTAATGGAATTCCAACAAAATAAAAAAATTATCATACATAAAAAGAAGTAACGATAGCTCTAGTGTCTGGCTTAAATTTTCTTATTTTACAAGTACACTTGCGTTGTTTGTTTTAAATAATATAAGTTTAGTTAATAATTGTCTTTTGTGTGTAACGGATTAAAATAATTATAAAAATTACAATAATTTAAGTTATGTCTGAAACAATTAATTTTGGTGCTGGCCCAGCAAAATTACCCGAAGAGGTTTGACAAAAAAAATGTTTACTTTGTATTAAAGTTAATTAAAATTGATTACTGAGGTAACTAATTCTATTCATATTAAAGGTATTACTTCAAGTGCAATCAGAATTAATTAAATATGGTGACAGTGGAATAAGTGTTATGGAATTGTCGCATAGAAGTGCAAGTTATGATAAAATCCATAATGAAACGATTGCATCAATCACAAAATTATTAAAAATTCCAGACAATTATACAGTGTTATTGATGCCCGGTGGTGGGACAGCACAATTTTCAGCGATTTGTTTTAATTTTATGTCGAAAACAGGGATTGCTGACTATTTTGTTACGGGTTCTTGGTCGAAAAAAGCAGCTACAGAAGCTAAAAAATATGGGAAAGTTAATATGGTGATTCCGTCAAGAGAAAAACATATTAATGTTCCACCAAAATCAGAATGGAATTTAACTCCAAATGCAAGTTATGTGTATTATTGCGATAATGAAACAATTGACGGAGTAGAATTTGACACTATCCCAGATACAAATGGTGTTCCACTTATTTGTGACATGTCATCAAATATTTTAACACGCCAATTTGATATCACAAAGTTTGCATTGGTGTTTGCAGGTGCACAAAAAAATATAGGACCTTCGGGCATCACGTTAGTAATAGTACGAAATGATATGCTGGGAAATGCTCATCCTATGACACCATTGATATTAGATTATAATGTGATGAAACGTGATAATTCACTCCATAATACACCACCAACATTTAAGTATGCCTTTACTAAATATTACAAAAAAAAAAAAACGACTAATATTTTCTTTTTATATTTTAGTATTTATGTCTTAGGCCTAGTGTTTAAGTGGATCGAAAGTAAAGGCGGCGTAAATGAAATGCAAAGGTTATCGCAGATTAAATCAAAACTAGTTTATGACACTATTGACGGATCAAATGGTTTCTATTACGCTCCAGTTGAAAAATTATTTCGTAGTCGAACAAATATACCATTTCGCATTGGTGGCGCCGCTGGTAAGGCCGAATTAGAAAAATCATTTTTAAGCGGTGCTGAAGCTTTAGGAATGATTCAGCTAAAAGGTCATCGTAGTGTAGGCGGTATAAGAGCATCACTTTATAATGCGGTTAATGTTGACGAAACAAAAAAATTAGTTCAGTACATGGCCGATTTTTTACTTAAAAATACTGATAAAATATAATATAAAAAGATTTTATTTAAATTTTTATTCTTGAATACATTTAGCAAATAAAATATCTAATGAATCTTCAAGATTTTTATTGGTTCCACGTAAATTATCCACTACTTGTTTGGCCCATTTAAAATATTCAATTCGACGATTAGCATCCCATGCTGGCGGTGGATTTATGTCTAAATCTCGTAAATTATATAATTTATCAGCCAGTTTAACTAATTTAGCTTTTGTCGAACTACCACTTGCATGTTCAATCTGTAATCGTTTGCGTTCTAATTTGGGCAGTGATTTATCATCCGTTACTTCTCTCACTATGCCAGCGATTTCTGATCCAAATTCAAGTTCAATTTCTTCAAATGTAGTATTAGTATCTTCGACCGTATCATGGAGTAAAGCTGCTTGTAATACAACCGGATCGGCTATCTGTCCCTCGGCCGTTAAAATATACGCAACACCAATAGGATGATTAATATATGGTGTGCTTCCTGCGTCAAAACGTCGCTGATCTTTATGTTTAATTGCCGCAAAATTGACACATTTTGTGTATGGTATTAATATGTTTACAATATCGGCCTGATTCATTTTTTAATTTTTGAAATGAATTTAAAAATGTTCTTCAAATTGTAATGACCTGACATCTGTTGAATAATAGAATTACATTAATATAAAAAAATATAGGTTTATTTTGACAAGGTTGATTTAAACTATGCATACAAACTTAAAGTTAAGTGTGGATACTACTATGTTATTTGAATTTACACCAATATTTTTTTTTAATGAACTGTTAGACATATTAAGTTACATGGTTTCTATAAAAATCGTTTTGATGATTTGCCATTAAGTGATTTGCCATCAATAATAAAAAGAAAATTAATAAATATTTGAATGATGTTAAAATTAATAAATATTCGAATTATCTGAATGATAAAATCATGTTTTTATAATTCGATTATACAAAAATCATGTTTTTGTAATTAACTAGTTATTACAAAAAATGTCTAGGAGCTAATTAACAAATTAGAAAAGTCAGCGATTTACATTGAATGTGCGTCATGCTAAAACATGACGCACACACAAAATGTGGGCTATGCTGTGATAATAGTAGCTTTCAAATCGACCACCGCAAGTACTTATAAGTTATACTACATATACTTGAGTGTGTGTCTGCTAAATGTTATCTACTCGTAGCTGCTCATGCAAAATAGTAACCGTTAATTTATAGTATTTAAGGTAGTTTTTAAGGAAAAAAAATCACAGTGGTTTTTAAATTCCTAATATTTACCAGAAAATCCAATGCTATAATGAAAATTAATAATAGTAATTTAAGATTTTTCATACTTTTAACAACTATTAAACATTGTAATTAAAATAATAAGAAAATTTATTTGAAAAGAAAAATTATGCTGAACTACAAAAAAAATATTGTACACCATACAATGTATTATACTATTAATTTACAATAAAGGATAAGTTTGAATTGAATTGAGTAAGAGCAGTTACGAGTAGAAAACGAGGAGGACATTGAAATCAACGACCAACTGGAAAGGAAATATTGCTTTTTATTTCATATTTGTGATTTTTCACTAGGTATACGCTTCTTCCTAAAGAACATGTTTCCATACTATAAAAAAAAAGTTGGTTTAAAATATATTCAATCCGACTATATTTTATTGTAACAAAAAAAAAATTAATCAAACTGTTAACAATTTTTATTAAAAGTAAAAATTGACAAATGGCGCAGCGTCTACAATAATAAATCGAGGAAATTGTATTATACAATATCATGCAAGACAAAATTTATGAATGACAGAACTAAAAATCGAATTGTTGTCATAATTGACATTTCTTTTAATGTTGGTGTTGAACAAATCTTGCAAAAAATCTAAATTTCATAAACTGGTTTTCCCCCAATAAAACAACCAAATCTGACGTAGACCAAATCTAGATAAGAAACAATCTATTTTCGTTAAAAAAAAAACGAGTACAGTTCACCTTTTGATTTGTTCTAAAACATTGTTTAACAAATTTATCTTGTAGCACGAAGATATTACGGGGGAACATATTTCATTTCTCTTAT
Organism: Tipula confusa; assembly: GCA_963556175.1. Lineage (NCBI taxonomy): Eukaryota > Metazoa > Arthropoda > Insecta > Diptera > Tipulidae > Tipula > Tipula confusa. Next base: position 161,827,672 of record OY744475.1, on the reverse strand, counting down.
AAATATTCATAAGTTATTTGACATTCTTATGCATAATGACATATAAACCAATGTTGACCACCTTTGTCACTTAGAGATCGTAACACCATCCACGATACTTAAAACATATACGGCACAATATACAGCGAATTCAGAGTTATCTTCGTTCTTTCGTTCGGTAGTTTTTTATGAATTTTTCGTCTGCAGTTTTTTCATAAGGACAGTTTATAATTTAAGGCGACTTCACATTTTAATTTCTTCGTTCATTCAGTAATTTTATTTTGACGATTCACACTTCTTGTGAAATTTCAGATCGAATATCGGAACTATTTGGTTTCCATCTTGTTTAAAATTGAAAACTTTTGACATCATTCATATTATTTGTGGTTAGACATATTGTGATTTGATATTGTGAGGTTATAAATACAATAGGCTTCAATAAGTATATATTGTGAATTGTGATGTGATAATTAATATACAATTAGTTGCAATAAAATATTCAATATATTATTTATTTGTTAATATACATATTATTTCCACGTCAAGCAATATTTTTCAAAACAAATGTCTTTGTATCTTTCTCCTTTTATTTTTATTATGCTTTTTCTTTTACTCGATGTTCGTATTGAACTGTGAATTCGCCTTTATATTCAACTTTTTTACTGAACGAACATTGCGAGGTAGAGAAGTAATGACAGGTGTGAAAGAGATACAATTAAAACTCTTTCAATTACAAATATAAAACGAAAGAAGAAAATCGTTCTCCAGTTTTTTTATCAACCATTAAAAAAAACTGTACAAGGAACAACCGAATACAACACTGAAGTCGTCTTTATTGTCACCGGTAACAATTTTAAAATGAGTAAAGTTTTCCCGAAAACATTTCTAATTGGTAGTCGCTACTTTAAAGAATCCAACGTAATATCAACAAGAAAGCGACCGGGAGTTTGTAACCTCAGCATTTCGTTAGTTGAAAAATCATCAAATCAGCGGATAAATATTCAATGAATATAAAAAATAAAATTATCTTTACAAAGTTTCGGTTAAAATTAAATTTAACTTTTTTATAAGTGTCAATTTTATTACAATAGCATAATCAAAGCCAGTTTCTACTAATTCTTCACCAGTTTTTAATGGTAATTTTCCATTGGCTAAATAATTTGCAATATGTATCTAAAAAAAACTTAATTTTATTTTCATATTCGAATTACCATTGCATTCGGCATCGTCTTGAATGACATTCATCATTATCTATGTGAATTATAATTAATTATACTTTATACAAAGGATTCATAATGTGTTATAATAATCTGGTTGTACAAAAATTAAGTATGGAACTTATTCAAATATAAACTTAAATTTTTAGTTATTATTTTCTGATGTCAATTATTATTTTCATTATATTTTATAGTACCAACTACTAAAAAATTAAGAAATAACGAAATAATGAAAATATTTTATACAATTAATATTATAATTTACCTGAACGTATTTTACAATATTAATAGATATGTTCAAATGAAAATATGTAATATATAACAATGTCTACGGTATACTCTACTGTGTTTTAATTTTTGCCTCGATGTTCAAACATTTTTTTTATCGTGTAAATCGCCTTTAAACGGTACAATATGTTTACTCACATTTGTGCCATCTATGAATGACTAATAGGAACTAATACTAAATCAATAAATAAATTATTATTTTTACAAAACAATATATAAATAATACTTTCATATGAAATAATATACTACAGTAATATCGTAATCATAACGTATCAATTATTAAGAAGTTAAAATATTAATGAAACGTTAGATTTTTTAATGTTAGCACTGTCAAAATTTACATCCACCCTATTGTAATGCGACCCTATTAACCTTTTACATATGTGTAAACTGCAGACAAATTATATAAATGATATTTTATTAAAATGTACACTAGACTTACCAACTATAAAAACAAATATGTTACTAAAATATTTGTTCTGTGATAGTAATGGCGAAAAACCCGTATCCGCTTTGTTTATGACCACTTGTATTTAATAAGAATACATTATTCGTACCATATGATCGGAAATACACTACTACATTATACAGTCGGACAAGCAAATTTAAAATAAAATGTTTATGTATTTTCACATTGTTTAAATAGTGGTAGTGTCGTATTTTGATTAAAATAAATTGTTGGATTGGTATTGTGAAGTAAATTAGCAAACATCAGTCAGTTTAGTTCACTGCGCCGATAATTCAGCATTCCATTTTTGTAAAGTTTAGTTTTGATCAATAAACTATTTAAATCTAATTTTTTTAATTGCAATTTGTATTAAATTGCATAAAGGTACGTTCAACAATTAATTTTATCGTAATGTTAAGAAATCCGATTAAGTGAACCAGTATTGTAGTTCGTAAGCTTTAATTATACCGACTCTATTATTTCTAATTGTGTTCTAAACCTTTAGAGGTTATTCTAATGTCAAATTCGTATATTATTGCTACTAAAGAGATTAGTCATTATTAATTATGAATATGTACAATTTTATGAGTCAATTTGTTATATCGATTGCATTCTTGGTCAAATATATGTTATAATCATAAAATGATTATCATATTTACGAGTATAATAAAAATATGCAAACAGCGTATAAATCGTACCACATATACATATTGTATGAATTATAATTAAAACACCCGTTTAATATTGATACGAGTAAACTGTGACGAAATGCGATGATTTTAACCTAACTAATTTTGTTATACAATTATATTGTAATGTAAGTTTAGTTATTGTGTGTAATGAATTGTGCGGTGTATTATATGATCACGTCTCATAATATTAACTCGCTATTTATAGCATTGTAACATACATATCTCGAATGTTCGCACCATTCGAGCACGGATCGATCATAAATAACTGATCATTTACTGTATGCATGATTTATACCGGCATTGCAATAAAATTGTTTATGGCAATGGTAATTTCAATGTAATCTAATCGACAATAAACGATACGATATCAAATTAAAATGTAGGTTGAATGTCATTTATTACGTCGAACAAAACGCATCGTTAAGTAATTTATTAAATCCAATCATCGTTTATTTTATATAAATGTCCTTGAACTTAAGGTCAACACTGTGAGATATACAGTACTAGCTGGTTTTAAGGTATCTTTACGGTTTTTCGAATGACGTAAATTAACAATAGATAAGACCGGATCATTGGCGCAGTAGTGGTTAAAGTTGCCATATTTAGATCGGGATTCTCGATTACAGTAATATTGTGATAATGTTGCACTGAAAACGTTTTAGTTTATATTTAAATAAGATTATAATGTATTTGCATAATAAACAACGAATGTGTTTCACAAAACTTAAACGCGAATATGTGAACAGCAACTTGCTAGTTGATGCACTTATAATATGTCCCCAATTTTGCTCTGAATTTTTAGAACCTAGCTTTAATGAAATCTTCACTGAAACAAATATTCTGATCTTTTTTATTTCTGAAAGTTTACTTAGATCTTCTGTGAGTGATATTTGGCACTTAAATTTCTAATCTTCACGAATGGTTTTAAATATTAAATTTTATGTAACGAAGTTTAATAACACGAAGTAAACTATTTATTCACTTAAATGTAATACATACATTGTACCATTCAAATATATGTTTTAGGATATTGTCGGTATCGTGGTTCTGATTTAAATATGTTTTTACCATCAGAAAGAGTGCCAATAATTAAATAACGAAGTGTTTCTTCTCACCAAAGTTTAAAAGATATTTTGTTTTAATTTATTCGTTGAATGTAATAAGGGTTACACCGAAAAAGATCCATTGCTGGAGCCCAGTCCAGAATGTGTTTGACGAACCGTCAATTTCAGGAACGTTAGAACTATGCATACCCTATCTATCTAACTATGCATACCCTATCTATTGAATAGCACAAAAACTTAATCTCTCTAAAGAAAATCAAGTTTAATTTTTAAATAGGAGTGCAAGCAAAATTATTTTACTTTACTTATTACATTTTTGCTGCAGATATACAAACAAAGCTACACTACAATAAGCCACAATAATCCTTCATGTATTTTATAGTACGGAACACCCTACTTAAGTTATCATATTGTCAAGTCTAAAAATAAAATTGCAATTTATCGAAAAACTTTCGATATAATTATATTAAAAATGGAACGATTATGATGTTTACATTTTTTTAGTTAAAGCGTAGAATACATAATATACTTACACTGATCAATCGACTTACGCGTGTGGGATTAAATTTTTTTTACGGCAATACACAGCTAACGTGAAACGAGTATTAAATATTTATAGAACAATATATCATTTTGGTATGCTGTTTATAACATGGACCAAACTATAAAATTCAACAATGAATAAAGAATAAATGATGTGTATGTGTATAAGAAAATGATAGATAAACGGTACCAAAATTCAGAATTTTATTAATCTTGACAGATAAATAACAGATTGTCAGGAGCAATCCTTTTAAAACTAATAAATAAAACTCCACCGGCTTTGATCCGAACCTTGCTCTTTGTATTCTAGACAACCAGAAAAAGCCACCATATGTCCTCTACTAGGAGGCTCTATTTGCTTAAGTTCGATTTAGAGAAACTGACCGAGCGATCATACTTGTTGCCCTTTTAATTTATTAACGATATCCGGAATTTTTAGTAAATTCTTGACCTTGTGATTGAACAAAACTCTGTTTTTGCCATCATTGTCACGTTTGGTCAATAAAGAGTCTGGAAATCCAGGAACACTAGATTTATGTCACAAGATGTTTCGTAATATTTAGAAAGATTCAATCTCAATAAAACAAACCGATTCGGACGAAAACACCTTTGGTAGACACCAATAATTTCCTCTGCTTTCAATTTTATTGTAAGACAGTAATTTAAATACTGTGCAAAGGAAAACTATACCGCAATAGTGTTCACATTTAAAATGACTTTTTTAAATAAATGGCATAATGCGGTCTTTTTCTATTCATTAGTCATAACTTCATATTATCATAATCAATACAGAGTGTCCCAAAAAAATGTATACACACTTTCCTATATTATAAAAACAGTATTTATTTAGATATATTACAAATAGTATAAAATAAAAAAGATAGATGTAGAATTTTATTAGTCAGAGCAAGTATTCAAATTGATGCCCATTTTTATCTAAACATTGCTGATAACGCGAAGCAATAAAATCGCAAACGTGGCGGATCATTTCAATAGGAATCTCACTGCATTCTCTTTTGATTTCCGCCTTCAATTGGTTGACTGTTGCCGGTTTTGATAAATAAACCTTAGCTTTGATGAGTCCCCACAAAAAAAAAATCTAATGGCGTGAGGTCTGGAGAGCGCGGGAGCCATTCGATGGCACCTCTTCATTAAATTCATTTGTTTGGCAATTTTTCATTTAGGTACGCTCTCACATCACGATGGTAGTGAGGAGGTGCTCCATCTTGCTGAAAATAAAAGTCTGTGCCATCCCCAAACTGTTCAAGAATACCTGGCATGACATTTTCCCGTAGCAAATTCAAATAAATGGCACGGTGTTATCAAAAAAGAATGGCCCAAATTAACCCCGCTCTGACAATTCACACCACACTGTAACTCCTGGCAAATTTAAATTATGTTATTATGTTCACACTGTAACGTGAGGATTCTCTGGTGCCCAATAGCTGCAATTGTGGCGGTTGATCTAGTCATTTGATTTAAATAAAGCCTCATCACTCCAAATAAAATTCTACGTCCTCTGCACTTTTCGCCAAAAACCATTCACAAAACTTCACTCTCCGATCAAAATCGTCTTCATTGAAGGCGTGAATTAATATTGGACTATAACTCTTCCATCGTAAGCGCTTCAAAATGCGATGGACACTTGATTTTAAAATCCCTACTTCACGTACTGCTTGGCGAACAGACTTTCTTGAAGTTTCGCGATATGTTTCAAGCAGTTCTTCTTCTATTGCGGTTTTGTGGATGTCCGTGGTCTCACAGAACGCTGTTCGTGGACATCTTAAATAGTCCCGTCTCTTTCAAATTTATCTCTGATGCGAGTAATAGCGAGTCTTGTAGGTGGATCTATATGAAATTCCCTTCTAAACTGTCTTTGCACTTCCATTGAGTTTTCAAACTTAAGGTAGCATTTTAAAATAAATTTACGTTTTACAAAGTCTAGTCTAATCTCCGACATGATTATAAATGTGTTTTACTCTAAAGAAAAACAAATTGTATTAGTTAGAATGAGGTATTAAAGTGTGTATACATTTTTTTGGGACACTCTGTAGTAATCGAATAGGGTCTAAAAGTTAGTGCCACAAAGTATTCCTCCGGAATATCAAGAGCTCCGAGTTAATGTCACCACATAATGAATATAAATTTGCGTAGCGGTACTTCTAACAAAGACCGATTTACCGCTGCAAGCGAAACGAATTCGCGCTTCTCTATAAGCTATATTATGTTGCTGGCAATTAGGAACTAAATTTTTTAATCTGAATTCCAAGTTCTTCAAAGGGTGTGATTGTGATCCTGTTTCCAAGGTAATATTTCCCCCATGACCGATAATAGGGAAAATATTCTAGTTCGTGTTGAGAGTACGAACTTTTATATTTAAACACATAAGTCGACTATCGACTGCTTTGAAGTTCAAAAAAATATTTTGTATTACAAAAAATGCAATATCAAGATTGCCGAGTCTACTTAAATGTGAGAGTTTTAACGATACTCTTTAATGGCTGAAATAGTGAAATCAAATGAGTCTGAATTTCTTACTATTGACTGTTGATATTTTTAACAAAATGATTTTTTTGAAGCCTCTTTCATAGAAAAAATCTGCAGAAAATTTTAGTAATATCTCTTCGGCAAAACAAGACGGAAATAACTATTGTTTATCTTTTTTAGTAATAAATAATAAAATTTAATTTTAAGTTGGTATACACTTTCGGAAATAACTAAAAAAGATAAAAAATGGTTAATTCCACCATGTTTTGCCGATGAAATAATACTAACATTTTTTTATGAAAGTGAAAAAATTTTAGTTGGGTTCGGAGACACTCGAATTATTCGAGTGTCTCCGAACCCAACCAGAAACTGGCATGAATTCTTTATTCTGAAACCTGTTTTAAAAACATAAATAAGTCAGTTAGTGGATCCGACCAATTCTGTGGCAGTAGTGATTAACTGTCACTACTTTTGAGAAATATTGTATGAAATAAATTGTTTACTGCAATGAGTGAGTTGATGAGATATCACGTGTTGCGATAGTGATAAAACGATTCTATTTTTTTCATGAATACTATTTTGTTAAATAAATTTATTTTTAAATATTTTTATCAACAAGTGACGTAGGTCAGTCTTCTTATCAACAAATAAAATGTGTCCGCCACGCGCCACTGTATTTTATATTTATTTAACTTTTAATAAGTTGATATGCATCGTAGGCCTAAAGAGATGCATACACATTTTCAATGTTCTCTACTTGAGGTTAATGATAAGATAGGTTTTGTTCAAATTAATTTACAAATGCAAATAATTCGAAAACATCGTAACTAACATTCATTTTGTACATACAAAAGAAAAAAAAATCACATCTGTTGACACGTGATCATGTAAAGCATGATGTGAAACAGAATAATGTGAAAATATAGCATTCGTCAATGTGCCCGCCGAGTTCATGATGAAAAATTTATTTATTTTTAAACACCGGATAGAAAAAAGGTAAATGACCTTTACGTTCCTAAAAATACTTTTTCATAATCACACTTACGTAACACTGCAGTCTCATATAAAACACGCAATTCTTCACATTTCATACAATAAAAAAGTTTTTTACTGCATGAAATTTCGTTAAATAGAATATGTATGTAGTCAGTAGTAGTACATTTTAATGTAACTAACGCAGGGGATATTAACTTGACAATTTTAACGAATACACTATTTCGGTATATTCTCTTATATATTTCCCCGCTTTTTTCATTGACATTTTTTTTTGACTACTCAAATTTAACGGTTTCATGATAAAAATTTTAGCTCTGCAAAATCGATAAGCTTGTATGTAAATAATTTAAACCTATATTAAGATAGGTCAGTTTTCGAAGCTAGAAAAATACTGTGAAAATTGTATAATTGGAAATTGAAATTTATTTATAGCAATCTTTTTCTTTTTCACGAGAAAATGGATTCACAGAATAATCATAGTAGTTACAAAATTTTGACTAAAATAAAATTTTGTTTTTCATTTATTTTTAAATTAATTGTTTGTCCTCTCCATTCAATTGTTTAATTTTTTATCTGTTTTTCTACACATTTACAATTAAAATTGAAATGCAAATATGTTTTCTCCTCTCAAATTAAGCAATGATATAATAATACGAAAAACCATAATCGCTAGTAATTGTTGTCGTTATTTCCTCTCTGGCAAAATACGACGGTGTGCGAGAAATTCGTTTAAAAATTTCGATGAGTTAAGAAATTTTCATTCAGTACGCAAAGAAGGACAAACATCGATTATTAAAAAAATTTCCTTCGTCGATTTTAATCAAATATTTCATTTCAATTCGAATTTTAGTTGTAATAACAACACAAATAATTTTTTGTTAAACAATTGTGTATTAAAACGAGGATTACATAAAAATCATCTCAACATGGTTTGGACAAGTATTTATGATAAGCCCGAATTACAGGTAATAAATACATTTTAAATTCATAAATTTTAAGTTATGTTTCGTGAATAATGAAAAAAGGTGACCTTTAAATTTTATAAGAACAATGTTTAAGTTATATTTATGCATTGGGAAAATAGTTTTGGTTTTATGTGTGTGATTTAATAATAATATGTATATAAATAAACATATTCGAATTTTCTAGTTTTCAAATTAAAAAGTCAAATTTTGTGCAATTTCCTACTACTTTATATATAGAATAAATATATATAGAATAAACGAACATTTCCAATGTCCTTGGTCAAGGACGTAAACTGCAATATTTCGGAAAAAATCAATTTTCAATTATTGGTTTATAGTAGCTAGTAGTATAAAAATTACATAAAATTGTTTTTCATCTTATATAAATGAGGTCCGCGTGGATTGTTATCTTTTTATCATATGTGATTATTTTGACTTCAAGGTTACACTATATACTTTTGTAATTTTTTGAGTAAACATTAGAATAGTAAAATTATGAATTCTAGTAAGTAACAAAAAATAAAAATTCAGTTATATTAGTATGTCGAGAGAAGCCGGCAATCATTATATTACTCTATTTTTATATCAACGTACATTTTGTTTGAATGTATGATAACCTGGCACCGAAAATAAATAAATTCGGGTTTATAATTTTATATGTTTTTGGTTGATCATCAATTTTTTATACTTGACTTTGAATGTTGAATTTTAAAATGATACAGTTTCATTGACCTTAATATGACATTTTCGCATATATGCAATTTTATCATTGATAATTTAAGAACAAACAATCCTTCATAAATCACTAAACCTTACTACTCGTTTACTGATTTATTAATGAGTGAAACAATACACGATTTGTCTAATCTAAAATCATGGGGTTTATGAAGTATTCTAATTAAATTACTGATTTACTTGTCGTGATTTGAGAATTAGTTATCTTTACACTTATACAAAATATATAACAAAATTATACTAAATATTAAAATTGTTTTTTAGATGGGTTCCAAAACAACAATCGGAGCCGAAGCTTCAAATTACTTACAGCATTTATGTCAATTGGACATTGATTCAAAGGCATCGTTCACCCGTCTTTCAGGAATTATTTGTACAATTGGACCGGCTTCAAATTCGGTCGAAACACTTATAAAAATGATGGATACCGGCATGAATATTGCTCGTCTTAATTTTTCTCATGGTACACATGAATATCATGAAAATACCATTAAAAATATTCGAGAAGCTTGTAAACAATATTCAGAAAAATTGGGAATGGAATATCCATTGGCTATTGCACTCGATACAAAGGGCCCTGAAATTCGTACTGGTTTAATTGCTGGTAGTGGAACTGCTGAAGTTGAATTGAAACGTGGCGATTCAATTATGCTAACAACTAATAAAAGTCATTTAGAAAATGGATCAGCTCAACAAGTTTATGTTGATTATGAAAATATTGTTAATGTTGTTAAAACAGGAAATCGTGTTTATGTTGATGACGGGCTAATGTCATTGATTGTTACGGAAATTTCGGGCGATTCTTTAAAATGTACAATTGAAAATGGTGGAGTTTTAGGTTCACGTAAAGGTATTAATTTACCAGGAGTCCCAGTTGATTTGCCAGCGGTTTCAGAAAAAGATAAATCAGATTTACAATTTGGTGTTGAGCAACAAGTTGATATTATTTTTGCGTCGTTCATTCGTAATGCAGATGCTCTCCGTGAAATTCGTGGTGTGCTAGGCGATAAAGGAAAGGACATTAAAATTATTTCAAAAATTGAAAATCAACAAGGCATGCACAATTTAGATGAAATTATTACTGCCTCTGATGGTATCATGGTAGCTCGTGGTGATTTAGGTATTGAAATTCCAGCGGAAAAAGTGTTCCTTGCCCAAAAAGCGTGTATTTCACGTTGTAATAAAGTAAGTTTTTTTTTTTTTATTTAATTAAAATTATTTAAACTTATCATAAATACATTTATAATTTATTGTCGATTTAAGATGGGAAAACCAGTAATTTGTGCTACCCAAATGTTAGAATCCATGATAAAAAAACCACGAGCCACTCGTGCTGAAATTTCAGATGTCGCAAACGCTGTCCTTGACGGAGCTGATTGTGTTATGTTGTCGGGAGAAACCGCTAAAGGCATGTATCCATTAGAATGTGTCTTGGCCATGGCTAAAACATGCAAAGAAGCCGAAGCTGCATTATGGCACAAAAGTTTGTTCGCAGACCTTATTACCAACGTATGTATAATTAAACATCAATATTAGATGGATAAAGTAATATTGTTTTCTTTTGTTAGGCACCATCACCACTTGATTCCGCTCATGCGTTGGCCATAGCATCAGTCGAAGCATCTTCGAAATGTTTAGCTTCGGCTATTATCGTTATTACAACATCGGGTCGTTCCGCACATTTAATTTCAAAATATCGTCCAAGATGCCCAATTATTGCTGTAACCCGATATGCACAGACTGCCAGACAAGCTCATTTATACAGAGGAATTCTTCCATTGGTTTATAAAGGTAAATTTACATAAACAAAAATATTCTAATAGGTAAAATAATACAATTTTATTTAATAAAAAAAAAATAGATCCAGCTCTTAGCGACTGGTTGAAAGATGTTGATGCACGTGTACAATTTGGTCTTCAATTTGGTAAAGCTCGTCATTTCATTAAAACTGGTGATCCTGTTGTTATTGTTACTGGATGGAAACAAGGCTCAGGATTTACAAACACCATGCGCATTGTGTATGTATTTTAAATTAAAAATAAATGAAAACGAATTGTTTAGTTGAATGAATGAAAATATGTAGAAGAATGTGAAGATTATTGTATCGTAAGTTAATGAAGACTTAATTTAATTTCGTATATTTTAATATATAATAATTTCGCTTGCAGCATTTAGATATAATAATACAATTTCTTTTTTTTTTTCTTATTTTATTTTTAGAAACGTCGAATAATTTTTGTTAGTCAAAAAACACCACACTACTGTTTCCTTAAAAAAATAAAAAAAAAAACATACAAAATTTAATGTATCTCACATAATACGTTCTATCATTAAAACAGAAAATAAATTATTGAAACCATATGAATTGTTGTCGTCTAATTATTGAATGATATCTAAATGTTGATTGGATTCATTATAAAATTTAATAGTTGTAACAAAATAAAAATTTAAATGATTTGTTGTATAATAGCTTATAATTTTTCTTTGTATAGTTCTTTTTGTTTTTTTTTTCTCAAAAGAATTTAACAATCTAGAGAACGATTTTTGTTCGTATTACATATTGTGATTTATTTATTTTAATAAATTTAAAATGCTTAATGTTTGATTTTATATTTTTAAATTTATTAAATTTGCAGCTTTGTTATTAGTTATATATTATGTCTTTCAATCTTATCTCTAACAATGATATTGTGATAAAGACGATTGTGAATAATTTGATTATATATCTTCACCATCATGTTTTACGGGTCATAACAACATCGATGGACTTCGATATCTATAGAATCAGTCCACTATAAAATAGAAAGTCAAATATCAACTACAACTACTAGCAATGACATTTTAATCAAGTTTCCATGAAATCTTAAAAGGCTATGATAATTAATTCATTTCTTTAGAACAAAGCAAGAATTTTAGTTTATAAATATATATATATTTTTTTTTTTTGGTATAAAAAGAAAACATGGAACCAAATTCTCATAATCAAGACGATACGATTTCTGAATCATACTCCGTAAAACACCTTCCAAATTTACGAACGGATTATATTGAAAACATATCTTGTGATTTGCAATATGAGCCAAATCCAAATAGACGTGATTATTCTAAAGACATTTTGCCATGGTATATTCCGTTTAACTATTTTAAGAAACCTGAACCACCAACGGTTAATCGTTTCATTTTGAATAAGGTGATTTATGTTATAGGTAAGGAGCTGATTAATTTAAAGCAGTATATAAATAATACTAATTAGTCTATCATAAATAGATCCAGAGGTTCGATCAGACGAGTTCTTTTATAGTTTAATAAATTGTGGCATACGAATATTTTTAATACAATTGAAAAATGCTTCTCAATATCGTTGTTTTTTAATACGGAAAATGTTAAAGCATGCTGCGAATAAATATAAAAACGAAATTGATCCATTTATAGAACTGTCGATTGGTTACGAAATAATAGGCCGACATTGTCGAGTCGGGCGATTAAAAAATAATCAGTCTATACTTGTTCCACCAAATCGTCGAGTGAATGTAACATGCGATCGAAGATACAGTAACAATTCGACTCTAGCCAATTTATTTATGAATTGCCATGAACAAATATTAATTTTAAACGAATATAATCGAATTGGTGATTATGTTATTATTGAAGATGAATTATTCTTGAAAATCGTTTCTATTGGTAATACTTATATACACAATTCCATAAGCATCGGTGGTTCAGTGGTAGAATGCTCGCCTGCCACGCGGGCGGCCCGGGTTCGATTCCCGGCCGATGCAAATTATTTTTTAAAAATTAACATTCTATATATTATTAAATTAATAGGTTCTGATTTTTTTTCGTGTATGTCGTATACGAGAAATGATGGAATATTTGAACTTAAATCCAATGCCGAAGGATATTTTCCTTTGATTCTCGATAAAAATGCTGTGGCTCAAGAATTGGTGGATGCTAAGTTTGTCAAACATTTACGAGGCGATTTTGTAATAACTACAGAAGTTGATGATATACGATATTATGGGACTCTAGCTAATCTATTTAACGGTGTAAATATACCGATAATCGCACATTGTGATTTTGCTAGAATTCATCATGATGCTTATAAAATTGCTGAACTGGCTTTTGATGGATTTATGTTAGATGCAAATGATACAAGTACTGATATAATCAATGCAAGTCTTCGAGTAAGTATAAATAGAAAATTAAAAATTTTATGACCCCAAAGTAAATTGAACACGCAATATTTGGGTTTGGAATCAGACGCATTACCATTGCGCCACGGAATAACGTTCATAAATTATATTTTACTTCTAGGAAAACAAACTTATCTTAGTACATGTACATTATCTTAAAGCACTCAGAGAAAAAGCCCAACATGAACCATTTTTTTCAAAAGTTGTAAATTTGATTGATTGTATTATAATAGATAATGTTAACGACATACAAAATATCTTATCAGTACAAGCAATAGACATTTCTGATTATGATCGACCGTCATTTATGGTAATATTACGTAAATATAATCTACGCATATATTTTATAATAATTATCAATGATTGCAGCATTGTGAACTGAATAAACATTTAAGGGCCGCTGCATTTATATTAGGGACAGTAGTAATAACATCACATGTATTACACGCCAATTTAATAATTTGTACTACACGAAATGGAAAAACAATAAAACGTTTGGTAAAACTTAGGCCAAATTGTTGTATAATAGCAGTAACGACATCTTCACAAACTGCACGGCGCTTATTATTATATAGAGGAGTTCTAGGCTTGGTATGGAAACGTAAGTAAAATGAAAAAACAAAACAAAAATAATGAAAGTTTATAGCGGTAGCTTTTGTAGGGCTTTAAGCACGACCCAAAAATGAGTCAGGATGGCCGAGTGGTCTAAGGCGCTGCGTTCAGGTCGCAGTCCACTCTGTGGGCGTGGGTTCGAATCCCACTTCTGACAAATTTATTTTATTATTTTTAAGTGTCGTACATTTATTAGGCAAAATTTTTTTTAATTCTTTTTTTATATGCTGATTTTAGGCACAAATAATTGGAATGAAGAAATCGAATTAATTCTCGAATTTTGCTTGAATTATGCACTAACAAATAATATTATTAAAGTAAACCAAACCGTGTTATATATTTATAGCAGTGATATATTAACTGGATATGCAAATAATTTTCGAGTTGTAAGAACATAAATTATAAATTTTGGGCTCTAAATAAAATGTGATGAATCTAAAATAAAAATCTTGATTATTTTACAACAACAAAATTAACCGATTTAGCCAAGATACTTGATATTAAACGTAGTGACATCTTTTATTACTATACAATAACTAAACTAAAACGAAAACTTTTTACAAATATGATTGACAAACAAAACATGTATATTCGACTGGGAGGTGGCAACTCCTGTAATCCGGCTTCTCGGAGGTCAAGTTGTGGACTGAATTGAGGTTGGGAGTTCTATGTATTTGAAGAATCATGTTGACGGAACGTCCGCACTAAGCTCGTCATCAATATGGACACCATAGAGGAGTCTAAGGTGGCCAGGTTGGCTAAGGAGGGGCGCATCGGGCCAGGGGTGAAAACCAGCAGCCAAAAGTCCCCGTGGTGAGCAGTAGTGGGATAGCGTCCCGGAGTGAATTCCCAATATATACCCGGCCAATAAATTCAAACTTCAACTTTTTACGTTTTTTTATCAAATATTCAAGAAATTCATTTTGACTGGTTCCCAGGTTCGAAATTGATTGATGGCCATTGACTTTTTTTTTGTCATGGATTTTTTTTTTTTATTTCATGAATTTTTTTTTATGTCTACATATTTAATTTTTATTTTTATTAATTTTAAATTAAAAATTGAAATAAAAACGAATGTTTCATTGTGATTGCCCTACTTATAGGTATTCTCATGAATCTTCTCATGTATTATTTAAGATGGACAACTATATAACTTTTAAAGTGCGTTACAATAATTAATTGTCTGCTGATCCATTATTTTATAACTTTAGGTTTGCTTTTTTTACCAATATTTCAAAGATATATCGAACATCTACTTTCGTGAGTTAGGATCGGTATTTCGATCGTACAATCACTGCAAAATTTAGGCACAGTTGACAATCTAATCTCAGCCATGAAAGTGTATCGGTTAGAACTTGTTACCATAATCCAAGAAAATCAATGACTATAAAATGGAGACCGTGTTTAAGGCTTTATGACCAAGACGAGCTTTCGTCGACGACAGGGACGGCTGTACCTGTCAAATGGCGAGTTTCTTCACCGTCCTTTTACTTCATGAACGAAATGTTTAACAAATTCCTAATCGTGTTGTTAAAGAACTCGGTAAGTTTCGTTATCGTCGCGTTTGGGCCATACATCTAGAGCATGATCCTACTTTTAAATGTCATCAGCCATCTTGCATACTTATCCGTCAGGGTCTAACTCTGACACCCCTACCTGACAAAATGTCTGATCAACACCTTCAGCTTGTCAGCATTTGCAAAGTATTTTGATTTTAAAGACCGGCTGCCAGCTGCAAAACGTACTTTTATATCCTCTTTCACACAATTATCATGAGTGACAAGGGATCCGAGGTATCGGAAGCCCGTCACTTCTTCAATATAATAACTGCAACTAAAATCATCTGTGTCTTGGTTTCTAAAACCTGTGATCATATATTTTATTTAATACTTATTGATGATTCGTAATAGCTATATAGAAAGAATCATCCTTAGCGAAAAAACGTGATCAGTATTTTGATATACAGTAGAAGTGACCTTAGCGTTCGATTTCTTCTTCGGCCTCAGGTACCAGAAACTTTGTTTTGGATTTCACAATTAGGTTATTCGTGCAGGTGAAAATCATTCGGTATGGATAAAATCATACCTAAAAATGTTTAATTTTATTAAGAATGTTGTCGTGCGACGGGTGATTCTTTCTAGGTATTACTTAGTATTATGAAACAGTTCGTGATTTCAAGGTTTCAAGGAAACTTCTGACTTGATAAAATAGCTAAGTCTATGGTTTTACGTTGATATAACTGATACCATCGTGAAATTTTCAAAAATACCATCACTAAAGGATTCAATTAAACAATTCTAAACTACAGATACCAACAGCTTAAAAAATGGAAAGAATTCTTCAAAGACAGTTGCATTTATAGTGAACAAAACCCATCCATCAACGAGCGGAAAGTTAAAAGTTCCATACAGAAACCTAAAAACAAGCAGCTGAACTATTTCGTTGCGAAGCATCTATAGCAACAGAAATATTAACACCGATATTAGCAGATACATGTATAAAGGAGACTCAAAGAAAACTAAAATTTGACGGGGCATATCTCTCATCAACCGCATAATGAAAGTACTTGCAATGATCATACTTGAACTAGAAAAGGATAAACAAATTATCGCCATTGTTGTTACTAATAATACTAGACAATATGTAATGTAATGCGCAAGCTAGATACCGTTATATTACATTGTATTTAGTGGATCCCATACGGCGAATAAACGACTACGAATATGATGTATGCCTGCTAACACACAAACACGGAGATATGCAACAACACAGAGAACAAGGCAGCACACACAATAAAGCGACGAATAAAATGATTCCGGCCGAATACCATTACGAATGAGGAACTTATGTACCAAACCTACCAATTGAAAGGTAAATAAGGAATCGAAAGTGAAGATGAGTTGGCCTCATAATAGTAAAGGTAACGTGAGACATAACCACAATATGTTTAGATTGGAATACACAAGATAAACGAAAAGTGGGAAGATCAGCAATGGCCTGCTATTATTTTTATTCTTAACCTAGAACACTTTTATAATCGAAGGTGTTAATAAGAGTAGAAAGATCTAAAATATTAATTGATCGTCTATGGTTCCATTGTTCTAAAAAAATGAGCCAGCTCAAAATTTACCCGAAATTTATACGCTAATAATGAATAGATAACATTTTAAACCAGAAATGTCTTTGTATTACAATTAAGTTAAGTCAAATCAGTTAAAAACCATATCCTCACAACAACAGGTAACAAAATGTTTGGTTCAACAACCATTCAACACAAAGATATAAATCAACAAGTAGCGAAGTACATAATATAAGGACAACCAACGTGAGCCATATCTTACAAGTTTACAAAAAAATTTATGCACAATAATACAGCTTCACAATTTATTTGCTTACCATTTGGTAGTGTTAACTAGTTTCACAATCGCATAAAATTATTCACCATCACTTTTGTAAAAATGTCGAAATATTACAACGCATTTTAATTTCTGTTCACGAATATATATACTCGACACTTTCGTCGGACAACTTGAAACTGTAATTACTGAGTGGTTATTTTTCCGCTAGTACCCTTCATTTCGAGATGGCACTGCTACCTATTGGAATTTTAACAAACTTAACTTGACATTTTGATAAACAAAACTATGTTGTGCTCATTTATAACCTAAAACTTTTTGTTGTACATACATAACATAACGTCTTGTAGAATGTTAATTAATATATTTTAATAGTTTTAAATAAAAATAAATTAAATAAACTATGTCGACTACTTTATGGAAACCTCTCTTAATTGGGAGTGCTGTACGATATTTTTTATTTATATCGAGCTATTTCATGACCATACAAAATCGTATCGAGATTTCAACACCGATTAATTCATGGAAAAGAGGTTTGTTTCAGTAATTTAGAAATAATTATGATCTGTATTCAGTTCCTTAGTCACGTTAAATATATTATATTTTAGTTCGAGAAGGGGTTTTTCTGTATAACATGGGAATTAATCCGTACGATGGGGATATGTACCATGAAAATCCTCTGATACTAGTAGGAACCAATTTTTTGATTAAACATTTAGAAAAAGTCATACCATTTGTGTTCATATTGATGGATATATTAACCAGCTGTCTTCTTAAAGAGGCCGTTAAAGTATTTATAAATGAACAGGTAACGATACAATATTAGAAAATTATAATATAATATTACTCCAGAATATCGTTTTCAATTTTAGTTTGAAAAACAAAAAACCAAAGCTACAGCCAAAAATATTGATGCAATTTTATTAAATGCCGAAGATTTAACAAAAATTCCATACTATGTAATGTTAGCATACTTAATGAACCCATATTCAATTCTAAATTGTATTGGGCAAACTACCACCGTGTGGAGTAATTTCATTCTGGCATTATTTTTCTATTTCTTGTCGCAAGAGAGAAGAGTATTTGCCATATTTGCAATTGCATTAGAAACGCAAAAAAATCTATATCCTTTTGTTTTGATTGTTCCAGCCGCCCTGTACCTATCAAAGAACAAAACAAATCGAGCATTGGACATAGTTTGCACAATTGTATTATTCGGTATCACCTTATTGGGACTTAATTATTTATCATTTTTAATTATAAAAGATTGGAACTTTTTAAATGCAACTTACGGTTTTATGTGAGTAATATACGGTTTTATGTGGGTAAATTAAATTTATATAATTTTAACAAAAAACATTGCTGTTTCAGGTTAAATCATCGTGATTTTCAACCAAATATAGGATTATTTTGGTATTTTTTTATGGAAATGTTCGACCATTTCCGAACACTTTTCTTATGCACATTTCAATTAAATGCAACATTTCTGTATCTATTTCCCCTAACGTTTAAATTAAAAGATGAGCCAATTATGTTGGCCACAGTATTATGCGCTTTAGGAACGATATTTAGATCATATCCTTGCATAGGAGATGTCGGATTCTATTTATCGCTCTTACCATTATGGAAAAAATCATCGAAATGTAAGTTGATACTCCCTAAATGTTGGTTAATAGTTATACAATATGTTGGTTTGTTTCTATACTCAATTTCAAATTAAATTTTCTTTCAGTTATGACACAAAATTTTATTGTTGGCTGCTTTTTGGTCGTTACATCAGTATTGGGGCCTACCGTACATTATTTATGGATTTATACTCGATCAGCAAACGCAAATTTTTATTTCGGCGTTACATTGGCATTTTCAACCGCACAAGTATCTATCTTTAATATTATTAAATTATAAATGAATTATAATCTAAATTTTAATTACAGATTTTTCTAGTCACCGACTTATTATTTGCTTATATAAAGCGGGAATTCAGCCTCGAACATGGTATACAGTTAAAAGTTGACGGTAAAGAAGCCTTAATGGCATTAGAATGAAATAACATACATTTTTGAAGTATAACTTAATTTAATTAATAAGATAACTAAAATAAAAAATAAAATCAACAAACTTAGAAATTTTGCTATCAATAAATATATTAATAAACATTTCAATAAAATAAAAGAAACTTAAAATATATTTAATTATTGTTGCTCTTAAAACTTGGCTTGATATTTTTTTATAATATTTACTAATTTTTAATTTATTGTTATTCAAGTACACAGTATCTGGCCTATAAAATAAAATATCGTAAAAATTATTTTGACAGTGATGACATTATAAATCACAGAATAATAAACCTAAACATAACTTATAATTAAACAAATAAACTAATTGTCATAATCATATGATGTAGCACGTTCCAATGTTGGATCGATTAAAGGCATTCTTGCAATAAAATTATCTAAATTCATTTTTGATTCTGCCGATGTTGCTGACTTGAATATTTTCATCGGAATTTCACGAACATTTCCAAAATATTGATTGGCTATTCTATTATTATCGGGTATTTCATAACTATAACTTTTTTCTGTAGCATTGAGGAAACTGTTTTTACTCAGATCAATAGGTTTTGGGCTTTGATTTTCATCTTTATTTTCGGGTAATGGATTTTTATTCATCGAAGACGATGATAAATTTGTTGAATATTTTAATTCTAAACTTAAATTTTGTTTTTTAGATTTTTGATTTTGTTGTTCGGCTAATTCATTTGCTTCAAATGCTAAATCAACGGGACCTGGAATATTATGCTTAATATTTGTTGGTACCGGTGTACAGTAAGTATTTTTTAAAAGTGAACATACTTCTTCTATACCATCGAGAGCATTTAAAATATTAGAATTTTGATAATCGTTTATATTTTTTCGTAGCACAGCTAAATGCTGGATTAATTTAAAACGACTTATAGCCATTATACTTTGGGCATGTTGTAATGTTAGAATAGATACTTCTGGATCGTTTTCAAAATACCCATCGATAATACCCAATTCGGTTTCGCCGACATTATGCTGTGCGGCAATTTGTATCGCAGCCCGTGCTGTTATTGTATGAATACCGTTTACACGTGCAATTGATGCTCGTTTATTTTCTAGTTGCCGAGTATGATCAAAAGTTGTTGATGATCGACGATAATTGACGTCGTTCACTTTTAAAGGACTTTTATTTGGTACAGCAATTGAATGTCGTGGCATAAAATTTCTCGGTAATGTTGAATACTTATTATCTATCATTAATTTATTATCGGTGTTATTTACTGTATTGGGATTGGAATAGATTTGCGGTGATTTCATAAATAAGGCCAATTTGATAACATGTGAAATTTCGACTGTGTTTGGAAATTTCATTAATAAAGTTAAACATCCGGTATAATCACTAGAAAGTACTGAAACAAAAATTTAATTATTTTACTTGAATATGCTTGAACGATTGGGCCATTAACTAACATTTTTCACGTATTGAAATCAACATGGACACAACAATATAATTGGTCAATGAAAATTTATCATCTTCGGCAAATATAGCGTCCCACAGTATTAACAAGTCTTGTAGAGGAAATTCGCGGCCAAATAGTAATCGCAACCATCGACTAAAATAATCAATTTCATTTTGTACAAATTTTAAAAAACTACTTTAACAAACCTACATTCCAAATATTGCTAGTGGTATATCCAATTGTAATAAATGATTGTGCAAATTGAAATCTTGTTTGGCAAGAATTTGATCACGTATCAAATTTAACTGATCGGCTATTTCAATTTCATTAATTCTATTTATATTTGTAATTTCATCTGGGGTCTGTAAAATGTATTAATATATATTAGTATGATAATTAGTTTGAATAATAGGTAAAACCTACCAAGGTCATATTTGGTGAAGACGGAAAATATCCAGTAGATGTGGGCACTAAATTATTTATTCTATAGTACGATTCAATGACGGACATAATATGTGAAAATAATAAAAAGGAATCTTCCTCCAATTTTCGAGCGTCTAATATTTCGGCTAAAATAGAACTTAAAAACAAAATGTATTTTATTATTCAACAACAATCTAGCCGCATAGCTTGTTCAAGATCCTTACTCGAACTCTGTATTTAACTGTTGAAAATGTAAAAACGCCTGGTGATCACTATGAATAACAAATAATATAGGTGCTAAAATTTCATGCATTCCTTGCCGGTAGCACATCGAAGGATTTTCTCGTGCATAACAAAATAATACTGATATCATAATTTCTTGTATATGAGATTTTCGAAAGAAATCAATTCCTGGAAATGTTCGAACCACATCTTGTTTTATAACAGCGCAAAGTTCTTGATCACAAAAATGTTGATTCCATAAACTATTATCGTTTTGTGATAATGGATCATCATTTTTATCTTGCACAAAATGAGGATTTAGACAATACTTTTCTTTAATATCTGTATAATGTTTTCGTTGCTGATTACGTTGTTGGGCCCACAATTGACTGTTTTCTAGATTTAGCAATCCGAAACATAATGACCAGCAAATGCTTCGAAATTTTGATGTTTTTAAATTTCCTTTTATTGCAATTTTTCTCAATTCTTTTAAATTGTTTGAAAGAAGGTACTGTGAAATTTCGCGCCATTCAAATCTAAAATTATAAAATTAGAATATGTATTTCTATACAATAAATTAATGATGAATTTAAAGCTTCCTAGCAGAGAGCATTTACTGTATTTACCGAAGATGTGTACTCGAACTACAGGTAGAATGTAGTCCACTTAAATTGGTCTATTACAAAACAACATTTTTACTTGCACATTTGCATTTCGTATTCAGACCTGCCATTACACGAGCAACAACAGAAATTTTTTATAAAATTACTAGTACTTAAACTGTCTTCACTGCCTATGAATTTATTAGCCGATCAAAATGATTTTGCATCTCGGGTGCCGCATGGAAATTGTTACAAAATGAGTCTTAATCTTTGGGCTACAGCGTTTTTTACCCAGGGTCCTAGAAGAATTCAAACTCCAAGATTGGCACTTTTTGACAACTGGATTTCTTGGAGAAGAACAACGTAAAAACGATACTCTTTCATCGCTTATACAGCGGTCACATTTTTTTTTTTCAGAACTGGTTCGATTCGATCTACGTACTGATATGCAGGAGATATTTACGTGTTGGTCGTAGAGCACGAGGTTGCGACGCAGTACCGCAAGTAGTGGTATTGTAGTTACTGAAAATCTAGTTTTGATAAAATCTACTTCTTAAAATCAGATGATATCGATAATAACTGCTTACATATTAGCATGGTTTTTTTATACCCTGATAATACTATGTACATACTTGTTTGATTTTAGTAGAAGAGTGGAAATAGAAGCGAGGCAGATAATTTAGAGAAAAAAAAAATATTTTAACGTTAAATTGATTTTGTGTACAGAACATTGACTATCTTATCGTCGAATGAAAACGTTTTAATAATATTTACATATTGATGTCTTTGTAAATGGTTTAATAATTTATATTTGCAAAGTGATAATGTGATTATGATTATAAAAGGACGAAGTTTATATAGGTATAGGATTAATAAATACACTGAGAACATAGGCACAGCTAAATAACTTCAATGGTGACTTAAATAATATATACCGTTGCACAAAGTTACAAGTTATGGCCATCAACAATTGCATGCGTTTGTATTATTCGAAAAAATGTGTATATACAACATTTTCATTGACTCATGAAAATCTATACCATGAAAAATTTTGTATATATGAATTAAACGTGTGGCAAACAAATAAACATGATAATTTTGTTTAAAAATATAACTTTTATCTTCGTAAGTTTTTATTGTATTTCATGTAATTGAGACTGTACCCATATTTTGTAAAATAATTAGCAGCGATACCATTAAAAATGGTGGGTTATTGACCACATCACATTTTTATGTTAAATTAGATGGGTTAATCGAAAGTATAACGTTAAATATTACAAACTTAACCGTATACTTACTCATATTTCTTAACAGACGATTGAAAATCAATATTTCGTAGGAAAACATCTGTTTCTTTATTTTTGTTGTTTTTCTTTATTGTTAGATCCATATTTTTTGTTTATACGCAATTTCAGGCTTTATTTATTATTTATTTAAAATAGTGCTACTTTATTTAGCTCATCTAATACTAGCAAATAATTTAAAATGTTATTGTTTAATGTAAAACTTTTATTTAATTTTTTTTTATCACGGTTATATACAACAAAATCAAAATAATATTAGACAAATAATAAATGTCAAAGCCATATGACAATTTGACAAAGACGGTTCATTGTTGTTTTAGGCAGCACCAATAAATGATAATGTGTTAGGAATCACAACTAAACTGTATAATTTATTGGTGGTCCTATTCGACACTAGGTGTCAGTTTCGTTCTTATTAGATATGTTGTACAGAAGCGAAAGAAATTTTAGAACTAAAAGCAATAATTGTTTGTTATATGTAGTGTATGTTTTAATTTTTAAAGTACTGCTCGATACCGATCAAACCAAAAAATGGTTTAAAGTGGCCCTGACTAAATTTATAAGTTTTGCATTCTTTAAATTTATTAGATTCAACTAAATTTTTGTAATGGAAAAACTTTCAAAATTTATCAAGAAACCGAAAAATCATTTAAAAAAATAACTGCTTATTACGTCATATACTTATTTCATAATGTCGATGTCGATTGTTTTTTTACCCCACTCTGGTCAAATAACTTATATTACTATAAGGGAAATCGCGTCGATTTTATGTGCCAACATGATATTAGTTGGGATAAAAATAGTAGATGGCACTAGAGTAGTTGAACGAAATGTTTACATTTTTTTATCTACAGTTTTTTATATTGAACGAATTATTAACGAAACAAAAATTTTAAATCTAAAAAAAAAATTTTAAATTTTATAATCGGGATTGGAGTACATGGGCTTATATTTATATACAATAATAAATAAATAAAACCAAATTTTATTTTTTTTTAATTATTTCATTTCATTAAAATGAATTAACTTCGTTAATTTTTTTCTTACACCAATTTTTTTTAAATTCTCTTGTTTTGCAAAATGAAAAAATCTTATTTTATAATATATATTTATGATAGTTTTAATTAACACGTAAAAATGATTTTCTATATCATTAATATTAAATCTAGAGTATAAGTGATTGCTATTATCTATAAAAATTAAATCGATTAAACTAATATTTTGTATTGATCGTAAAACTAACTTACTATATTCTAATTTTACATTAATATTAACACTACTTTTAAAAATTTTCTCACATTCGACTAAAATTTTGTATGTATTTAATGATGGGGTCATTAATTTACCCCATTTTTTTAAATTAAATAAACCTAGATTTAGCTCCAACCGTGCACTTTTATTTAAAATTTGGAGACATTCCTTACATTTTAAAAATTTAGGCAATTGTTTGGCTTCAATATACCCAGCTAAATACGTTATTATATCACACGAGTATTCATCCAGCTCGACTTCAATTAAATCTAATACAACATCATCATTTAAATTTAATTGATTTGTCTTTCGGCTGGATGAAATAGTTAATATTTCTGGCAAGGAAACATTACCCGTACCTTGCGCTTTTATAGATTTATTAACAACTAGCCGTTTATAGGATGCTATAAATTGTTTGCATGTTGGATTGTCGTTTCGGCCAGTTCGATAACGAATCAACCCAAAAAACAACTCTAAGTGATCCTGGCTAAACTTATATGTTAACAAATAATCTAATTTATCATTTACAATTAATTCATTGTACATAATTTTTAGACAGCTGTTATGAAATTTTATGAAAAAATAAAAAATAAAAAAATTGGTTGACGTGCCATCTATTGTTCTCGTTAAAAACGTTTGGTATGCCATCTAGAATTTTTATCCGAAACAAAATTGAACGAAATCATGTTGTCGTTAGCATTTACTATGGAAATGTTCACGATTTCCCTTATAGTAATATAAGTTATTTGACTCTGGTCGAGTACACTGATTTTTTGAATCAAGCGAACATGAAAATTACTCTGACAGGTTTCTGCATGTGTTTATGTGTTGTCAAAATATGTATTTTGCCAAAATCTATTGACTACCAAAAATTCTAATAAAAAATTAACAATAATTAACAGAAAAAGTAACAGAAACTTTAAACACAATTGAATAAAAATTACACACAAACTATAATGCAAAATTACATTACAAATATATGATTTTTTTATTTCAAATTATATTATATTTTAAATTTTCCGCTAAAAAAATTAAGCGTCACTGACAAATTATTTATTGACAAATAAACAGAATATTTGTTGGTGTGTGTAAAGCAGGGGTTACTCGACCAAAAAAACTCGAGTAGCGAAACTTGCACTAGAGCTGTCAAATTAGCTGTCAGAGCAGGTTTTTTTCATCAATCGAACATAATCAGGGTAAATCGAGTACCCTTTTTGCACTCAGTGCAAGTTTTATTCTTGAAGCCGCTTTCATAGAAAAATTCTGCAGAATTCTTCAGTAATATTTCTTCGGCAAAACATGACGGAATTAAATATTGTTTATCTTTTTTAGTAATTTTTTAGTAATAAATAATAAAATTCAATTTTAAGTTGGTATACACTTTCGGAATTTACTAAAAAAGATAAACAATATTTAATTCCGTCATGTTTTGCCGAAGAAATATTACTGAAAAAATTCTGCAGAATTTTTCTATGAAAGCGGCCTCAATCGAAATCGAAATAATTTTAATTATATTATAATTAAAATTATAATATTGAAAGTTATTTCTTTCAATAATTCTATTTTTTTATAAAATATCGTTTGCTTTGATAGTTGCTATTATATTTTAAAGCAATCATTAAATAAATTTATCAAATTTGCAGTTGGCAAACAATTTTCAAAATTTATTTCTAAACTTTGCGAATATTCCAAGGCATTTCCAACGCTCAGGCTTAATATCTGCACAGCATATTTAACATAAACTAATGTGTGTGCCATTTATTTCTGGAGCGAGTACCAGGCCTTGATATATTTGCAAATTATGGAGCATTTCTCTGTATCGCGAATATAATTTTTTCAAATATAATAATTCATTTTTTTCACTATTATATTTAAAGTTGTTTCTTACTCTAGTATGAACCAAGAATACTTGATTTTTTTCTTTTACGGGTAAAACATAAAAATAAGGTTTGTCTGGAAGTTCAATGACAAATAATTTTACCGTAAGCGTACGCAAACGTTAGACATGACATTCATCACATAACTGAGAAATCACAAATTTCACAATACTAAATTTTTCTTTTGCATTTAAATATGTTATTAAATATGACTCAAATATCCAGGATCGTAATTAACGAATCCCAGATAATTCTTATTTTTATTATTCCAATCTTTAAATTTTTTGATGGACATTTCTTCCATCATAAGACAAAAAAATATTTTGCCTTTTTCGCTACTAATTTTATTTTTTATTTGCGACTATTAAAATAATTATTTTATAATATATAAAATTATATTTTATAATATGTAAATTGTACAATATTTTCACATGTTAATTTTATTAGTAAACTCATTAGTTATTGAACTAATTGCATGTAGACGACCATTTCCATTATATGCAATTTTATTAAAGAAATAATTTATTGAAAAACAATCCAAATAATTATACTCTAAAATTGCATGTGAACACATAAGAAATTAGTATACAATACTAATTAACTATGTATAATATATATATATATATATATATATATATATATATATATATATATATATATATATATATAATATATATATATATATATATATATATATATATATATATATATATATATATATATATATATATATATATATATATATATATATATATCGATATTAAGTTACCCTTTAATTAAAAAAAAATAGTTTACATAATATTTACATTAGATTTTTCTAAAGATTCTGGGGGAAATAATAACTTGTTAAAAAACTGTTCCAAAACTTGAATTTTAGTTTTTATCTTGATAAATTAGTAGAAAACTGCTTCTTACTTCTTCAAACCTTTTCAAAGTCTATTTTACGTTTACTGAGAACTCGTTTGGTTGCCCATGGCGTGTAATCAACACTTAAGCATATATGTCACCAGTTGATCGAAATTTGCAAACAGAGAGATTACCACTTGCACTTTGTTTCTCGATTGTATTTGATATTGAAGGTAATGGCGATGTTCGAGTTAAATTTTTAGGTTGTTGCATTGATGATATCAGATGTTAAAGGCATTCTAGCAGGAACTATTAGGATTTGTCACGGAAGTGACTCAGTTATGTAGTCAACAATTTTTTTTTCTTACGTATTTAAGTTATTCTTGGCTATGACAATTAAAGCACGATCGAGGCGTTTTAAAACTAAGTCTTTTTTATGTTAATCAACAAAAACATAGGTAAATTAAATCTACTAAATTAGTTAACATTAAATTAAAGTTTTTCTAAATCACAGAAACCACTTAGATTTGACATGGAAAAACAAAAAAAACTAGGATTTGGAAACCCCGAAAATAACAAACACAAACACTTATAGTTTCAATTATTGATTGATCAGCAGCATCAAGCCCTAGGCTCAACTCTCGGATAAGGCCGGGCCTATTCCTACCGCAGTTTTACGTTAAACAATAGGTTACAAAGGGTCAGGTATTATTTGTATGTCAACCAAAACCCTCTTTATTACAAACCGTCTTTTTAATATCTGAAAAATATACATATTCAATATAGATTTGACTAAAGTAATAATTAGTCCAACTAAACTCCATATATAAGTATTTGTGGAACCGGACTAATTCAAATAAGTCCCCACGCGAGTTGAAAGACTGTCTAAGACTGTTCGAAACCCATGATGAATATTTTTGAAATTTTTTTTTGCCATTTACTTGATCAAATCGAAGACACCCAAATTATCACGGTCAGTTGCTATGATAGTTTTTGACAAATACTAAAACGTTCTATAATAAAAGCCAAACTCATAGCATAGCATACTCGGATACATGCAATAAAACATATAAAATTCACTGCTTGGTTTTGTAATACTATACCATTCAAAAACCATTTTAGAACAATTTAAACTTTTTCTTTGCTATGACGATTTAAATAAATAATTAACCCTTTCGCGGACACACATTTTTTCAAAAATACTCACACAATGACACATTCTATAATTTCGATTCTAGACAAGTTACATGAACTGTGATTAATGTTTTGGAATCGTGATTGGATGAATATTTATTTGACAGTTTAAACTCAATTAGGAGAGTCTGACGGCAAATGCCAACGTGTCCTATTTACATGCCGACGTGTCTGCGAATGGGTTTTGTAATTTTTCTTTATAGTTTTAATGCATCGCAAAAGTGAATTTAAAAACATATAGGGCAGGGAAATGTTTCAATCAATTATTATACTTTTCGGACAGCGTAAAAAAAATTGAGAATGTAGGGGAATATTTTTCAAATTAATGTCAAAAATTGTATTCACAAATATTTATCATGGGCTTCGGACACAGTCTAAATAAGAATTAATTTTAAGTATGGCGTTTTTGCAAAATGAAAAAAGGAAACAATTTAATATTGTGTCACTGTTATATTTATTATACGAAAATATATTTGAAGAAAAAAGAATTTAAATAAGGAAACCACGAAGTTGGTGGGTTAGCTCAATGTTACTTATAAACATACCTTAATAGGATCAGAAACTCTCGTGAACGAAATAAGATTAATTAACCATCGTAGTTTTAAATTATACCACAGAATGAATTCAAATCAGTTCGAAGTTTTACTTGAGCGATTTGGGTAAAAAGCTTTATATCATTTGATTTAATACTCGTATGATATTAAAACTTATAAATTTTGTAATACAGATGATATTACAAATTGTATTAAAGATGATAATTACACCTTACAATCCATATTAATCGAAACACTTTAATCGAAACACTGAACTTATTGCAAAATTTCTTATTGGAAAATTTATTGCGCCAATTTTCAGGTGGTTGTCAAGAGTTGAGTACTATACAACGTGTTATTAACTAACATTTATAAGCCGAGCTACACGTCTTTTTGAAAACTCTTTTTTTGAATGTTATCTGGGCTGTGGTGCGTATATAAAAAAACAATTTTTACTTTTCAACAGAAAGTAAAATTCGTCCTAGTTCTATTTCGTCTCTCATGTCATCTGGTACATACAGGTGCCAAAAACTTCGTTACATATTGAGCGAATAGATCTACACTTAAAATTGTGCCACGTGATTTACGTGATTGCGTTTGACATAATGGCATGGTGGTGCTGAGCTTTCCAAATTGTTTTCTATTAATTTAATAATAGGTGTGAGCTTATCTTGCAAAGTTCCTAATTTCCCAGCTTATACCCAACTTGATTTTAGTTCATGTAGAATAAAATGAAAAAAATAAATAAATTTTATTTTTTATAAACCGGCCCTGAATGACTTCCTCATTCGATGAAATAGAAATACTGTTCTGCGATGAAATAGTACTGAAATTTATTTGCTAAACTATAACAAGCCTGTTTAAACAAATTTATGTTGAGTCACGTGTACGAAATAGACTAATCAAAATAACATTAAACTGATAATTTCACTAGGAAAATTATCAGCTATTATGAATTTAATTGGAACATTTCGTACACGTGACTTGAAATTGACCGATTTAATAGGCTTGCTATTTTAGCAAAACATACTCTGGCTACTAGATGAAAAGAATTCATAGTTTTATTTTACAATACATGCTGTTTCAAAATGACACTTTCATAGTACAATTTACAATCTAGCAGCCTTAACTAATTCTGTGTTAAGAAATATTTGTTTATTATATCCACTTTTAGTTCAAAATGTCACTTTCATGATTCGGGCATGAAAATGGCGAATCAATAAATCAAATTATTGAGGAAAATACGCCAAAAAATACTAAAATTAGTAAAAAATATAACTGGAACATATTTACTGAATTCTGTAATGCCAGAAGATAATATGCAAGGATCTACCTCTTTTGAAATGAAAACAGACACGCCATCATACTCTGCATCTAATTCTACATTTACTTTTTCATCATGTTCATTTTATAGTTGTGTTTTTAATAAATAATCTTCAACAAATAAAATCGTTTTTAACAAAGTAAATGTTTTAGGTAATATGCTATATATATATATATATATACTATACATATTACTATACATACATAAATACTATACATATTATGTACACATATTAAAAGCAAAAAAATTTCTTTTCGAATACCCCTCGAGCATTGATAATTAACCTCATCATTTTATTATATTTCCTCAAGCACATTGCTTTTAGGTAATATCCCTCGGCCTACGGTCTCAGGCTGTACCAAGCAACGTGCTTTCGGAAAATATAATAAAATTATTTCGGGAAATTATCAATGCCCTTGGGATATTACTGCTGAAAATATAAAACGATAGTTTCGTATACGAGGATTATCCTCGATTAAGTTGCAAATTATTAATATATGCCGTCGTAAAATGGTGGATTTGCGACAGCTGAAGTTGCGATTGTAATCTTGAGTTCTTTCGGGTTTTGACAAAAAATGTACATTTTGGTTGGCACGAAAGAACATGTATTTGTCATTGTGTTTGTAAAGAGAAAAAGAGGAAGAAATATTTTTTAATTTCCATATTTATTTTAATTAATAAAATTTGCATTTCAATTAATTATTAATTGCACACAAACAAGTTAATAATTTATAATAAAAACAATTAATTTATAAATTTGTATCATAAAAAAACGCAATACCACATCCAAAAACAAGAAAAAATCACAAATGACGAATTTATTTGACTACAATCAAAACCCTCTTTACTATAAGCCGTATTGTTTGCATACTCATGCTATACAAAAATATATACTTTGATTGTATTGTAAGTAAAAATCGTGTTGGGATATGATCGCGATTATAGTATAAAAAAGAAACATTCACATACCATTACAAAAGAAATTAAGGAAAGAGAGTAAAAATTATCAAAAAACAAAAACAAATTACATAACCTCAACTTTTATGTTATTTATTATGCATACACTAAATATATTACAAATTACACCGCACGATAGATTTTAAAAGAAATAAATAATTACAATATATATTAATATAAAAATATATTATATATTATATAAAAATAATTAATAAATTTAACTTAAAAATTTCACAATTCACATCACTCACTAAACAAATAAAATAAAATTTGACGTTTAATACCACAAGTAGAGAGAAAAATTTTATAATGAGATGATTCTGACAAGTTTAATTTAATTTAAATAAGTCTCGTTTCGAATTTATCCCTTATTAACTACAGGGCATTTAAATGAGGTAAACATTTTTTTGTTATTATTATTATTGTTGTTATCATACTACTATAATTGTTGTGATTATTAATTTTGCCCAATGTAATAAATTATATAACTTTCAAATTTCTAATAAATAAGTAATAAAATAAATTACAATTAACACAAACCTCTAAAATGTATATAAATTACAGATTAAAACAAATCATTTAACTCCAAAACCAAATTAATCAAACGTTACACTGAAAAAAAAATTTGCATAAGCAACATATTATACATATTTTGAAATTAGCAACTGTGCTGAGCATTGCACTGTTAAGCTACAGCAAGCAGTATTTATAATACC
The DNA here is from genome assembly GCA_963556175.1 of Tipula confusa. Taxonomy (NCBI): domain Eukaryota; kingdom Metazoa; phylum Arthropoda; class Insecta; order Diptera; family Tipulidae; genus Tipula; species Tipula confusa. The sequence continues at coordinate 161,795,367 of OY744475.1, read as the reverse complement.
AGATAAAAGTGAAACTACCAATCAATCATGGGAAATGTTAAAATTGTGCGATACGATCCCAATTCTAGAAAATTCAAACAACAGAAGATTTTTTCAGATTCTGTAAGCGTTAAGATAGCCAAAAACAATACATCTGTCGTAGAATAAGCGCTGCAATTTTTGGGGTAATTTTTCTAAATTTTGGTATACAGCGGGCATACTAAAAACCACAATTAGTCAAAGAAAAATGAGCCACCTGCACAATTGACAGACTAAGGATTGATAATCTTGTGCAGAATGACCGCACCTTGTGTAGCCTCAAAGTAACCAAATTTAGATGTTACGTCTCATTAGCGTAAATTTATGAGCAGCTTAAAATGTTTTGGAACTACAACCTTCACGAAATAAAACAAAGAAAACAAAGATTTTTTTACAATATTAACAAACGACTCAATAATGACCATTATTATAGGTATCATAACCGAGTGAGAGGATTGTGATAACTTTTATCAGTAAAAACTCATGATAACGGGGGATTTGCCTAAGTTAACTTTGGTATGTATTTCCTACGATTATATAGTATATAGTTGCTGAAATAGTTGCTAAAATATAGAACAAGATGTCTACGGGCTACGATAAATTATTTTTGAGTTTTTGTTTTAAATATCCACAAAGTCAAACAATGTACAATTTGGATAAATCTAAGCTATAATTTTTTATCGCATTATTCTCAGGTCAAAACACCATTTCTAATTTAAATTTATTTGTAAAAAATATTCTTTAAATATTTAATTAAATTTGGCGAAAAGATCACTTATGAAACATACACACGTCATTTTATTAACGTACGTCAAACAAGTACAATAATATTATGATGCCGAAACAGTATATTACTATGCAAAACTGCACGGCAGGCTTAATTTATCGATGAATCTTATACGTCACATGTTATTTAAATTATTGGTTCTAAAGAAATTATCTTACGTAACAACACAGCACATGATATTTAGTTCTTTCTATATAAATTATGTATTCAAAACATGGATGCTCTTTATGCCAAATTTAAGAATATATGTATATGTTCGTACATCCATTTGTTGTATATATAAGACACTCAAAGCATTGTACATGCGATACCGCAAGTCACTCTTTAATTCAATGTGTAATAAAATATTCGATGATTTGATTATTGTTTGACGCAAACGATATAATTTGTGTGAAACAATATTTAAAATAATTATATGATTTATCATCGTATTTGATGGAGGATTACTTAATTTGGCCTTTTCGTGTTTGAAAGCATTTACTGATCTGAACTGAACCAACTGAAATAATAATAATCTGCATTGCCAAACTTCCATTGTCTTCGATGGGTCATCGTGGCCGGTTACGACGTTTGCGTCTACCAAAGATTACTCAACGTTTATTCCAGGTACCCTCAAGTTGTTCCTCAAGTTTGTGTATATTTCTTTAAGTTGAACAGATGATGTTAATAATGGTAGTTGATTTGTTGTATAAAAGTGACTTGTTTGATAACATTGCTTTGCAGACATGGAATAATAGAAAAAAGATACGTAAAACTTCTCTACTGTAACTGAAAAGAGAGTGAACGATATGAAAAATATAATGAACTTGCAAAATGATGTAGGCGTGGTGTAAGAGTAAATCACCACTAATGTAGAGTTTAAACAGGTTAAAATATCCATCGAAGCCAGAAATTGCCACCCATAGTTCAACTGAGAGGCTTATTTCTCTGCCACTCCCGTTTATGAAACAAAGTTGGTAAAGATACGTGGGACATGCTTTAGCTCAAATGTTAAATTTGCCTAAAGGCGTGATCAATATGGTAACTTTATCGTCGCCTGTTAGTTGCTGACTATGCGTTAAATGTGATTATTAAGAAGCAGAACACTAGATTACCCAATTTAGTTCATGAATTGTTATAGCTCTTATTCCGCGCTCATCAATTTTGTCAGCTGGCATAATATCTTCCTCTGCATATTGTCTTGGATATGGTTGAATTGTCTGCTCTAGATAATTTGCAAACAGATCTGCTATTTGTTAGAGATTTCTAGCACAGTTATCGTTGATTTTAATTGGAGGGTCCTGTAGGCTGGATCTTTTTAGGGCCTTGGTTACCTTGCTTTGAGAATAGTTTTTTGTCCTTTCAGGTTGTTTAGGTATCTATTGACTGACTAGTATTTAATATACTTTATTAAAGCTTTTAATTTATTGACCAAATTATTAAACAGTCTCTTCGCTTCCGGTGTTCGATTTCTTTGCCAATTTTTAAGAGCTTTTCTTTTATTTTTAATCATTTCTCTCACTCCTTCGGGGCATATAAAGTTTTGATTAGTTCCCCTTACAAGACTAGGAGTACTATCCCAAGCGGCACTTTGTATATTTTCTATGAGTTTGTCTAATTCATCTTCTAATTGCTCTGGATTATATACTGGGACTGAAAGATTAGTTTTCTCCTGGATAAGAGTTTAAAAGAGATTCCAATTAGTTTTGTTATTATTATTGTTTGTCATTAAGCTTGTCTAAGCGAGTCGTTTTCTATATGAATATAATTCTCTGATGTACTTCTTGTTACAAAGAAGTCTATAAGATAGACTGCGGAAGCTTATTGATGTCCGTAGGCCAGTAAGTTGGCGTACCGCCGGGGTGGGATTCGTATTTTAGCTTTTTACTGGCTATCCTTCCCTTTAGATATCCTTCCCTTTAATCATTGTTAACCGTGATCCCCGCACTAGATATTTTTTGAATTAAGGACATCTCCAATTAAAAAATTACTTCAAAAAATTTTAAGGAACGCAACATCAATGTACTCTTCTTGTTTGAGGTTGTGAACAGTTTATTGCAGAAAAGCTATAACTTTTTGTTTTACTTAGGCTGCATGCCATATTCAAAGTAAATCGTAAAATTCGCGGTAAATTAAAATTTTAGTGCAAATTTACCTTTCATGTCTTGTCAAACTAAAGGTAAATATTCAGGTTTGAAGGGTTCAAATCACTGGTTTTTAGGTAACAAATGGAACGTCAAAATTTGTTTTGTTTAAGTTTTTTTTTGGTTTCTTCATATTTAGTCCAATAATTTCCCCAAAATGCCTTCTATCATAAACTAACTAAATAATAGTCTATGTTCACGTATTTCAGTAATTATAATAATTAATCAAAATTTTACTCTTGTGTCTGATATTTGTTGAAATAAATAAATTAAATGTGAAAATTAACTACAACAATTAGTTACCTTTTTTCTAATAAGTCACTCATCTTTATAGTAAAGTAATTCGACTTACTAAAAAATATACCGAAACCACCATTTACCTTGAGTATGGCAGCCTTTTATGTTGCACTTAAATTGTTGAGACTTGCATGAACATTTTTACAATTTTCAGTTCTCACTGTATTGGATATTATCTTTAACAAAAAATAGCTAACCCTCCTCTAGCTTTATCCTCAGGATGTAGCGCATGATAAAAGAATACACACGCAATTTGCAATATGAGGATTTTGTGAAATGAGCTTCTGATATCAAAAATATATCTATGTTTTGTAAGTTTAAAAATATTTCAAGCTCTTGAATATGCTGTAATACCCATTTGCATTCGATGCTACTATTCTCAGCGCATTATGCGCCATTGACATTCAACGAAATCGACATCTTCAAAAAAACATTAGATACAACATAATAAAATTGTTCAAGTACAAGAAGGAAATCACGACTTTTGTTTAAAAAAAAAAATCGACATCTTTAAGCCGAGAAACAAACCGAAAAATGAGGATGAAAATGAGGTGAACCGTCATCTTTTTTTATAAACAGACAATACACTTTAATTGGCAGAATATAAAATATTACGATGACTAGATTGTTTATTGAATTTATGAAACAAACTTTATCAAGTTTTTTTTCAACCCATTAATTTTGTTTTTTAATTTTTCCAAGTGTAATTTCAAGACCTTCTTCTTGTGCATCTAATCGCTTATTGAAAGAGCTTCTAGATTTCTCAATATAAATTTTAAAACTTGGTCTACTTTTTTTAGTCTTTGATCTTTTTGTTGGGCTACTTGCGCGTAAGACAAATTTATTTGCTTACTCGATCACTTTGTGCTCTCACATTATTATTTGTTACGATTCTTTCTGTTTCTGCTTCTCGTACATATTTAGCATGGTTTTGTTTCGGAATATGCGATTTATTTCTCATTTTTTTGTAGTTCTATTTCAACTTCACATCTTCGATAGTTAACGGGATGATCCCCTTTACAATTGACACATTTTGGAGCTGAGGTTTTATTAATTTGACATGCATTGGCTGCGTGATTTCTTGCGCATTTGACACATCTAGGTTCATGATCACAGTTTTTTTAAGTATGGTTAAACTCTTGGCATTTCTTGCACTGTGGTATTAGTCTATTAGCTTTTCTCAAGAGCTATATTTTAACTCCCAGATGGAGAATTGCATTTATGTGATAGATTTTTTCTATATTTTATTTTTTGTCGAAGGTTAACATGAAGAGTGGAAGTCCTCTTCTGAAAATTTCAGTGTTTCCGTCCTTGTTTTGCTTTTTTCTTTTTTGATGATATTGACTGCGTTTTTAATTTTAAGACCTTTACGTGTTAGTTCTTCCATAATACCTTCTTTTGAACAAGATTGGTAGAGCCCTATTACCACTACTTTGATTGGGCGATCATTTTTGTCCTCATACCATTTAAACCCATCGGTGTGAGATGGGTATTTATAATCTTCAGGTTCTATTTTGGTAATTTTCCTGATGTTATTATTCAATGATACTACTTTATAGTCCTTGATTACGACCGATTTTAGCAGTTGCTGGATGTCATTATATTCTTTCACTCCTATTCTGTTAATAGGTGGTGGAAATATCTTCTTCTCTTTAAAGCACTTTTGAAGCTATTTGATTACTAGGATCGACAATATTTGCTGGTGTTGGTTCAACTTCAGGTGGTGACTCAGTCTTTCTTTTGATTGCTAAACACGGAATAACCTAAATGTTAAAAAGGCTCCGGGGTATGACTTGATAACGGGTCAAGTAATTAAAAGCTTACCAGAAAAAGGAAGGAAGTAATTATTTAGTATAATGAATGCAGCTATATATAAACAAATTCTGAAACCGGTCTGGATCTATGGCATACAACTCTGGAGTTAGTGCTAAGAAAACAAATATCATAATAATCCAAACGTTTTAAAATAAAGTACTACAATTCACTGTTAATGCACCGTGGTACATTAGAAGCGACAACCTTCATAGAGACTTGAAAATGGAGCTTGTTGCGAACGAGATCAATTACCATGCAAGGAAACACTTTCAACACCTGCAAATGCATGCAAATTAGGGTATACGTTGTATGATGACCAACATCCCTATAACAAAAGGGTTACAAAGAACCAAACCAATGGGCCTAAAACCTAAATGACAGAATGACAGCAGCGCAAGAGACCTACTGAGGAATCATTGTAAACTGAGATTATCCTATAAGGCTTAATTCCTATAAATGTATAATAATATGCAATGTAATGCTGTGTGCCTCAATCGACTAAACTATCTTAACTAAATTATAACGAGTTAATTCATGCTATTTCTAGATAGATGGAACTATACAAAAGTAGACAAAAGTCGCTAACTGTGCCTCAACTTGAAACTAAACTAATGGTTTGTGCCTTAATCGACTTTTCAAACTAAATTTTTCAAATTGTTCAAGCTTCCGTTATTGCCTCATAGGTGGTATCTGAAAAGTATTTTTTCAAAGTAACTTTTTGGTGATTTCTTCCAAAAGATTAATATAATTCCAGATTAATGAAAATAATAAGAATCCAACGTAAAAATGGAGTCTGATAAATGGTATACTAAAAAATAGGACCATTGCCACAGCATCTGTAAAGCAAATTACAGTAGATATTAATGGAAGTTCGTACGATATAGGCTGTAAGTTCTTGTTCGTACGACAAGAACTAGAAAAAGATTTCAGTACATTTGCTAAAGAAACAGAATCAACAACAGAATTTAACATTCTGAGAAAATAATAGAGACTTCTATTTAATCACGAAATTCTATTTAATGTACGGAATAAAAAATTTCGTGAAAGAGAGGCGAAAAATCGTTTATTGCTTAAATTGGGGAAACAAATTTAAAATTTAAAAAAATTTGCTCAGTGCTACAGCATTTCTTCTTGCCAATGTACAGCTCCGTTTCCAAAAGCATGAAACCTGTGTATTAGGCCGACCGGTTGTGTGTGCAAAAGTGGAAAGAGATTATGGTAGGGCAATGCAATATTGTTAATATTTCCAAATGTGCGGCTTCTGACGGAGAGTTTATCTTTTCTGATGGCATACCATGTTATTATTATGCCGAATGCATTTTCCGTTGTTATTCTAGATCGAGAGTGTCGATAATTTTAAATTGTTTTTGTTCGATCATGTAGCTATTATTGTCTCGGTTATGGTTTCATAAAGTTTGTGTGCAAAGCAAAGGCTTCGTTGCCGAAAATTACCTTCAGCAGAACAATGCTGGTGAATGGTAAAGGCGACGGCGGTGGAATATTGATTGTTGGCTTCACAGAGTCAATACTCAAATCATTTTTGAATACATTTGAATTTAGTACCTGCATCACCTTCACGTCCAAATGACCCAACCTCGACAGCGACGAATTTGTAATTTGTATCAACGATTACCAAACGCACGATAGAATAAAATTGCTTATAGTTGAAGAAAGCAGACCCCGAATCCGGTATGTTTCTCACTTTGATGTGTTTGCCACATCAATGGGACAAATCATTTGGGATAGTTCCATTTATTATAATACTCGAGAATATTTTGTTTTAAAGATTTGGTAGTTGGTTGTGGCAGTGTTGTATGCAAAAAATGTTTAACGATTGAACGAAGGCAATTTCTCAAAATGACGCCAATTGAAGTTGTGTGCTCGGTATTGAAAAGCCAACGATGTGGATGACTCCCTTTGTATCTAGATATCTATATATTAAATTAAATAAAATAATATCATTGAATTGAATAAATGAAATATTGCCGTTGAGATAAAGAACGTAAAATGGAACACTATGCGGGACTATTTTGTTCGTAATAAAGACGAGAAAACTACTGGATCGGCTGCTATACCATTACCAAAAGAGATGAATCACTCATGATTTTATGGAACATTCAATACTGAAGACAACATTATTGTTACCGAACAAAACATATATTTATAGATAAATATAAATTCAGAACTTTGATCATTTCTTCATCGACACTTGCCATCTGAATCAATGTCATCAATGACATGATCAATGTCATCTAAACAGATACCAATTGATGAATTTATGAATTCAATATTTGTAAATTATGATGACATGACACGAATGGCCGAAAATCGTAAGACAATTCATCGTGCATTCCGCGTTCCAGTGTTCGAAGCAACCCCACGACAGTCAAAAAACGAACTGTTCCTTATGAAGACAATATTGAGCTACTGCGAGTTTCTGAATCGCGAGCAGCCAAATTTAATGGATTTCCTACTGCCAAAACCACCAGCACCGAAACATAATTTGTGGCAGTTCATCGAGTCAATTGCAAGCACCATAAGAACATTCCCACCGTTATCGATTGTGAAAATTAAATTTGAAATAACGCAGATTGTCGGAAAAGAAGAAATAGCTTGTGCTGAAAAGAATGCCAATGGTGCATTTATCTACGAAACAGACAAAGTCGCGATTGAACCAAACGTTGACACGACACCATGAATATTACTGATTAATTTTAATACATAACATATTAATTACCTCAATGTAATACCCAATTTTTGATGTGGTGTTATTGGTTTTTTTATCCAATTTGTAGTTATTCCATCCAAGTCCTATTTTATCATAGCAAGTACAGACAAAAACAAATGAGGAGTCAAACGAAAATATTCTTTAAATTTCGTCTCGTCATTCATTAAATATCAATCAAGCAATATATTGTGCGCACCGACCATGAACCGATGACTACACAACACTTGTGAACTTCTTTTTTCTTTCCAGTCAGAAAAAATGTAACAAAAAATCTAAATCTTCTTTAAGTTCCTGCTCTGCTCTGCTCTACGTCACGATTCGACAATTTGCTTCATACAATTATTAAATAACTATATATAGAAATGACACCAAACGATTCTGCCGCTACGTAGTTGTTATAGCGCTGTATGCATTTGTGTCTTAGATAAATTTAAATTAAGGGTTTAAGTATCAACTATATATATATATATATATATATATATGTATGTGAAGTTAGCCCGAAAAAAACCTTTCATCCCGAAAAAAGCCTTTTCAAAATGTGTCTTAGCTAAATATCACAAATAACTTAATTGTCAGCCCGAAAATCATACATAATAAGAGAAATTTTAAAATGTATCCCAATTTTAATTTTTAAAAACATTATACATTATACAGTAAACTTCAAAATGATGAAAATCATATGTACGTATGTATTGTATGTATTATAAGCAAAACTCAATATTTGAAGAGAGTATAAAATTCCACCACTGAATCTCAGCTCACAGGGATTGATAGATATAGTGGTGTATGGGGTATGTTAGATGAGACTCTTACCTCACTAAAAAAACAACCCGTATATCAACGCGATGGATAGAAGGGTGTTTTATAGAGCTTCATCCCCATATCCATCAAGGAATATTAATAACACGAAAGTTTCCACCACTGAATCTCAGTTCACAGGGATTGATAGATATAGTGGTGTATAGGTTTTGTTAGATGATACTCTTACCTCACTAGAATAACAACCTGTATATCAACGCGATGGATAGAAGGGTGTTTTATAGAGCTTCATCCCCATATCCATCAAGGAATATTAATAACAAGAAAGTTTCCACCACTGAATCTCAGTTCACAGGGATTGTTAGATATATTGGTGTATAGGTTTTGTTAGAAGATACTCTTACCTCACTAGAATTACAACCCTTATGTCAACGCGATGGATAGAAGGGTGTTTTATAGAGCTTCATCCCCATATCCATCAAGGAATATTAATAACAAGAAAGTTTCCACCACTGAATCTCAGTTCACAGGGATTGATAGATATAGTGGTGTATTGGGAATGTTAGATGAGACTCTTACCTCACTAGAATAACAACCCGTATGTCAACGCGATGGATAGAAGGGTGTTTTATAGAGCTTCATCCCCATATCCATCAAGGAATATTAATAACACGAAAGTTTCCACCACTGAATCTGTTCACAGGGATTGATAGATATAGTGGTGTATAAGGAATGTTAGATGAGACTCTTACCTCACTAGAATAACAACCTGTATATCAACGCGATGGATAGAAGGGTGTTTTATAGAGCTTCATCCCCATATCCATCAAGGAATATTAATAACACGAAAGTTTCCACCACTGAATCTCAGTTCACAGGGATTGATAGATATAGTGGTGTATAGGTTTTGTTAGATGATACTCTTACCTCATTAGAATAACAACCTGTATATCAACGCGATGGATAGAAGGGTGTTTTATAGAGCTTCATCCCCATATCCATCAAGGAATATTAATAACAAGAAAGTGTCCACCACTGAATCTCAGTTCACAGGGATTGATAGATATAGTGGTGTATAGGTTTTGTTAGATGATACTCTTACCTCACTAGAATAACAACCTGTATATCAACGCGATGGATAGAAGGGTGTTTTATAGAGCTTCATCCCCATATCCATCAAGGAATATTAATAACACGAAAGTTTCCACCACTGAATCTCAGTTCACAGGGATTGATAGATATAGTGGTGTATGGGGAATGTTAGACGAGACTCTTACCTCACTAGAATAACAACCCGTATGTCAACGCGATGGATAGAAGGGTGTTTTATAGAGCTTCATCCCCATATCCATCAAGGAATATTAATAACACGAAAGTTTCCACCACTGAATCTCAGCTCACAGGGATTGATAGATATAGTGGTTTATGGGAAATGTTAGATGAGATTCTTGTCTCACTAAAATAACAACCCGTATATCAACGCGATGGATAGAAGGGTGTTTTATAGAGCTTCATCCCCATATCCATCAAGGAATATTAATAACACGAAAGTTTCCACCACTGAATCTCAGTTCACAGGGATTGATAGATATAGTGGTGTATGGGATATGTTAGATGGGATCCTTACTTTACTGGATTATTAGTTTTAATATGCGCGATTTTTTGAAATTCTTTATATATTTACTTTATTTGTTTATGCATATTTAAATATTAAGTTATAATTTTTTATCTGTTTCTTATCTAAACGATAATTAAGCTAATTTTTTTGAATTAGGTCCCACCGTGAACCTATTTAAATTACAGTTTCTTTGTACAATCAGTTTTATTTATTACATCGTTGGTAAAAATATTTCTACAAATTACTTTGAAAAATATCAAAAAACATAAAAATTAAAATTTTTTGAAAGAGTATAAAAGGATTTTTTTTTCAGTTTGCTTTTCAATACTTGTTCAGACGTTGTTTTGTTAGTATATAATATTTTTTTGTGTGAATTACCGTTTTTTAGCAATAAATAAAAAGTTTTTTTTAAAACTACGACCTTCGCTTTCTCTTGGACTCTCTTTAAACTTGTAATTATATCGTTTTGTTGTTTCGTTTTTCATTCTATCGACCTCGGCTATCATAATAGGACATTCTCATTTAACGGTTCCATCTTTCTATTTGAAATTATTATACCTGCTTTTAAAATATAAACGGCTTTTTTTTCTACACGACTCTACATTTTACCATTAAAATGGAAAAATCAGGACATCAAATTTCTTTGTATAATTACAAAAAGAAAAGAAGTTTAATTAGTGTGGATTTGGTAAAAACAATATTAGAAAAATTATCGCTAATTAATGTTAAATTGACTAATTCAAATTCCAACTACATGGTTCAATTATGTCAATTACTTAAAGTGACAAATAATTTTTCAAATCGCACCAAGATTTATAATATTTGGAACAGAAATATTAGAAGCAATAAAGTGTCAAACGATACATTTGAAAATAATTACGTTTCTACAACTAGTGAACATATAGATGAATTGGAGACATTAGCTTTCATAAATCAAAATGATTCACAATTAAAATCAATAAATTATACAGATACAAATGAAAATATTGAAACCAATAATGTTTGTTCAACAAACCCTGTTGAAAAAGAATTTAGTTCAGACGAAATGAATCAAATGCCCAATATTCCTGATAAATCTGATAATATAGATTTTAATTTAAGTTGTGATAATTTACTCTCAGATGTTAGCGTGAACAATAATACGTTCCAAAGTAGCAGGCAGCCAAATAAGTTGAAATCTAATAAACCCACAAAAATTGTTTACAAAAAACTTGATTATAAATTAATCATTCCAAACAGTATTTGGAAACAAATTTTTCTACCTAATGAACGAGCATTAGAAACGTATATGTACAGATCGGTAATTATTGAAAGGCTAACAAAACTTACTGGCTGTTTAATAAAAATTAAAAGTTATGATGTATCAAAAAATCATCTAACCATAAGAACTTATTGTGGTCATAGAAATGTAAAGACAACATGTCGAAAATATAAACTTGTTAATAAAGATTTAAAGGAAGGAATTTTCGAAATTTATAGTACGAGTGAACGTATTATGCATATAACAAAAAAATTCGGTCACACAACATGTTATAAGCGGGACCTTTTTAAAAGGCAACTATTAGAAAAAACTGTTGAAAGGGTTGCCGAAAGTTTAATTCAAGAGGAAGATATTGATTTTGTTCAAAAAAACAATACAATCCAAAAATCAAAGTCACATGATGTACTTAGAAAAATACGATCAGAGGCATTGCAATTAAATGATAATGACAAAGATGATTTTATTGATATTGATAAAGAGTGGGAGAAAAAAGCATTGAGTGAGGATAAATATATCCAAAAAATTATGCGTCGTCCGTTTATGGTTGTGACATATAGTGCAATGCAGAATAATGTTTTGAAAATAATGAGAGAATCATTTAAAAATACAGAATTAACGGTTTATTTAGATGCTACTGGTAGTTTGGTTCGTACTCCTTTCAAAACTTGTCCAACAGTTTTGTATTATGCTATAGTAATAGCTGCACAAACTACTAAGACTGATGCTACATCACCATTCCCAATAACAGATATGGTTAGTTCAAGCCACAATATTGATTCTATTGGAGGTTGGCTTAGATCATTTAAGTTATACGTCGAAGGACAATTTAAAAAATGGCCAGTGTTTAATTCAGTGGTTATAGATTTTTCATTTGCTGAATTAAATGCTGTGTTGAGTTCCTTTAATAATATGGATATAATTGAATATCTTATGGCAACTCATGCATGGATCAATAATAAACACTATTATAAAACAAACCAATCCATAGTTAAAGTTTTTTTATGCTGCTGTCATTTATCCCACACAATGGCACAAGATATAAATTTACACTTTTCAAAATGCCCATCCAACTCTAAAATTGTTAAAGAAGTCCTTTCGTCGTTATTCATGGTAACAAACTATGAGACTATTAAAGAGTTATGGAGAAATCTAACAGTAGTATTAAGGTCTAAATTTATTACAAAAGAAGTGCAAGAATCATTAAGTTCCTTGACTACTTTAATAATAAAAAGCGATACATATTTTGATTTTACAGTAACCGATCACACAAAATTAAAAATAAATAAAGACAGCACAAAGCCATTATACATACAAAGCCCATATTTCCAAGATTTAAAAAAAATAGAAGATGACATATGTTTGTCATTAAATAAGGAAGCATCAATTGGTGGAGTTAATAGTTTGTATAATATAAATTTTCAAAACTTAATATTAAAAAAATACATGGCATATTTACCGCTATGGAGTGGTGTTTTGAATGATGGAGTACGACAAAGCAATAGTCATGTTGAAAATTACTTTGCTACTATAAAACGGAGATTCAAAACATCTACTAACATTGGTAAACTACCCACTAAAATAGGACGTTTTATTAGGGAAATACACGAACGAAATGTTACAATCCATCGACAAATTGTGGCTGGTATTCCAAAAGCTGCTATTAAATCAACAAATATTCAGACGCCTAATAATCAAACCCAAAGGCCATCACCTGACGTAGACCTAACAGTTCATGAATCCCAACTTAGCCAATCCATATGGAAACGCAAAAATAATGATGCTGCAACCCCCAAAACTAAACGTTCGCATTTTAATTTGGCGACAATCAAAGAAATTGCGAATCAAACCCCAAAGGAACGGTCAATAACCTCTTTAAAGATATTAAGTAAAAATTCGAAGGAAGATAATGAATTCAGTACTCCAAAACGCCCGCGAAAAATCATGAAAAGGATATTACCTATTATAAAAAAATCATATTCATTACCGGTTTTGCAAAATGGCACTAAAAGTTGCGATTATTATACAAATACGTGTGGCTTAGATGCAGTTATTCAAACTCTAGCTGCAGCAGTTAGTAGTGTGGGAATAATAAATTGTAATATTCGGGAAGGGCACGTGAAAAGTTTAATTCAACGTATATTAAACAATGAACTAAAGAGAGCATATGAAGTTAGGAAAGAGATTCTTATAGACATTTTTGGTATACAGCAAAATTGTGAGTGCAATATACAAGACGTATCAGGTTATATACTTAAAAGCCTTCCAAGCCTGATCGTTAATCTTAAATGTCAGCAATGTGAAACTGTAATTGAAGAAGAACGAAATTTTCTTCTTGTGAATATGTTGAAATTAACGAATGTTGGCTTTCCAAATTTAAATAAATGCATTGAACAAGTTCCAGATCAAGGTTGTCCTATATGTTTCAATAAAATGAATCCCCAGAATTATAAATATCGACCAATTATATCTATTTATACCGAAAGTGATACGCTAAACCATAGGAATATAAAAATAAGTGAAATTCAATCGAAATTAGAATTCGACCAACTACTATATCAACTAACAGGACTTATTAGTTACGAGCAACTTAATCCAACTAGTAATCCCAAAAAGTTTATATCGGGGCATTTTATAAGCTATTCTGTACACAATGGAAAATGGGGTCGATATGATGACCTTAAAAAATATGTAGCTATTGTGAGAAATCCTCAAAACATTGATGTCAATCCACATATGTTAATCTACACAAGATCCAAAAAATAAAAAATCGATTTCTTGTAATTTACAGATTTACATATAATCCGAATATTTATATCTAATTCCCAATTTAATAATCAACAGTAATCAAATAATAAATTATTTCAATACTCGTATAATTCATTAGATTGATACGATAAATTATGATAATTATTTATAATGCCGCAGTTTATAAAGAGTCACCAAGCCATCGATGCGCTTTGACAATAACTTTACTATTGTTTTGATTGTTAAACGTAATTGGTTATGATCCAATTTCCACCTTAGAATCCCTTTTCCCACATTAGTAAGATCTGCTACTAAAAAATACAAATAATATAAATTATATACTTAAAACGTTAAGTTTGCACCATTTGTTCACACATGCGGACACTTTAGTGTTTTAATATTCCTTGATGGATATGGGGATGAAGCTCTATAAAACACCCTTCTATCCATCGCGTTGATATACGGGTTGCTATTTTAGTGAGACAAGAGTCTCATCTAACATACCTCATACACCACTATATCTATCAATCCCTGTGAGCTGAGATTCAGTGGTGGAAACTTTCGTGTTATTAATATTCCTTGATGGATATGGGGATGAAGCTCTATAAAACACCCTTCTATCCATCGCATTGATATACGGGTTGCTATTTTAGTGAGACAAGAGTCTCATCTAACATACCTCGTACACCACTATATCTATCAATCCCTGTGAGCTGAGATTCAGTGGTGGAAACTTTCGTGTTATTAATATTCCTTGATGGATATGGGGATGAGGCTCTATAAAAGACCCTTCTATCCATCGCGTTGCTATACGGGTTGCTATTTTAGTGAGACAAGAGTCTCATCTAACATACCTCATACACCACTATATCTATCAATCCCTGTGAGCTGAGATTCAGTGGTGGAAACTTTCGTGTTATTAATATTCCTTGATGGATATGGGGATGAGGCTCTATAAAAGACCCTTCTATCCATCGCGTTGCTATACGGGTTGCTATTTTAGTGAGACAAGAGTCTCATCTAACATACCTCATACACCACTATATCTATCAATCCCTGTGAGCTGAGATTCAGTGGTGGAAACTTTCGTGTTATTAATATTCCTTGATGGATATGGGGATGAAGCTCTATAAAACACCCTTCTATCCATCGCGTTGCTATACGGGTTGCTATTTTAGTGAGACAAGAGTCTCATCTAACATACCTCATACACCACTATATCTATCAATCCCTGTGAGCTGAGATTCAGTGGTGGAAACTTTCGTGTTATTAATATTCCTTGATGGATATGGGGATGAGGCTCTATAAAAGACCCTTCTATCCATCGCGTTGCTATACGGGTTGCTATTTTAGTGAGACAAGAGTCTCATCTAACATACCTCATACACCACTATATCTATCAATCCCTGTGAGCTGAGATTCAGTGGTGGAAACTTTCGTGTTATTAATATTCCTTGATGGATATGGGGATGAAGCTCTATAAAACACCCTTCTATCCATCGCGTTGATATACGGGTTGTTATTTTAGTGAGACAAGAGTCTCATCTAACATACCTCATACACCACTATATCTATCAATCCCTGTGAACTGAGATTCAGTGGTGGAAACTTTCGTGTTATTAATATTCCTTGATGGATATGGGGATGAAGCTCTATAAAACACCCTTCTATTCATCGCGTTGATATACGGGTTGCTATTTTAGTGAGACAAGAGTCTCATCTAACATACCTCATACACCACTATATCTATCAATCCCTGTGAGCTGAGATTCAGTGGTGGAAACTTTCGTGTTATTAATATTCCTTGATGGATATGGGGATGAAGCTCTATAAAACACCCTTCTATCCATCGCGTTGATATACGGGTTGTTATTTTAGTGAGACAAGAGTCTCATCTAACATACCTCATACACCACTATATCTATCAATCCCTGTGAACTGAGATTCAGTGGTGGAAACTTTCGTGTTATTAATATTCCTTGATGGATATGGGGATGAAGCTCTATAAAACACCCTTCTATCCATCGCGTTGATATACGGGTTGCTATTTTAGTGAGACAAGAGTCTCATCTAACATACCTCATACACCACTATATCTATCAATCCCTGTGAGCTGAGATTCAGTGGTGGAAACTTTCGTGTTATTAATATTCCTTGATGGATATGGGGATGAAGCTCTATAAAACACCCTTCTATCCATCGCATTGATATACGGGTTGCTATTTTAGTGAGACAAGAGTCTCATCTAACATACCTCGTACACCACTATATCTATCAATCCCTGTGAGCTGAGATTCAGTGGTGGAAACTTTCGTGTTATTAATATTCCTTGATGGATATGGGGATGAGGCTCTATAAAAGACCCTTCTATCCATCGCGTTGCTATACGGGTTGCTATTTTAGTGAGACAAGAGTCTCATCTAACATACCTCATACACCACTATATCTATCAATCCCTGTGAGCTGAGATTCAGTGGTGGAAACTTTCGTGTTATTAATATTCCTTGATGGATATGGGGATGAGGCTCTATAAAAGACCCTTCTATCCATCGCGTTGCTATACGGGTTGCTATTTTAGTGAGACAAGAGTCTCATCTAACATACCTCATACACCACTATATCTATCAATCCCTGTGAGCTGAGATTCAGTGGTGGAAACTTTCGTGTTATTAATATTCCTTGATGGATATGGGGATGAAGCTCTATAAAACACCCTTCTATCCATCGCGTTGCTATACGGGTTGCTATTTTAGTGAGACAAGAGTCTCATCTAACATACCTCATACACCACTATATCTATCAATCCCTGTGAGCTGAGATTCAGTGGTGGAAACTTTCGTGTTATTAATATTCCTTGATGGATATGGGGATGAGGCTCTATAAAAGACCCTTCTATCCATCGCGTTGCTATACGGGTTGCTATTTTAGTGAGACAAGAGTCTCATCTAACATACCTCATACACCACTATATCTATCAATCCCTGTGAGCTGAGATTCAGTGGTGGAAACTTTCGTGTTATTAATATTCCTTGATGGATATGGGGATGAAGCTCTATAAAACACCCTTCTATCCATCGCGTTGATATACGGGTTGTTATTTTAGTGAGACAAGAGTCTCATCTAACATACCTCATACACCACTATATCTATCAATCCCTGTGAACTGAGATTCAGTGGTGGAAACTTTCGTGTTATTAATATTCCTTGATGGATATGGGGATGAAGCTCTATAAAACACCCTTCTATTCATCGCGTTGATATACGGGTTGCTATTTTAGTGAGACAAGAGTCTCATCTAACATACCTCATACACCACTATATCTATCAATCCCTGTGAGCTGAGATTCAGTGGTGGAAACTTTCGTGTTATTAATATTCCTTGATGGATATGGGGATGAAGCTCTATAAAACACCCTTCTATCCATCGCGTTGATATACGGGTTGTTATTTTAGTGAGACAAGAGTCTCATCTAACATACCTCATACACCACTATATCTATCAATCCCTGTGAACTGAGATTCAGTGGTGGAAACTTTCGTGTTATTAATATTCCTTGATGGATATGGGGATGAAGCTCTATAAAACACCCTTCTATCCATCGCGTTGATATACGGGTTGCTATTTTAGTGAGACAAGAGTCTCATCTAACATACCTCATACACCACTATATCTATCAATCCCTGTGAGCTGAGATTCAGTGGTGGAAACTTTCGTGTTATTAATATTCCTTGATGGATATGGGGATGAAGCTCTATAAAACACCCTTCTATCCATCGCGTTGATATACGGGTTGCTATTTTAGTGAGACAAGAGTCTCATCTAACATACCTCATACACCACTATATCTATCAATCCCTGTGAGCTGAGATTCAGTGGTGGAAACTTTCGTGTTATTAATATTCCTTGATGGATATGGGGATGAGGCTCTATAAAAGACCCTTCTATCCATCGCGTTGCTATACGGGTTGCTATTTTAGTGAGACAAGAGTCTCATCTAACATACCTCATACACCACTATATCTATCAATCCCTGTGAGCTGAGATTCAGTGGTGGAAACTTTCGTGTTATTAATATTCCTTGATGGATATGGGGATGAAGCTCTATAAAACACCCTTCTATCCATCGCGTTGATATACGGGTTGCTATTTTAGTGAGACAAGAGTCTCATCTAACATACCTCGTACACCACTATATCTATCAATCCCTGTGAGCTGAGATTCAGTGGTGGAAACTTTCGTGTTATTAATATTCCTTGATGGATATGGGGATGAAGCTCTATAAAACACCCTTCTATCCATCGCGTTGATATACGGGTTGTTATTTTAGTGAGACAAGAGTCTCATCTAACATACCTCATACACCACTATATCTATCAATCCCTGTGAACTGAGATTCAGTGGTGGAAACTTTCGTGTTATTAATATTCCTTGATGGATATGGGGATGAAGCTCTATAAAACACCCTTCTATTCATCGCGTTGATATACGGGTTGCTATTTTAGTGAGACAAGAGTCTCATCTAACATACCTCATACACCACTATATCTATCAATCCCTGTGAGCTGAGATTCAGTGGTGGAAACTTTCGTGTTATTAATATTCCTTGATGGATATGGGGATGAAGCTCTATAAAACACCCTTCTATCCATCGCGTTGATATACGGGTTGTTATTTTAGTGAGACAAGAGTCTCATCTAACATACCTCATACACCACTATATCTATCAATCCCTGTGAACTGAGATTCAGTGGTGGAAACTTTCGTGTTATTAATATTCCTTGATGGATATGGGGATGAAGCTCTATAAAACACCCTTCTATCCATCGCGTTGATATACGGGTTGCTATTTTAGTGAGACAAGAGTCTCATCTAACATACCTCGTACACCACTATATCTATCAATCCCTGTGAGCTGAGATTCAGTGGTGGAAACTTTCGTGTTATTAATATTCCTTGATGGATATGGGGATGAGGCTCTATAAAAGACCCTTCTATCCATCGCGTTGCTATACGGGTTGCTATTTTAGTGAGACAAGAGTCTCATCTAACATACCTCATACACCACTATATCTATCAATCCCTGTGAGCTGAGATTCAGTGGTGGAAACTTTCGTGTTATTAATATTCCTTGATGGATATGGGGATGAAGCTCTATAAAACACCCTTCTATCCATCGCGTTGATATACGGGTTGCTATTTTAGTGAGACAAGAGTCTCATCTAACATACCTCATACACCACTATATCTATCAATCCCTGTGAGCTGAGATTCAGTGGTGGAAACTTTCGTGTTATTAATATTCCTTGATGGATATGGGGATGAAGCTCTATAAAACACCCTTCTATCCATCGCGTTGATATACGGGTTGCTATTTTAGTGAGACAAGAGTCTCATCTAACATACCTCGTACACCACTATATCTATCAATCCCTGTGAGCTGAGATTCAGTGGTGGAAACTTTCGTGTTATTAATATTCCTTGATGGATATGGGGATGAAGCTCTGTAAAACACCCTTCTATCCATCGCGTTGATATACGGGTTGTTATTTTAGTGAGACAAGAGTCTCATCTAACATACCTCATACACCACTATATCTATCAATCCCTGTGAACTGAGATTCAGTGGTGGAAACTTTCGTGTTATTAATATTCCTTGATGGATATGGGGATGAAGCTCTATAAAACACCCTTCTATCCATCGCGTTGATATACGGGTTGATATTTTAATGAGGTAAGAGTCTCATCTAACATATTCTATACACCACTGTACCTATCAATCTCTGTGACCTAGGATTTAATTAGTTTGGCAATTAGGTGTTTTGTATATCTCTGTGAGCTGATTCAATAGTGGATAATTCCATTTTATATATAGACCCATTATATAGAACACGTTTATTAAGATTTCTTAATTTATTTGGTTTTAAATTTTTTGAGTTTATTATAAAAATTACGTCGTTTAATAATTTAATATTTATAGTTTATTGTAGTTATTTTTTTTATGAAAAATGGAACTTTTATTTATTACACTATTTTCGTACTATCAGTGAAGACACACTTTCAAAAGTCTTTTTTCGGGCTAGATTTTCGGGCTAACTTCACATCCGTTATATATATATATATATATATATATATATATATATATATATATATATATATATATATATATATATATATATATATATATATATATATAAATTGTTTATTCAGTGCGAATATAAACACATACAGACAATGCAAATGTCAAAACAACAACAGTGGGATTCAACAGGAAAATCTAAATAATAAACGAAAAAAAATGTTTATGTAGTTTATCCAAGGTCACTTAATTAATATTTTACAAATGATTAGGTATACCAAATTTTCTTAATTTTTTTGGTACTTTTTGATTCAGAATTAATTCTATAGATTTTTCCACGTAAAAGTACTCTTAATGTATGCAATTTTTTTTTATGTTCTTTAAAGCGATAAGGAGTTTTATGTTCGCACAAATTATATACATAGTTTGTTAACTACTTTGTGTTTGAAACAGATTCCCAAGTAGCACTACATAACTTTATAGTTTGATCACTAATGGCAACATCGGACAATATCCAAGAAGACAGCAGAACAATATTGTTTTTCTTTGATGGTGGGTTTGACTACATTGACAATCCTGTAAACTTGCTCTATAGTATGCTGATTTCGGAAACCAAATTGATGATCTGGTGTAATATGGCGTTCTTCTAGTATTGGTTTCAGTTTCCTTAGTAACAATTTTTCAAAAACCTTTGATACTGTGGAAAGCATGCTTATTGGACGATATTACGAGAATCGTGTATCATCTTTTTCAGACTTTTGAGGAATGTATTCAGTTCGCCGGTAATAAGATCATGTTCTTATTTTACCGGTAATAAGATCATGTCCTGGTGCTTTTTCGGACTTATGCCGTTTTTTATTGTGCTCCTAACTTCCCTCCACTTAAACTTTATAGGCTCCCACAATGAATTTATTGCCTAAGTGGTTAAAATAATCTAATCTAAGAATTGCATCTTTTTTGTTGCATGTTTTGGTGGGTAATACACTGATGATATTATACAGTTTCCAGACCACTCCTTCAGGCAGATATTCATTCAAAGTGTTTTAGTCTTCTTTTATTCAATAAAGGCTTTACCACCATGTGCTTTACCATCATGATGTTTAGTGTCGTATATTAAATACCTATTAATTTTAAAAATTTTTTTTGGTAAAGTGTGTTTCTGATATTAACATTATGTCAATATTGTGGTCGATTAAGAATGCTTGTACCTCTGTTTTGTGTTGGGCAAGGCCGTTTGCATTCCATATGGCTATTTTGAGGACAGTCATTTTTGGTTTTTCACAACTAAACTAATAACTACCAAGTGGCAAAAACAGATATTCTTGACAGATATTATTATAAATAAAACAGAGTAGGCCCATATGGTAGCGTTAATGGGTAAACGTTAATAATTAAAAATGGACAACTGTTTTAAATTAAAAAAAATTGTTAAAGTGTTCGATATCTTTCTATCGAAAGGTCAAATTTTTGGTAGCACAATGTCGCTTTATTTGCGAATTTTGCTTACCCATCTCTGGCATAACCATTTGTTCTCATAACTGTTGTAGAGTTTTACGGTGGTGACTGGAGTTTGTTTTCAGCAACGGATTATTCTCCATATATACTCAATGTGCTGCTCAAACCGCCACATTCAAAATGTCATAAAATAATGCTGGTCGCTAGTAAGACGAATCTTCCTTTTGCATGAGTATTTCCCCAGCATTTTGTCCATATTGTCCACGCCACTCTTGGTTCAGTTGTAATCTAGAATCGTAGTTGGTTTATTCACTGATCTTTGATTCTGTTATCATAATACATGGTAAATAAAAGCATCACAGATGATAAACGAAGAAGTGGAGTCACACAGCAACGATACTTTAATTCCATATCTGGCAGGGTTTCATGGAATGTAATGCGTAAAATGCGTACCACCTCGATATGTTAAGGAACAGCTGGTCATCAACTGTGATGTTTGCTCCAGCTACAAAACACTCTCGTAGATTCCAATTCACCATAAGACATACCTGTATTAGTAATCAATGCGCACTATTAATCCCATTATCAAATCTGATATATCGGCTTATCGATAAAAGCGCTGTGAACCCGTCGTAGTGAGGTAAAGGGGATGGGAAAGCATTCTCCACTACCTAATCTAGTTGATGTTCTTTTTTGGTTCGGTTGACGCCTGCAAATATTATAATGCCAAGATTTTTTTTGATCAAATTCATCAAATCTCACAATAGAATAAATAATGCATTTCAAAAATCAAAAACAAAAGATAGCTACCCGTGTTCCGCATAAACACATTTTTTTGTTTATAATAGAAGCGATCCAAAAAAATTACGTTGATTTTGTAGTGCCTTACTTGTCTTTTTCAGAAAATCTAAATACAAAAATAAATTGCAATTGGAGGCGTACCCGAATTTTATTACAGTAAAACATGTAAAAGTGACCACATCTGTGAACTGATCACCTGCAAAAAGTGACCGATCCCAATATGTTCTGATAGAAATTGAACATTTGTTATTCATTTATATTTCAAATATAGGGACAACCTGTATATTATGACTATTTTTCAATATTTTTTAACCATTTTTCAAAATATGGTCATATTTGTGATCATTCAATCAGCGATCTATTTTTTTAGCATCCCGCCTCTATTTTTATTCGAAACCGCTACGGTGTTTTATTGTCGATGTTTATATCTCTAGTATTTCGAGTGGAAACCAAATACCATGTACTAAATTTTGCGTGGAGGCATTTCAGTTAGAATTAAGGTGTGCGGGGAAAATAATTCTAGTGATGATGAACAGACAAAAGCGAATGAGTAAAAAGGGAAGGATGGCACAATATGGCAGCGCAACCTTATGTAAAACCAAACCTTGTTGTTAATAAAAATTATCAAATTTTATTTATAATATTAACGTAAAATTAAATTTTAAAACAAAATTTCATTCAAAATGTATAGAAATCTTACATAGATAAAGATTCAAATTCGGTTGTACCAAATCCTGTTAATTAACGAAAAATATCATGTGATAAAAAAAAACGATCAAATCGCTGCAAAATAAAATCAGTTGATACAAAAAAATTCTATTTCCTCCTTACGAGCTAAAATTATGTTTACTTTTTGATCAAAAGAAATTAATAAAAAAAATGATGCTGTTAGTTTGTTTATTTTTGTTTTTTAAATCTTCACACATTTTACTACCTACTAACAAACACATTCATCTAACAAACACATGCGTTCCAACAAACACATTTTTAAATTCGAAATATAAACGTACCAATTACATAAAACAAGAAATATTCGTGGACATCATTTAGCAAAGACACAGAAATATTTATTTCGTAGTACAATTTATCAACACTTTGCTCATATGTCGCTGCAAAGTTAGCGGTGTCACCTTCTATTTATAGTTATTCAATGATACAATCCTTCTTCACTTTACATTTCTATTGTTTTGTTCATAATAAATAAAACAAAGCAATCCGTATACGCACTCACTATACAAATGAAATAAAATTTGACAGAATAGTATCGACACGACAACTGTTTTTTGCTCATTTTGTTTTTGTTTTGTGTTAATGCACGAGCAACGCAAACAGAAAAATAATTTACTACAGGGAAAAATATTTTCTGTTCTGCTTCTGTTTCTGTTTCTTGTCACTCCAACGCTTAACCTAAATGATGTGTCAGATATTTTCAATAATTGTTTTACATGTGTCGGCTCAAACATTGCCAAGTCGTGCACTCCTGACTCGACCTCCAATACCCGATACTAGTGATACATACTAAACTAAGTTTGAACTATGCTCTGAAGAAGACATTGATATTATCATAAAGTTACTTGATAAAAATAGTTCAAGTGGTTATGACAATATTCCTTCTTATTTCGTTCAGATAATGCGCGTGACCTAAATCTTATTATACAAGTATGTATAAACAATTGCATGTATATAAAGCTCTAAGTTTCCAGATAGCCTTAAAATTGATCAAATATTTCCTATATTTAAAACCAGAGACAAAACTGAAATTTCGAATTAAAGACCGATATTGTTATTGTCTACAGTTTCCAAATTATTCGAACGAATAATCCCCAGGAGATTGGATTAACATATTATAGGGAACGATTGGCTGTCATCTTACCAATACGTGTTTCAAGCCTGGTAGGGCTCGACCACCTCAGCCGTCATGTGTTTAACAGACAACATCTATCGATCTATATAGAAGAAGGTAAAATCACAGGATCCATATTTGTTGATTTAATGAAATCATTCGATTGTGTGGACTATACGGGAAACTTGGACAGCAAATTTTACAATATTGGTACACGAGAAGAAACTTTAAAACTTTTAACGAACTATTTATCGAATCGTTATCAGCTTGTTAAACTGGAAACAGTTTGCTCAAAAACAACAAATACAGTCTCAGTGATGTGACAAGGATACTAGGACGAAACGTACTGTTTCTAATATGCATATATTAATGATATTTTTAACGTTCTTAAAAGGCAAACCGCAATTATTTGCGGATGATCTTGCAATTGTGTATGTATTTAAAAATTGTACTGCTCTCAAACAAAATATGGAAACAGAGCTATATGTAGTTTACATAAATACTTTAGTTCAAGCAGTTTAAAGATAAACTTAAGCAAAACAACTTATATAATTTTCGATCAAAATGTAAAATCGAGTGACTTTACAGGTCAACAATCAATTAATTAATAGAGCCGAGGTGGTTAATTACTTACACCTAAACATTGATATTCGTCTAGGTCATCACATATATGTTACGCAAATTTTCTTATTTGCAAATTTGCATTATCTCCAGTAATAGGCGCATTAATAAGCGCATTTAGATCATCATATCACATACATACTTACTGCCAATCTGAGGCTACAAATTACCACAAACATACTCAATCAAATAGTAAAGCTAGTGGACTTCATCTATCTAATGTTAATATACAAGATAAAACATAATCTGATTAAGTCGTCAATTTTATTGGAAACGAATTTGAGAACCACGAGGAGACATACTCATCAATCCAAATTGTTTAGGGTCTATTCATAACAGCACAATACATCTCGTAAAAGTATATTTTTGCGTGGAATAAAACTTTTTATTAAACTACCACCCAACAACAAAACACTGCCTAGTTCTGAATTTAAAGCAAATAAAATGTTGTAAATATTCGACCAGCATTCTAAACTTCTTAAACTCGACACTTTTGGTTGATGATGTACCACATTTGAATATTTCGACTGTTTCATAAACATTTCTATGATACTTTAAACTTCCTATCCGTTGATTGATTTTAATTGGTTCACTTCTGCATTCGAAGCTTCTGAGTTTGCTCTATATATTTCCTTGCCACTTTATAGCGCTCTACAATTTTCTTGTATCTTTCATCCAATCCAATGTGTTCATTTGTCTTAGACTGCTACGATAGTGTTTTATTGGTTTAACAGCGTGATCATCAATCAATTGTTTTGTTCTGCTTTTGTGCATATCTAAGGCGAATATATTAAATAAGTGGCCGCTTAGTTTACGAGTGGCTCTTATATTAGCGTTTTCATTTCTCATAAACAATTTACAAAATATTTGAAACTCGATGCCCTCCCATAAACTCGAAGGCCAAAAGTACAAACCGTATCTCAAGGCTAATGAGCTTTACGTAGGCAACTTATGCATATCCAGAAAGATCATTCAGTAGATCATTCACACCAATATAAAATATTTATCGGTTATAGTTAAATATTTGATGTTAGATGTTTACAATATTTAATCGAACTTCTCATATTTCTCACCAATGTCAGCAGTCGTTGTCTTGCGGGTAAGTTGTATACAAATAGTGATGCCTTTCTCCGGTACAGTTAATTTATTTGAACCGTATATCTATACATAAAGTAAGTACGTGCATTTAGCTGCATTGTCCAATGCACCTAATTATTTAAAATGTGTATTGGTACCAGGAGCATAGCCTACGACTAATTAGATAGGAGTAGCTTACCTAAGTACATAAATTTAAAAAATCAAAATTACAGTACCAACATAAAAAAAAATATGAATATTTTCATACTTATACAAAACTCATCATAGTATGTCTTACGTTTTTGAATTTTAAGTCGCTGCTTACTTTAATATCATGTACTTATAATATGTATATATAAGGAAAACTGATTTTTGAAATTATTCATTTGTTAACTACACAGTGCTAAACATCGTATAGTTAAATTTTATTTTTTCAAATAAAATATTTAAGTGGTTTTTGTTAAAATAGTGATATATAGTGATACGAACTATGTAACTTTAGAATATTGTTTATTAATTTTTAAAAGTGATTATGTAAGTGTTTCATCCTACTTTACGTTTAATTTAAGTGTAAGAACATTAAATATCGTTTAAGTTATCGATTTTATTTTTCGATCAATTTAACATATTTTTTGTGTAATCAAGTTTAAATAATTTTTTTTATTTTATCGATCAAAATTTAAACGGAGGCTAATGAAATGGGCCGCGAGATAAACGATAAAGTGTTAAAATAAAATTATACCCTAAAGACATGTTTAACGACTTATTTGCAAATTTTTATTTGTTCGTATTTTTGTTAATATGTTCATAAAGAGAAAGTGTAAGTCCAGGATCTTCTAATTTCCAATAGTCATTAAACAACAAAATCGAAAATAAATTATCATGCATATTAAATGCCAAGATCAAGGTTTAAGCACGCATGCTTATATATAATTGGGGTATAGGTATCGCTTTTGTTACCATGTCGATAAAGTTAAAATAAGAAATTTTAATGCGAAATACAAAGAAAAAGATGATGGTACTTGTATATGCTAATAAGTAGTACAACGTCACTTTTTAAGGTCATAATTTTGTATGCTTCATGGCCCTTAACATCTTCAAGTCATGCGACTAAGAATTTAGAAAACGTTGCAAATTATTATTTTTTTATTGGTTATATTATGCACTTTAGTTTTAAGATCGATCGTTATAAAGATCAAAACGTAATGTAAATTTGAAATTTGTCTGATTTTATTTTTTTTATGTATTGTATATATTGGATGTGCGGTTTGTTTAGTGTACAATTAAAATATTATTTAGTATGCAAAAGAAGTCCACAACCTTGAAATTATTTAATTGTTTTACTTCATTTCTCCTTATAAAGAGGAACAATGAACGATGACTTATATGTACATTTGGTTACATTGTATAAATCATATTGACTTTAATAAATAATCTGTCTGCGGCGAGGTACAATAAAGGTTAAGTGATAAGCTATGATAATATCTTAGTCATTTCTTTTTAAACAAATTATATATGCTGAGAGGATGTATGTTACATTACAGATTAAAAAAATTGTTGATTTAAAATAATAGGATATTGATTTGTAAAAGTTAGTCATTGTAAGTCATATGCGGTTTCATTTTGTTTCGTTAATTTTGGTTACTCTTCCTAAAATATATTAGTCTATTGACGAGACTGGTTGATTACCTTTAAATCAGTAAATCTAATACTAAAAATATTATCACAGATTTTAAAAATCCGGATTCAATTTATTTTTTATTAAAGTTGTGATGGGCTTTCATCACCTTAGATCCATTGTATTGTAACACATGATAACTGTGTGGGACGAGATATTACAGCCAAGTCTTAATATCTTGCAACTTCCAAACAACTGAAGTTGTACAGCTATGATATCGTACGGATCAGTAATAACCGGATTTAAGAAGAATTAACAATCTGATTCATGTACTTCTTCAGTAAGACGACAGATGATAATTGGTTAAAATGAGATGATTGTCAACATTTTATAAATTTGATGGACTACTTACACGAGTAATTGCTAGATGACATATTTTATAATATTTTTCCAGTTAAATCGAGGATACATTACTAAAGATTTTATTTAACTGCAGTTGGAAATGTTCATCTACAGATTGCGGTGCACCAGTCATTCTGAACTGCGGCATAGTTGTGTTTATTATCGTCATCAATCGAAATAAACTCTTTCACATCTCTCCATTTTAAAATTTGAACCCGGTACCTTTCGATCCAAACTTTGCTGCTTTAACACCACGCAAATTGCTCTGTGGCAAATTTAGTCGAAATCTTACTAAAGTTAATTAGTTGAAACGAATTTTGAAACTATCATGTTATATGTCAATTCACATTTTTCTTTGAATTCATAAATTTGAATACTAAACTGTTAAATCTGCCAGATTAGATTTTTGTATGAATTTAAAATCTGTCATGATTCGCTGATTTAAATTTTATCAGCAGAGATCAATAATAATTGACAGATTTAGCCGAAACACATATATAAATTATTTACATAAACGCAGTTTGAATTTAAACTGTCTTCTAACAAATAACAATCAATGATAATGTCCACATTTCGATGAAAAATTTTTATTTTTATTTTATTTCTAAACTGACT
This sequence comes from Tipula confusa, assembly GCA_963556175.1. Classification (NCBI taxonomy): domain Eukaryota; kingdom Metazoa; phylum Arthropoda; class Insecta; order Diptera; family Tipulidae; genus Tipula; species Tipula confusa. The sequence continues at coordinate 161,766,707 of OY744475.1, read as the reverse complement.
AGACAGCTTAAATTATTTCCAGTTGCTATAGAGAAGCATTTATTTCATGTCTGTGTGCGAAACGAAATAAAAACGCGTAAAAAGTTAAAATTTTATCTTTTTATTCACCACAAAATTTTTAACGAGTCCGCGACGGTGCAGTTATACATTTTAATTCCTTTGACGTCTATTTTTTATAGATAAAAAATTTACTAGTCATTTATTTTACCTATTTTTATTTATTTTATTTATTTTTAATTCTACTATAGTTAAATTATTTAACGTTTTAACCGATACGCGCACACAGTCTTAATGTTGAATTTCTTAATTCGACAGTCTGATTTATCTACCAGTTTAAAAATTTATTTTCTAATAATCCTAAAAATCTAAATTTTCCGCTAATGTCATTTAAAATTGGTAGCAAAATGACAGAACTGTTTCTGTGGGTAAATCTTTAAAAAAATCTAGATTGCTGAAAAGGGCAAAAAGAGCAAAAATTACGCTCGGCCGATTGTTTTTTTTTTTTTTTGATGAATCGAACGGCTTGACAGCAGAATAAAAACACTCTTTTAAAAAAAAATACATTATTTCGACCTACGCAATAGAGCAGGTTCATTTTTCATTGAGTTTAGAAGTCTTCAATGTAAAACCTACCAGATTCGACTTTTATAAACTGAATACAAAAAAGAATACAAACAGTAAAACTGGTTAAAATGTTACTTTTAACGTACAGCTGATTTATTGTTGGCAGATTCAGTCGAGTTACATATTTATATTTATTTCTCACATAAAATTTATTTTATATTCTAATTGTAATTGATCAATTAAATGAGTCCAATGCACTTCCAAATTACAACCTTTTTCTATCACGACTGGTGTCCAAAGCTTTCAATGAAGCTATTCAGGCTCGTGTCCGATTAGTAGGACTAAGAGTAAACCTCATCCACCATTGTGGTAGAAGGAACACCAATTAACACGGTTGGAATGCAAAAAGCTCTTCAAAATTGCGAAGAGAACAAAAGCTGGCATGCACTAGGACACTTATCAGGAAGTCCTTATACCATATAAATAGGAATTAAAAAGACTCAAAAGCTTGGAGACTATTCTGTGACAACATACAGGAGTCCTCGGCAGCTAGGTTACGTAAGATTCTCTGTACCTATCCTGCCATTCCAAGATGTCTCCAACGACCGGATGGTATCTGAACTACAACGGAGATGGAATATCTGGAGCTCCTACTGGAAAGTGATTTTCTAGAATGTTCCGAATCTCCGAATGTTCTACCTAACACCAATAGGGCTACTGGCCTTGCTGAAAAAATTTTCAACAGGAAGAACATCTTGTTGTCAGTAATCAGTTTTAAGCCTTTTAAGTCGTCAGCTGGTCCGGATGGCCTTATTCCTGCCGACATCCAACAAACCAGTGACTTAATGGTTCACTGGCTTGAGGTGATTTTTAAAAGTAGCCTAGAACTATGTCATATTCCAAACAAATGGACTGAAGTGAAGGTTATTTTTATAAGGCGAGAAAACGCACTCATTGCGACCCAAAAAACCTTAGGCCTATTAACTTATCCTCGTAATTCTTGAAAACTCTAGGGAGTCAGATAGAAGCCTATATTAGAGGCTCAATCGAGCTGACAAAGTTAACAGCATCTCAGCATGCATATTGCAAGGGGGAAGCTGCACTACATTCTTTCTTTGACCTATTGAAAAATCGCTCAAATATAAAGAATTCTCTTTGATGACCTTCTTTGATATAAAAAAAGCCTTTAACAATGTTAAAGCAGAGGCGATCACGTAGGTACTTTCAGATTTGGGGCTGCGGATGTCGCATTCGGATGCTGGAATGATCAACTTCTCAGGGGCAGGGTCAGTTTGGCTTATCTTGGTGAGGCACGCGTCCGAAATTTGTGAGTAGAGGTGTATTATCCTCCTTTCTTTGAAACTTGGTCATAAATCACCTGATATTAATCCTAGAGAGGTCTGGCTTTTAAGTGGTCGCTTATGCAGATGTTGTTGCCATTGGAGCCTTTGGCAAATATCCTAGCACCCTCGAAGATCTTATGCAAATTGCTCTTGGTTTATCATTAACAAATAGTTTTTGGGTCTTATAACAGCAAACTAAGTTGGAAACCAAATATTTTGAAAAGGGTAAAGAAAGCAACTATAGCGCTATACTCCTGTAAGAATGCCATTGGGAAAGGATGGGGACCAAACCCTCGCATCATACATTGGTAAGACTCCTATAGTAAGACTTGTTCTACTGTACGGAGTTACAGTTTGGTGGCCAGCTCTAAATACAATGGCAAACCACTGTATGAAGGTAAATCAATTTCTCTGTAGACCTATGTAGTAATAAGAGATACCCATCTATTCTAATGAATAATTAAACCCCCAAAGCCATTGACTATACCATCCCGACATCATACCTCGTAGTTAAATTTCTGATTGTTATTCCTTCCAGAGAGGACTGGGCGAGTGGATCAGTTCGGAATCCCGGCACAATTAACTTCTTTACGGGTGGAGCGAGAATTGATGGCAGGGTTGGTTGTGGGGTGTTCTGCAATGAACTAAATTTAAACCTCTCATTTCGCCTCCCTAATCCCTGTAGTGTCTTTCAGGTGGAGCTCATCTAATTCAAAGAAGCCATAGACTGGATGAGTCATGTCATATCTGCAAGTCATGTAATATCTGCAAGAGGTATCGGAAATTTTACGAACAGTCAGGCTGCCATTAAAGTTCTACAATCAGGCTTTATCACGTCGGAACTAGCCCAGAACTGTCTCACATCTCTTCACGAGAAGGCAGAATAGTTTAACATTCAGCTTATATGGGTGCCACGGCATTTCAATATAACACGAAATATTGCAGATCATGTACTCGCTCGACGGGGTACCTCCTGTCACATATTAACATGCAATGCCGATTGCTATGTGAAAACTGCAGTTTTCACTGATTTGGATTTTTATAAGACTCCAAAGCACATTTTCCTGAACACTTTTTAGCGACACTTTTTTAGAGAAACAGTTGTCACAGTGTCATTTCAATTTTAAAAGAAATTAGTAATTTGTTTTTGTTTTTATACGTTTTATACACACATATTTAAAAGGGGAAAAACTAATCGAAACCGACATAAGTTGGAATTTGAACTGACATTCAGATTTCGATGACCAATCATTTGTTTACTTTAATTGAAAATTCAATTTGTTGTTTTAAAGTGACTCTGAATTATTTTCAGTTACTATCGAGCAGATTTTTTTTTCTGAATTTCTTATTGCGATAGTCTAAATTATTAAATCTGTCTGATTAGAATTTTATAAAATGATAAAAAGGGAAAACAAATAGTTATAGACGTACATAGATTGAATTTAGAAACTTTCATGATATACACATATTATACTACCAAATCCTCTATATGTAAATCTGTAAATTTAAGATACAACTCTGTACAGTTGTATAAATTTTATTAAAAATTTAGCTTGAATTGTAAACTGACAAAACAATTCAAATTATTTCTAATTGCAACCGAGCAGGTATGTTTTTTCTGTATTCATAAAATTCAAAAACTCAGATTTAATATTTAGAATTTAAAATCATTATAAAAATAAACAACCAGGACAAAGTTACCAGATTCCGATGATAAATCAAATGTTAATATTTATTGATAAGTCAGCAGGAATTATAAACTGACTAAACAGAATAAATTATTTCTAATAAAAATTTGTAAGTTACATTTTCACCCTCTTGTTATACGAATGGTAAATATGTACGTAGTAGGCTTTGTAGGTGTTAGTCCAACGAACGTTAGCTTCCACACAATTCAGTCACCGGTGCAAGATGTAATTACTTCATTGTTATTTATCCTCAGCATTATACCGGATTTACATTCAACGAGAATTGATATCTTGAAAAAAACCTAGACCCTATATTGAAAAATTATGCAAGCCAAACCCAAAAAATTTTTTCATGTAAAAATAAAAAGATGGAACCCGAGATCCAAACCCAAAAACTGTTATAAAAAAGATGATCTTGATTTTTACGAGATGAAAAGTTTTATCTTTTTGTGCCAAAAAATATAAAAATATAAAAAAATGACAATACATGTATAAAATTAGATTAATAAACTATGATTTGGTCACTCACAAAGTCAAATGTTATTGCAATTTATGTTTTTATTTCAATTTTAACATAATTTTTAATTTAGTGTCTTGATTTTTTTCAAGATACCAATTCTCGTTGAATGTAAATCCGACATTAAGCAAAACCAGTTGTATCTTAATAGCCGACTTACATTCAACGAATTTTAAATCTTGAAAAAAGCCGAGACACTAGATTGAAAAATTATGCAAGCCAAACCGAAAAAAAATTCTTCTTGTAAATCTAAAAGAGAAAACCCGAGATCCAATCCCATAAAACTGTTATTAAAAGATTAACTAGATTTTTACAGGATGAAAATTTTGCAATTTTTGTTTTTATTTTAATTTTATTAAAATTGATTTCAAGATCAACTTCTTCTTCAAAATTCGTTGAATGTAAATCAGCTATAACCATCGCTATACAATCGGACACAAATCTTTGCAGTTACTTTAATCTAGTAAACTGATAGATAAACAATTAGTAGGTTTTAAAATAAATTAGTTAAAATGCCAAATATTAATAAAAACCCTTTTTAAGGTGATCGTTATGCCAGATGAAATTCTTAAATTATGTAATATTTTATCAGTATTATGAAATAATATATTGATATATTGACAATATATGATAGTACATATTATGTGAAACTCAGTAATAATAGTAGGTTTACAAAATTTCGATCAATTTATATTTGTTATGAGCAAAATTAATGAATAATTCAAACTATGTAACAGCACGGAACGACTTATATATCATTTGTCCGTGATCATCTTACGAGCATTTATAGTATTGTGACCAAACATGTAACAAACATTTTTATTTTCAGAATTAATTATAGAAATCAACAAAACAACAAATTTGTTAATATGGCACCACCAATAATGGGAGAAACAGTATTTTTAGCTGAAGCAGGTATTAAATCGCAACAGCTTAAGCATATTGATGATAGTTATCAGGAAAATTTAAAAAAGGTATTTTAACTACGTTTTTATTATACAACGTCAAGATATACATAAAATAATTTTTTTTTCTATTAATTACTACAGTCATCACTAAAAGATGATTTTTATGCGCAAACTAAAGTAATACAAAATGGCAAAGTGGACACTAAGTCGACAAATTTATCCGTGGGTTCTGAACCAATTATAATGAAATTAGTTTGGCGAAATGTTATTGCATTTATTTATCTCCATGCAGCAGCACTCTATGGAATATATTTAATGTTGACAGACTGTAAACTTTCAACATTTATCTTTGGTAAGTTTTGCAAAAAAACAATTTAATCATGAGCCGATGTAATTAAATGTATGCACAGCGGTGATTCTAATATATTCTTTAGCTTAAATGCATAACCTTAATTTTTTCATTAAATAATGAAGAAGTGTTTATATTTAAATTAATTTTCTGATTTTAAGAAAAGAAACAACACAGACATTGTTCAACACTATTATTGCAATTTTATTTAAGTAACTTTCTCGTATTCACTCGATAGCTTAAATTTTTCATTTATTTTTTTTATGTACTTGGGTAAAACATCAATTGAGAAAAAAAACTAAGAAAAAAAAATGTAACCCAATTCTACAAACAGATCACTTCAATTTGATTAAGTGTTAGTAAATATAAAGAACCCATGAAGAATATACGCTAAGATGAATTGGTTGTAACCGCATAACAATTAATTTATAATATGATTTCTATTTGCAGCTTACTTTGTTGCAATATTGGGTGGATTTGGGATAACGGGTGGTGCACACCGATTATGGGCGCATCGAGCATACAAAGCCAAATGGCCGCTTCGATTAATTTTGATGCTATTCCAAACGACAGCGTTTCAAAACAGTATTTATGAATGGGTGCGTGATCATCGCGTACATCATAAATTTACCGATACAAATGCCGATCCGCATAATTCGAAGCGAGGTTTTTTCTTTTCACACGTGGGATGGTTGATGTGTAAAAAACATTCGGACGTTAAAGAAAAAGGAAAAACTGTTTATATGGCTGATTTGGAAGCGGATCCAATTGTTATGTTTCAACATCGGCATTACACTAAATTAGTTCCAATATTTTGTTTTGTGATACCAGCACTCATTCCATATTACTTTTTTGATGAAAAATTTTCAACATCTTATTATTTTGCGAGCATGTTTCGATATACGTTCTCACTTAATATTACCTGGTTGGTGAATAGTGCGGCACATATATGGGGAGATAAACCATATGATAAGTAAGTTTATAAAATTTTTTTGATTGATTGATTGCTTTTCAACGTATCACGTTTAATAGAAATATAAGCCCGACACAATCAAATTGGGTATCGTTTTGGACAAATGGTGAAGGTTTTCATAATTATCATCATACATTTCCATGGGATTATAAAGCAGCTGAACTCGCCAGCTATTATGGTAATTTAACTACAGCAGTGATTGATATGTTCGCGAAAATAGGTAATTTTTATTACAAAATTATGTTGGACCATTTAATATTTAATTAATTTCATGTATTCAAAGGTTGGGCTTATGACTTAAAGACTGTACCGAAAGATATGTTAAAAGCCCGTATCATACGAACTGGTGATGGAACCCATCGTTTAAGTCGACAAACAATCGATACAAGGGAGAAAGATCCAAATGGTTATGTAGATGATCATTCACATGAAAATATGTTATGGGGATGGGGTGATCCCGATATGGATTCAGATGAAATTAAGAAAACAACTGTTCTTTAAAAAAGTTTTAGGATATAATATTATAATTGATTTTTAATATTTAAGTAGAAATTGTTGTTAAGTTTTGTTAAATTAATTTATATTGTATTGTGTAAATGAATAAATTTTTTATATAACGATGGGGCTAATTAACTTGTCTTCTTATGCTTCAAATTTGTGCGCTTTAGCAAAACAATTAAAGCTATATAAATCATTCGAGCATAGCATTATGCACCGGTATGAATTCTAACTGATGTGAAACTCACTTCATGAACCTTACTAAGCTCTTCTTTAATCATGTGAAAGGTGAATTGTTAAAAGATTGATGTTGTTGTTGTTTATCATTATCTCTATCAGAATCAATGATGAAACATAACAAAATCGAGTTTTTATTCCAAAAACAGCCTAATTGAACGTGTAGCTTCTATACGTTCAGCTTTACACGATAATAAATTAATCGTATCTATTCTATAGTTTGACTATGATCTGTGGGAGCATTTTAATGTGATTTTCACACGTTAATTGAAATATGTAATAGGTATTCTGTGTAAATATTTTTTCTAACTATCCGTTATCTTAATCTTATATATTTTTAACCTTGGAAACATTTTATAATTACTTTGGAAGGCTGTGCCCTAGTGAGTTTACTCGTTACAAGGAAACTTTTAAAATTACTGCTGCCAATCATTTAATTTATTAAATTTAATCACCCATAATTAACCTATTTAAAGGTTTCAGGTTCAAAGAATTCCTAGTTAAAGATACAGCGTCTATACGTTTAGCTTCGACACGATGATCTTACATGCTGATAAATAAATTACTCCTATCTATTCTATTGTTTTACTATGGGAGCATTTCAATGTTATTTTCGCACGTTAATTGAATTGTGTGCGGTTTTCTGTGTGAATATTTTTTTTAACTATCCGTATATTATCGAGTTGGAGAGGATAACACTTCAATTTATACGATGTACGTTATCTTTGCAATACCAGTTCTATACTACAAATATTGGGGTAAAATATTGTTTTTGTATATCAATTCCGGCGCCAAATACACGAAATGACCTCATCGTATTTCCATCCAAGACACATATTTTTATATTACTAATTAATGATAGATGGAGTTGTAATTTTCTAAACTCAATTATTGACGAATGGAATAAAAATATAATTCACTACAATCAGATTTTATTTACTAGCCTATATTTACATACTAACGTCTACTTCTGCATACAGTTTTTGTTATGTGCATATTATGTGCCTTTTGACAAAAAAAGGGTTTATAATTTACACTGTCATCTATTAACAGTTTAAAGAACTAAATATTAAAAGTTTTAAGGGAATATTGGCTAAATAGTATCACCGACACAAGTGTCAAAATAGTAGTTTTTTGCAATTATTTTGCTTAATAATTAAAAATTTCAAAACAATCACCGTGATTAAATGCTGATTTTTTTCTTGCGCATTTTGATGTATCATAGTCATAGTTTATTTGACTAATAATTAAGAAAAGCCACATATTTATTTCATAATTTAGTGAAAATTGTTGGCCCTTAATTTTTAGAAAAATGTGAAATAAATGGTTATCATCAGCTAATTTAACTTGGTTCAGCCATATTTCATTACTTTCAGTTCATTACTTTAAATTTTTTTTTTATAAAATGTAGATTTTATTTTTTACCTGGCCGTCTTTGAAGTATAAAGTTAACAAGTTGTAAACATGGCATATCCTCGATTGCAAATTGCGTGGGCAGTACATGGTCAAGCTATTTATTTGGATGGATCAACAGTTCTGAAATATTTACGAAATCAAGTCAGAAGTGCGAATAAAGGCCAATTTTCCCTGTAGAAACTCATTTTTTGGGGGGAAAAACAAGCCTGATGAAGTCAAAATTTTGCTGAAGCTAAATGATTATTTTCTATATTTACATTATAATCTAATGTAAATCAAACAATGAATTTGAATAAGCCAATATAAGTTCCTCTTATGTTTTTATCATGCTTACAGTTTTTATCCTCACGCACCACAGCAGATAAAACTAAGGTATATAAGGATTTCTGGCGTACTTAAATTTCAACTCGGTGGCTAATAAAATTTCGTGTTGTTTTAGTTTTTTACAAGATACTTTTTAGCTATAGTCAATGGAAATCACTTAATTATCCTGACACAGAAACAACATTTTTGTTGCTTTTGCTTTGTGTTTTTTAACTTGATAGACGACGATTAAACAATGGCTCGCATGCCAACAAAGAAACAGGCAATCGAGGTTTAAATTGGCCAATATGCAATATACTATAAAAGTGATCAAGACATATGCGTTTAAATTATTGAAAGAATTCATTTAAGGCAAATAGTTTCTCTTTCTAAAATTAATAGAACTATAAAAGAAACCAACCATCGTTAATTTTTACATAATTTTGAAAAATATTTGAAGAACCGCCAATGTCATCTTAAATTCAGCCGCTCCAAATTAAAGTTTGCTCAAGATGAGCTGTAAATAATCTAAATTTAATTATAGTTTAGACATTGAGACCAAATTTATGCATTTATGGCCACTTATAGCGTAAGTTCATTTCTTAAAAGATTATCCGATTGATTTGCTAATGACCGTGCGAAGTTTATTGGCAAATCATTACCACAAGTCAATTACCCCGAGTTTCATTAAAAATAACCTAAGTGCACTTCGCTTTTAAATAGTTAAGAATTTATAATTAAATTACTGTTAAATTGCATCTAATTATTTGTAAGTAACTTTCTATGGATACATACAAAAAAAAAATTGAAAGTGTATTTCTATTATCGCGATTCAGGCGCTGCGCTTTACCGTATGTTTTAAAATAATATGATAACCTGTACAAGACGGAATCAATTATATATTGTATATACATACATACATACATACATACACATAAAATATTGAACTTGATCGCACTTGAGAAAATGTATTTCTTATTGAATAATTAACATACTTTACTTATTGCCCTGTTTAAGGTGATTAAAAAATATTTATATTAATTATTTTTAAGAGGCTTGTTTTATATTTGTAATTTATCTGAATAAATATGACGAATTCCAAGAAATGTAGGTTGCTTTTAACAAAATTGCATTTATTCGGTTAGTGTATGTACTGCAATTACGTTTTACGAACGATTTGTCTAACAAGATTGTCAGGTAAAAGTTATAGAGATTGCTTTGGTGGATTTCATGCTTTTTTAAAGGCTAGTTTAGGTAACTCTAGATAGTCGAACTTCCGAAAAAAATTGGCGCTGCGCAAAAAAAAGAACCTAAGCGTGGAAATCCGTTTCCTTTAAAATCGAGTACAGTTTTTTCTGTGTTATTTCTCAAGGGTCGTTAATTTTCATATAATTGCAAAAGCGATAGAAATAAAAAAACTTAAATGAAAATATAGCGTGTCGAGAATACATGTCTGATAACAATAGAAGGAGCAACAGGATTTTATTCCAAAATTCAAAAAGAAAGGCAATTGCAATTAGTTTAGGGGATATAGGATCACAAGATTTTGCAACTTTCGGGTTAAAATCAGTAAGTTCTAGTTTTTTATTTAACGCCGCCGCTGACGATATTCCAGGAGATTTTGATATAAGTTCAATTTTACTAGGAAGAAATCTAAGTACAGACAGCACTTCTACTATCAGTAAAGTAAACAAAATAAACACTGTTGAAATCCAAAGTAATAAAAATAAAACAAAAGCGAGACTATAAGGGACATTCAAATTATAACTGTAGAACAACTCCACATTGCAATTACGAAGAATTTTCTGCCTACATACTCAATCGAATTTCTGAGAAGTCGGCTGAACACAGGAAACCAGCAAAGTAGTGAACAGTGTGTCAATTTTGGCAAAAGAGTAAAAAGTTATGCCCCTAAAACCCTTGCTAGAGAGTATGGTGCAGGATGTGTTCACAAAAAGTATTCTGAATCAGCCCATTAGATCTCACCTGCTGATGGCTAACAAAGCAAGTATTGACGAGCTAATACAGACAGCAACGAGACTGGAATCTTGTTGCTCATCGCAGACGCAGTGTACAAGAAGTAACGAGGAGAAATGCCAACTGTGTGACGAAACAGGTCACAATGCAAAGGAGTATCTCAAGTGGAACACTCAGGCGTCAGATGTTCGACCTATCCAAGTTTTAAGAAACCATCATGCTGTTCCTCAACGAGTACCAGTTTGTCAGTTCTGCAAGAAGAGTGGGCATTTCATTGCAGAATGCAGGACGAGATAGAAGAGCATCAGAGGACAGGACCAGTTCACACAGTACAGAAACGAAAGGGCACAAGGTAGTAAGCCAGTATTTCGGAGACAGAATCCACCATTCAACCAAAAATATCACAGCCAGCCGAATTCAACATTTCAGCGGGAACCATTTAACCAGGAAGATAGGGTAACAGACAATAACCAACGAATACAATACGACAGACAAAGAACAGAGAGACCGCACAGAATTAGCAAAACTCAACAATTCAATACCAAACACAAAAACCAAGGGACTGGGGTATACCGACTCGTCTGGACTCGCCAAACTGACGATGTAAGCTTGTCACGAGCTAGTCCCGCCTTAGAAATTAAGATATTGACACCATGCAAGCAGAACAATCATCAAGCCTACAGAAAAGCCGTCGCAGGTAAGCTAGGCAAGGGAAGCATAGAATCGATAGGGAGGTATGAGACGAGTATTAACATTAACCCAAGTTGCCGCATACAACAAAATTTTCAAGTAGTTGGAGAAGATTTCCCGATTAAAGAACAAGGTATCATAGGTAGGGACTTCTTAAGTAAGAAAGAAGTCGATATTTTATATAGTTCAAGACAACTATTATTAAACGGACACTTACTAAATTTTAAGAACCGACCATTGTCAATAGTGATACCTCCCAGAACCGAGCAGACAATCCAACATCAGTTTAACATCCCAATAGATATTGAGTACATCTGCCATTCACAGGAAATAGTAAAAGGAGCTTTCATCGGTAACTGCATTGTAAGTACACAAGATTATAAGACAAATATCTGCATTGTAAACATTAATCAGTACGAAGTCGAAATTGAGGACGTAGAACCAATCCTGACTCCGCTTTCAGACTACTATGTCCTAAACACAGATTCATTGAAACAAATAGGAGAAGGTACGGGCAGCAGAGAAAGCCAGGTTATGGATAAAATAATTCCTACGTTAGATAAGAGTCTAAATGCAGAAGAAGCTTCATCTATCTTGAACATAATACAAGAGTATATAGACATATCTTATCTGAAAGGAGACCAATTGTCCTGTGTACCAGATGTCAGACACAGAATACCGCTACACTCAAATACAAAACCAGTGAACGTAAAGCAATATATAGGCTACCACAAACGTTAAAAACTGAGATGAATAACCAGGTGATCGAGATGCTAAAAAATAAAATAATTTCACACAGCATGAGCGATGGCGAGTAGTTGTGGATTTCAGAAAACTGAATGAAAACACGATAAATGACTCGTACCCGTTTCCACAAATCAGTGACATTTTTGACCAGTAAGGCAGATCGCAGTATTTCTCTACTCTAGACATGACCAGTGGGTACCATCAAACAAAAGTTCACCCGAAGACAGGTGTAAAACAGCGTTTAGAACAGATTATGGTCTCTATGAATTTCTAAGAATGCCGTTTGGAATAAAAAATTCGCAAAGCAGATTCCGCAGAGAATGATTAACAATGTACTCCTGGGACAGCAAGGTTAAAAGTGTATTGTGTATTTAGACGATATAGTTGTTTATGGTAAGATTTTTTTGCAAGACGACAGCAGAAAATTAACAGATATGTTCAGTATTTAAAAAAAAAATAATCTAAAAGTTCAAACAGAAAAGTGCCAATTTCTCTGCAAAAAAATACAATACTTGGGTCACATAGTAACAACGGAAGGGGTAAAACCGAACCCAAAAACAGTTGAAGCAATAGTAAACTTGCCACATCTTTCGGGAATAACAGAAATGAGAGGATTCTTAAGATTAACAAGCTACTACAGAAAATTTGTTCCAAATTTTTCGACAATCGCTGAGCCACTACACAAACTAACACGCAAAAATCAAAAGTTCATTTGACCCGAAGACGCACAAAATGCGTTCAACCGTATCAGGAACAATAGATTGCACCACCAGTACTCTAAGTTCCCAGACTATGATAAGACGTTCATAGTTACCACAGATGCAAGCGACTATGTTCTAGGTGCAATATTAAGTCAATTAGATGATGGCGACGATTTACCGATCTCATATGCAAGCCGATCACTCAAAAACGCTTAAAAAAATTACGCAACGATCGAAAAAGAGATGCTGGCAACGAAGTGGGCTGTAGATATATTTCGCCCATATGTTTTTAGCAGAAAATTTACAATTAGGACAGACCATAAGCCACTAATAGGAGATCTGAGGAACGCATTAAAAGGATATTAAAATGGAGAATACAACTAGCAGAATATGACTAACAAACAAAAGACAACAGAAGCTGGACCAGACAAGAATGTAGAACAAAAAGGACTAAGTAAGTTACACAAAAGCGTTAGTCCAGAAGATGGAGAAAAAGATTCAATTACAAAACAAAAGGTGCAAATCATCATCGACAAAAAAATCAAACAACAAATTCTACAGGAAAAACACAATTTACCCCTTGGAGGACATGAAGGCGTAACTAGAACTTACAAGAGAATAAGGCTAAAGTACTATTGGCCAAATATGTTAAGAGACATAAAAACTTTCATAAAAAATTGTTAGAAGTGCAAAGCCAAAACTGTCTATTCGCGTTTAAAGTGCCGAGGGCGGCGCTACGATCTGTAAAAGCCAAAGGTGGTCAACATTTGTTTATTTAGGGTGCTTTAAAGTTTTTAGTTTGCAACGTTGGGTTATGTTGGATACTTCGATGTTTTCTTAATAAATTAAAAGTTTTATCAAACACTGTTTTGACGGGGGCGAGAAGGTTTAATAGAACTATGTATAAATACATAAATGTATCTCTTTTTATATAAGCCCTTTACATGACCATTAATTTGTACATGCATACATAGACGACACTAAATTATATTGTTATTGTAATTGGTATTTTAGTATTTTGTTGGAACTGATGTACCTTCGATGCGGAACTAGTTATTTGCAAAACTTTGTAAAGACTCCGTTTTGCTTTGCAGGAGTTCTGTTATAACGCGATTAGATCAAAATATTAGTCAATTAACTAACTTAAACTGATGAAAAAACTCCGAAAATTTTACATTTAAATTTTAGCGAAATTAATAACAGTCAGAATAAAATTTTTTAAACATTATGACCACCTTTGGCGTAGTTTAAAAAAATCGCTAGATGCCACCCACTTCGCGTTTAAAGGCGAAAAGGTTTGTATATTTTTGAAATATATGCATAATTTTTTCGATTTTTGTCTGATTTTATTTGGCTGTAACTTCGTTAGTAATAAATTATGGTGGATTTCATAAGACAGCTTAGACTATTCTAGACAGCTAAACTATCGAAAAAAACGTTGTGATTTTATAGACTCAAGCAAAATTATTTGTGTAACCCACAATGAAACTTATATTAGTTATTTTTCAATCGGCCACCGCATGTACTTAGAAGTAGGGAGGTGTGTGCCTTTGCTAAATGCTAAATGTGTCTTTGCTAAATCTACTCGTAACTGCTCATGCAAAATATTAAGAACAGTTGCGAATAGTTAAAATTTAGTAAATACACACAACTTTGTACTTATAAGTATGTACTTGCGGTGGTCGATTGGAAAGCAACTAAGACGTTCAACTTCGTAATTTTTAATTACATTATGTTTTACATTTAAAATTATATTCTACATTTAAAAACATTAATTAGTTTTTTAACTGACGATTTATGTTTTATATTTAAAGTTTAATCGAATTGGCTATTAATCATAAATCATAATACTCAAACCACTTGCTCGATTCATTTATAGCCATATGGCCATATGTAAGATATACCTAACTTGGAAGTGCGGCCAATGTCGGCATAAAGCCGAAGAGTTTCCTCTGTAATGAGAAATATATTGTTACTAAAGCAAATCACGTTCAAGGGTTAAGTGCATGTATGATCTTCAGAAAGGCACTGCAAGAGAAGAAGAATCACAAGTAAAGGTGAAAGTTTTACATGTATAGCCATACAATGCTATAAATGTATGGCAAGACCTTTCCTATGAAAGGATGCCATACTACGAACGATCTCCTTACGCAGCTAGTTTCTAAAACGAAACGAAACACCTCATTGTACTCATTAGTGAGCAGTACCTGATAGCTGCGCTTGCCTGCTGCTACAATTCTACAACATGTGCCTAGGGTTAGGAATATTCCCGTCTATGTAGAAGATCCCTTAACTTGTTTTGGTTGACAAAGGGAAATATGGCTATCCCAAGCCTACGTTGACGTACAAGTTTCTGTGCATGCTTGATAGTTTTTAGAGACATTGTTGAAGCCACGACTAGAGTTAGCCATCCAGGCAGCCGGAGGTCTATCGCCAAGGGTTTCAGAAGGGTCACTCGTCTCTGAATACAAATGTCATCGGTATGGTTGTGCTAGCGGAAAAGACCTATTACCACGCCAGAGGTGTTTTTGAAGCCTCTGGATGTTCGGAAGGCCTTTAACTTGGCATGTTGAGATTATATTTTCGATGTTCTTGAACTCTTTAATATGTCGAGTTATCTGATGTTGACGATGCGAGATAAATTGATCGATGAATTAATATATGAGACGGCCATTGGACAACTTATGATGGATTTTACGGTGGTAGTTTCTCTGAGATCGGTTCTGAGCCGAGACCTCTTTAACGTGTTGTACGAAGTGAATTTAGAGTGACAGCAGCATAAAGGACGGTATCCAGTTCGGTGGCCCTAATTATGGCAGGAGCGGTGCCTGTCTATCAAATTAGATATTATGTCAATCAATAAAATGAGCGAAGAATATAGACGAGAACAAGCTGCTGTAATCAAGCTCACTTGAGACTTGGAAGAAAATATGGGAGGAGGATGACACAGGCAGATGGACTGTTTAGATATCATGGGGAGGTTGATTTCCCCTATGCCAGTGGGCATTGTCCTGATGGAACATGATGAAGTATGTCACACATTCTTCGGGTATCATATATTCATGGAGAAATGGCAATTACTTATATCCACTTTGGAGGAGCTCACTTCGGATAATATTAAAACTCGTTAGCTTACTCACAAAAATCGATTAAAATTCTCAACAATGAACATAATTTTCAGTATGCTTCAAAAAGAACGAATAAAACAACTATTAATAAAAAAAACATTTTATTCACTATAAAATAACTTAACCTGGAAGCCATTTCCCCAAATTTCCCCCAAAAACAAATACATAAATTAATCTTATATCCTAAATAATATGATTTTATTTCATTAATGCGTTGCCCCTGACGTATAGTAAACTGTATTTTTATGTTCATTCTCCAATGCGGCCGTTCTTGCCAAATACATCAAAGCTGCAACCAATGCTGCATTATTAATCGCACCTGTAAACAATGTTGCCATTTTGATTCCGGGCAATATCATTGGTAAAAACGAACCGAGCAATGCAACGGGCAAAAACATAACGGGCATACCCATTTTCATTATATATTTAAAATATTTATTTTTACGACCTCGACTCGATAATATGCCACCGGTTGATGGTCTATAAATCAGTTCTTTTTTCAACGACATATCAAGCAAATCATTTTCACTTGACACCACTTTTATCATAAATCCAGGTGTCACTTGAATTTTAATTTCTCGGTCACCAAAAAAATTTTTAAATCCCGCGAACATTCGTTTATTTAACTCAGTATCGGTTAGTTTATAATAAAAATCGTTTACAGTGTTATCATTATCATCAACATCATCGTCCTTTAAATCAGCGGCCACTATTCGATTAAAAAAGTCGGCCGTAACGCTTATATTTTTTGCTACGTCATCGTTCGTTTCAGATGTTTCGAGGTTTTGTAAAATGTAAATTTTCATACATCGCAGAATATTGAATTGGGTCATACAGGTTAAGATTTTTTTTGGTATCGTATGCTTAAGAAATGCCAGTGTGGAAGCCGATAAAAGTTGAGAAGATGAAACCGATTGCGTTACATTGGTTGAGATGTGTGGTGACCCCGTAGATTGGCGTATTTTATATTGTTCTTTGGCACTTTTGTATAATACACTTTTCGATTGCACAAATGTTGTAATGATTATGATATATAAAATTAGGATAATTAGTTGTCTGCTCATCATTCTTGTAATTGTACCAAGTTAATTTTAAAGATGTGGCCAAAACTGAAATTAGATAAGTTGAAAATTATTTTTGTTTTTATATAGGGACTATATCTGTGACTTTAAATGTGATATGACTATAAATGTCTATTTAATATAATTTTTGATAATTAATTATTAAAATAATTAATGATTTATAGTCGATTTACATTCAAAAAATTTTTCATCTTGAAAAAAACAGACACTAGATTGAAAAATTATGCAAGCCAAACCGAGAAAAAATTTCTTCTTGTAAAAATAAAAACATGAAACCCGAGGTCCAAACCCAAAAACTGTTATAAAAAGATGAACTTATTTTTTAAAAGATGAAAAGTTTTATCTTTTTGGAGCAAAACATATAAAAAGACGCAATACATGTATAAAATTAGTTTAATATACTATGTTTTGGTTACTCACACAAATAAAAACGAAATGTTATTGCAATTTTCGTTTTTATTTCAATTTTACTAAATTGATTTCAAGATCAACTTCTTCTTCAAAATTTATTGAATGTAAATCGGCTATAACATTCAACGATACAATTAGTATCTTGAAAAAAACGAGACACTAGATTGTAAAATTGTGCAAGCCAAACCGATAGAAAAATTCTTTGAAAAATAAAAAGACTAAACCCGAGATCCAAACCCACAAAACTGTTATAAAAAGTTGAATTTGATTTTTACAGTATGAAAAGTTTTATCTTTTTGTAAAATACAACACTTGTTAATATAAAATTAGTTTAATATACATAGTATGTTTTTACTAACACAAATAAACACCATATCTTATTACCATTTTGGTTTTTATTTTATTTAAAAAGTTTTATTTTAAGAGTCAAACCGAAAAAAAAATTCTTCTTGTAAAAATAAAAAGTTGAAACCCGAGATCCAAACCGAAAAACTGTTATAAAAAAGATCTTAATTTTTACAAGATGAAAAGTTTTATCTTTTTGTAGCAAAAAATATAAAAAGATGTAAAAACCAAATGTTATTACAATTTTTATTTTTATTTCAATTTTATAAAATTAATTTCAAGATCAACTTCTTCTTCAACATTTGTTCAATGTTATTAAGCTGATTTACATTCACCGAATTTTGAAGAAGAAGTGGATTTTTTTAAATTAATTTTGTAAAAATTTATTAATTTAATTTTGTAATCTTGTAAAACAAAAATTGCAATAACATTTGGTTTTGATTTGTGTGAGTGATTAAATTATAGTATATTAAACAAATGTTATACATCTATTGTAATCTTTTTATGTTTTTTACTACAAAAAGATAAAACTTTTTATCAGGTAAAAATCAAGTTCATCTTTTTATAACAGTTTTGTGGGTTTGGATCTTGGGTTTCGTCTTTTTATTATCAAGAAGAAATTTTTCCTCGGATTGGTTTGCAATTTTTCAATCTAGTGTCTCGTTTTTTTTTTTCAAGATGACAAAATTCGTTTAATGTAAATCGGCTATAAATCAGCTTGCGTTTATTTTCACCCAAAAATTTTGTTATGGATTTTTGTTTTAATTTAATTTTAATGTATTAAGAGGTGAGGATCGCAAAATTATTTAGGACTTTAGTGGTCTGTCTAATTTACGATTTTTTTTTAAATTTGTGATGTTTTTTATATGCTTATATTAAATGTTTTGCTATATATTTATTGTTGTGAATGAAAAATTGTTTTGAAAAAATTTAAGTGGTTTTTATGCTTAATATAGATGTATAATGAATTATTTTGTAAGAAAGAAAGCCAATATACGATTATGAAAAAGCGTTGGTTCAAGCAATATCCATGATGGTTTTCGTTGCAGAGTATGTATTGGTTTCACCGATATACGAATGTGTTACTGTATGAATGTTTGTTAATGGTTTTTATGTGATGCCTTCTCTTAAGAAAATAAAACACGGAGTATATCATAATGATAATCAAGGTGATTAAGAAATACCTTATAATTTTAAGGCACACATCATAAATAACATTTGTTACTAACTTAATGCAAATCAAGAAAAAATCAAACCAATTACCAAAATATTGACACAAAATATTGATGAAACTACTCGGGAAGCAATTGGCACAATGTTTAAAGCTTTGAATTACCAACAAGAAAAATGTCAAAACAACTAATAATTGTAATTTAAAATAAGGAAACCAATCGTTTTATTAAAAAAAATTTAACATCTTTAAATTTAGTTCTAGTTTTTTAGAACACCCTGTGATTTAACTAAAAAAACACCAATCAAGATCAATAACACTAGTGTGCAAACCAATATACGATATACAAAGCACGATTAGAAGAATTAAAGTTTAAAAATATATATGTCTTGGGTGGTTTAACCGACGTAGCACTTAAAGTCAAATTAGAACACATATAGGATAGTGACACTTTAATTTTGGTCAACATCATTTCGAATAACTTACACTATTTCAACTGGATCTATATTTATCACGACACAATAGCACACACACACGCAAAATCGTTATTTAGTGAACAACAATTTTTAAAGAAAATTACACAGAATGAATGTATTCAACATAAAGTGGTTGACGATGGACTGACGATGGTAAACATCTTTGTTTTTGCTAAGAATGCTGTGATAATGGTTAGAAAAGAAAAACTAAGCAAATCAACTTTTTTACTTTTCTATTTTTACTATACAGTTAGTTATCAGTAGCAATATGGCTTGCATTAAAGCAGTGGCATATATATAGATGATACATTAACATGCATCGCTGCAATTTATGTGTGTTTTGATCTAGAAACCAAACATGTAAAAAGAAAGTATAAAGAACCATTAAGCATGATGCAAAGAACATAAAAATGCGTATTTATTTTTTATCTTACTTATCAATAATTATTGCGAATTACTTAGCTCGTCTGTATAGGTAAACCACTTTTTGTTTTTGTATTACTTTACTCAATTTACGTTAGTCAATTTAATCTAGATTATCGTTTGGTACTTAAGTAAGTGTCATCCGGTTTATTGATAAGAGAATCGATTTTTGAACGTGGGCACCTTGAAAATGTTAAACTTTCAGCCCCTCATTTATTCAAAGGCAGTCGGTTTAGGATTGTTGATTTTAAATGGATGGTTGATTTTAAGCGATCTCTAAAAATCGAGCCATCATTGGTTTATTGAATACGTCGGGATCGGCAACGAATGATCCTCGCGGTAGATAATTTACTAAGCTCCTATGGTTGACCAGAACAATACGATCTACCATAGAACCCATTCTGATGGGACCAAATTGTTAATACGGTATGTAAATGAACTGTAAAAACAGTTTATTATTATATTACAAGGTAACAATTAATTTAAGTGTGTTCCTGATGAATTCAATTTTTTTCGATATTTGCCTTAAACTATGGCCTTAAGTCGGTCGGAAAAGGCATGGTACACCAAACGAATGTGAGTTTTCAGAATGCGCTGCCATTCCCGGCAATTAGCTTGCTTGAACTGACACTTTGGTCATTTTAAGAGTCAACTATGCTCGTTGAAATGCTTCAGATAAAGAAGTCCATCAGATTTGCATCCGGAGAAATTGTCAATCATTGTGTTTGAAGAAATAAAATGCGGAACGTTGTATGTTAACCATTTTTGGTTGACGCGAACTTTATGAGACGGCACAGAATCCTGTAAAATTTCCTGGGTCTGTACTCTGTAGTCGAAATGTTAGCGGTCTAATGCCTAGACACAGCTTTCAAAATACGTAACCTTTACGCCACGGTTCAAAAATCGAGTGGAGAGCTTGCTTTTTAGTGGTCACTTGGATGTTTACATTTTCATATGAAATTTCTGACTCATCAAATGAGTCTCATCAGAGAAGATGCTATGCGGGAAAAGGCCACTTGTTCATTTTCCATGAAAATGGACAGTCTATTTTTTTCTGTTCAAGAGTAAGATCGTGTGGCTATAGATGTATCGGTGTAAAGTTTAATGCAATTTTGAATTGTTAAAAGACAACCTTGTATATAAATGCATTTTGTAATCTTTTGATAATCTCTAAATTG
Source organism: Tipula confusa (assembly GCA_963556175.1). Taxonomy (NCBI): domain Eukaryota; kingdom Metazoa; phylum Arthropoda; class Insecta; order Diptera; family Tipulidae; genus Tipula; species Tipula confusa. The sequence continues at coordinate 161,745,582 of OY744475.1, read as the reverse complement.
AGATTATTGCATCAATGCAATCATTTTTAAGTAAACTGTTTGTTTATTTGCATTATCTGTATGAGAATGATGTTCAAGCTCACTTCAACGTCATACGCGTTAAACCATTACCAAATAGTCGAATCGATAACATAAGCTCTGTCATTTAAAGGACGTAGTATAGACACAATTGGTCCGTAGCATTACCACAACAAATATATTCTCCACTCACTACTTTCTGGAACCAATTCGTGCTTCTAACGAAGCAGTTGATATCCCTGACACTCATCCTACTGAGGTCTAACAGATCACACAGGAGGCGAGCAGATGTAGGATAATTTCTTCCTCCTGCTCATCTCTACAACTTCTACAGTAATCATGCGAGAGAACACCCAGTCTACTCGCATGCTAACCAATGAGACAGTGTCCAGTAATGACACCCACGATTATACGAATATTGCACCGTTGCATGGATATTCGTTGGTTAGACCTGATTAAGTCTAGCTTAGGCCAAATTTGCAGAGTAATTATACATGAGGCATAATTTGCCTATCTACTGTTTGTCATTTGATAAGCTTCTTCTTTTAGGAGTTTATACATGGCAAGTGGTACTTCTGTATCAGCGTGGCATGGTAAGATGCGACAGGAGGTACCTTGTCAAACGAGATCACCAGCTTTTAAATTCCCCGTTATATTGAAATGCCCTGGCACCCATTTAAGCTGAATGTTGAACTTTTCTGCTATTTCGTTAAGAGATGAGAGACAGTTCCGGGTTACTTTCGACGTCATAACGCCTGACTGTAGAACTTTAATGGCAACCTGACTGTCCGTAAAAATGCCAATATCCCTAACAGATATTACATTATACTTGTCTAGCCTAGGGATTCAGAACACCCCACAACCGACCCTGATGTCGATTCTTGATCCATCCGATTAACATCCTTGGAAATGAGTTTCCAGTAGGAGCTCCAAAGATTCCACCCCGTTGTAGTCCAGATACCATCCAGTAGTTGTAGATAACTTGGAATGGGAGGACAAGTATTTATAATCTTACGAGCCTAGCTGCCTCAGAGGGTTTCTGTATGTTATCATAAAATAGTCTCTAAGCTTTTCTTTTGGCACTTCTTAATTCTTATTTATATGATTTGAGGACTTTCTTAAAGGAGTCCCAGTCCACGCCAGCCTTTGTTCTCTTCGCAATTTTGAAGAACTTCTTGATTCCAGCCGCGTTGTTTGTAGCTCCCTCGGCCACAATGGCGGACGAAGTTTACTCTTAGTCCTACTAATAGGACACAAGCTTCATTGAAACCCTGTCGACAAAGGCATCCAATTTCTGTGTTGATGCAGGAGATTTAGGGACCAATTATGTTAAAGAGCTACCTAGAATTAATCTGAAGGTTTCTCAGTTGGTCCACCTTCTATTCCTAAAGGTTGGAGTTTTAAAATATTTAAAATCCAATCCATTTTGTAGATAGCAATGATCAGAAAAGGAGTGTTCTTCGGACACTTTCCAATTAACTAATTTATTTGACATGAAGTTTGAAACAAGGGTAATGTCCAAAAATTCCTGTCTATTACTAGCTATAAAAGTAGGCTTACAGTCTATATTACAGATAGAAAGGTTAGTACTTAGAATGTAATCAAGGAGTGACTCACCTCTCTCGTTTGTATCGGTACTTCCCCAGATCATGTGGTATGCATTTACATCGCATCTGACGACGATTCCGATCTTATGTACCTGAACATCAGTAATTAAGCTACGCATATTGTCCGGAGGAACGATTTCCTCATCGTGCGGTAAGTACGCTGAGACGAGCTAGAGGTTCTCATTGTTGACCTCTATGCTAGCTGCTACTAAAACTGCATCGCTAAAATTGACAAGCAGAAAAATTTTTATCTTGTTCTTTGCAAGAATTCACGAACGAATCCTACCTTCAACCTGCGCAAACAATAATTTATAGTTACCAGCCTTAAGCCCAATAACCCGATCGTTATGGAACCATGGTTCTTGAACCAAGACGACATCAATGCGCAGCTGACGCTGCTTTACAGTAATGTAGATTGACTTGTATTAGCTTTAGCATCTTGCTGCTAAAAGATCAATCGATACCACAGTAATATCGGATCCTTCTGAATCCGAGGTCGTGTCAAGATTTCAGAGTTCTTCCATAGATCTGGATAGTTCGTTAATCAGATTTTACTACTTTGCTTTTTTCGTTTCTACAGTTGGAGGCTGCTCGTCTAAACGCCACACATCCTCAGCCGAGGTTCTGTGCAAAGTGGAAGTTTCCTCTGCTGATCCTGTTATCCTTGACTTAGCAGCTCCATACTTATTATAAACTTTCAGCGTGACGCCAAAACCATAGCTAATTAAGCCACCTGACTTAGCCAGCACTGCCAGTGATTCGTTGTTGATTATGATTATAGCCGACCTATAATCATTTTTAGAGCCCTCTTCACCTGGAACCCATACCTTGATCTTGGTCTACAAAGTATATCCTCAGGCCCGAGGACTTCTGGTTTAGCTTCAGGCCAAACTTCCCCTAGCCTACAGATCATCTTTTTATATAGGTACAGAGATCTTTGGTTGGCACAAGCTGTCAACTTGACATGGCTCCTGTACCAACCACCGTCCCGACATGTAGGGGAAGTTTCAGGTCCCGCATTATTTTCAGAAAGGATGGGGCAAGAGCATTTTCCACCTTCCTCCAATAAGAGGAAGTGATGCTGCTATCCTCCTGTGCTCTATCAACAACCGTTACAATAAGAGGACCTACAACCTTGCGAACCTCGCTAAAAGACCTAGTTGCAGTTGATTCATCCAAAGATCTGTATTTTGGACATTGAGCTCCCGGATGAACTTCCTGGCTTCGGTTGTATCGTTTTAGTAGCCTACTACAGTATGGCTCTGTCCTTATCCGTCCTATCCACCAACAGAATTGTTTCTAGCCTTTTTAGGGCTTTCGATGCTTTCCTTTTAGCATTATAGGTTGGTTTGAATGGCCCTGCATTAACGGTGCATGTGTTCCCTTTCCTAACCTTGGTGAGAGAAGGCATACAGACTTGGTTCTCTCCTTTTAGAATTTAGGCAATTTATATTATTATTATTTTTAACTTCCATTCAAGTCCCTCTATTAGCGGAGAAAAGAATGTCCATCCTTGCAGAGATCCGAAATGCCAGGATAAGGCTAAATACATCTGGAGGTAGCCTGTAGTATCCAGGGGCTCTGTTTGAGACTAGGCTATTTGAAAGGGCCTCCAGCCAAGTTGATATCAGCTCGGGTCGCATAACTTCTTAATCCGGCTAACTATAATTTATAGTGCTAACACTCGCATCCAATATTTAGTACCACTTGGAGGTATATTAGATGCAATTGGCTGACACTACATAGTTGCAACAATGGAGAATGAGTCACAAGTAGTTGCTATCATTAGCCATTGCCTACACTATTCACTACCACACCACCCTCACTTTTTATAAGTCGATATTTAATAATGAACTCCTTTATGTTTTCGAGAATTGACCCATATAGAGTGACAGCCTTAATAAAACTTTTATCGTTATTTAGTACTCGTATATAAGCCTAAAAATTTTTGATGATTTTTCCAGTGCGGGATGTCCAGAGCTATGCAAAGTGCATTGGATAATGAAAATCGAATCTGGATTTTCTCGTCTTTTAAATATATCTTCAGAGCCATATCTGAAAGCCCGCAGACAACAGGGACGAGTCACAAATACTTGAGTCGTATCTTAGCTAAATATATTCTTACAAACTTTTCACACCAACATTAATTAATTATACATAGGTGAGGTTTCCGAGTAAAAACCTTTCAACATCTTTGTTATACATTATAACACCCTAAAATAAATATTGCGTATCTAAATCAAAAGGCAAAAGCAAAAAGGATCTTAAATTACACATAAGGTTCATAAATTATATCAGTTAATTAAAATTTATATTTTGTTAAGTTGTCAGCTAAAATGGTTAATGCAGTTAGTAAAGAAGATAAGGGGAAGACAATGTCTAACTTTTAATAAATAAAATTATTTAGTAATTAAAAAGCTACATAATTATTTCTAGGCCAACTAATAATAATTTTAATTAATAATTATAATTTTGAACAATAAATAATATTTTACATACATTTATGGGAAATAAGGTCAAATTCTACTGTCAAATTCTTGTTTAAATTTATATGTTTTTATTTTCTTGTATTTTTGGTGAAAGTAAATTTCGTTTAACAATAAAAAAAAGTGAAATATTAAAATATGTACAATATGACTTATAGATGTATTGGGTTGTATGTGTCGGACATAGTATATAAACGTACACATTTTTGTCAAGTTAAATTAAAAATGTATAACTCGTTCGGCGGTGCAGTATTATTATTATTTCAAATTAGAGGTGTAATGGTTTAGTCACATGTTGTAGACGAATAACCTAATTTAGGCTAGACGGGATGAGTGCCGCCTTGTAGTGAGACAAAAAAGAACAGATTTTTGGGTTATGTTATGATTTTATTCCTTACAATCTGTTTGGAGGCCGAAGAAGTTCATCCAACTATTTTACGATTAACTGTTACGCGATACTATCAATGAAATGTGACTACAGGCTCAGGAAACCTAAAAATTCCATAATCCATAAAATGTATGACGATTATTTAAATTTATGAAATTTATGCCATAAATTGAAAATTTCCAAATTTCAGAAAATATAAATTGTGATATTTATCCCAAAAATCTTAATTTTCCAATCTTCTAAAAAGCCCTGATCTTTAACCCATTAAACTGGTAAACATGTACGGCACAAATTGGAAAATTACAAAAACCTCAATAACCTCAATAAAATAGTAAAATTTACCTTAGGTTAGCCTATTTTCTCACACCACAAATCAAAAATTTCCGAAATCCAGATAATACCTAATGGTTAGCTGATTAAATTTATAAAAATGAATGTGCAAGCCGATTAAAATTTTGATATTTATGCCATAAATCGAAAGGTGTAAATAAATACATAAGACTCAGAAGCAACACCTCTATCGGAAGTAAGGCGGCTCATAGCCCACTGTAGGGAAAAGGGCTAAATTATCTAATTGGATGTGACGCGAACGGCCACCATACGATGTGGGGCAGCAGCGACATGAGTAACAGAGGTGAGTCTCTTTTTGAATATTTGGTTAGAAATAATGTAGACATTATCAACAGAGGGAATAAACCTAAGTTTATCAACGCGATTAGGCGAGAGATCCTAGATTTAACCATAGCCAGTCCGCAGATAGGTTCTCTCATAAAAAACTGGCATGTTTCGGAAGAGGCTTCTCTTTCTGATCATAAGCATATCAGATATCATCTAGAGGCACGGATCATGTAGTCACAAGAAATTAGAGTTTAAAAGCTAACGGACTGGAGCTTATACAAAACACTACTCGGGCCAGAAATGTCTAAAATATTGGAGGAAATGCAGTCCTCAGAAGGGCTGGATTTCATGAGTTCAAATCAATTGCACAACTCCTTATACTTAGCTTTTGAGAACAGCTGGCCTGTAAAGCAAAGAAAGGTTATTAAAACCGTCCCTTGGTGGAATGGGATACTGGAAAAAAGTGGGATGTTTATTTAACAAAGCCAATCGTACCAGTAAATGGGGCAATTATAAAAGGGCCCTAACAGAGTACAATTTCACGTTAAGGAAGTCAAAGAGGGCAACTTGAAGAAGTATTTGCAAAGGAATAAACGAATTGTCTTTTGCAACTCAGCTCCAGATGGTCCTTGCAAAGGACCACTCAAATGGCATAGGTATTCTTCAAAAGGCCGATGCAAGTTTTACTGAGAACTGGAGGGAAACTATAAACCCACTTTCCGGACCCAATAGTGGCGGAACCACTTAAAGACGCCTACGGAGGTTCTGGTGAGGTGATCTATATCCCTCGTAACAGGACATAGAGTCTTTCAAGCAGTATATTCACAACCAGAAAGGTTAGATGGAATGTTAGCTCATTTAAAACCTTCAAACCCACTGGAAGTCATGATATTTTTCCAGCTCTCCTGCAGAAGGGTATTGAAGAGATTCTTCCTAGCTTGGTTCAGATCATTCGGAGCTGTTATACTTTTAACTACATTTCAAAACTCTGGAGGAAAGTTAATGTGGTCTTTATAACGGGTTTTCCAATAAGAGGTTTCATTTTGATATTTAAAAAAACTAGTATTTTTTAAGAGACTAGTATTTTTTCAATGAATATTTATTTCAACGTAAAGAGGAAGGTATGCCATTAACATTTGAAAACGATATCAGCCAATTCGCATATTTGCATCTATATGTCCTCGATAACTTCACGACTTCCATCTTTAAGGTCTTGAATCGATTGTGGAGCATTGGCATAGACCTAATCTTTCACGTGACCCAAAGAAAAAGTCTAAATGTGTTAAATCACAAGATCTCGGTGGCCAATTGTGATTCATCTCTTCGACAAATAACACGGTCAGGAAACTTTTCTTGCAAAATTGCGATTGTTTCGTTGTGTGGCACGTAGCGCCGTCTCGCTGAAAATAAACGTCGTCCACATCAAAATCTTTCAATTCCGGCCATAAAAATCATTAATTATAACCTCGGTAGCTCAATCCATTCACCGTAACAGCTGCACCAGCCTCATTTTCGAAAAAATAAGGTCTAATCACACCGCCAGCTCAAAAACAGTGACACGTTGAGGATTAGGAGGCTTTTCAACAATCATTCTTGGATTTGAGCGCCAAGTACTACAATTCTGCTTATTAACGTAGCCTCCGAGGTGAAAATGGGCCTCATCACTGAAGATGATTTTTCGATGAAAATTCGGATCATTTTGATGCATTTGAAGGACCCAATCATCGAACATACGACGTTTATGGCGATCGACCGGCTTGAGATGGAGAAAGCTTTGGATTACCATATAAGAAGCGAGCCCCTAAAAACGAATCCACTTCATCGAAATCAGGCTAGCAAATCTATTTTAACAGCTCTTAGAAAGCACTTTTGATGTTAAATAACTCGCCCTTTGCGCCTTTGTTGACATTGAGGGTGGCTTTGACAATACCTCTTATGAGTCTATAAAGAGAACAGCATGCGGAAAGTAAATTTCTGAGATATAGAATTATTACAGCTCAATTAGGTAGTGAATATATAATCATCAAGGCTGTAATGTGATGGACTTGATGTTCAGAGCGGATGACTTGACTATAATAGTTAAAGGGAACATTTGACAATATCATTTCCAAACTTATTCAGACTGCACTTGAGCTCTCAGGAAGGACTTAGTGTCAACCCGTATAAAACGGTTATTGTGCCTTCTACCTTGCGCTTGCAGATCTCTCGTTAGATGGTGTTACTGTTAACTTTTGGGCCTGTCACAGGCTCTATGGATGAAAAATGATCTACTGGTAGTTTCTAACAATGATTAGACTCATGGTCACATTCGCTTCAATAGTGCGGTGGTTGCGTTGCCATCCCCTAAAACTGAGGGGATGGCAACGCAAGCACTACTATGTAAGGTTCAACGTTTGGCTTGCCTCGATATTACGGGAGCAATGAGAACATGCCCGACTGATGCAATGGAGATGCTCCTAGTACTGGCTCCATTGCACCTGCAAGTCAAAAAGAAAATTTACAACCAGGCAATGTGGTTGATCACTTAAAAATCCTTCGGGAGTTTCAGGTAAACCATTCAAGAGTAGGAATATTCATTTCCAGAGTAGGAATATTCGGGAGTGGAAATGCCCTTTTCAAGTACTTGGGATCCAATGGTACTGTTTACCAGGCAGAAATGCATCATAGAACTTTGTGCCAGTATAGGTATAGAAAGGGGTCTAAATTGCACCAAGGTCTTTATTATATCGGACAGTCAAGCAGCTTTAAAGGCTCTTAGGTCCCACACGATTGAATCAAAACTGGTGTGACATTTTCGTAACACAGCTAAAAAACTGGCGACCATAAATAACGTAACACTTGTGTTGGTGCTAAAACAAACTGGAATCGAGAAAAACGAGGCTGCAGATGTCTTTGACCGAGCGGGTTCCATTTATCCATTTATTTGATCAGAGCCCTTCTGCAGTGTCACTAAGGCACACCTTAGAACATCGACGAAATGCTGAGAGGACAAAGAGGAAAGGTTCTCTTTTTGGCGCCCAAAACACTTGGGAAACCTGAGTTGAGGCTACTATAACGGGCTTCCTCACACGCTATATTTCTTTATATGGAAGTGGCATCAGCGGAACATGTCCTGTGCCAATGCGCAGCGATTTTCCGCCAACAACTGCATACATTTAGGTAGGAGAATAATGAGCTCAGACCAAATAATTCATGTACTGTCCAGAGGTATTGTCGGGTTTATCAAGAGCCTGAATATAGACTAGACGGTTGATTAATAAGGGTTTAAGCACAGAAGATCTTTATGGTCGCGGTGCTAGATGCTAAAACGCCCACATGACCCAAAATAAAAATACATACGTGAATGTTATAATCCGTGTTTGGCTAAATGATGGTTGATTTAGTTTGTTAAATGATTAGACTTCCTCCCTGAAGCTCTATTGAGTTTAAGATTTACTATAATCGCACTATAATTGCGGTTTGGTGACTGATCGCATCAATACGGATTTGCTCAAATCAATATTATTTTGCAATAATCAAAAATGCAATAATATATTTGGCCTATTTTTTCAGTGTATTATTTAAAACGCATAAGGTGAAATTTATGATTTATTTAAGCGAAATTTGGCATATCATTGCAATTTATGCATATTGATCGATCGTACAACATCAAATACAAAGACTTGAATAAATCGATACAATTTTATCGTGACCAGCAACAATAAAATTGGATATTGCCGATAATCATATTACGCATACAAATTTTTAAATTTTTTTAAATCTACAATTGTTTTTATCTTGATTATGATTTGAAATCACATGTGGTTGGGGGGCAATCATATGACTCTAAAACTATATAAAAAGAGTATGATATTGTAGGGAGGCATCTTTTTTTTAAATCGCATAGTGATGAGCATAGAGAAAGGACCCATTTATGCAGAGGTTTTGTAGACATACTAAAAGCATTTCCTGATCTTTGATTGCATTAAGTCCGTTTTAACAATTTTTTTTACTTATTATATTAGCACGGCTAGGCCTCAGCAATTTCCCAAATAATTTTGAAATAGTTGGAAGCAAAGAAATAGACCTATGCGATTTCTTGTCGTTATTTTGTTTACTTGGTTTTGGTATCATTATCACTTCTGCCATTTTCCATTGGTGAGGAATATAGTTAATCCTGAACCCTGCATCAACTATTTGAAGTAACTTTCGAAATCTTCTTTCAGGTATTGCTTTATTTATTTTTCCTGTAATTAGATCATATATAGCTAAAGTTTTATAAGACCTGTAATGATACAGGTCTTAAGATTTGATTGGCGATTTGGTTTTAATCTGCAGTTTGGCTTAGGAGAGATTGAAATGTGTCTTCAAGATATGATATAAGCAAACCGTCCTTTTCCTTAGCACTTCTAGCCGATCATCACATTTTATTGCTACTTGCAGTTATCAGAAATTGCGTTTTAGGTCTTTTCAGACTGTTTGATGATTTCCATAGAGGAAATAGTCTATATCCTTCTGACCAGTATGGCCAGTTAGGTAATTAAGAATTGCTTCATTTTATTTTCTTCTAATATCAATTTTAATTTGTGGCGCCCGATTCGTCTACTAAGTTTTTAGTGCTTTCCGTTTTTCTCTAACTAGTTCTTCAACTTTCTTAGTTAATATTATGCTATATAGGCATATTTTCCCAAAATGCTTTTTGCATAATATTGTTAAGTTCTTCTAAGTGGTCCAATTGCCCCAAATTCTTAACTGGCACTTTAAGATTGACATTATGTCACTGACTAGTTTCTGGAAAAGTTTCCTATTCGTTTTATTGTTTGTTAATTTGGGAAACGACACTTTCTTAGTTATCGTTGCACTGAGAGTCATAATTACAGGAAAGTGATCTGATGATAGCCCTACACTGTCATCTATGAACACATAGTTTCAGGATATTCCTTGTGTTACGTCAAAATTTATGAGATCTCGAATTTTATTTGGTTCCATAAGCCAGTATTTTGATTTACCTTCATAGTTAAAGACGCATTTTGATCCTTGACCTGAGGTATAGGTAGTTTCGTTCCTTTGTGGATTGTTAACTTGTTATTCTTGGCAAAACGTATTTTTGGCGTGTTTGTTTGAGATTCACTTTGCTTTAAGTTTTTAGTAGGTTTCCTTTCAATATGTAGTTTTAATTATAGTTTTAATTTTCATTTTTTAGCTTCTCCACATCCTCTATAATTTGCTGGATGCTCCCCCTTACATAGTTTTTGCATTTTGCTGAAATGTTTTTTCTTAAAGGAACTGCTTCGGCGATCTGTTTTCCCCCACATCTGACGTATTTAGGCTTTTATCCACAATATTTCCTGGAGTGGTTATGGCCTTGGCATTTTTTGCAATGAGGTAAATATTAAGCCGGTTACTTTCGAAGATGTTGGATTTATCAGCATCTTTACTGATGTACCATATTTGAAAGTGTATAAAAATCAGATTTTCGGCGATTATATGACGCATTTATCATAAAACAGTTTATTCAATTGATTTGATGTTTAATCAATTTTGTTAAAATCTAATTTATTTTAATTTTAAAGTTTTATGTCAAATAAAGTGTATACAAATTAGATTTTCGGCAATTATATGACGCATATGTCTAAAATCTAACTTATATTTATTTTAAAGTTTTGTGTCAAATAAAGTGTAATTAAATTAGGATGAATTAATTAATTTGTGGTTTTAGGGTGAAAACTGATCCAATTTATTAGTCTGTGGATTTGAAATTAGGAATTATATTATTGTATAATTATGTTAAAATATTAAGAATTAATTAATTTATAATTTCAGATGAAAATTAATTCATGTCTAATTCATGTCTGTAATTTATTATAGACTACGGCTAAGAGCAATAAGTTCATTAACAGATTTTGTTATCAGGTAACCTTTGCAGATTATAGATGAATGGTAACACATTGCAGTTGCTGCTAAGAGATGGCAGAATGCAGAGCAGTTCAGTAAAACTTGATTGTCTTATGGTAACAGTGGTTTGAATATTGTCTCCCGGAAAGGGATCATTTCACTAATAACCTGCTTTATCATTCCAAGTTTATGTAAAAACGGGTGTATGGTGGGCCTGGCCAACTCGGGGAGATCCTGCTTAATGCTTGGCCGTACATTCTAAATCAATCAATCAATGAATGAATCTATACTGATGTACAATATTTGACATATTTTACCGCTATCTCTTACTCAATTATCAAAACAAATTACCAATTTTATTAAACTCTTGGACATCATGGTTATCAATTTGTTATTAGCTTATTTAATCTGAGTTTTTCTATATAAGTAATTGGTTCGTGAATTTGGTTTAGTAAAACTTTGACAATAAACGAACAGTAGTCTGCTCAAGACTGTCGTAATGAAAATAAAAGGTACAGTGTCAACTTTTAAACTTAAAGGAGATATGGGTTTTCTTCTAAAGGTTATAATTTATTTTAGGCTGGTAATTTATTTGTTTAAAACATGACTGGTTCATTTAAAATAATCAGAACAACATAGCTGATCTTCCTCTCTAAGAGGAAAATACCATTATTATTATGCTTTTACGCGCTTTAAAAAGTAACATAAATATTTTGCATTGTATATCGTAAAAATGTCGTTCAGTTCGTGCAAATTTGGTGTTAAACGTGTTTGGTTGACCGTACTATCGTAGGTGGTACTAATCGATTGTTTTAACATAAAAAGCATCATGATTTTAATTATGTACAATGAGGTTGACCTTTAAAAATAAAACATTAGAATTTCACAAAAAATATTTTTAAATGAAAAGCGAAATTTTCTAACATCAATCAAAACTTCCTAAACGAACATTTTATGGTATCTATTCGAAAAGACTATAACTTCCGTCTACAAGTCGAATTACTAATATAGCGACGAACCAACATAATACGTATATATTTTTGTTTATGGTATTCTTACTATTTGTACCACTTTGGTATTGAATTGAAATTTTGGGTGGAATAATAATTATAATTGAAAATTAAATAAAACTCGACGGTTCTTGAATAAATTGTATCATTTCGTTTTAATTGTTTACCAATCGAACAACTCATATCGTTTAATTAAATTAATTTAATTAATAAAAACCTTAAATTAAATTAAAAAATGGCTTCAGTCAATCAAAAATTTGTGATCTTCTTTATTGTTATGGTGTGTGCTGTTGGTGAAATTTTATGTGACGATGATATGGATAATTCAAATTTATCAGGTATATTGATATAAAAAAGTGATAATATAATAATAAAGTGATAAAAGTGGGTTAAGAAAAATTAAATTAATTCTAAAAAATTGTTACAGAAGCAAGAACATTTGGACACCATTTCTTGAAACGGATTAGTTTTGCCGTAATACCAGCCGCATTTGTTGTCGGTGTTATTACAACATTATTAGCCGCATTAACTGTTGTGTCGATTAAAAGTATGGGAATTGGTGCAGTTCTACTAGTTCTTGCATTGAGTCAACTTCTTTCAAGAAGTTTACCACAAGCAGCACCAATCTCAGGCCCAATTCCCGTCGTGTACGCAAACCAAGGCAATTGGTAATGCATTTAGGAAACAAATTAATTTTAGTTAAGATACCAAATAATTTATTTATTTATTTATTTAATATTACGAAATAAAAATTAAGCAAATCGATATTACCTGGTGACTTATTTTATTGTGTTAGTATGTCTTATCACGATTTTACTAAATAATACCAAACAAAAAATTATGACGAAGAAATTATTTAACGGTTAATACTACCTTATTTATTATTCATATCACGAAATTAATTAGTTGGTCATTTGTTTTGAAATATATGACAATAAACTTACTGTATAGGTGTCGAATCGAATTTGATTGATATTTTTCTGTGCGGTGATTTAATGAAAGTAAAATAGCTTACTTCCTGTGCCTGGAATATATATTTAGGGTAGTTGTTGTGCGGTGTGGTTAGAAACGTTTGGAAGATACTTGATTTGGTCTATATATATATATATATATATATATATATATATATATATATATATATATATATATATATATATATATATATATATATATATATTTCGGTAAGCTTATAATTGAATATATTATATATATACTGTGCATTGTAGACTACAATTTACCAACTGTTATTTAAAATGTGTAATTTAGAATCATTTTTTTAACTAATGTTTATCAAGATATACACAAATATGGACTAAACCAACATGGTATAGGAATATAGGATACTTGCAGGAGGCGACTGTTCTCTGAGCTAATATTTAATTAACGTTTAAACAAATCAAAGTTTTTAAGATACCGTGTTTTTAATGTGGACTACAAAGAACAAAATAATCCCCGCTACCCTCATATAAATAGTTTTGAAACTGTAAGATTCAAAACGAAAAATGTAGGGCGCATGTATGGAAATAGTATTTAAGGCTGACCTCTGTCTACTTCTACTTAATCAATAGAAATACCTATAGGTGGATGATTAAACCATTTGTAGTATAATTGCTGTAAACCATTTGTAGTATAATCGCCTCATGTTTTGAATCTATCATAAAACCTTTTATAATTTTTCAATCAAACAATTTCAAAACTATTTATATAGAAGTGGGTAGATTATGTTGTTCTTTTTATACCACTTTAAAAACGTGATAACTGGTAACTTAAAAGTTTTTGTTTGTGATTGGCGCTGTTTTTTTTTGCGATGAACTCTGCATAGTTCTTCTGAAGCATCATTTTGGCATCGAATATTTATCGTGCCTCCATTTCTTGCAAAAGCTTCTTAAGTGTCACTGCTTCTTCTTTTGCAACTTAGTAGATTAATGAATATCTCACTAATAAATTTTTAGGAGTTTATATAATATTTTATATAATGCAAAAATTGTTATTTGGATATCTGTGTTTATTTTATTCATGAAAAATCGGTATGACCATATTTAAAAAAAAAGCTCAATGAACCTAAAAATGATCATTATACAAAAGTATATTTTCGGGTCGTTGCATAATGATATTGACATTTTTACACACTAAAATGAATCAAAACGCTTCTCCCCGTCCAGTGAATTTCTAATTAATTCACGAAATATATTCATTTGAAATTATTGTCTGCATATCTGGATGGAGTTTTAATGAGTCGTCCAGATTTTGTGCGTGTTGTTTTTACTGGAATTTTATCATGCTAGTTAAAAACAATTTTGCGTGTGTTGGTATTCGTATTATTCGGTTGAGTGTCTAAAGTTAGTTTGTTGTCTCGAATAGTATTATTGTCTTCATGTGTGTTCTCTAAGTGGCATGGTTTAAATCTGTCAATTGATACCTTGTTGTGCTTGCCTTTGATTTCAATCGTAAATGTTTTGTCGTTTCTCTCGATTACTCGGTATGGTCCAGAGTATGGTGGTTCTAACGATTTTCTTATTGCGTCCGTACGTAGGAAAACGTGAGTTGTCTCCATTAAATTTTTTGAAATAAAAATTTTGTTGTTACCGTGTCTGGATGCTGGAGTCGGTTTAATTTCGTCGAAATGTTTCCGTAAATTTTGTACAAATTCTATTTGTGAAGAGTCGTTGGTAACGTTTCGATCAAAAAATTGTCCTGGTATTCGTAGTGTGCTTCCGTAAACTAGTTCTGCTGGTGTAGTCATCATTACTAAACGTAGTCCTTAGTCCTAGTAGGATTAGTGGTTGTATGTTAGTCCAATCAGTTCGGTCGTGACATTTTATCACAGATTTGATAACTCGATGCCAATGTTCTACCACACCCAGAGAATTGATTGTACAAATTATGCCTATAAGGTATAATTCATACCAAAATTATGTTCTATTTTCAACCGTGCCTGACTTAGGAATAATAATCGGTTTTAAGGATTGATGTATGCAATTTTTTTTAAACATAATTTATTCATAGCTTAGGAACAGCCAATACCTGAAAATTGTATAATTTGTGTATATTGATAAAATAAATGATACTTAGCTAAGAATGATATTTGTTACTTGCAGGAATAATATGTGTAAAGTAAAGTAAAGTATAGATATTCCAAAGATTGCACAAGTTAAATAAAATTAAGTATTTTTGATTCATAAAGGGAATGGTTAATTTAATGATGTTGGAATATTATATCCATTCTAGTAGCAGAACTATGATTAAAAATTGGTAAGGAATGACTAATAGGGACTGATTTATTCCTTGAAAAAATGAGATTATACATTAAAAGCCATTAGTTATTAATTTCAATAAAAATAAATTATGTATTTATTTAGCTCAAATTATTCCTTATTTTAGTTATTTGTATACAATATATTTATCGTCCAGACACACACATATTTATATACATATATATATATATATATATATATATATATATATATATATATATATATATATATATATATATATATATATATATATATATATATATATATATATATATATATATATATATATATATATATATATATATATATATAGGTATAAATATATATATATATATATTTATATATATATATATATATTTATATATATATATATATATATATATATATATATATATATATATATATATATATATATATATATATATATATATAAATAATCTCCATCAAAATTAATCTCCATTAATTTTGGCATTAATTTTTGTATTAAAGTTCGAAAAAACAAAACATTGTCTCTTTTATACGAAAAAACATACAAGGTGAAGTCCATTAGTATTTTTATATACGGGCCACTCTGAAATTAAGCTGTGGTGTAGTGTCTTTCTTTTGATGATATCTTTAGCTCGTTCATTCAAAGTTTCCTTCCATTTGGATTTTACAACATCTCACTATCCAAATCTCTGAAATTCTCACGATCTAAATAAAATATAATGCATTTATTATGTGTAACGTTAGTGAAAATAATATATGTAAATTATATTACCATATGTTCAAGATCCGATGGTTCTGTTTCAAAGTCACTTGTTCGCCTCCTTTTACTGTGCGTAAAGTATTCTAATTTTGTTAAATTTTTGGTGTAACTCCATATTAATTATATAATTTCTCAGTAGCATATTCCGTTACTTTGAAATAATAATCCTGTAATATTCAGAAGTAGTGTAATTAGAAAAAATATCTCATGTACTTTATGGGTAAAACTTAATCCATTGACCACTATTTTAATAAATGAAACAGCTGGTCATAACTATCTTTAATTACAAAATCGAAATCATTTCTCCAACTGCAGAATCTGATTCGATCCCCTTATTTGCAGTCATCTTTTTGAAATACTATAATAACACAATTTTTAAAGTAATTTATGTGATGCAAAATATTTTAATTTAATACAGCCAAAAAATAAAAATAATTGATCATATACAACAAACATTACAGTTATATGCTTTTAAAAGAAAAGAAAAATTAGAATATTCTTGAAAAATGGTTTAATTATTATAATGATTTCTTTTTTACAAACACTTAACTTGAATTAGAAAAAATTAATTAAAAATTGACTAAAAACTAGATTGATCTCTTGTAAAACGATCATATTCTAGAATAAATCCACGCGCATTATACAAGATATCAAAATATTTTTCAATCACAAAAAAGCATTTTTACACATTTTGCAAATAAAACATTACACAAGCACAAACAATTTACAATTACCGCGCTCAAAAAAGTTTCGAATATAAAAGCATGTGAAGTTATCCCAGTATTTCATCCCACGAAAATAAAAAAAAGTCATCATGCAATACTATTTCATTCCATCCCAGGATTTTATATTTTAAATTCAAAAGAGAAAAACAAACAAAAACTAAATTATTAAAACGCATCCCATCCCTGTTTTTTCTTCATAAAAAATTTGGATATTATAAAGCAAACTCAATTAATGGTTAGCAACTAGTAATCATAAACTAGTAATCCCTAAATTTAAAATCGATATGTTGTAGAGTAACCTCAAGTGATTATTGATAAACATCAGACTGTAATCGACCAATTATACAAAGAGTCTCTCAGAAAAATTTTATAAATTTTTCAAACTTGATATTCAAAAAAATTGTTCAGGTGGAAGTTTGATGGCCATTATCTGACCATCGTAGAGATGGCTAGGTGGATCTGAATATGAGATCTTGTAGAGTACTATTAGGCAATCATTTATGATAAACCACCATATTAACGCGACCCTCAGGAAACATTTTATAGAATTTATTTGGGAAGAAGAACTTTACTTGGATTTTATTATAATATTTTTGCTTTGTAATTTTAACATTAATTATACTGGTTTATATATTGAAAGAATATACTCTGATAAAAGTTTTTAAAGAATTTAATTCTAGCCCATTTTTGAAAATGAAAAAGAACTGAGTATTGTAATTAAATATGATGCTTGGACTATTTAAGACTGGACAAATGCTTCTTACTCTTATGTTAAAAAAAAGGATTTGATCAAGATAATATTTTATGAGTCTTGAATTTTTCTGGATACAATCTTCTTGTTTTAAGGCTTTAGGAGAACTTTGCTTTAAGAGAATTGAATAAAGTATTAATAAAGTATTAATTTTTTTACTGGATAAAAAAAAGAATACTTTCGAAAGAGGACTGTAATTTAATTAAAAGAGAGGAGTTATAAAAAAGCCTTCCGAAGATGACTTAATTTTTTTATTTTTGGTTTTGGAAATAGAGAAATATTTTTTCAGATTTTTTTATATATAAGTAAATGCGGGAATACGTTATGAGTGTTAGGAAATTTAATATTGATAGCATTTTCCATTAAATCGTCGTATTTTTCCCATCTGCTATTATGATAGAAATAAGCAATATAGTGGGATGATGCTCTTATATAACTAACAAATCCGGTAAATGTTTCATTATACACTTTCAATACGGAAGGTATGTTTAAAATGCTGACGCTTTCGTTGACTTCGACACTTGTTTCACAATATAAAAAATTAAAAATAAATTCCACATGTAACTAAAAATTTATCTAACTTCATTGCACTCCATAGAGTGGTTTAGTTCATTTTTCGTTATGTTTTACAAACCAACAAAAACTTCAATAACAAAAACTCTATACATTTACATATCATATGAATAATATTTTAATATGAAATAAATTTTTGTAATTAAATAATTTAATTTATATCAATAAAGCGGCCATTAATTTACTTGCATTTATAAGTAACTAGCTGACCCGGCCAACCTCGTTCCAAAAAAAATTAAATTACTACGTTCCGAGCAAATACTTTTGTCCTTTGCGAAAATTGATTTTGATGAGAGTAAAAATCAAACAACTTAACTCAATTCTTAATAGACAATTGAGTTGAGAGGAAATTCCATTCAATTCTTCATCGAATTCAACACTTATTTATTGAAAAATGAATGAAACGTCGAATCAAACTCAGGCATCCATCGAAAATTGAATTGTTTTTGGATTTTTTCTCTCAGTGTAGAAATGAATTGGACTCAGTTGGTTCAGTATTTTATTCAAGAGGAATTAAATCGAATACAGACGCAAATCAATACAATGCATTGTGGAAAACTATATTTTTCGTTTTGTTCTCCGGCGCGTAAATGAGCAACAATGGTCATTTGTCGACTCTCGAACACACGACGTTCCAGATATTCCACACATTTCCAACGATTGACCTTGCGATTTGTTAGTCGTCATAGCGAACCCCACAAGTACGAGGTACTGAATGCGCTTAAAATTGAACGGAATTTCAGTGTGGTTCAGAGGAATTATCGGAATTAGAACATCCTCTCCTTTGAATCACGTCGCTTGAATCACGTTGTTCATCAGTTTCTTCACAGACAATCGCCTTCCGTTACACAATCTCGGATGGTTCAGGTTGCGCAGCATGATTATCACAGAAATAACATTGAGCATCAAGTTACGCGGAGTATTCCCGGCAAATCAAGCCCATTAAATTCATTCATTCGGTCGGATAGTTGGTTGCCTCGTATTGATTGGTCACACAGTCAACCTTGTAACACTGCATTTCCCCAACGATTTGGTTTTGAATCTAGTAATTCAGACTGCCTATTTTTTATTTTTCGCTACCAAAATCACTCGTTAGCTGAGCCAACCGTGATTCATATAATTTCGGCGCATGTTTGGAAACACTTCATGATAAGCTCTTCCTTTGACGTTGTGAACATGCAAAAATTCGAGGGAAACGAAATCAATCCGGTCTAAACATCTGCAGGAATTTGACTATTGCCAGGCGCCAGCAGTTGGACGATCACAGACAGGCATTGAGTTCATCTACAGCTGTCGATCTCGGAATGACAGGTAGAGTTTAACGAAAATCACCGGCCAGTAGAATCATCGCTCCACTAATTAAGTCACTTCGCAAATCCTTCATTGTTCGATTGAACACTTTCAATGATCGTTTGTATGCCGTTGTGCATTCGTCCCAGATAATGATTTTGCAACAGCTAACGCTATATTAGATCTCGAGCGAGTTCTGACCAAAAGCTTTAATAGCGCGACATTTGGTCGTACTATGCTTTCGTTGCAAATCGAATAAATGCATCATGCATCGAACAAATTGATGCTAACATGCCCAACTTGGACAAATAGCTGCCGCACATAAGCACGGACATGTCTTCGATCATGATCAAATGATCATGTCGCGAATCTCGTCATTATAATTGATGTAGTATAATTGATGTTAATATTCATTAAAATTACAAAGCAAAAATATTATAATAAAATCCAAGTAAAGTTCTTCTTCCCAAATAAATTCTATAAAATGTTTCCTGAGGGTCGCGTTAATATGGTGGTTTATCATAAATGATTGCCTAATAGTACTCTACAAGATCTCATATTCAGATCCACCTAGCCATCTCTACGATGGTCAGATAATGGCCATCAAACTTCCACCTGAACAATTTTTTTGAATATCAAGTTTGAAAAATTTATAAAATGTTTCTGAGAGACTCTTTGTATAATTGGTCGATTACAGTCTGATGTTTATCAATAATTACTTGAGGTTACTCTACAACATATCGATTTTAAATTTAGGGATTACTAGTTTATGATTACTAGTTGCTAACCATTAATTGAGTTTGCTTTATAATATTCAAATTTTTTATGAAGAAAAAACTGGGATGGGATGCGTTTTAATAATTTAGTTTTTGTTTGTTTTTCACTTTTGAATTTAAAATATAAAATCCTGGGATGGAATGAAATAGTATTGCATGATGACTTTTTTTATTTTCGTGGGATGAAATACTGGGATAACTTCACATGCTTGAATATAAGCCAATACTTACTTAGATGATTTTATTTATTTATTTATTAAATTTTATTTTAATTTGGCACGTGTAGAATCACTGACCTTCTAACCACAATGACGTTTTTGTCTTTGTGTTAGTTTCACTAGAATAATAATTTAATGTGATTTACAGATTTATTAGAAGAGAGGAATATTCCTCTTATAGAGGAATATTACTTATATATTTAATAGATTAAAAAAGGACAACACGACAATATGCACTACTAAGACATAATAGAAAAACAAAAATTATTCCCAAATTGGATAATTTGTACATCACATGAGATAGTACATGAATATCATTGCATAAATTTATAACTGTAATTTCATTTTCTTGCAAGTTGTGTTATTCCTGATAATCATTGATCATGATCAATAAAGAATACTTTTTAAGGAATAAGTTGTACTTAGCGAGGTATATATTACACAAACTTTTGAATATATATTTTAATTTTGCTTAATACATACCTAAAATGAATGATTAATACTTAAATATATTTTGGAGTTTTTATTCCAATATTAAATATAATTCATGTTAACATATTTTTTTGGGTGCATACCATTACATTCCGGATTGTCGGTTACGATGCAATCTGGAACGCCGAATCTGGCTACCCAGACAGAATACACCGCGAATGCAACAGTGGTCGAAGTAATGTCAGGAACTGGAATCGCTTTAGCCCAACGCGTAATTATTTCTAGAAATGGGTAATGGACCAACGATGTCTAGATGAATTACTGAAAAGCGTTGAGATCAAGCTACAAAGATGCCGAGAGGTGAATGTGTATGCCTTGAAATTTTAGATTTTTGGCATCGTATACATTTTTGAATCTTTTGAGATGGAAGGCCATATAACGTTTTTAGTTAAAAGTTTGACTGAAGCGCGAATGCCGGGATTTGATATGTTATGTAGAGATTCAAAAACAATTTTCCGAAAACTTATTGGGATAAAAAGTCTTGGTATACCGCTTGAAATATCCCAACAAATGAACTTGTTGGTATTGAATGTTAGGGGTATTAGTTTAAGTTGAAGTGAAGTATTTGAATTATTATTATTCAACAAATCTCGTAGTTCTTCATCATTCCGGAATAGAAATCTGATTAATACGTGAAAGGGTATCACGTTATTTACGCCGAAGATATGTTGGATATCGGTAGTAAATTGACCGATGAAATCAAGATGTCGAAATTGTCGCGGCGATGCTTTTTCTGGGTTTTGTTGAAACGCGTAGATTAAAGGTTTATGATCTGTGAACAATGTGAACTCGCAACCTTCTAACAAATATTTAAAGTGTTTAATGCCTGACTAAGCTGAAAGCAACTCTCTGTCATAAGCGCTGTATCGTTGTTGTGTTTCGTTTAGCCGTATACAGAGAAGAAGCTGAGTGTTTGCCAATTACCTTCCACACACTGCTGAACCACTGCTCCAAGTGCTGTGTCCGATGCGTCAATCATATAGCTAATCTAGCTGTAGCGGAGGGATGAGCAAGTAAAGTTGCTTGACATAAATATTCCTTACAATTAGCGAAGGCTTGTATTGACTCTTTTGACCATTGAATTACAGTTTTACTGGTTTTTTTGTAACCCTTCAAAAAATCAGTAAAATTTGGTCTTGTGCCACGTTTGGGATGAAACGTCTGTAGAAATTAATCATACCTAGAAACCTTTTGAGATGATTAACCGTAGTTGGTCGTTCAAAATTTTTAATTACTTCGATTCTTTTCTGAGTGGGTGAAATGCCTTGTTCATTAACCGTATGCCCTAGGAAGTTTATTTTGTGTGAAGCAAAACACATTTATCTTAATTTATGATCAAACCATGTTCCGAAAATTTTTGGAAGACGTCATTTAGATGTTCCAAATGTTCTTTTAAGGATTTTGAAGCGATTAAAACATCGTCCAAATAAACGAAGCAAAAATTAAGGCTAGATAGAATAGAGTGCATCAACCTTTGAAAAGTTTGTGCCGCATTCATAAGCTCAAAGGTCATTTTAGTGAACTCGAATAAACCAAAGGGTGTTGTAATGGCAGTTTTTGGAATATCGGAAGGTTCGATCGGAATCTGGTGATACGCTTGAACAAGGTCTAGAAACCTCCTTTCAAGCTCCCTTCAAGCTGATATGAAAAGTCTTGAAGGTGCGGTATCGAATATCTGTCTGGTACCGTGATTTGATTCAATGCTTGATAATCCTCGCATGGCCTCCAAGTCCCATGTTTTTTTCTTACAAGGTGTAATGGACTGGACCAAGCACTGCTACTGGGACGACATATCCCTTGCGACATGCTATATTTGCTATCTTTAATTTGTCGGGTGGAAGCCTCCGTGTTTTGCAAGCTATTGGCTTTCCAATGATTTCTAAACGGTGTATTACATTGTGCTTAATATCTTTGGTACCTAAACCAATATTTGTGACTTCCGGAAATTTAGTGAGCAAATTTTGAATTTCGAGAGGTAAAATTGGTTTGTCTAGAATTGATAAAGCTTGGGCGGAATTTGATGAAATTGGCATGCAGAGAGGTTATTGGATCTATTATCCTTTGTCTCTGTATGTCTACTAGCAATCCGGTGTGTTTAAAAAAATCGGACCCAATCATTGGTGTGGACACGTCGGCTATGACAAACTCCCAACGAAACTCCCTACGAGGGCCTAAGTCTAATTTAAGGATTTTGGTGCCGAAAGTTTTAACAGGTGTACCGTTTGCAGCAAAAAGTTTAGATGATGTTGTCGAAAGAGAATGTTTTATTAATTTAATTGGAATTACCGAAATGTCTGCTCCTGTATCTATCAAAAAATTAAATTTAGATAAAATGTCAAAAATTAAAAGCCGACTAATTTTGCTACCATCAATAGTAGCCGTCACTAGTTGATGGGGATCTAAAAATTTTTTTTTTCATTATTTTTTAAAGATTCAAAATATTTACATCTCGCTACGTATCTCCGAGCACTAGAACCAAATCGAAAATTATAGTAGCACTGATCAAATTTAGGGTTTATTTTGCTACGCCAAGAAGAATGAGATCGGTTATTTATTCTCTGTGACGATTTGAACGTGATCTTGAATTTTTAAAAGCACTACACAATTCCGAAATCATAAATGTTAACTTGTTCAAATTTTGTTCCATTTCCGTTTTTGAAGAGGAAGATCCAAAATTGTTATCGGAATTAGCTGATGATGTATCTAAAATTAGTAACTTAATTCCGCACATACTCTCCTCATAAAAATATCCACTTCGGAACATGGAAACACCCATGTAAAACGTCACGAAGTCAAATTGACCATGTGTTTCTAAGGGAAGGTCTTAAATCATCCTAGATGAGAGATCTTATCGGTCGGGTACCGAATTTGTAGGTAGAAATTATCAATTGGTCACTGTAAAGCTATAAGAGTTATAGTACAAGTCAGAGATCGCAGGTAAACGTAACTTACGTTTCAACTGTGAAGGTCTAATAAACGAAGATGAGAAAGCACAATATCAGAATCTTGTTTACAGTAGCATTATCGTAAACAACCCACCTTCCGATAATGTAAATGCTCTATGGGAGGTGTTGAAAATTTCGGTTGTCAGTGCTTTAGCCAAGGTAAAAATTAAACCCAAAAATGATTGGTTCGATGAGGAGTGCCGCCTTGCAACAGAATATAAAGAAGCACGAATGCGTTTTACAATCGCATGGAAGAACAAAGCGGTCCTTGCTAGGAGAACCGCTAGGCAAATTTGTATACGAAATAAGCATGAATGGTGGAAGGCTGAAGTCGTAAGAGTACAACAACTCAGCAATGAGCAAAGTTCTCGTAACTTCTTTAAAGAAGTCACCGGACTGCACAATACCTTTAGACTTATATTTATTGCCATTCGGGACCAGGATGGAAACCTCCATGTTAACATCGTTGCAGTACTGAACACTTGAAAGGAGCATTTCTCTGATTTACTCAATATTCAACAAGTATCAAAGCGGAGACGTGCACAGAGGTCCCATTCTAAGAGGAATTCGCACTGGCTGTGCAGAGACTAAAAATAGCTTTAAAAGCATAGCTCTCCTTTCCATAGCATACAAATGACTGTTTTACATAGTATTGGAGACAATCACTCCCCTGGCGGAGGAAATTTTAGGTGACTACCAAGGAGGATTTCACCAATCGGTCAATTACTGATCAAATTTTGTCGCTGAGGATGATTCTTACTTAATAATTCGATACATCTCGTGACGTAAATCAGGTGTTCTTGGATTTTCAACAAGCCTCAATCTGTCCAAAACTCAATCCATCGAAATAGCTTATGGTTTGCTTTGCGATGACGCAGTTATGTAAAATGACCATTTAAGTAAAATGAGTAATTCACTCATAATGTTGTGTCAAAATTGAGAACAAGCTATCAGGAATTTTTGCAATTAGCTTTGGTGTACGGCAAAGAGATGCTCTGTCTCCGAGACTCTTTAATTTCATGTTAGAATTTATCTTTCGAAAAAGTGAAAAACCTCTGGATAACATCATGTACCGCCAGTCAAACCAGGTTCGGGCATATGCAGATGATATTTGTGTAAATGGACTGAATGGCAACGGTGTTAGAAAACTACTGGATTCATTTGTACGATTCTCGGTTTCTGTTGGTCTCAAAATCAATAAGTCTAAAATCAAATATATGATCACTAGTTTTAGAGACCAGACCCAGTGAATTTTAGTAGTGATGACCACACATTTGAAGAAGTGACTAGTTTTCGATACCGCGGGTCGCTTGTCACTCGTGATAATTGTGTGACATAAAGCGCTCTTTATTGCTGGTAACCGTGCTTTGTATGCCTTACGCCCACTGCTAAGGTCAAAATACGTTGTAAATGCCGACAAGCTGGAGTTGTACAAGGTGTTTATGAGACCCGTTGTCATACTCATCCGTCAGGGTGTAAGAGTTAAACCCTGACGGATGAGTATGAGAGATGGTTAATGACATTCGAGAGAAGAATCATTCGGTTGATTTACGGCTCCGCAAACGCGAACCACGAGATCAGGAGTTAAATGAAAATTCCTGATCTCGTTCATTAAATCTGGATCATGAAGGCCAGCGAGTACGCTGGCTCGGTCACATTCGACGAGCCGACCCGAAACGACTGGTTCAGTGATCTCTTAGATGAGAGCTGCCATTTGGTCTAGAACAATACAAAGAACAAGCTCGGGATCGAATCCGATGGAGCCAGAATGTTGATACTGTACGGACCAGCAATGGCCTGTAAAAACCGTCTTATTATTATTATTTATCTTAATACCTTTCTATTATACATTTAGAAGGGATATATAAACTAGATGAACATTAGAAAATATGCAACCTAAATTAACATCACCAAATTATAGAGGTGTATCACACTTCATGTATTGATTGCAATTTTTACTATTATAATAATTAATAATTACATAAACAGATTGATTTATTTACAAACTTTCATTTGATACAATCATGCAGAATGAGAACTAGGGCAAAATTATGAGGGCGTGACGAATCTCAATGGTCAATGCTTCCTGTATGGTGTATTTTAATAGCAGTGTGACACATTCCACAGATAATACTATTTAAAACTGGATTAGTAGAACAGTATCATCGACTTTTATATATGTATGTAATACTCATTTATATTCTAGATTCTTAGTCAACATAACTATACCTTAAGAATATATTTGGTGCATTTTTAACTTGACCACGACTCGGTCACTACATTGTTAAATATTTTGATCACGATTATTATATAGTTTTGGCATGCTTACCTGATAACTTTTTTTTATACAAAACCACGAGTCTTAGGTTTTGTATAAAAAAAAGTTATCAGCCTCTTAGAGGTTGCGGTTGCATAAGATTATCTTTATATTTTGCGTATAACGTACTGATAAGTAAATTGTTATTCTTATAATATTCATTAATGGCAAAACGCTATCATAACATACAATTATTATTATTATTATATTTGTTTCATCTAATCGAGTCATAAAGCGTAAACTTGTTTCAATCTTTCCTCTTATTTATAATATATTTAAAAGAAAAAAATTAATAAAATCTACTGCACCGTACATAATTTCTCTCATTTCGTTCAAGTTATTTTGATTGAAAACATTGCAATAAAATTAAAATAGAAATAAAATTGAAAAAAAAACAACAACAAAAAATTAAGTGCAAAATTAGACAAAAATTCTAAGTGGTGCAACAAGTGCAAATAGAAAGAAATACACAACAAATTGCTCAACCAAAGATGAAACACTACAAATTATTTATTTTTTATTGTTTATTTCTAAACGTTTCAAATTGCCATTCGGATATGAAAAAATCGTGGCTTAGTACAAAAAATCAATTAGCACCAAATTTAGCGCCTGATCTGCCAAAATTCACACCGTTTAATAACGACGAAGATGATGACAGTATTATTATCGATCATAAAAATAATGATAGTAATAACCAATTAATTGACGACAACAATAATAAATTGAATGGGGAACAATATCAAACCGAGGAACAGGAGGAGGAGGAAGATGAGGAAGAATACGTGAAGAAATATAAAGACGAATCGTTTCCACTGAATAAAGACGATGAAAGTTTCATTGATAAATTACTACCATTTTCTGATTACATATACGACATGTATGTTGATAATGTAAAAAAATCTAAAAATAAAAAACATAAGAAACCGTATAAGAAGCATCATGCAGAAAAACAACAAGAACAAAACCATGACGATGACATTGGTAATGAATTTACAACGGAACCGATAAAGGAGGACGATGAAAGTGCAACGACCCTAATAGATTTGGATGACGAAAATTTGAGTGAAAATACTGCGGCCGACGATAATACAATTTTGATTGAAGACGACCAATCGACCGAAACAATTGATACCGATTGGAACCACAAACAAAATAAACAATTTTCGCAATACAATGTTGGACCCGGTGTCAATGTTAGTTTAGATGTATCGAACGAAGTCGTTCGCGTACAACTAGATGAAAATTGTTTAAAAGATGTATTCACTGGTATGTACTATTAATTGAAACCGTTATGTATTTACATTTCTTATATAACATAACATGTTATTTAATTATAGGTCGTGGTAAAAAAAAAGAATTAATCACGAAAACATTAGCTCTGTTCATATTACCATTTTTAATTCAAACGTCATTTGTGCCATTCTTGTTGTCAACGATTAAATTAATGTTGGTAAATTCTGTGATTGTGGGCAAAATAGCCATTCTTTTGTTTTTGATTGCCCTATTTAAAAATCATAAATTGAGTAATGTACAGGATCCGATGCCATATTATTTAGACACATCGCATAATCTGCATCATCATCGACGTTCGGAAACTAATAACAAAGGTTATTTAGCTGTTGGTAAGCCAGAAACATATATAACCTAAAATGTGTTACGGCATGTAAATTTAATTTAATTTGTAATATAATTTATTTATGTATAGTTAATAATTAAATGGTCTGATTTTCATTTTTAAATATTAAATTTTTTTAATTATTCATAAAAAACCATCCATCTCCATTAATTTGTAAACTGTATAGTGCGGAAATTGATTTTTGTTTAAATTTTCACTTAAGTTCTTTAACCACATAATATACAACATAAATAATCATAATAATCGTTTTTTACAGGCCATCGCTGGTCCAAACGGTTTTTTTTGAATTCTGGTTCATTAGTTTCAAGGTTATTTTTGATATACATGCAATCGGCACCGATATCGACCAATACATCTACCAGATCTTGAAATATATCAAAAACATGTAAATTAATTTAAAATTACAGTGATGCAGTAATAATGCAGAGTCAAGGAAGACAGAGTCTGAATCTTTATGCTCATGTTAGAATTATTAAACTGAAACATAATATCTGTTTCGCAAAGTTACCGATAGGAGATCGACAAGGCCGCTTTAAAAAATTTTCGGGCCCCGGTCGTAACATACGTAATAATTAGTAGTTTCTACTCTTCCTATTTATTGATTTTTGTAAATACTGTGGCGTTATCATATTATGTAATGCTTCTTTATATTGGAGAAAACTTATACTTAGTGCCTTAATGACATCAGGTCTTGCAGACCATTCACTATTTGAAAGAGGTTTGATTGACAAATATTTCTTTTGAAATAATTTTTCTAAGCATTCGATCGACTATAGTAGATGTCGAAAAAAAACAACAGTTGTGAAATTACATTAAAAAACTTCTGGCATTTCAAATGTACATTCAGCAGCAGCAACACCAATTAAGTTTAATAAATAGCACGGAATAAATTCGGCTGAAGAACTATGCTGACATAATTTATGCCAAGACTTTCTAAATTCTTCAATATAACATTCTCTATGTTTTTCCAGTATGTAAACTAATAGAAATAAATGACAAAAAAAACTTATAGGCTACGCTTTTAAAGACGTATCGCATAACTACTGTAAGCTGTTCAATGTAGCTAAGAAATAGATCAAATTTCGATTAAATTTTAGGCCTCTCTAATTCATTTTTGATTTTTTCTAAAAGCAAGTACATTAGAAGCCAGGAAGGAATTCAATGGTTGCTACATTCATTTTTAGGACTTCTTTCCAGTAAACTGTTGCTCACTGTCAAGATTTCAAATTAGAGAAAGATCGCAGCGACCCATTTGTTTCGACCTGGAAATTAAAAAACGAATAGATGACATATTTCATGAGCTCTCATGTTCCGATAGTTTCTGCATAATATTTTTCCAATCGCAAGTTCCTTAGGTCATGTAACTTTTTTTAACATGAAATAAAATGATTTCCAACAAAGCATGAATCGAGGCTATTGCAACATGTTAATGCAGAAGCGTCTCTGCTACTGGATAATGAACACTTGGTTAGAAGACTAAAGCGAACCAAACCCTTTGAGCTCGTCAGTATGTGAGCAGCTACCTATTAACGAACAGGCATTGGAGCATCGCTGGATCAACAGTGCCTCATTATAGTTTAGTTTCAATAAATAATAAAAAAAAAAAAAAATGTATCTTTTTATGCCTTGAGTAATGTTTGGATACGTAGCAGTATGCTTTTTGATTAGTTTGTATATACACAAACCAATCACGTTGAAAATATTAAGCTCCTATTTATTTGTCTTGTTTTTTCGATAGACATCAACTTAGATGAATTTACATCACCAAAAATATGTGATATTGTGATTTTAATAAAGTAATCCTGCATTGCCGAAGTTATAGTTTTTGGCCATCATTTGAAACCCCACAACAATTTTCCATAATATAGTTGTTATAGGTTATCTTTCGGATACTATTTCAGTTTCAAATCGCAATTTACGTTGGTTACATATTTGCATTTAACCAAGTTATTAATCTAATATTTGCAATAATGAAACATCCACTTCTTTTGATTTAATGACATGCGCCCATAGACGTATATTAGATCTAGACTTGTCACAAATATTTTTTCCATAGTAAATCTTCTATTTCACGCGTTATCGGTTGGAGAGGGACGGATATTTAAAAAAATGTATGTCTTACTCAACAATTTGAATGTAAACAAAAAAAAAAATTTTTTTTTTGTGACAATTCAAAACAACGCTTCGCTTGGGTTTGCTTTTTTATCGAAAAAAAGTAATAAAATTAGTTAAAACTTATATACATATAATAAATTTGTATTAACAAATCATAAATTTGTTATACTAACGAATATAAAATTAAAAAAATCATACAGAATGAAGTGTATAGTGAAAAATTGACGTAATACTACTCTAAAAAAACTAAAAGGGATTTCGTTTAATAAGTATTTTAATTAATGAGTTAAATAAAATAAAATAAATGTTGTGATTGTAATCGTGTGATTAGTGAAAAAAAAAATCAAGGTTTAAGTTACAAATTTAAAAAAAATGTGAATTGTTTTGTATGATAGCCCTTTTAGTAATCAACTGTATATTTTTTTTTTTTTTTTTTTTTTGTTTTGTTTTGAATGGTAGTCCTTTATTGAATATAGTGTACTATTCCAGGACCGAAACATTAATAATTAGTTTGACAAAACGCCGTTAAATTGTATACTAATTTTGTATTAGTTTTTTTTTAATTTGTGGATATAATGTAAATAAATCGTTGCTTATTTCTTTTTAGGTAACCAACATTTTCATAGATGCTAGGCTTTGACCAGAACTACGAAGATTTTATTAACATTTAACATTAACAGTTGGTTCTTGTTAATGGTCGATGAAAATGAAAAACACATATTTTTAAAAAATATTTAAAAAATCGGTGGTTCAATCCCATAACGCTTTATTTGATTTTATATTTAATTTATATGTACTATCTGCTATGTTATTTATACAATATAATTTCCGTACCAATAAATTTTTTTCTAATCAATTAATTCTTTTATTTAACAACTAACTTCATTATAATAAAATAGTTAATTTCTAATTACGGCCCTGGGTTTATTATAGTCTTTCTCTTTTACCCTTGAAAATTTCCTCACTTGACGTTTGCTTATTTCTATAAACGTCTTTGCATGTATAAACGTCTTTGCATGCGCCGGTAACGAAATTTTCATTTTTTCTCCAGTCGATCGCGGTCTTCCTTTATTTTTCATTGAACTACTAGATTTTATTTTTTATTTTACTTCGAACAATCAAAAATTATAACCAATGAACAAGAAAACTTTTTAGTTTTACTTATTCCCCAACTAACCAAAAATTGTGATAACAAAATTTATTGTCATTTTGTCTTTACCGTACGTCATTTGGTTTGAAAGGGATTCCGGCCACCATATTATATGCTTTATCAACACTAGCTGATTTATGTGGAACCAAATGTGTTTTTTTACTTAAATCGACTTCACAGTCTAATTTTTTCGTTCAACATTCATTCAAACAATTCTTTTCAACCCATTATATAACTCAAAACAGTCATGTGACATTCTTAAGACAATGTTCATAAGAGTTGCTTTAACTTTATATTTTTGTTTTAATAAACATCTAGTAAAAGAGAAAGGAAGCATGATAAAAAATTAATAAAAAGAAAAGGTATAAAGCCAAGCCATTGTTTAGAAAAATTGTTTAGAAAAAATAGATATAAATAAATAAATAATACAACAACTTATAAATCCTTAAGAATTACAAAATTCTGTCGCACCAGTTCAAAAATGTTCATGTAAATTTTATACATACATTATACAACTTTGAGAAATAAATCAGAGCTACAAAATAAAATAAAATTAATCTTCTTTAGGTTAAGCTTATGGAGTCTAAATAAAAATTACCTAAATAAAAATCCCGTTATAAAGGACCTTACCATGCACTGGAAAGCTACAACGCTAACAAATCGAAAAGTTAATCTCCAATAAAATATGTGGTTTTGATAAGGAGCGTAGAGCTGGAAAGGTGATCAGCAGGCTAGAAAAATTCTTTATTAGCTTTACATAATTTTATAATTCTTTTTATAATTCTGTTTATCAATTATCAAAGCCAAATGCGATTCACCGGCTGAGAAGGCATAAATTCAGAATTCAAACATATAAGCACTAACTCACATGATATTTAATTTTATGGAATGATTAAGCAAGTCAAATTAAACAAATCCTGTATTGACACGAAACAAAGTTGGGACCATCCTAAGGATAGTAGAAATTTAGAAGAAATATCGATTGATGACATAATGTTTGCAGGAAGACCCACTTGATTAAGAACTGATGATTTCCTTTATTTAATTGTTACTTTCAGTTTTTCTTCCCTGCAAAAATATTGCCAAAAATCTTTTCAAAGAAACTTTTCTCACCATCATTATTGCATAGATAACTTGTCGCTACCTAGGCAAAATGTTAATTGAATAAAAAAAAAATCCCAAGCTTTTCTCCTTGGTCGTCTTCGATTTGGATCGTGCCTTAAAAGACCGATGCAAGCGGTATAGTCAAATGGCGGTTAGTCATAGACTACCGTAAATTAAATGCGTAAGCTATTGAAGATCGGTACCTTCTTCCAAATATCACCGATATACTCGATAAATTGGGAAAATGTCTATATTTCTCCACTTTAGACCTTGTATCTGGATTTCACCAGGAAGTAAGGAAAGAGGATGTTCCGAAAACAGCATTTTTCGTCGACCATGGACATAATGAATATATAAGAATGCCCTTTGGCTTAAGAAATTCACCTAGGCGAATTACTTGGAAAATCGTGCCTGTGGTATATGGATGATATCTTCTCTACATCTCCAAGAGCAAATAGAAAGCCTTCGACACGTTTTCACTAAGCTAAGAAAAGCTAATTTAAAGGTTCAAATGGGCAAATCGGAGTTTCTTCTCGGTCATATTGGTACCAGTGATGGTGTAAACCCAAACCCCGGTAAGATCAAAGCTATTAAAGAATTCTCTGTCCCAAAAACGGAAAAATACATTAAAAACTTTTTGGGTTTATTGGGCTACTATCGGAAATTTATAAAAAAAATTTCCGACATCACCAAGCCCTTAACAGAATGCTTGAGGAAAGACAAACCCATATTATTCAACACAAGATACAAACAATGTTTTGAATATTGCAAAAAATTATTGTGCAATGAACCTTTTTTGCAATATCCAGATTTTTCTAAAGAATACGGAGCCTTTCTCTCGCAAGGACTTATCGGAAAAGACAAACCCATTTGCTATGCGGCTTGAACCTTAACGATTACTAAGTAGAATTATTCTATTATAAAAAAAGAGCTCCTACCAATAGTCTGGTCCACGAAATATTATAGACCTTATTTGTTCGGTAAACAATTTAAAATCATTACCGACCACTAACCACTAACGTGGCTATTCAACCTCAAAGAGCCTATCTTGAAATTACTTCGATGGTGTCTA
Source organism: Tipula confusa (assembly GCA_963556175.1). NCBI lineage: Eukaryota > Metazoa > Arthropoda > Insecta > Diptera > Tipulidae > Tipula > Tipula confusa. Next base: position 161,712,415 of record OY744475.1, on the reverse strand, counting down.
AAATTAGAAGAGTATACGACAACGAAATCGTTTAAAAGAAAGGTGTTAAGAATACTAATGCGGATGCATTATCATGGATTATTCCGGAACCGCGTGTGATCAATAACATCAACACATCCGAAACGAGCGATTTATCCACTGATACAGAAATCGTAAACGATCACCAAATTTGGTAATCTACAAATAAAACTATTTGGTTCACATATTCTCCAAACAGACGTGCTAGACTCTGAAACACAACAAGAATTAATTAAGAAAAGAATGAAGAAAATCACCATCGGGGAATAACGGAAACCATGAGTTTATTAAAAGGACTCATTATTTCCCGTACATGAAAAGCATCGTAACAACTTATATTAGTGATTGCACCATATGCCTACAAACTAAATATGACCGGCATCCACTCAAATTAGAATACGAGGTTACGGAAACACCAAAAACGTCGATGGAAATCTTACATATAGACTTTTGTTTCTTTCAAAGCCATGCATTTCTCACCCTTCTGGATAAACTCACTTAATTTGCTGGAGCTTTCTACATAAAGACTCGTACTAACTAAGCCAAGAAGTCTGAAAGAAACTCATACATTTTTTCAGTGCACACGGTAAACCTAAGAAAATAGTTTCAGATAATGAAGGAAATATGAATACTCCCTCATTCAAAACCTTCCTACAAGAAAATGATATGTAATTACACCATACAACATTTTGAAACCTTCAGTGTACGTTTCCACCAAAAGTTGGTTGTTTTTTTTACATCGCACCTCACACGGATAGTATACATTCTCAAAAAAATTGCGTCTCAACACAAAGTTTATTACCTACACATGCAAACAAAAAACAACTGATTTATAGAAAAAACAACCGATTTGTACTAATAAAAAGAACTTTTGCTGTTGTTTTTTTCATTGGTACTAAAATATAAAATTTCCTTTAGGAAATTTTATGGACAATACTTCATTTATTTGAAAAATGTCATTATCATCTATTTTTGATAAATTTTAATAAAAGTTATTTATTTTTTAAAAACACTAAAAGCCATTTAGTTTTTATTAAACTTTAAACATTTTGGATTTGCAACCATTTACAATAAATTTTTATGAAAAAATCAACGTTAAAATTCAAATATTTAAATTTATGATTCTAATACATACAATTTCAATATACATACAAAAAAAAATAAAATATTTCCCTTTGTAAAAAAAACAACTGATTTTTTGGTCGAAACCAAGAGTTACGGATCAAAAGAGGTCTTTTTAACGGATTAAGATCCCTAGTCAAAGATATAACGGGAAAATTAGACCAACATGATCTTGAAGCGATAGAAATCGCAATACACAATCTTTACCAAAATCAGGATAAATTAAACGTACAAAACAATGCGATGACAGTATCTAAACCCTAGCTATACGACCGGTGACGTTAAATTTATCGTTTGATATTTATCGTTTAATATTAATGGAACAACAAATAGGTTTTAGGGTGAGTATGAGAAAAAGGTGATAATATAGACGAACCATACGTTAAATAAGGCTTAAAGCGCCACGATGATAGCACCAAGTTCTCTCCAATTACAAAACCTGGCAATTATCACAGGGAGCAAGCTATCTTCTGGGTGTCAAGTACAATACAAAGAGCTGACTTAGAATTTAAACCGAGCGAACCTTATTTTTAATGCGGTCTGGAAGAAAATATAGCCTATAATTACCGATCAGTATTAATAATTATTGATCAAGCCATCGTCAAGCGAGCCAGTTACTACATATAAGTCATTATTGTGTCTGCACGTGACATTTAGTGCCTGCACGTGATCTTAATAGCCGATTTACATTCAATAAATTTTTAATCTTGAAAAAAACCAAGACACTAGATTAAAAAATTATGCAAGCCAAACCGATAAAAAATTTCTTCTTGTAAAAATAAAAAGACGAAACCCGAGATCCAAACCCAAAAACTGTTATAAAAAAAGATAATCTTGTATTTTACAAGATGAACAGTTTTATCTTTTTGTAGTAAAACCAAAACCGTCTTTATTATACAAGCCCGATGGTCACCAATATTATTTCATTTTCTTGTCCATCTATATTTCAAAGTATTGGTAATCGGTACACTATACACAAAACCCTCTTTACTACAAGCCGTATTGTTTGCATACTCATGCTATACAAAAATATATACTTTGATTGTATTGTAAGTAGAAAATCGTGTCGGGATATGATAACGAATATTGTGTAAAAGAAATAAACAATAAAATCAAATAATGCGCATGCGTTTACAATTTTTTTTATTTATTTTTATATGGAGTTTTGATAGTTACTAATACACCTAAAGCATATATTTTCACTAATACATTTTAAAAAGACATGATAATATGTGTCAACGAAAGTTACAAGTCGGCTTGTAGTAAAGAGGGTTTTGGTAAAAAACCAAATATAAAAAGATAACAACACATGTATAAAAAGATAACAAGACATGTATAAAATTAGTATAAAAAGATATAAAAAGATAACAACACATGTATAAAATTATACATGTGTTGTTATCTTTTATATAAAAAGATAACAACACATGTATAAAATTAGTTTAATATACTATGTTTTGGTTACTCACACAAATAAAAACAAAATGTTATTGCAATTTTTGTTTATATTTCAATTTTACAAAATTGATTTCAAGATCAACTTCTTCTTCAAAATTTGTTGAATGTAAATCGGCTATAATCTCACCGTAATAGAAAACTTCATAACAGAGGTTTTTTAGGAATGGAGATCATGAGTCCTTTGATTTAACGACTTTCCCGCCTTCTACGAACAGCAAAGTATATTATGGTGAAGTTCTTGGAAAAACTCTCTTTTAGATTTATAAATAAGTAGTTCGAATACCCCTCGACCACAGAGAAACATAAATAACATCACACCTGATAAATCAACCTTATTAAATCTGAGTATTTGTGTGAGTCTCTATGTGTTTATGTGCTACTAAAAATAATTTAGTTTGGGTCAACATAATTTGTATGTTTTTTTTACGTTTAAAGTAAGGGTGTTTGTTATCTGCCAAACTCTGATTAATAACTTTGTATGTTCAAAATAAATTATGCAAAAATTAATTTCTTTTAGTGTTTCCAACTTGTTGCAATGTCATCCGATAAAGATAATTTTTCGACTTTTCACACGGCTGTATCTCGTAAACAAATTGTCTCATCATGTTGGAAAAATTATTTTTGGTTTCTACATATCCAGAGGCACAGGCACTCTTCACTCTAAGAACTCTTAGTTTAAAAAATAAGGTTAAAAAATCAACTTTATTCAATGACTTTGCGGTATTTTTTAGTAGACAAATCTGAACCGGATAAAGTTAATATTATTCGTTGTGTATTCTTTAATGCATTGACGTTTTTATATAGTGCAATTCGATCAACCAAGCGGCAAGTGTAAACAACTTAAATATTTTAGCCGAGTTGCTCCTCATGCAAACTATGATCTATTAAATATTTACGCATATATTGCCATGAGAGTTTACTTTATAAGCTCAAAAAATAGTTTTTGTAATTATTTTGATTAAATATTGCATCTATACTGTTTCACTATTAGGTGGACGATTAGATATAGATGTTTGGGATTTTTTTTTTGCAAAACAAAGCTTGTGGCGGTAAATCAACGTCTCCTTAAGCAATTTAGGCTAATATTTGAGCAACTCAATTAATTTTCAAAACAAAGTGTTTCAAAATTATGTTACATAAAATAAAACTAAAATCTATCTAATCCAGATTTAATTTAATTAATTTGGTAAAATTTACAAACGAGAAATGAAAACTTTTCATGTACTGTACAACGTATAAATACATGCTTGGGTGTGTATGTGGCTGAGTAATGTCCTTAGGTAAAATATAATATAATGTATTTTAATTGGTTTTTATGGTTAAAATAATTTTTTTTATTTCTTTTAACAATGTACATACATATCAAAAATTTAATCAATCAAAATTTTTTTAAAAAGCTGATTAAGGTACCTTCTTAAATATCAGTATACTAAAAATGGTATTAAAACCTTTTCGTAAATCGATATAAGTATATACGTTTTTAAAATTAATATTTAATTTATGCCATAATTTTTTTAATAAATCCATAAATATATGAAATTGTATAGTTTGATAAATTTACTTGAATATATGCTGAAGAAATAAGCATATATGATTTATTTTATACCGGGCAACTCTTAAAAATGTATAATAAATACAGGAAGTGATTTTGCGAATTTTGAATTAGCTCTAACCAATAGAGAGATAGTTGTGGTTTAGCTTTCAATTTGATTTAAAACTTAAACACTGTTACTCTCAAATGTCAACAAGAAATATAAAGATCCAACTCAACCATGGAATAATAAATATTTAGATCTTAAATCCATTAGATGCATAATGATAAGCTAAAGTTCTGAAAAAATAATAAAAAAGACTCATTTTATAATAATTTAGATGATCTAATGGGATCCATACCAAAGCACGACGTCAGAATAGTGATTAGTAACTTTAATGATAGAGTTGGCCAAACTCAGACTGACTTATGTGAAAATATAGGTTCATACTCCCGACACGATTTAGCGACCAATGGTGCAGAAAAAAGTATGAAGTTTTTGTCTCCAAAACAAATTAACCTTGTATTAATTTCTAAGGGAAAATCTGTTCATCTAAGATGATAGATCTTATCGTTTAGCTGCCAAATTTGTAGGCAATGATCATCAATTGGTATTTCCAAAGCTCAGTCGCTCAGGCGACTCTAGGTAACAATTAAACTAAAAAATACTAAGTCATAGATCTTCGTTTGCAGGAACCGGCTTAAAGGAAGCTGTACTTTAGCGATAAAATGAACTGCCAATTGAAATTCAACATTTTTTGTCACTAATAATAATTGCGATTCTAGCGACGATGTCAATTTGTCAGCCCAAGATGACATTTTGTCTAATACAAAAATAATTGCACTTTGCGGGGCTGTAAATAAACTATCGCGGATTCGTGACACTGTACCCTTTTAGTAGGGCATAGCTATTTTAGCTATTTCAAGCGCATGGGTGTCGATTCGGGAGTGGTGCCATCTATGTCTTGTGTCAAAACTGATTGTCACTTAGGAGTATTAAAAAAATTATAAATACTAGATAGAAATCCCATAGAATTTCTTATACAAGCTAAGTCGCAAGCGTCCGATATTGCTAAATTAAAGCTGAGTGATGCGCAATGAACAAATAACGCTAATGGATGTACATTTCTTATATATTTCTGCGAACCATAAAAACCTCAATTCATTGAAGATGCTCCGTCGTAGCTTTCCCGATTAGGTATTGGGTATAAAATACCGAGTTAGGTTCTAGTTAGGTCATTAACCGGAACAAACTCCAAAAAATCTTCACGAATTCAGTCAGAATCTAAATAAAGGAAACTGCTAAGAGAACTGCTCAACATTTGATATACCGCTTGTCTTATCATCAAAGGACTGTAAAACCTTTGGCATCTTTAAGTCGGTTTACTATGGTACGTATTAGTAAGCAGTTACAAACACTAATAATCTCGTTTTGAATTTTTGGTCTAATGAATGTAGCATTCATAGCAGATATTTCCAAATGGGATTTTAATGTTTCATCTCCAGATCGCAATCTGAGACGTAAAAATGTGCGAAAATTCCCGTCATTGTGAAACGGATCCACTTCAGTTACGCTTCCTGAATCTTCATGTCCTCAAAACGAAATGCCATATCGACCATAAAATGTAATTGTTTGAATCATAGGGTGTAATCTAGAGCGATTTCCACAATGTCCACAGATTCCGCATTCTTTGTATATATTGCTAGACGATTTTTTACCCAATTAAAAGAGATTTTGTACTACCCATTTTTTTTTGTTAAAAGTTTTGATTATACCAGCCATTCTCATCTGGCCAACCAAGAGTATTATAATTTTAAATTACGCACACTTCGCGCAGGCAAATTAAATGTGTCTACTGGATAACACACATTTTTAAAATGAATAAGTTGGTTTTCATCTGACTGAAGTATTTGCTTTAATATACTTATGTCATTTGTAGAATTATCTTCATTCTCGAGATTGTTACCAACGCCAATACTACGTCTACTTGGGAACACATCTGAACCAGTTTAAAGAATTTGAGCACCATTACTGATAGTTTGAGAATTTACTGTATTATCTTCAAACGATATTTTATTTATTTTTTTATAAAAAATTATGATAAAAATGACGATTTTTTAATTTTCTTTTCCAATCGGCCATTTTTAAGTATAACAGTCTACACAAAACGATAAGAACATTTCCTTTCTTGTAGAGTAACCACAGAATAATAACAAATTTTATTATTCAAGAGATTACAGAACTACACAAATACGGCGGTTTTTATTATAATTTTAATTGTTGATATTAATAATTGCGACGGCACTAAAATCACACAACTGTATCCAAATTCAATACAAGTCGAACTAGCATAATAATTGAAATTTCAAATTACATATCCTCATAGAGTTTCATTTACATAAGCGAAAAACAAAATGCAATTAGTTCATATGTATAGCACTGAGATAGAACTATGGAGACGACATGCATAAAAATTCGTGGTACAAGGAAAAAAACAAAGAAGAAGCCAAAAATTTGCGTCTGTGTAACAGAGAAAGAAATTATTTATTTCCCTTGTCTTGAATTTCGAATTGTCGGTAATAAAATATATGAATAGTAAAAAACAATTGTTGACACTTTTTTAATTTCATCATTAATGTACTTTTGAATTCATTTCGTTGGCATAGATTTTAAATAAGGTTTAAATTAATAATCTTAAATTATAATAAATAATTTAATAATAATTTAATTTATAAAATAAATTTATTTTGATCACCAAATTGTTTACGTTGGGAGTTAGACATTTTATTTTGAAAACACGTTTATTTATGTTGGAAATTTGACATTTCACTCGATTTTTTTTCTATTTCCAGTTGTGTATCGTAAATTTAAAGGAAAATTCGTAACAAATATTTTTATTTTTTTCTGAAAATAAGTATTTTATAGTTTGAATAATTCAAATGATTCTCCAATTAATTAATAATTATTAAAATATTTGTATGTTTAATGATTTAATGCTAATTTAATGTTAAAAAAAATGAATATCGAATTTATTTCGAAGTTGAATTAATTTTTTAGAGTGTAATGCATATATAAATTGAGCGGTGCAATTACAAAAAAAAGTTGTACCATTCGTTTTGACTGTTTAATATGAGAAAAATTTTCATGTAGTCTCTATATATATATCTCAGTGATGTATAGTGAACTACATATTAATATTACTAATATAACAAGTTTATTCTTTCTCACAACAAAAATAATCAAAACCGCCCATAGTAAAAGCCAAATCCTTTGCGTGGCATACTCAGTTATATAAAGGTTCAAACTAAATCACACCGCACCGTATAGTATCCCACCGTATGTCGACGACTTTACGGATTGTCAAACACAATGTGTCCGCGCCGTTTCAGGAAAACTACAGATCAGCCATTTTATTTTTTCAATTAATTTTTCAATTTTAAATTCCTTTTTTTTTCAAAACCAATTATGTGTTATTTTTATCGAAATAATTTTAGATTTACCGCATTTTGCTTGACGTGAAAAACTGACAAAAAGTTTTATATACTGAATTTTAAGGTTATGTTGCCCGAAAAAGTAAAAAGTTCATATATTTTTTGCGTCCGCACCGCGCCGCGCCGTTCATTGTGACTGCCTTTGAGTTTTTTCATACAAATTATATGGGACTATTTATTTTTTAACTTTGACATTTTAACGAAACGGAACGGTGCGGTGTCATTGAGATTGAACCTTATGTCGATTTCGATTGATTATTTACCCTTCGAGTACACTGATTTTTTCAATCAAACGAACATGAAAATTACTCTGACAGCTTTATGCATGTGTTTATGTGTTCTGTCAAAATATATATTTTGCCAAAATCTATTGACTCCCAAAAATTCTAATAGAAAATTAACAATAATTTACAGAAAAATTAACAGAAACTTTAAACACAATTGAATAAAAATTACACACAAACTATAATGCAAAATTACATTTCAAATTTATGATTTTTTTTATTTCAAATTAAATTATATTTAAAATTTTCCGATAAACAAATTAACCGTCACTAAAAAATTATTTATTGACAAATAAACAGAATATTTGTTGGTGTGTGTAAAGTAGGGGTTACTCGACCAAAAAACCTCGAGTAGCAAAACTTGCACTAGAGCTGTCAAATTAGCTGTCAGAGCAGTTTTTTTTCCTCAATCGAACATAATCAGGGTAAATCGAGTACCCTTTTTGCACTCAGTGCAAGCTTTATTCTTCAATTGAAATCGACATTAGTAACATTCAAAACTTTATTAAAATATGAAAAAAATTTCGTTGCTATGACAGTTTCAATAAATAGTACACACTACAATAAATCTAATTTTTCTTCATAGTAATTTTGTTTTCATAAAGATATTTATACCTCACAAATACTTTAAAAATAGGAAATTTCCAAAGCATACTTAATGAATTCGGCTTTTATTACAGGTTTTGTATATAATAAATAAGTAGAGGCAATATACAACGATTATCAGTACCCCGATTTTGTTCGTTTTTTTGAACGTTAAACAGAAAATTTTTACAATATTGAAAGCCAACTTAAATTAAATCGAAATTATAGTAAATTGTACCGAAAGCTGATAATATGTTAAAGATTTGGCAAACTTATATTGAATGGTCCAGAATATAATATTAATTTAGAACTCAAACTTGAGTTTTTACGAAGATTTATTAACACATTATATGAACCTTTGTATGGAGCAGTTAATCAAAACATGATTTTATCCACGCGGACGAATACGTAGTCACAGTCTTTTAAATCTTAAGAGTAAAAATATTGTCCTGCATTTGCATTGTAGCTTGAACTAAAAATAGGTGCTCTCAAATTGACTACCTTGGTCAGTTGTTTTCGCTAATGGAATTCGAAAATATAAGATATAGTGGTCTCCGAAAGCATATGTTATCGTAGAATATCATGTCTACCAGCGCTATTGCTTTATTGCGGCCTGCGTGTAAACCTATCGATTATAGTTAAAATATAAAAGAAACCATTCAAGATATTTTCAAATCTTCCAATTTAAATCTCTCGATTTTAAACCAAGTAGCGCATGAATTTTTGCTCTCTGACAATCGATACACGTTTTGAACCAAAAACCGGTGTTATTATTAATGTTTAGTTAGAAACATTTATTGGATACTTTACAGCTAGCCCAAACTCCAAGATGTGATAAATTATGCAATTAGTCAAATACGGCTTTGTTCGTTCCTTCAGGGATATGTGGTCGATACAATCCAGTTGACTTTTCTGACCAAATATTTCTATTTGTTCTGCTATCAAATACATGCAACAGTTTCCATTTGTGCTCTCGCTGGGATTTATTGCAGAAATTATGTAGTTCCCTGATATTCTCCTGACACACGACTAGCTTTTCTACATCTAAGTTGGCAAGTTGAATTTTTACTATGTTATCTATGTCAAATCTGCTGAGGGAATCGGCAACAATGTTAATGTCACTATTAATAAAATAAAATATCGTTAATAAATTGGAAGATATAGTCTAAGTGACGTGAACTTCGTTCCGTCTTAGATCATTGCATTACACAGAGGAGATATTAGAGGAGATATGAGAAGATATTTTTTCTGAGAGCATATTTCTGTATAGCAGGAGAAAGCTTTTTGAAATGAAATCCTAAAGGGTCACGAATACCGTTTCTGTGTTATTCCAACACACTTCTAGAAGCAACGCTTGATACATCTGTAGTTATGTGCTCTAAGTGCACACTGAGCGAGAGCAAATTTGATTTGTTTAAAGATTTTCGGCTTGGAGAAATTAGCCTATTATTAGATTTTTTAGAGAAACATTGCGGATTACAGATTAATGGCTGCAGTCTGGCGATTTCATCTATTTTAATACATAATACTATAACTATTGGCCACCAAGGTGTCTATAACCGGGTCGCTCTCAATAATATATCTAACTATCTTACGCGCCTGGTTTTCTCAAAGACTGCACTTGTCACTTGCTAATCCTAAACCATGAATCCAAAACGTGGGTGGGCGCTTGTTTAATTAAAGTGGTATCCAGTACTTCTGTGTTAATTTTGTTTAACAATAGCTTTTAAGGATGCCAACCTTCCAACCTTTGTTTTGTCGCCTCCTACGATAATGAAACGTCACCGTGCTTGTATTCTTATAGGATATCAACCTCGTGAATATATAAGTTACGAGGCATGCGGGGCCATATTTTTTCATAACATTGTTCCTTAATTTAAGAGGCACCCTTTATAATGAAAATACAATTATGGCATATTTGATTGATTTGTACAAACCGCAAATAAATCGATACTGAATATTAATTGAAGAAGTTTTCTCAAGAAGCTGTTATATGTGGTAAGGTAACAGCAGTGCTTTTATAAGAAATATCATCATTCCATTTTCATAACCATAAACCAAACTAACACCATAATGTTATAAACATTTCCATTTTTTGATATATTTGGGTATAAAACATTTTCACCTAAAGATAAACCGTAATTTTCCATCTAAGAATACTGAAGAATAATTTTTTTTTATTGTTTATTTGAATTTCCCTGCTTCGTATATGCTTGACCAGAAAATCTATAGGGCAATTATTAACAAAACGCTGAAACGATACAAAAACAAAACGTAATAAAAGATGCTCTTTTATCATCTTGGTACCTACTCGAATCATGTTTTCGTAAACCTCATTACAATATCATAAATTCATCGGGTTGATGCCTTAATTATATATACAAAAAATGAAAAACGATTATATTCCGTTTCCTTTTGCTTCTCGGTCTTTTCCTTAGTTTTTTCTTATCTTTTACTATGATAAAATAAGGATTGAAATAACTCAAGCTAACAGGTTTCTTTTTACCACCCACAAAAAAACAAAACAAAAATACTCATTATCCCGTTTTTCATGTATTATGTATGTATGTATGTATTTACTTTAAAAAATATTTACTCGTATAATATATTTTCCAGTTTTGTTTTTCACTTTAGTTAAAAAAATATCTTTAAAGGATTAACATCCATCCTCGCATTATACACATAAAAATAATTATAATATTTTTAAATTAAAAAAAAAAAAAAATCATTTTAAGTAGAATTAAAACAAAACAAAAGAAAAATGTGGAAAAAAGAAATTTTCTTAATTTTTATATTTTTCGCGGTTTCATGTTTTGGTAATTTGAATAGATTTTTTCCCAAATTAAAATTAATCTCGACAAAATCAAAAATAATCCAGCATAATAATGTAAGTGTAAGATTATATACTGTGTGTGTCTGTGTGTCTGTGTAACTTAAACATATTTAATTAAACATTGTGCATAAAAATTCTCGACCACAGGTTGATAAACTGTCAAACGTGTTGCAACATGGATTTGAAATCGCATTGGAAAACTGTAAAGAACAATTTAAATGGGATCAATGGAACTGTCCATCAAATGATTTTTTAGCTCAACGTTCTTCGAGTGTGGTGACCAAAGAGACGGCATATGTTAACGCCATTTCAATTGCTTCCGTAATCTATACAATTATAAAAAACTATACGCACATTGATAAAACACAGAATTTATGTTTAGACCGCATCGATTATGCCGAACAAGTGGCTTATCTTCAAGTTTTTCGCCACAATACGATTTTGGAAGAAACAAATTACGTGCAATTACATAACGCACACGCTGGTCGAACTGTAATTGATCTAATACAACTTTTATCTGCAATTTTTTATTTTCAAAGTTTAATTTATTTCTTCAGGCCATTCAAAATTCACTTCAAAAACATTGCAAACATTCGAAACCGAATTGTTTTATACCAACATGTTTGTCAGGATTGGACATATTTCCTGGAATCGCTAAACATCTTAGGCGAATGTACGATGATGCGGAATTATTGGATTTCAATCATTACGATTACAGTGATCATATAAAATCTAAGTCTCTCGTTTATTTAGAAGGTTGATAATTGGTCAGACATTTATGGTCAAGTGTATAAAATTAAATATTTTGCAGAGTCGCCAAACTACTGTGAGAAGAATGCAATACCAAATTGGAAAGGAATGCATGGACGACAATGTTCTCGCGGTAATGATGATACTTCATCGATGCTTGAACGTAATTCTTGTAAAAATTTGTGTCGTAAATGTGGGTTAAGAGTTCGTCAGCAAAAAGAATTAAAAAATGTTCGATGTAATTGTCGTTTTAATGGTTGTTGTGTGGTGTCGTGTGATGTTTGTACAGATTATGTTAAATTATTTTTTTGTGAATAAAATTATAATATCGAAATTTAAATTAAGCAATATTTGAGTGATTATATATTTGTCGATTTAAATCGGTTTATCAAAATGTGCACAACATAGAATCGGTTTTTATCTTTCATCTCCATAAGATAAAAATTTACAAGGTAATTGAATTTTGATATAAAATTGTTCTATCGACTTTAATATTTTATTATTTCTTTAGATAAGTTAATTAAGATTAATTAAACAAAATAAAAATCTAGACTTGTTTCATTAAACAATTTAAAAGAAAGTTTTAAGAAATAAAAAGTCGGATTACTTGCTAAATTTTAAGGGTGATGATACGAATCAATGAATTTCAAAAAACTTGACCATTAAAACGTTTTAGGGTATTAATTTCCAATATTTTAAGAGAGGGTTGTTCAGTTTTAAGAAATTTCAAAAAAATGCGTAACTTATTTTAATCGGATTAAAACCATACACGGTTGTAACAGTCTTCAACTCGATATAAATTTGTGGCCCGCACCTTATTTTAGAAATATTCGTACATATTTAACGCAACCATAAATACACTTTGCTTAATTTATAGTTATAGAGTTGCTTGAAATGTAAAAACTTTTGATTTATATTAAAAGGATACATATCATATGTCGCTTACTTATAAGAATAAACTGTTTGGTAAGTGGTTAGAGTTTAGAAGAAGGTTTGTGATAAACTTGCTTTAAACTAAAGACAAAGTTTTTTTGGTTTTCGATACTTTGGTTTCTTGAGTAGTTTGGACAATTTTGGATACTCAATTTAAAGTAGAATTCATAATTTTCCTGGAGAAATTTAAAATTGTCATAGGCTCTTTTTTTCTGGTTTCAAATACCTGAAACCCACTTAAGATGGATTTTTCTTATGATTATTATAGCATTTACCATGGTTTGGCTAATTAATTAATTATTGTTAATGATACAAATGTATGAACCTGCATAAACGGTTTAATAAAACACTTAATAGTAAGCATTACATGGATCAATCATGTCAATACCTTTTTAGTTTGTATCAATATTTATCAACATTACACAATCATTTTTACTGACGTTAATTTCACAATTATCGATTGCGCAACTGCTATAGAATCTATAGTCACTGCTATAGCATCTGAAGCAAAAAGCGTGTGTTGCGATAATTTTATCATTGTGCTCAGAAAAACCTGTGAAGCGAAAATACTGGATGAAGGAATGGCTAAAAAGAGAAAACTATTCTCATACTGTTCTACTAAAAGTAATTAGTTTGAGTGAAGCGGATGGTTACAAAAATTATTTTCGAATGAGCGGTAAAAGCACGAATGAGCCAAAGGAAATGCATATCTGATCACGAAAGATCTGAAGTTATCGTGTGTTATATCACCTACTTCAATAAGTAAAGCCATCCTTAAGACTTTAAGTATTTTATGGTTGAAAATTATTAAAAGAGTTTTTAGATATAGAGGTGGTTCAGATCTTGTTTGTGACTGCGGCACTAAATTATTACTGTTGGTGATTGGCGTCCAAAGCCGTTTGTTTTCGATTTATTTTGATGGATGATTTATTTTGATAGAGATCAAGAGTACCAAGGCTTGCCTCAAATTGCACATCGTTAATAGCTTTTTCAGCCAAAGGCCGTTGGGATTTAAACCAAGTAGTTTTTCGCCCCAAGCCTTACAGATGGTAGGTATATTATATTTTGTTCCAAATACGTACTGGTTAATTGGAATTAAAATCAAATTTTATCATTAACAGTGATATACCTCTTTTTTGGTTTTACACTAAGAATAGGGATGAAATTCATCTAAGATTAGGTCGAAACTAATCGCAATTAATCGCTTTCGATCGAATTTGAACGTTTGATTAATAAACTAAGAGCAATTAGGCTATTGTTCAGTTAATGAACAGAATTCTATTTCCGTTAATGAATAATTTGTAAACACTACATTTATCATGCATATGTTGTTGGTGTAATACTGTTAGTGTAACTTGTCGAATAATGCAACTATGCATATTGGTTTTAGTATATAACTCAAATAATAAGTCAAATAAAGTTCAGTAATAATCAGACCACATAACATACTATTTTTGTCTAGCCCCTACCCAAGGTAAGCGGAGAGTAGCTAATAACAAAAAAAAGTCTATACGTACTGTGAAATAACAAATAGTTTTTTATCGCTGAAGCAGCGAAGAAACACTATAAGAGCAATTATTTATTTATTAGTATTTATTTATCTACAGTTATTATACAATCGGTAAAAAACAAAAAATGCAATACAAAATATTACAAAAAATGTTACATAATTATAGCCTTAAGGTTCAATCTCAATGACAGCGTACCATTCCGTTGCGTCCCAAAGGTGCGGACGGAAAAGACATAGATAAATAAACATTTTACTTTTTCGGGTAACATAACCTTAAAATTCATTTGACAACCAAATAAAATTTATTTTTCTAGTTTTTCGCGTCAAGCAAAATACGTCACTGAATTACATGGTACGAGAGGGAATCTTGGACAAAATGCAGTTACCAAATGAGCCAATTGGGAATTACCTTATGCAAATGAACAAGTTGTACGTAAAAGTGTATCCACCATTGGTGAAGGGGTTCAAGGTCTACGTTGTACAGCGCAATATGTTACCACAGTTTCGGTTACGATTGACCGTGGCTGGCGTATCAAGTGTTGCACAACTTGAAAATTGTGCAAAAATATGGATAAGGCCAGACTAATGGATAAAACAGCACAAATGCAACCAACACCAATGCCTCAGTCGAGATCATCATATAGTAGAAATGAGACGAGAAACATTGCCACTGTCGAGATGGAACGTAAAGATTGACTACCAAATGTTAGATTTGCTCGAAGATAACCACAAAATCGACGTGGAGGATTTACAGTAACATGTAGGATTTGTTTACAAGTAGGGCACCGACATTTCGACTGCCCAAGGCCAATAGTGTACTGCTGGTGTTGTAGGATGGATGGGTTTAGAGCTAATGAGTGTCCCAGAAATCACCGTGGTGGAGGTTTGTCGTCTGATGTGGATCAACTGACTCAAAGATAATCGAACGGAGAGGGAAACAGCAGTCCGGGAGAATAGAGGATCTTCTTCTTCCAGATAGAATAAAAACGATCCAACGGTGTACATGTAGGGCAGAGCAAACAGAAATATCACCGTATATAGTGACGGAGAGGGCAAGAAACAGCCAACCATACCAAAGAAGAAAAAATAAAACTAACCGGCGATGAAATGGCGAATATAATAAATATAGGGTTAGAGAAGTAAAAATTCAACGAGCTTAATTCTCAAATTTGATAACGAATTTGTAAGGGGTCTAAATGAGATTAACAAGAACGAAAACAAGAAAATTCAAGATCCAAAAATTGAGTGTATTATTAACATTGAAGGTTGTACTATACTAGGAGGTTAAGATATCTATGCACGCTTAAAAAAGTTCGGAATAGAATTCATTGCTAATAAATCTCGCATCAAACAGCTGATGGAACTTTCATGAAGTAGGTTACGCCGAGGGCATATCATTCGTTATAAAAGAGCAGTGTAAAGTGATTAGGTCCCTAGTGGTTCCATCCATACCCAATGATCTGATATTTGGAGTCGACTTTTAAAAAGCTTTCAACGGTGACTCATAACCTGTCAGGCATCGAGAGTATGAATATGGCCAATAGCCCCGACTAAAGGAACCAACATCAGTTGGACAGAACGCAGAAAATAATGCTGAACCAAGTGGTGGATTCTTTTCTGTTCGACCACATAGTCGAACGGAAAGTTTTTCAGATTTAAAATTTCTGGTAAGCCATGTCTCAGTAATAATAATCACATCATAATCATTGTCCAGAACACAAAGCAAAAATAATGTAGCTTTAACACGAATACTGGAGGCATTGTGGTAGTAAACGGAAGTGACAACAGTTTGTCCGGAACTGCAATTAGTGCATTAGTAATATATTTTCACAGACACATCCAAAAAAAATGAGTTAACAACACGGATTTATATAAACATGGATACAGTATCGTCCAAAAATAACATAAAAACAACAACAAGAAATAGCGCAAATTTTTTATAGTTTTACTGGTCTTTTTATATATTCCTCTTGCTCTAAGAACCTACTTCAAATGTTTTAATATCAAATGTTAAAAATTGAAATTTGGTATTGCATGTTTTCTTTAAATAATTTGATAAATTTGTAATCAATTTCTTCCTTGAAGTTTGAAATGCAACCCTGAAAAATAAACAATCCAAACAAAAATTTGGCTTGCAACGTCAACAATTGTTTTCAAAATAAACAACCCAATAACAGTCCTATTGTGGCTTTTATTGACATAAGATATTCGTGTTGATAAATAATCATTCGGCTTATGTCGATATTTTTATTGGTTTCTGTCAAAAAAATCTAAATTTTGTCTAATGAAAATTGCAAAAAGTTGCTTTTGTTTTGTCATTGTAGTGAATTTTTTTTGTCATTTGTCAAAAAGTATTTTTAAATTTTAATACACAACAAACAAGAAAACTTTCAATACACATGGCACGGCGTCGATTATATAAAATCACGATACAATCCATCGCGGTAAGACAAAATATACGAATGACATCTAAAAATCTAGAATTATCATAATTGACATTTCTTTTTATGTTGGTGTTGAACAAATCTCGCAAAAAAATATTTATTTAATAAAACTGCTCTAGAGTAAAAAAAAACGCTTTTTTCACCAATAAAACTACAAAATTTGGCGTAGAGCAAATCTAGGGTACAAAAAGCAATCTTTCTTGTCCAATGAAAATTCACATTAGTGAATGACGTGTAATGTCAAAAAAAAAATCTGACAATTTTTTTTATTAACGATAATCTCCTAGCCACCTTAAATCAACATTTTAAATTTTATTTTCGAAATTTCGAATTTAAAGACAAGGACGCAAATTTTACCTTTCTCTGTCACACACTAGATTGGTTTCATTTTTCGACATTATTTTTGTTTACTGTATCCATTTCATTAGAGATCAATGGTTACAATAAAATAAACAAAACAACTCAATAACATAACAACAAAAAGAAACAGTAACACAATAGAAAACACAAAAACAAATAGTAAATAATGTCGAGAATGAAATTATTATATATATATATATATATATATATATATATATATATATATATATATATATATATATACATATATATATGTATATATATATATATATATATATATATATATATATATATATATATATATATATATATATATATATATATATATATAAGGATAATAATATAAAATTAAATAATAATATAATAATAAATTTAAGTTTAATTTATTTTTATTTGAATGCAAAACAACGTCCGTGCGCTGAGAATACTCGAATTTTTTTTAAATAATATTATATTTTAAGTAGTTCAATAATAGATTTTGTTTTCAGGGAACCTTTGCAGATTATAGTTGCATGGTGGCACAAAGGTGTTGCTGCGAAGAGGTGACAGAATGCAGAGCAGTTCAGTATAATTGTGGTTGTCTTGTGTTAATAGTAGTTAAATTTTGGCCACCGGGAAACCGGAACAATTCTGTTATTATTGACTTACTTTTCCTTTCCTTCCATCAAAAAAATACTAACTATCGATCACTTAGGTGTCTGTAACCGGGTCGAGTGTGTCATAACTAATATTCCATCCGCTCCTTCGGTTTTGTTATATGTAACACGGGTTTACGGTGGTGCCCGGCATTCAGGGAGATCCTGGTTCGTCCTTGGCCGTACACTCTAATCAATCAATTAATCAAAATACCACGAATGACATAAATCTTGCCACACTCTCAATTGTAGAAGTTACCGAAGTATGTACACATTTTGCACTCTATAGGTGTGCTAGAGTTGAGCAGATTTAAGAGTTGGCCAAAGAGGCCCTCATATATGTTTATTATAAGATTCAATATATGGGACCATATAGACCACCTCTATAGATATATCAAATATATATAATTGTTTCATATTGTTATAGTAATACACTTGTTTTACACATATACAGTCAGTTTGTATTGGTAAAATTGAAGTGCATTAGTTCTGAAGATAAGCGGTGAACCCCGATCTCAAGATCGATTACTATAACTTATTATTACTACAGTTGTCAAATAACTTTAAACAAGGTCTAGTCTAATCTTATTGTAAGTATCAATGGTATCTTAAAATCGGTGATTTATGTTACCTCTATACTCAAAGGTTTACTTTGTACAACACAACTGAAATTGTACAGCACTTAAAAGAAACTTATCGATCGAACTTGTTTTCTAGACTTTGTATACGTTATCTCCTTCAAATATTTTTTGGGATATTAAGCAATTGACATATTCGTTGTTGCTTAAGCTGAGAAGAGATGTAAAATTAAGAGAAATTAACACAAGTCAGTATGAACTAAAGCAAATATGATCCTTTTTCGGTATCTTTGAAGAGCATCCTTTGAATGAGTTAAAAACTCCTCTAAGAAAATTTCACAAACAATTAGCAATTTATAAACTAAATTTATAAATTATTACATTAAATTACCATTCACATTACGTAATCTGAAAAACGTATATGTAGAAAAAAAAGTTTAGCCCTGAAAATATTACACATTTTTCCATAACGTTTATCATCCAATTAAATTGAACAAGCTATCGCATAATTCCGTTGTTCTAATATACTCGCCAGCAAATATTTGCATTAAATTAAAATTCGAGTGGGCTATAATACATGACTAATTATTGAATGTGCCTCTGCATGTTCCACAAAGTATACTGTCATAAAAAAATTCAGGTATTCCAGAGATTATTTATCATCTGTTTGTTTCGGAAAGGTATCCATGTAGTTCACTTATACCACTTTGCCATTTTTTTGCTTAATAATAATATATACACTTCAGTTTGAATGTTGAATTTTATAATTGTCTGTTTCAGAGGTTTTATAAGCATTTACATTATGTTCAAGTTGAATTTCACAAAAATATTATGATCTCCTAAAATGTACTCATATACATTATTTCCACATAATAAATTAAGTATGTTGAACGTTAATTCACTGTATGAAACAGGACGATTTTTTTTTATGGTTGACTGCATTTAGAAAATATATAATGAAATGAAAGAATTTATTTAAGGGAATGATAAGTTATTGACAGGCTCCAAATAATTTACTTCTCATATACAAATTGCCTGTCAAATTCATTACGTACATTTTTCTCTCTCCTGTTGTTGTAGTAATTTGCAACCCATTTTTCTTTTGCCATCATGTATATATTTTGACAATATGTTTAGAGTTTCTAAATATGTAATACGTACATTAGTTGTGAAACAATTTTTTTTTGTTTTTTTTTATAGGGATGATAATTTATGTTGCGAGAGTTCGCAATGGAAGAGCTATGGAAAATCGATTGTTCTATAAAAAATTATGTGCGTTTATAAACTTTTAGAGATAAAAAATTTTATGGAATTTCCAAACCAATAAACTTTACATATAGCAGTACAGAGACTATTATATCATAGTTATAATGAGTAAAAGAGACAGTCTAAGTAATTTTTAATCGGTCAATACGGTACCCGATTATATTTAGAGTTTTTTGGTTTGCGCCACTTTAAATTAATTACTCTGTAATTGATTATAAACACTTAATCACAAAATTATTATTTATCTATTGTTGATCTGAACACACCCACTTTTAAATAATAATAACAAATGATAACGAAGTTATATTTTTGTTAAAGTGTTTCTTATCACGCGTGAACGCGTCTTACGATTAACAAACCTGGGGTGGGATGTTGTAACATCACTATCGATACTATCGAAAGTGATGATCACATCACTAGTGATGAAAGTCGGTATGTTGTATCATTTTCGACAGATAATCGATAATTGTATATTGCAACACTTTTTTTTACTTGAAATGACAGCTGTTTGTGAGACATTTTAATATTATTATTCTTATTAAATAAATAAATGAACATTTTTTTCATAAATAGTATGATAAATAATTGAAGCAATATTGGTGAAGTTATTTTGTTTGTTTTTTGTTAATAAAAAGTTCCGTCATCATCAAAACATCAAAATATATTTTTAGTGTCGTATGCTAAGGGACAAATATTTATGACACCTAATACCCTATATACAAAATTCATATCAGAATTTTACGTTGTTTTATAATAATATTATATGTTTTTATAATATTATAAATAAATAAACAAGCTTATTCTTAATTTTTGAAAATTATTATTAATAAATTTTAATTAAATTGTATTAATATTTGTTTTCCTTGAAGTCTTAACATATGTATCACTCAGATTTTTGATGAGTGATGAAACATCGAAGTTTTCGCTTGTCGAAAGTGGTACAACATACCAAAAGTGATAATTTATCGAATATCGAAAATTGTGATGTTACAACATCCCACCCCTGTACAACATTTTTTTTTAAACTATGGCACCACTATTTAGAATTTTTGCTTAAGCATTTAATCGTTGATTGTTAAATAAAACAAATGTTATCAATAGCGGATGACTTTAGTGGATTGATATATTAATATTTCTTTTACCAAATATCGCAAAAATAATAGTTTAACCTAATTCAGGGATAAAGATTATTTATTCTTGTGGAATATAGATGTAACAACCAAATATTTACATTTGATGGTTATCTTTCTAATACTGCCAACATACCATCTGTATGGGATGCTTCTGGTAAAGTTTGAAAAACATTAATACAATAAGTATGGAACGCTTGCAGAATACAACAAACATGGAAAGAAGGCTTGACAATTACAATCTCTAAAGAAAGTAACCTAGGTGGGTGCAAGAACTTGTGCGGTATCGCCCTCCTCAACACAACAATAAAAATAATCACAATCATCATATTTGACAGAATCTCACTGTTACATAATCATTCAAATATATAAGTATTGTTTCCGACAAATAATTAGATAAAAAAAGTTAAAAAAAAAATTAATATAAATACAAAAATCATGGCTGAAATTGGGGCAATGCCACCACTTAAAAGTAAAATAGGAGTGGAAAACTTGGTTGCAAATGTTAACGATTTATTTAAAAAGTAATAATTACAACAGTTTCTCCGATAAAAGGAAAAATGCAATTTTGCTAAAATGTATTGGCACAAAATGTATTGAAATATTCAATACATTTGGAGTCAATGAGGAAGAAGATCACATTGGGAGATTTAACGCAACGATTCACCGACCATTTCCAACCTAAAAAACACATAACTTGGGACGACAAAAATGTTTTACGAGAGCACAGAGTGTAGATGAGAATGTAGAGGATTATTTAACTACTATTACTTACATCGCGAAGCAATGTGAATTCAGTGAACTGGAAAAGGCAATGGTAAAGGATATATTCGTCACTGGATTAAACAAAAACCACGTCAAGGTTAAAGAGTCATTGTTGCTATACGAAAAGCAGGACAAGCTAGATACGAAAATGTTGCTGCAAATTGCACGAAAAATGGCGAGCGGTGAAGTAAAATCAACACCAGATCACGTATTTGCATCAGTCAAGGGGTAATAATAATTCTAGAAATGTAAACTGAATAATCGACTACTTGATTCGAGTGGTTATGTTAGTAAAAATAGTCAACATTTTGATAAGAAACAAATTTTAATTTTAATACATCAAATGTCAATAACAAAAGTGGTAGTCAAAATAGAATTGTTGGGAATAGTAACGAGAAACGACCTTGTGGTAGATGCGGACATTTTCACAATTATGCTTGTCCAGCAGCTAATTCAGTGTGTTCATATGGTAAAAAAAGGATCATTTTGCTAAATATTGTTTTAGACTAATAAAGAAGATTAACATAGTAGAAACTGGCAATTCGAATCAAGATGACGAACAACAACAAAGTATTTATTTTGTTGGTGTTCTTGAAGAACAAAAAAATACAATATTATAGGTTAGTATAATTTAATTAACGGAATTATAATAGTGGCTCAAGTTGACACGGGAGCACAAGTTAATATTATGTCAGTGCAATCAATCAGATAAAAAAAAATGTACGTTTACTGGTGCACAAATTCAGGTGATAGGATGTTGTGTTTTGGATTGTATGGTTTATGGAAAGAAACGGTATTAGTTTTGCAAACAAGTGTTGCATTGTGTTTAGTTGCACTGATTGATAAGTCGATATGAACATTTATTTTCGGAGTTAGGCACCTTAAATTTAGGCAAAAATAGTTATTGATCCATCTACCTCACCGGTAATATAAGCTCCAAGAAAAGTTCCTTTTAGCTTATAAGGTCAACTCAAAGAAGAGTTAGATAAAATGTGTAAGAATAAGGTAATAGTTCCGGTTATAGAACCTACTCAATGGTGCAATTCGTTAGTTATGTAGCGACCATCGCTACACTTGCAATTAAAATTATTCAGATATTTCGTGCAAATCCATATAATTCGCTAACGCTACATGTACACTGTACATAAATATATATAGATCGTAAAGCTATTATATAGCTATTACACATAGCACTCGGTCGCCATGGCCTGATGAGATGACAATTAATTTTAAACTAAATTTCTCATCAGATCGAAACTGAGCTTTGCTTCGTACAACATCTACATCTGAATAAATAAAATAACGACACGTCACCACGGTCGTTATAGTTACGTTTACAAACCTCAAAATAGATTGCGGGTATGTTTACCCTCGATAAATTTAAACAAAGCTAATTTAAGGTCTCATTATCCAATTCTGGATATAGAATTTATTCGTAAACAATTAATTGGTGAGCAAGTTTTCACAACATTAGATGTGTATTCAAGATTCTGAATGGTTCCATTAGAGGAAGAAAGTTCGAAATTATGTACGTATAATACTCCTTTTTGGTTGTTACCGATTTTTAAAATTACCTTATGGTATATCTTCAGCACCCGAGAATTTTCAACGAATCATGTGCGAAATATTTCAGGATCTATAAGGTGTATGCATTAAAAACCGGAATTTGATACTAGATGTCATTACTTGTTTATGCGTTAGAGTACATCAAGGACATATATGTCATTTAACAACCCTATTCAATACCTGTCAAAATCAGCTAAAAGTTTTTGTTTTGACTGTGCACATCCAACCGATGGAAAATTTATCCAATTTCAACGATGGAAAATTTATCAAATATGTAAAAAAACAGCATTTGCGGAAGTTTTGTTGAGTCACTTTTTCGCAAACAAAACTGCAGCTGAAATTCATCGTTTGCTCGTGGATTTGTAAGGTGAGCAATAACACAGTGCTTTGAGTGGTTTAGTCGCTTCAAAAGTGATGATTTTGACATCAAGGACAAAGAGCGTCCTGGTCAGCCGAAAAAGTTTGAGGATGAAGAATTGGAAGTATTACTCGATCAAGATTTATGTCAAACGCAAGAAGAACTTGCAGAATCATTGGATCAAGCGACAATTTTCAGACGTTTGAAAGCCTTGGGATTCATAAAAAAGACAGGAAATTGGGTGTTATACGAGTTGGAGCCAAGAGACGTGGAAAAACGATTTTGCATGTCCGAAATGCTGCTTGAGCGCCACAAAAAGAAGTCGTTTTTGCATCGTATTGTTACTGGCGATGAAAAATAGATCCATTACGATAATTCCAAGCGCAAAAAAACGTATATCAAGAAAGGCAAGGCCGGCCCATCGACACCAAAACCGAATATTCACGGGGCCAAGGTCATGCTGTACATTTGGTGGGACCAGCTAGGTGTGATGCACTATGAGCTGTTGCCAAGTGGCCAAACCATCAATGCCCAACTCTATCGTCAACAATTGATCCGATTGAAGCAGAAAATCCAAGCGCCACGATAACCACCACGATAACGCTTGGCCACATATTACGGTGCCGGTCAAAAATTACTTGGAGAGTAACGGATGGGAAACTGCCTCACCTGCCTTATAGCCCAGACCTTGTTCCTTCCGACTACCACCTATTTCGATCCATGCAGAATGCCCTATCAGGAATACGCTTCACTTCAGTTCAAGGTATCGAAAATTGGCTCGATTCGTGTTTGGCCGCCAAGCTGGCACAGTTTCTCTAGGATGGAATCCATAAATTGCCAAAAAGATGGAAAAAAGTAGTGGATAATGATGGGCAATACTTTGATTAAAAAATCTTGTAACATTTTTTTAAACAATAAAGGCTCAAATTTCATAAAAAAATTCCGGTTTTTAATGCATACACCCAATACCTGGTGTCATAATTTATATAAACGATATTTTAGTTTATGGTCGAAATATGGAGGAACATTATAATAGTCTTTAATTAGTATTTGAGAAAGCTGCTGCGGCGGGTTTAAGATTGAATAAAGACAACTGTAAATTTGCATAAAACGTGGTAACATATGTTCGTTTAGTGCTAAAAGGATGTCAGATACGAGGAAAATAGAAGCCATATCACAAATGCCGATTCCAAAAAATAAGAAAGATCTTCAGAGATTCTTAGGCATGATAAATTATTTAGGTGTTTTATTCGGGATTTGGCGGAGAAAACGACAATATTATCTCAGTTATTAAAAGGTGAAAATAATTTTACATATAGAATGAAGATTACTGAACAAGCATTAATAGAACTTTAAAAAACGTAGATGAAGTTTCAATCTTATCGTATTATGATGTTAATGAAAGCATCAGCTTATCAGTAGATGCAACACAGTTTGCTCTAGGTGCTGTTGTCATTCAAAACAATAAACATTTAGCTCATGCTTCGGAATGTTTAACTGAAACTCAACAAAGGTACGCTCAAATAGAAAAGAGCTTTTATTTGAAGTACAGGTTGAATCTAAACATCAACCTTCAGGCACGCTATTCAAAAAACCACTGTCAGAGGTACCGATACAACTCCAAAGATTGATGTTACGGATTCAAAATATAATTTGAACGTTCAGTATAAACCAGGTAAATTAATGATAATAGCCGATACTTTATCCCGGGCCCAATTATCGGATTTAAATGCAGATGAGTTAGATGGTGACATAAAATTAAGCATCAATATGATTATTCAAAAAAAATTATCACTGTCCAGAAAAAATTATTATTCTTAAATTGTATGTTGCAATGGATAATGATTTAACATTATTGAAATAATTATATATGGCAAATTGGCCAAGCTCAAAAAACAGAAAGTTCCAGAATACAGATAGTTCCAGATGCTATCAAATCATACTATACAACATTCGTCATGAAATTCATATACAGTAGATCAGTTAGTATTAAAGGGGAAATACATTATAGTTCCGAAGAGATTAGGTACAGAGATGTTAAATAAAATACACGAAAGTTATTTGGGAGTGGGGAAATGTATAAAATTGGCCAGAGAGTTTGTGCATTGGCCAAATATGTCAGTGGATATAAAAAATGTAATAGAAAGCTGTGAAACTTGTATGAAGTATTCAGCGAATAATGCAAAACAACCACTTTTGCCACATGAAGTTATTGACTTACCATTTTGACTTACCATTTCTCGTATAAAAGTAACACTTTCATAATTCTAATCGACTATTATTCAAAATTCGTTGAATAATAGAATTCCACAAATTCTTATGTCAGATATCGGTCCTACCTTTACATCAAAAGAATTTTTAAATTTCTTTAATGACTGGGGAATACAACTGCATTTATCACGAAACCATAAATGGTTTAGTGGTAAATGCAGTTAAGACAGTAAAGAATTTGCTCTATAAAAGCGACGAGAAAGGTAAAGATCCTTATTTAGCTTTGTTACATTTAAGAACTACACCCAAGAAAGATTTATTTGCACCATCGGAATTACTCATGTCGAGACTTTTACGAATAAAATTGCCTAGTCATATTAAAAAACTCAAACCAAAGTAAGTCGATTCAAAAGTATATAAAGAACGTGAAGAGAATATGCTAAAAAATGGAAACCTAACATGACAGAAATGCAAGAAGCTTGTTAGCAAATCTTAAGGTGAATCAAAACATTTACTTTAAGAATGAACCGAATTCTTTCTGGACGAACGGGAAAATTGTAGAAATACTTACAGTTCCTACAATTGTGGGATAAATGACGAAGTGCATATAGAAAGAACTGCCTCGTAACACTTTCAACACGTTCTGAGTGGCACATGTAAAACGGGGACCAGACAGGGCAAGCGTATTCCAGGATAGATAGTACGAAAGCCACACACAATGCCTTAAAGGTAAGCTGTGTACAGAAAGTACAAGGTAGGACCCAAAATGCTTCCTTGTGGCACTCCTGCTTAAATTTTCTTTAGATCCGCGTATTCGGTCGGTTATGTGACATTCCAGAATTTCACAATACTGTTTGGGAAGGTCTCGATATAACTTGTACTATCAAATGCTTGCGGTACATTCAATAAGGGGCTTTTTAGTTTCTAGAGTACGCTCTATAATATCTGTGATTCTGGAAATTTGACTTAAGGTCGAATGTTTTTCTCTGAATCTAAACTGATAAGCAGGTATATCATCATTACTCTCTGTTATAGGCTTTATTCTCTTTAGTAGTAGTTTTTCAAACACCTTTTTATAGTATGAAGTAGAGATATTGGTCTAAATGACATTTTATCGTTACAGTTTTTATTTGGCTTCAAGCTTAGTTGACCTATGTTTTACAAAATTAACATTTCCATTCG
Source organism: Tipula confusa (assembly GCA_963556175.1). Classification (NCBI taxonomy): domain Eukaryota; kingdom Metazoa; phylum Arthropoda; class Insecta; order Diptera; family Tipulidae; genus Tipula; species Tipula confusa. Next base: position 161,685,404 of record OY744475.1, on the reverse strand, counting down.
CACACTGCATCGAGGTGTCTCGCAAACAGATCCGCTTTTTGCTAACTGGTACGAGCCCAGGTACATTTGTTGGTATCTTGATCGATTTTGTTACCTCTGATGTTGTTTGCAGCTCTAAGTAGAGTGCTTCTCAGAAATATGATGGATATTAGCCCATTCCCATTCCATATTAATATTCTCAACGATTATAAACTCTACAGTTTTGATGAAATTTATTTGAACTTGGCCACTATTATGTATTTACTTTTGTGGATGGTTCTTGATTTTTAGCAACTTCTGCTTATGATCCGTTACGTTGTATATTGTATAGTCCTGTATTATTCTGTCGGTGTGTTGTACCAAGGTTTCTTTGATTTTTCTCAGAATTTCTTACACGGTTTTTAATGGAAGAATTTCTTACAAGGATTTCTTTTAGATATAATCTCTATCCGTGATAGTTTTCCGTTATAGGGTCTTTAGATTTTCATAGAGATTTCTATTTTTACTCTCTACGCTTGTTTTATCTTCACTATCTTTTCTTGATGAATACGGAATAATCTCCCTAATATCTCCAATCGAATTGGCTTTTTTAATTGTTGGAGGTCTTAATATTTTCTTACCCCTCAAAAATGGGTTCTCGTTTTTCCTTGTAAAATTTACTGTTACTGCAGCCAAGCACGGCAGTAAAAGTGCCTGTTGTATTATCGGTTTCACCTGTCAAATAGACAATTACTGAAACTTTGCGGTCATTTGATGCATTCAGTCATGCGCTGATCATTTCCAGTTACAATGTCTGAGTTATTCCGTTAGGAAATAGCTAATCAATGCCAATCCAGCCGATCAGTGGTTATACTTTTGGAGCTACTCAGGATTTAGCGTGAGAAGCTCGACGCACCCCTGCAATCAATGCAAAATTTAGAAACGAACCAGCTGGTTTCAACAACGCAATCTTACAAAAATTTGTGGATCTGGCTTCGCAATGACAATAATTGAACTCATACAAGAAACGTATCGAGAAGCCAGAAGCCATGTTCAATACAAAGGGAAACAAACTGAACCATACTTCAACACTCGAGGAGTAAGGTAAGGATATGTACTCCCACCAATGCTATCCCTGGTCGTATTTGATAGTGTCATTCGGAAACTAGAACACATCCCCTAGCAACAATCACTAGGGACTAACAAATAAACTCAATAATCTAGACTACGCAGAAGATATATGCCTGCTTACACTACATAGAATCTGGAATACCACTGTTCTGTCCCGTAAGATCAAGTTACGAATGTTCAACTCGTGTGTAAAATCATTACTACTGTGTAAGTGTATGAGGCATAGAAACATACGAAAAAAAATTATAAAGAAACTGCAGTTGTTCTTAAACTTTTGGAGAATATTGACTTGCTAATGACCGAACACCATCACAAGCATCGAGCTGCATAGAATCAAAAAGCAGTTGGACATTCAGACCGAACCAAAGAAACGGAAGAATGGAGATGGATTGGTCACGTGCTAAGTAAATCAACAAGTGATATAACAAGGAAATCATTGAACTGGATTCTACATTGAAAAAGGAAAGTCGGAAGACCAGCAATAACTTAAAAAGATATTGGCAAAGTTTGGGTTTAAATGAAAGCAATATCCCCCACTAGAGTATAATATCCCACCTATAGTAAACGCATTATACTCGTTAATTGAAGATAAAGGAGAAAACGGTTGTAGATGGTTTAAATGGTCATATTGGATCTGGTAAATGAATATAGTTATTGATGTAACAAACTATTATCAACTAAGCTGATGCAGTCCTTCTCTAGAGGACTAATCTTTTGTGTCTCTGTTGCATCGTACCACATTTCTAAGATTTAAACCATACAAAGCTTCTGTCACTTCAATTTTTATTTATAGATTTAATTTAAACCTACTGCCTGATGAATTTTTTACCAAGTGTCGCAATAAAATTTGTCGCAATAGTTTTGTGTCCTTTTTCGATCATCTGACCAACTCATGGTTGTTTCGTCGTCTGTTATTTTGGAAGCTTTAAGGTGATTGTTTCACTTGCTTTTTTGTCGTGGTCGGGATTTACGCAATGTCTTGTTAATACACTTAAAATTACACTTTTAAATCTTGTTAAGAGTACTTGTTTTACCGGTTAACATATTTTGAGTCAATATTGTAGAATATATAAATAAATATTTAATCTATGCTGAAGCTGTGCCGTCTGAATTGTGCCATGTTGATCTTATATCTCTTTCTCAGTTTCTTTCGTCTTTGGGTCAAATAGATCGCAACATTTAGAAGTGAACATGAAGTTTCAAGCAATAATGCGTAAATTAAATGTACTTTGGAATGATTACCCAGTAATAATATAATAATACTCATTAAAAAGCACTATAGGGCTACAATGATAGTTTTCCTAGTATCAGAAACTCTCAGAAGAACGTTCCAGAACTTGCAACTGTGATATTTGACAATATATAATGGCAATAAAAGCCTAATCAGTAATGGCTTTAAGGAAAATCAAATCATTCTTTGATTGCATTAATAACTGTAAAATGAGAAATAATCCAAAAATAAGAGCTCTCCGTTTACTGTTGAGTAATAGAATATAACCTTAAGAATATTTGATTTATTTTCTATGATATTAATGTTGCAACTGCCCTCAACGTGCTTGTTAAGAAACATAATTTTAAATTTTTGGTGGGCTAACCATCTAATCTTAATTTTTCTCAACCGTTGTCATGTTTCCAATCACTAGATCCAATTTTTCCATTATTAATATTTTTTTTCATGTTGGAAAATTGAAGCGGTGAAATTTTATTTGCAAACTACGAATAGTTAGCCATGCAAATTTTGAATACAGAAAATGATTTCCAAAAGAGGCATAATCATTAAAGTATTTAAATTCTTAGCAAATGCCGCTAGGTGTCCCTACCTGGCCAAAAATTACTTTTTTCAAAAGATGGCATTAATAAACAATAACAAACTTTTTGAATTGTTTACAAGCATATATTATGAAATAAACATTTAATAAAATTATCCATTGAAACATACAATTTTATCTACAAATTAAAAAACTTAAGGATGGGTAATTTTTCGTTTAAACTTAAGAAAAATTAAGGTTTTAAGCTATGTATGGTTCCACCTTTATAATATATGGTAGTGAGGTCTAGTGGCATAATTTACATAAAGGAATATTTCCACAGTCTAATTCTATCACTACTCTATTAAGTAATAGATACCTCCAGTTAGGAAAGAAGTAATCTTGACAGTGCGACATGCTATTTCGTTTCAATTATCATTTTTACAAAATTGATATTTATTGAATTTTCAGGATCAGTATCAGGTGGCATTAAAATGTATGTAAAGTTAGCACGAAAATAATGCCGAAAAATATTATAATGGTGTGCATCTTCACTAAACACAATATCACAAATAAGAAATCAATAAAAGCCTGTTAATCCCGAAACTGTGCACAAACACAATAAAACTTAAATATCTTCTGATTTTAAAACTCAATACATCTTAATACTTAGCAAACAATCATTTTTAACTATAAAGATGCTCTAATATTAACCAGCATAGCTCTACTCACAGAGATTTAGATGGATGATCATATGGAGCATTTTATGAACCGCTCAACATAAACTATTGTATGGAAAATGGTGTCGGAAAATATATGTTCCTTATCGTATGAGTGTGACACTACGGTTATTGTTATCAGTGATTTGATGGTCCATATGCGATATGCGGCTAAATCTGTAAACCTCTGTGAGCCGAGCTATATGGTTGTAAACGTATGTGTATTTTTATATGTAGTTATAAATGATTGTCGGCTAAGTATTGAGTATTTCACGAGTTTCAGAATAACAGAAAATATTAAAGTTGTTGTTGTTGTGTTTGTGAGTTGAATGAAATTAAATAAAAATTTCGTGATGGAGTGTGATTTTAGTTTTACAATGTTTTTTTTCGTGCTGAAAATCTTTTTACTGCGTTTAGTGAAGACGCAAACCAATTTTTTCTGGATATTTTTCAGGCTAAATTCACGTACGTGGCATTGAACCATAATTGTTATCCTACGATAAATTCGAACTTGATTACGAACTAACAATGACATGAAAAAACCATTTATTACTATTATTGTTTGTATTAGTAAGTACTCTATTATAGCAGGTGCTATTATAAATTAAAAAATTAAAAAAAAAAAACACAATTCTTTAAGTTATTTACAGTTTATGTATTTTTAGCCGTAATTATAACACAATTAAGATAACTAACTATAATAAAGATAAGTGCAAATAAAAGTTTGTTAAACGAACCCATAATTTAAAAACAAAAAACACTTAAATTAATCGGTAAACCGGAATACATTTTCTATTGATCGACGTCCATCCAATGTCTAATTTATCTAATCAAATATGAATTACATAGTGTAAAAACAATTCAAGTGATATAAATTAGATATGAGTTGCAAAAACGTCGTTTAACAATATACTTGAAAAATGATTACTAGCTGCTTGTCTTCTGATAAGATTTCTTTATAAATTGGGAACGTTTTGTCGATCTTGTTTCTGTTTATTCGGTATTTTTGTGGTGATCGAGTTAAGTCATAATAAGGCGTAATTATTACATAGTTATTAGACGTAAATTAACTATTTAAATAACGGTCATTATTATGTTGACGACAAAATTTATCACCAGTGGTGCATTCGGTGAGTATAAAATTAATTTTATGTGCTGTGAAATAAATTAATCGTGATGTATATAAGATGTTTGTGACCGCAGGCCTAATAAATAAATAAAGTGGATATTGAGTTTATTCTATTGTAAAAAATTTGTTAAATTTGTATTTTAGTGCTACTAAGTGCAGTGTCGATCGGTTTCATTGTGGCCACAATTGTTTTAATTGTTGATAATAATGACCTAGCAGACAAATTAGAAAGATATAAGTTACGTGAAAATAACGAACCTTTAACCACAACTCGGGTCACATCAACAAATCCGATCACCTCAACAAATCCAACGAGCAGCTCTACTGATCTTAGTACAACTGCTGAGCCGCCAGCTGAATTGGTAAGTTGTTAGATTATTTTAAATTTTTAGCATAATATTATCTATCAGACATACTACTTTCTATCTAAATTCAAAATTAATATTGAAGTGTTTTAATGGCCCTCAAATCATAACGCAAACGACCTAAACAGACTAGTATTCTTCATGTAACATTTAGGCGAATTATTTTTTCTACAAATGATTATAGTGGCTTAAAAAATAACATAAATATCTGATTTTAGTTTTTGTGGAGAGTTTATTGAAAAATTAAAGTGATTTTAGTCATTTAGAAGATATTTAAATATAAAATCATATATCTTTGTAGATCGACTATCGGCTTCCAGACACAGTTAAACCAGTACTTTATGATCTATACTTACATCCAGATATATCAACTAACGAGGAATTTTTCAAAGGAAAAGTGACAATCACTTTAGACATTTTAAAAAGAACCAATGAAATTATTTTACATTCTCACATTTCTTTACAAATCGATCGAGTCGCTTTACAAATAAATGATGGAGTCCTTGAGGATCAAGTAAGTAATTGATATCCATATATACGATGTACGTAATTAAGAAATTGAAATTATTTTCAGACCTTTAAGTTCATATCCGCTACAGAATTTTTAGTCGTATCACTGAAAAATTATATAGACATTGGTACGAACTGTAAGTTACATATTGATTATTCGGGCACACTCAAGGGTAAATTAGTTGGATTTTACAGTAGTCAATACCTCACGGCGAACAATACAATGAAGTAAGTACATTTTATAGTTTTACTAATCACTTTTATGCTCTACTTAGTATATAGTATGTACAAAATCACATTCACAGTAGGAAATTTGTATTTAACATTTAACTGATTAAATTAAATTAAGTGTATGACTGGGCTCAATGAATCGTGAAAGTAGTTTTGTACAGTTAATTTTTTCACGTATTAGTTTTTCTTTTCATTTTTTTAGCTCTAATATTCTATACTATGTACGATTTATCGAAAACTGAACTAATATTTTACCTTGAAAGTCTTTAACAATGTGAGGGTTGACAAGATAATTTCCATAGTTTTTAATAGTTTCTAAATTACGGTGGCTTAATAAATATAATATATGAACATTTATGCCCATATAGAATAGAACTCGCGGAGGTATGTTGCATATTTATTGGATGCCCTTAATTTAGTTGGCAACGATGTAGATAAAACATTAAAGCATATAGAACAAAATTGAACAACTTTTGAATCATATAACATGTTCTGAATATTTAATGTCGATTTTGATTCTTCATAAAAAAGCACTCTTTTTATTAAAAAAAAAAAGATTACTTCTTCTGCTGTCAAGTTGTTCGATTTGTCAAAAAAAATCAATCTGCCGTATTCTAAAGTTGAATTTTAAGAACTTTTATTAACATTACTCTAACTAGACCATCCGATCATGGATGATTATCTATTATTACTCCTATTCCATATTTTGTTAATGGACGCTTTTTATCGTTGATTAGCACTAATTAGTCAATTTCATATTTAGCTTTTAGTACTGTCCACCTGGCGCTTTCTTGTAAGTTTAATAATTAATCGTTAGAATACATTTTCCATACAACTTAGATCATCTTTAGAAGCAGATACCAACTTAGGTATTGTGACTTTGGTTTTGTCTGACTCGGTAAATATGGTTGATGGTCTCCTGACGAGCAAGTGTCCTGACTTTTAGGCAACGTAATCCTCCAAATGGCTTGTCAGCTAAAAAATTGGCCTAAAATTAAGCCATGCTTCAATTCATGTAAGCACAGTCCTGAACTCTCCATAAGGTAAACGAGTCAAATAAAACTTTGCCAGATTTCCAAATTCCACCATAATATAGGCTATATGCTGATCGAGATGACCATAAATAAAGAGTTATTAAAGTGAATAGGATCAATACTGCGGAAATTGTCGATTTTCTGACACGATCCAAGTGACTGATTACATAATGATGGTTAAGGTGTAACTATAAGGTCTGTAACGCTGTTGATTTTTCTCAATGTGAAATTCTTTAGTAGAAAAACAAACAAAGCAATATATCAATTGTACGATTTATTTCCTCTCCCTTAGGCAAATGACCCTATTTTCTGGTATAATGCTTAATAATTGTTCTGATACGGCTCTCCTAATTTGAAACATCTCACAGATGATTTATTTCATGTGAGGCGATAACTGCAAGGTGTTTACTGAATTTTACGTAATGCAACTTGGTTGCTCAGACAAAATGTTGATTATTTCCAGTTGTGGTTTCTTACATTCGTCACTTACGTAAATTGCTTGTTTTGTTTGCAAAACGATTTCTGTTAAAATTTTTTCCTGTAATAATTTTGACAGTGTTCCGCATGCAACCGAATTATCACAGCAGCTATATATAGTTTTGATATATCCCGGACCCGGGAATTTGAGTACGAGGTGGAATGCATGTGTTATCACCAGATTTACGTTAGTACAGTTCGCGCCTGGTTCTGATTTGCGCGTTATTCATATTGAATTCATATATCCAGATGTGATCATAAATAAAGCCATATTTGAATTAAATCATACTTTTAATTAATTTAAAATTGTTAGCTATTTATCTCGAAACGTCACAATTACAAAATCCAAAAATTATTACAGAATTCGGACAGTAAACAAGCGTATTACAAAATATAGAAGAGACAATTGTTTCACTTGACGTAAGTGAATTATAACAAAGATTATAATTATTATAAAATTAATAGAAATCATTATTATTAGGAATGGGCCTTTGTTTATTTATTAAGATATCGTCCGAATTCCGTTGTAATTATTCCAGCTGTGGTAATTGCGACGTTGTACCGAATGCAACCAAATTATCATTTCAAAAGCAAATGGCATGTATAGTTAATGTAATCAGTTTTACAAGAAATTATTGTTCTGGCCCGTCGTAGTTTACGACTAATATATGACAATATTTCATTATGATTTATTTATTACCACATAAAATTTGTTTGTGCGTTAAAATCTCAAAATTACAAAATTCGAAAAACAAACGAACTTATTAAAAATATGGAAGAGAAACGATTTTACTACTGCTGAAATTACTACACTATCACGAAATTCGGCCGACTCCGTTATGGTGAATATTCTTTAAAGTGATCATTTTTTTGAATGTTTAGTGATGATGATAGAATCAAAAATTACATCTGTTCAAATTTTATATTTCTACAAGTTTTTTAATATTCATTTTTAAAGATTTTTTTTAATTAGATATTGCCAGTAAATATTTGAGCCTTGATTGATGACGATGGTAAACCAAGATTAATCCATACTTTTTTGTAATATTAATTGAATAGCAAAATGATTTCCTTTTCTTATAGCACAGAATCGCATAGTACTTTCTCTTGAAGTTCATACTCGATCGTAAATCTTGATCCATTAATGCTGTTAGTTTTGCATCTTCCAACTCTCTTGGCTAGCTAGGACGTTCTGTATCTCATGGATTCACAATAATCTTCTTTAAGTTTTCAACAGCTTTAACCAGATGCAATTTTTCGTCACTTATATGTATCGAACAAACAATTTAAAAATATTTAGTAACAGTTTGTTACTAAAACCCTGAAATGTTTGCTTGTTTCACTTTAAAACAAGAATATTAGTGGTACACGGCTGTGAAGTTTTCCACAAATAACAAAAACTGTATGTGTATTGGTAATTTATTTTACAGTAGACTAAACAATTGTTATTTCACTATGATAATAATATTCCAATTAAATCTTAAAAATTTTCGATTCGTATTAATCCTAACTACAACTAAAATAAATTCGTAGTGGTACATCTATTTGAAGTATTATATGTACTCGTAATTTTGTAAATTGAACGTAGGAGATCATCTTATACCAAAAACAAAATCAAAATCTTATTTGAGTAAATAAATAAAAACAAAATTTTACATCTTAAATTATATTAACAATAATTGGTAAATTATAAAATTGTTAAAAATGTACTTGTTATATTTAAATATGTGATTTATATGAAGAATTAAAGATCAATTAAATAGTAATAGTTTATAACATAGAGGCCATGGTGCTGGCCATGTCATTTACAAGTCTTTATAGGCTAACCAACGATTTATAATTTCAACACCAAGAATCTTACTCGAAACAGCGACGTGGCAAGTTTAATTGACCATCACTATGCAACCGATGGTGAATTACTTAAACTACACAAAATAAACTTTCGTTTCTAAATTCATTTCAAGTAGAACCACAAAACCTACCACAAACTAAAAATACAAATACATTTTTTCATGTTTGTCAATTACATTACATATTGTATGTAAATTACATTTTACATACAGTGACTCACAGTGAAACTGGTCCTAGAATAAAATTAAAATTTATAAAAAATTCGTTAAAATATTACTATTTTCATATTTGCAAATGTTTCGCCCTGAATGCGAAACCCATTAGGGAAATGATTATAATTGTGATTCGATATCACGTAATTGTGATCGGTAAATAATTTGATTATAATTAAGACCACCTTTTGGAGTGTAGACTCCATATAACCGAACAATCTCCGACACCAGTAACGGGTACTCTTAAAATTACTGCGGGTATTTGGCAACCAACTTTTCTCGATTACTCAAATAAAACCAATTGAATACAATTCAACGGCCAATTTGACGGTTGTCAACCTTAAAAATAACGAAAATGTACATGCAATTCCTATTTTTTTTTCGTCATTTATCACTATGAAGTACATATATCGGTGGTGTATCTCTATTTTAGAGCTTATATTGTTAGTAGAGTTGCTACCCGTTTTATTTCAAAAACACATCAATTTTCCATTATTATTTACAGATATTCAAGGAGAATTTAAAACTGCAGAAGAAATAATTCAAAATGTCATAACGTAACTGCTGAAAAATGAATTCTAAATTTCGTCATTTATTATGTATGTCCAGTGGCACTCTGAACTGTTATATACATTTTCACGTTATACATTGGAATCGCGCGCGCGATTCTATAAATGTACGGAAAATTCTTATATGCAAGATAGAAAATCTACACTGTGATATAATTATTGCAATCGACAACCACGTTTGACACTTCACATAGTCAAAGTAACAATTTTCCTGTTATATACATATATAAAAACTTACGTATATATTTAAAACGAGACAGCATGAGAAAATATGAGCAAGACATAAAACAGTTTTTTATATTTTTTTTTGTTATTAGTCTAGTAATCATATTCATTTTGGCATTTCCAAGCGAAAATATAACCTCGTTTGTTTTTGGATAATATTTTGCAAATATATTATACAAAGTTGGCGTATCTTTTGGGTTTACATGCAAGTTTTTATGTACATTTTTATAATCTTCAAGACGTATATTCTAACCAGCAATTTGTCCCTCCATTTCACTTTCAAAACAATCAACTTTTTTTTCAGAAATTCTATAAGATTCTATACATTTTTTACAGTACAATCTAGTCATTATAATATTTTATATTCTGCCAATTTAAAAGTGCATCATCGTTTGTTTAGAAAAAAAGATGACGATTCACAACCGATTTAACAGCCGATTTAATATCGACATCCTCATTTTTCGATTGGTTTCTCGGCTTAAAGATGTTGTTTTTTTTTACAGAAGTTGTGACTTTTTGTACATGAACAATTTTACTATGTTGTATCTCATGTTTTTTGGCAGATCTTGATTTTGTTGAATGTAAATCGCACATAAATCTCCATTTGATTTATGAAATATAAAGTATACCCTTGCAAAGCATAGTTGACTTTTATTAGGAATTCCTTGAACAAAAAACAAGGAATTTTGTTCAATTGGAAAATTGTTGTACATACATTATGTACATATTCCATTATTATTTAAATAAAAAGAAATATGTACGTTTGGTTTTCTTTTACTTCTTAAAAAAATAACTGCGAAATAAAAACCCGCAGATTTTTACTGTAAATGATATGAATGATGAAATATCGTTCAACATGAAATATGGTTCAACAAAAATCAATTAAGTGTGTATTTAATTAAATTTATAATTGAGAATTTATAAAATTTTAGGAAAAGAAAGATTATTTATGTTGATATTAATAATAAACCTGCAAGATTTTTTAAAGCAAGATTTTGTAATTGCAAGATTTTGAATTTGCAAAACTTAGTAATGCAAGATTTTGTTGAAAGCATGGCAACATGACTAAGAACGAGGTTAATCTAACCTTAAACGAATCTTTTATTCCCCTCTAGCATGGTCTTTCTTTAATTAAAGTTTTCTATGAGTCAAACTTCCTTAATTCAATGGAGCCAGACTCTATGCAGGTTCAACGTAAAAATTTCATATTTGCCGATTTAAAAATATGACTTTTGTTCATGGTGGCTCATTTTTATTTTGAGTCACTGTATATATTTATCTAATCGGACATAACATTTTGTACATAATAAAGTTGTTTGATGTAATTTCGCAAAACAATTATGGTAGATATTGTTGTAAATTAGGCATTATTTTGAAATATAAAAAATTAACAGATTCGTTTAGCATCAAACGAAAGTTACTTGTATATAGAATTTTTTAATTTCTTCAATGCTTCATTCTAACTCGTATCGTCCTGTCCTTTTTAAATTAAAGGTCGACTGTCTGCAGATTTCATGGTCTTAACATAACTTGTGGTAATTGCCAAATGTTCTCTTAAAAAGGATTTTGATCTAAAGGTTTCTGTTTACGTATAACGGCCATTAAATGTAGAATGATAAGGTATGATTTATTTTTATATAGTTAGTATTTATGACTATATCAGTTGGGTAAGCGCTTAACACAAAGTTAAGTAAGATTACAACAAACATAATTTGTTCAGCAAACCTTGTTAGTTCCGTTTGACTTTCATTTGGTACTATTAAAATTAAAGAAGTTTGATCATAGACACTAATATAAATTATTATTATAATTATAAATATAGTGAATGTTAAATATAATGCATTTACCTGCAATGATAGTTAACAATATATCATACAGCATCAATTAAATGGCTCCAGACCACATAATATCTAAGCGTAATAGAAAGTGAAATGAAATTCTTCCGTTCGTTTTATTTTGCAGCATCGTATTTTGTAATTAATTTTTATTTTTAATTATTATTTTACATTTTATTGCATTTTTTTTTGTTATTCGAAAATACCGCTTCCGAAATGTTAGGTAATATTCACATGCTTGAAAATTACATGATTATTGATCTCAGTTGGAGTTAAGATTAATAAAGTACTAAAAACAGTTAAACGTTTGTTATTTGCAAATGCTTATATGAGATGAAAAGATACAGTAAACAATTCGCATAACCTGTGATTTATGATTCGCCCAAAGTCGTGATAACTTATTATAAATTAAGAGACCGTAACTTTGCAAATCATTTTGATGCTTTTAAACAATGTTTAGAACATAAACATGGCTAGAAACACCAATAGCACGGCCACGACGTTCACCAGCCTTAACATCTATCACTCGATAATATTTGGTTTATTCAAAATTGCCCTAAGCCACTTTTGACTTTTTCACATTTATTTGATAATACCTAACACATCCAAATAATCACGGCCAATTGCTATGACAATTTTTGACAAATACCAAAATCTTCTATGATAAAATACAAACTCAAAAAGTATATAAAATTCTCGATGTGATGTGGTGTTAGTAATCTAACATTCAAAACCCGTGTAAAAAAAATTTGAATTTTTTCGTTACTATGACAATTTCAATAAAAAAAATACAGTTATAAAATGTAATTTTCCTTCATAGTTTTTATACCTCACAAAAAGTGAATTTAAAACATATGAGGCAAGAAATATTTCCAACAGTTATATAGTTCTTTTCGGAAAGCGTAGTAAACAATTGGGAATGTAGGGTAACATTTTTTAAATAAATGTCAAAAATTTGTATTCACAAATATTTATCATGAGTTTTGGACACAGTCTTAATAACAAATTTATAATAAACTACAATATTTGAAGATTTGTATTCTAATGTGCTACCACATTAGAATACAATCACCTACCGAATAAAATAGAACTTGCTTTAGGCATTTTGCTAAAGTGATGGCAATTGAAGTGAATGATTTCAATTTTACAATAGTTTACTTAAATCCTCCATTACCTCGCTTATTTGTAGTATTGGTTAATAGCCCTTCTGCTCGATGTCCATGCAATACCTAAAGAGGTGAATATCGCCGCGGAATCGGCATATACATATTTAGATTTCTTTGATATCAGGTTTTGGGATAACATAATATAAGAATGAGAAAAGGCATGTGATTGAACCTTCTGCTGCTATCAATATGGTAGTATACCTGTGTCGTTTCACAATTTGTTCCTATTTGCAAGATATGACTCGATTAGTTTCAGGTAAGGAACACCCCATTGAATTAATATATAAACTAAACTCTTATGTCAGACTGTATCAAATGCTTTTTCTATTTATCCAGAAAGGTTGCAATGGTTGTTTTTTTTAGTTATAAAAGTGACAAATTAATGCAATCTACCCCAACGACCAATTGTTTTAGTCTCTACATCACCAATGTAAATTTATCGTAAAACAAATCTTCTATGTAGGTACATCTCGTCGCATTTTTTTGAAACACGTGCAACGTTGATTAAGACAGAGGAATGTTAATACGGGGGTTTTATTCATTATAATCCAACTATAAATCGACTTAGCTATCTAAAGGTAATAGCAAATACACCATACTTTCGATTTTATACACATTTATCTCAGACATAAACTATTTTGCAGAGACACTCAGCGATTATTTCATTTCTTTTTTTCAACACACTTTTCGATTATATTTTTTTTAAATCAAATATTTTCAATTTGCTGAGTAGTTCAATTGGGTCTGTCTCATTAAAAACAAAAATACGTTCGTAGTTCGTTTGACTGTTGCATTGTTTCGAATATGAAACTTTGATTTTGTAAAATTCTGAGATCTACGATCTTGTCGAAATTCGAACTGCCTAATCTGTAACCAGGAGTCAATTCTCGGTTCACTCGTTCGGTGAAAAAAGAACGTTTCCATTTCTCTTTTCACTTATATGTTTTTAATTTTTTTTTCACACAACCAAATTATCCGATTCTTAAAATTAAAATATTATACGTGAAAAATAATTTTTCCAGTGCCTGTTTAATGAGAATGCCAATTAATATGTGAAAATGTTTTCATATGAACCGACTATTTCGGTCATATTTTCACTATCAAAATAGTTGGTAAAAAATTTGTTGTCATATGAAAACCAGCATCGGAAATGATTATTTTTCACTGAAATACTTTTCGCTTTACGGAACGAGACATTATAGATAAATAATTCTATGTAGAAATGATATGCAATTATATAAGAAATTCGGACCGCGCCAATTGGACGGAAGAAAATATGTATGGTAAAAGTTTTAATAAAAAAGTAAAAAAAAGAACTATCTCTACTTGAGGCGGCCAGAACGTTTCAGATTAATAAAGATACTTTGCAAGGCCATTTATCCGGTAAAACCAAATTTTCAAAACATGCACTGTACACAAACCGTTTGGGATCCAAATATCGAGTGAAGAGCAAGAGAAAAAACTGGTTAGTTTTATAATCAAAATGGAGAAATCAAATTTTTATTGAAAATAGTATACCAAATAGTTTTAATTAGGAATTAGGTATTCCATTTACAAAACAAATTTCGTCTACAAATGACGTTTATAATATGGAAGAAACCGGGACGCAAAATATCCATAGACCTGCCGAAGTATTCGCCCTAAAATGAAGAAGGTCAGTTATTGCTGTTTCCAGCGGAGAAAGAGGCAAAACGATAACAGTAGTTTATTGTGCTAATGCCGCTGGCCAAATAGTTCTACCCTACCCATCACGATATATTCTCGTAAAAATATAAAGGTTTTGTTTACGGACGATGATTCTCCAGTGTGTATCCTATAACGGATGGATTGCCGATATCATCTTATCTTAAACATTTTATTAAAAATTTCCATTGTTCTGTTGAAAGGAAAATGATTACTGTCTTAGATGGCGACACGACGCATACAAAAAATCTAGATGCTATTACATATGCACATGTGAATGGCGTAATATTGTTGTCGCTACTCCAAATACTACTCAGAACTACAACCAAATGATCTGAGTTTTTTTCGGTCATTCAAGTCAATTTAGGATAATACTTGCAATCTATGGACACAAACTCGTTCAGCGCTACCGGAATATGGCTGTTTAACACCGATGTTAACAAAGACTGGGAATATGCTGTCAGTAATGAGACTTTAGTAATCTCCGAAACTTTTGAACGACCAGAAGCAAATAAAGGTGTAACATAACAACCCATCAGTTAATAATACCATGTGAAACTTTTGCTGGTGTAACGGATGCAGCTGTCCAGTCGCTCTTGATCCAGATCCACAATACAAAAGACTTGACAGCTCTCCCCCTTTGGGATTTGAAACCGATACTTCTCGACCCAAACACCGCAGCTTTTAACCCTGCACCACTTGCGCCATAATTAATTAAAGCCATAATTGATTAAAGTCTCTATTCCATTATGAAAAATGGTTGAACAACAAATTTTTGTTGGAAAATTGTTATAGTTACATTTGGTAGATAATCTTAGTTAGCTTTGGTAAGCATGCCAAAAATTATTATTATAATTTTTTTATGAAAATTTATTATTTTACAGATAAATTTAGCCCAATCATTACATTTATGCTGTAATCTATACGAAATTACATGTAATTTATTACTTTTCTTTAAAAAAATAAAAAATGTGTGTGTGAAACACATTACACATCGAGACACAAATTTTACGTATATACTATATATGTATTAAATGTTGCCATAAAAACTACTCTACTCGATACTTTTGTATAGCAACTTATAACAAGATTGCCCCTACATTTACATTTCTCCTTTTGATTTTGCTAACAAAAGTATGGTGGAAAAGTTGGCGAACTCATTCACTCATCGAACGAAACTATACATAATTTTTTTGTCTCGTTCTGGTTCTCCAACAAAAATTTGTTGTACAACAATTTTTCATAATGGAATATAGACTTAACATAGCAATTAAAAATCATTTAAATTAAAATTATAATCGAGATGTGCGTTGCAAAACAAGTGATAAATAAAAGGTTTTATACATATTTGTAATATTCGTTGTGTGTCGCTACAAAATAATTTGTTTCTGAGATAAGTCCATATTTATTACATTTATTTTTCGCTAAATGGCAGCACGTTGGTTCGATTCCCAAATTTTAAAAAAGTTGCAAAACAATTTAAATGTATCTGTTGTTATGTCGCTGACATTATGAATATCTTCATGTGGACAGAATGAGATAGCCACTAAGAGATCATGTGTGATCGCATAGTTTAGTATTTTCTTCCATTATCGATCGCTACCTCAATTATATTAAACTTAAAAAATGGAGTTTATTTACCACAAATATTCACCTAAAAAATTAAATGAATAACTAGCTAATAACTAGCTAATAAAACACGCAAAAGTGATCCAGTTTGATAAAAGCTTATGGCATCAGTAAAATGTACTGCTTAATATATTCATACATTTTCATATGTCATTTTTTTGCATATCTTTTTGACAAGTTTAAACACACAATGAATGATACCTTCATATTTAAACCAGGTCACCCTAGTTATGGTATAATTTAGTGTTGACTAAAATTTAAAGTTGAATAATCTTATGTTGTTCATTCATGGTCATATGTATAAATAAAAGTGAAATACAGAAATACTTCAAAAAGAAACTTTATTTAGTGAATTGTTGATATGGATGATGAGGACAAGTTTGTTTTAAATTATTTTAGTTTAGTATCTAAATAAAAAATATCGTTTATTTTAGTCAAAAAAAAAATTATGTAGGTTTTAAAACAGTATTACATATTTGACTCAAATCAGCAATTTATGCAACATTTTTTTACTGTAATTATATAACATAGTTTTGAATTGAATTTTGGAAACTATAGATCATTATAATTGATTTAAAAACACAAGTGGTGTGAAGGTTGACTATTTCGATTAGTCTTGTGGACATGCGAATTTAAATACTAGTAATAATAGCAGTGCAGCAATTATACGTTGGGCAATCACGTACAAAGCATGCAATATTAGTGAATTTTATGTTTTAAGAAAGGTTCATCAAAGACGATTTATTTATATAAAATGGTATTAAATGTACAATAATTATTTACAATTTATTTATTTTATCATAATGCAAAAAGTAATCATTTCTACTTTGTTTATTAAATTAAATCCATATAAAAAATAAAATACTACACACGTTTTATCGTTCGCTTAGTTGTTGTAAAAGTAGACATACAGGGTGAACGAAAAGTTAGTGTGACGAATAAAGGCTTTGTAAAATGTGTGTGCTTTACAAGAAGGGCAGCTGAAAACATTGTTATATTGCCTTATAATGTGTTTATGATTATGCAGAGTATGCAACCACTTCTGGACTGCAGGATATTATTTTATGCATCAACAATATGATACCAAACATTTTCAATTATTGCTGATTTATCTTTGTAACATGATCTAACAATACATGTTTGTGCTAAACAAACGCCCTGCTAGTACCACATATATGCATTTTATACTTGTTATGGTAAGGCTTTAATTGAAAATTTTACGCCAATATCAATATTTGTGTCGATTTTATACCTATATAATTACACACTTAATATTGATACTATTATCAATAGTATCAGCGCCTGCTACTAAGCTCAATACTGTGCAGGTTTGCGCTATCGTTTACATCTTATAATTTAATTTCTCCTAAATTGCAGATATTCAACATTGATAGAGATTTATTGCGAAAAGTTGAAAATATGCAACGTCAGCATCTCAAAAAATTGTTAAAACTGCCATAAATCTTTAGTTTTGTATGATCGGTTGTAAACAAGAACAACATTTCTTGCAATAAGTTGGTAATTAAAAATTGTATACGGAACAGATCTATATAGTTGCTTTGGTTATGTAAACTTGGATCCATTCTGCTGAATTCAGCGATTAGGAGTTGCATTTATTATTCGATTTTTTACTAGCTGTGACATGGGCCCTGGAAACAAACAGTGAATCTGAGCTGGCATATTCTAATATTTGTGCAATTTTAATTATTTCCATAATTTGTTAATGCAATATAGTTTGCACTCTGGTTTCTAAGTAAGGAATTAATCTGTGTAGCTTGCGTCACCAGGTGATTTATTTTGATTGCAATTGCCAATATCATTGCCGCTGATTGGGAAAAGTTATGCCTAGTATATAATTTTGGAATACCCAAAAGAAAGTAGGAAGCTATTTCTTTGCCTTAAAAGGCAAATTTATTTAAATGTTAGGTTTTATTACTTCATAAGTATGTGGATAAATGTAGTTGATTATTGATCCATAAAATTAGAGATGTTTTGTTGGACAAGTTCTATAGTTTAATTGTAAAGTGTAAAGTTTAACTAAGGTTTAGACTTGGTCTCGCAAAATTTATGTTAAAAAATCATTATTCCTTTATCCAAAATTTGCAATATTTTAACAAAATAGTTTAAATTTAAATATTGCTCAATCGAAAAAGCAAAAATGTCAATCTTAATATCAATCAATATCCGCACGATTCACCTATAGTATTTAACTAGTACGCTGCGTACTAAAATAAATCCACATTGAAGACACCGGATAATATCATTAACATTAAATGATAAGACTGACCTAGAAGAACAGAACATGCTTCTTTATTTGGCAGCAGCTGGGCAGAACGAATTTTTTGAAATGTATTTAAATTTCTGTTCGACTTGGGATAATTGTTTATGTAAGCATGCCAAAACTGTCTATATCCCACTCCGTGCTTCAATTTCTAGTGCACATAGTTAATCGAAAAAATATTAACATTTAGATGTATTACTAATTAGTAACTATCAAAACTAATATAAAAAAATCAATTTAGCGCACACCAATTGGTTTGATTGTTTATTTCTTTTACCAAAACCAACAACAACGTTTATTCAAGGCTAATGCCATTATACCAAAACCTTCTTTTTAATAAGTCAAACTCATCGCGTAGCTTACGCCGCCATTTATAAAAAATATATAAAATTCTCTATTTTCTTTTGTTTTGGAAATTTTGCATTTAATATAGAAGGCTTTGCTATTACACATTTACCATTTCAAAATGATTACTTTGTTTTTGTGCAATTCCTCAAATAAACTTTCCGCATGGTTTGTATCAAGTAGACATTGTTGTTGGTTTTGTTTTATTGCATACAGTTGAAATTTGAATTTTGCCTTTTTATTTTATTTCATTTGATTCAAACCAAAACCATCTTTATTACAAGCCGTATTCATCGCATACTAATGCTATCTGACCATATGAACTTAAGAATGTATTGTAAGTAAAAAACGTGTCGAATATAGTGTAAAATAAAATAAACTTTCGCATACTATAGAAACAGAAAATATGAGAAAAAAATGGTATTTTTATATGGATTTCGATAGCACTACTCAAAACCCTCTATATTATAACCAAAAAATATTTAATTTTCTCATTTCTACTACCTATTTACCATTTGTATCTCTAAGTTACGCACACTATTTAATGTGTATGGATAATTGAGTATTTTTTCGCCTCTTTTTTTGTTATTTGTGTTTTGTATAGGAAAGAGATACATCAATTTTTCCTTTTAAATTTATTTTAACATTTTTTACACTCTTTTGTTTTATAGTATGGGAATGTTTATTTTATTTTACACTATATTCTAAATCATATATCGACACGTTTTTAGTTCCAATGCTTTTTTGTAATTTTTCTTGTGTCATTTCCGTTACATTTTGTCGTCTATTCACTTACATTTTTCAATATCATTTGTCATAGAGCAAATACAAAAAAATCCTGCATCAGATGCAGAGAGTATTAATTTTATAAAATTGTTAGTTACGCAACAATTAAAGCGCTTGGGTTATTGTTAGTATCGCCAAAACGTTAATTATCCGTTGAAAAGGCATGATCATTATTCAAATCACATCATTTTCACCGACAAGGCACGTTTTCTTCGGTTTTAATATAAATATATATATATATATATATATATATATATATATATATATATATATATATTTATATATATATATATATATATATATATATATATATATAATTTAGGGTGGTCCATTTATCTGAAATATTAAAATTAGGTTTTCCACAAGGTTGCTTTTATTCCAAACATGCTAACTAACGACTTTGCAAAATTTCAACTAACTAGGACAATATAGCGACCTCTAACTATAATTGATCATTTTTAGGGTAAATGTTTAAATGATACACAATTCAAGTTTTTTCAAAAGTTATTTATAAACAAAATACAAAAAAGTTCAAAATTATTGAATTAAATTAAAAGACTCATAAATTGAAAGTGTTACTCGCTCAGATTCATCTTCATGACGTTGGCCTTCGAAGCGGTGGGAAATTTCTTTCTATGTAGATCGACTAACCGAAGCAAATATTATTTTTGCTGTACATTTTTGGTAATGCTATTGTTAAATTTTTGAATTAATGCAATACTTTGCTTTGCACAGTTGTTTATCACTTTTAACTGGTGTATTTTTTCTCCCATTTCAATAAAAATTGCATCGTCCTTCCATTCCGTTGGGTTCTTTGTAAGAAATGAAGCAGCCTTTTCTCGTCCATCATTGACTAACAAGTCAAAGAAAATGGTTGTGCGTTGGGTAACAAAGGACTTAATTGGGCTCTGATGATTGAAAGTTTTACCGTCGAGTCTTTTTAACGCTTTAGCTTTTAGTGGTAACATGAGATTTTTAACCATTTCTCTTTTAGACTCAACTGTTACTCGAGAATCGAAAAAAGCTAGTCCAATGAGATATTCTGAAAAATACCAGAGATTGCGACGAAATGATTCCGATGCCGCTGTACGAATATTTTTATTAGAATAGCTGTCAATAAGTTGAAGTAGATTGGCGTTATTTAAAGGGGCTTTTTCGGCTATGGGGGCTTCATTCCAATAACTGCCATTTATTAGACTAACAAATACACTTATATCAGTGACTCCTTTTTTCTCTGCTGCAGTAAGGACGAACTGGTTTTGAAACAAGTATATTTTTAGACAATAAATTGCTTTTGCCATCCAACGACCTTGATGTAAGGCGCCGGGTGCACGGAACTTAACCTTGGTTTTTTCTGAACATCCTAGAAAAGTTTGACACAGGGTCAATAGTACGAGGTAATCGTCCCTAGGTTGTTGACTTTTTATAGCTTCGGCATAGTAATTTTGCATTTATTGAAGAAGTTTTATCAAATTATTGGTACTAAATAACGATCCATCTCCCACTATAAATTTTTTTTGATCTATTTTCGACCATTGTTTCTGAAAACGTTTAAATAATTGTACATCTAGCCCTCCGCATGATCCAAAAACTTCTTTATAAACATTAGAAAGAATTACTTCAAAAATGTGATGACGGCAAACAATCCATATGAGCTCCTTATCAAGGCCTTTTTCAATTAAAGTGCATGCACTTAAGTTAAACCCTGTGTTAGACGCTGTGGTATCGAAGCAAAGTGCGCGAATGTGTACCTTGAGACACCAATCGTCAAGAAGTTGCAAGCATGCGTTGGCTTGTTGTTCACCCGTACCTCTTTTGATCTCCGGAACTCCTATTAGTTTTTCGAATCCACCTCCACTGACTATAATCGCAACTCTTTTCACCTTTTGTACTCCACCAATAATATCACTTAATAATTTGCCATCCCAGTGTAAGATAAGTGGACATTGTGAAATAAATGAAGCTTCATCCGATTCTACTACATTTTTACGAATTTGGTTTCTTGTTCGACGTATTGTGCTTCGTGATAATGAGATATCTGCTATTGGTATACCCAATGCCTGAGCTACAGATCCAAAAACAAACACTGCATTTCGATCAGTACACACGGTCAATAGATGCAATAACATCCTTGGTAAAAACAGATTTTTGCAAGGAAGGTACCTAGCAAGTCGAGGCCGAAGGAGCCTGATACTCATCACATGAGCTATTTTCAGAAAGAGTATCAACAACTTATTGGTTTGCTTTTTGTTTTTGGATATTTAGTAGTCGCCTGGTTTCAGCTTTCACGTCTCTCTTTCGTTTTCGGTTTTCTTTATTTTTTAAATAATTGTCTACTCCTGCTATGCTGCAGCTCATGTTGTCTTCTCTTTGTATTATAAGAAATGTTTTGTCCTCTTTATTTTTCATTATAGTTAATGTGTCCTTAACTGCTATGTCAAACATTTCAACCAATTCTACTTTGAATATGTTTTCTTTCATTCGACAACTTTCGAGATTGTTTTTCCGATTCTATTTTAGAAGCAAATATTCACCAACAAGTTTGTTTAATTTCCTTTCGACTGAGTCACTCCTTTGGAAAGGAATTCTGGCTTTTTCCCAAATTTTCATCACTCCAACTACCGCATTCCGAATACTTTGCTTAACAGTCGTTATTTGTTCTAAATGGTGATAATGGAATCTTTTAAGAACATCCCCCTTTGATGGAAGCCTTGCATGGGATAGACTTTCTGTTGACTTCCCAACTAGCCAAACTCCAGCTGAGGTTCTTGTAGATTTTGACGTGTTAGTGGACGTCATATTTTCAATCCTTTAAACTTCAATTATAATTTAACTATTCACAGTAAATGATTATTTTAATTACAAATTACACTGCACAGTCCAATTAAAAAAAATATATATAATGATTTACAAAAGACACAAATGATAAATTTCTCGTTGAAATATATATCCTATAAGAAATTAAGGGGATTTCCGTTTTTATATAGACTTTTATTCAGCGTTATACAGCATTTTTTGCTTGCCAGAAATACATATGGAAAAATTCTACAAAATCAAATCATATCATATCATAGGGACCTCTATATGTATAGTTCAAATGGGCCAATTTTTGATATATTCACTCCGTTTGGTCTATAGAACAAAATAATGCTTGTGGAGAGCAACAAAAAATATGGAAAAATAATCACATAGGAATGTGGACCACCCTAAAATATATATATATATATATATATATATATATATATATATATATATATATATATATATATATATATATATATAAATATAAATATATATATATATATATATATATATATATATATATATATATATATATATATATATATATATATATAATCTAGAATTTGGGGTGCTGGAAACCCTCACATTAAGGGCACAGGAAGTTATACCGCAATCCGATGGTGGTCAATCAATTTTCGATTTTCTTTTATTTGAATTTCAAGCTCTTTTTTGAATCACCCTTTAACTATATAATATATATAACACATAAATGATTGTTTACAAGAGTAAAACAGAAATAGAAAAGTTAAATAATTTTTGATTTGAAAACTTAAATTTTAGTCTTGTTTGGAATTTTGAAAAATTAACATTAACAATTTAAACTTTTTGTGATATGCTTTTGCAAACTAAAAAGCTTTAATTGTATAATTTAAATAATTTATGTAAATTTAGATATTATTTTTGTGTTATAATAAAAATACAACATATATTTTATTGTGATATTACAGAGTGATAATTTTGAAAGTGTATAATAATTAATTATTGTTTGTGTGTGATTTGTAATAGTTTTTAATAAAAAACCAAATGTTTTAAGCACAAGAAGCAAATTAAATTTTTATAAGTTTCGCATAAAATAAGAAATTTTCGTTTATATAATGTCATGACATCTCAACACCATAATTATTATAATTAATTGGGTTTTGCAATTAAGAAGATTTATTTCAAGGCTTATTCACTATGTTTAAATTAATTCGTTAATTTTGATTTAGATTACGAGATTACATCAATTAAATTCAAGATAAAGTTGGGTTCAACGGTTTTTTTATTAAGTGATTTTGATTTTATTTGTGGGATGATGCATAATCACCTCAAAATTATCAGTTAATACTATAGTATGTAGGGCCAGAAATTTTGCTAAGAAGCATAACCAGAATCGTTATGATGTTTTGTGCATTCAGAAGAAACACTACATTAATGTGGTTGAGCCAGTAAAAATAGTCGTTTTACTTCGTAAACGGTATAAAGAATTCTCACTGATAGACTACAGTGGCTCCGGTATTTTGCTTATCAGTCCATTTTATCATAATTTTTGAAAATAATAAATTATAATGGTTTATAATGATTATTAACATAACCATACAAAGATGCCAAAAGCATTTGTTTAAGAGCTCAATGTGTTGAAAATATCCCTTGGTAACTCAAAAAACTTTAAAATTGTTTGTGAAACGTTTTTGTGCCAATCAATGTTTTGTGCAGAAATCAATGTTAAACTGTAAAAGCAGAGTTTTATAAATAGATATTTTCTTAGAAATTGCTATTGTGAAGATGAACTGGATGCTTTAAACTTTCAGCTGATATTTTCTCTAATGTTGTTATGTAAAGTTTATTTCAATCTCTCCTTTATCAAATCCCTTAAATCAAAAAATTCTGTTAATCAGACAAATAGGATATTCGTTATATTTGACTTAGATTAAGAAATCGTTGCCTTATCATTTAAAACGAATACCTTATTTTTAGCAACATACTATAGATGTAGTAAAGCTTTTCTTAACTCAGTGGCTTATGCTGTTTCTAAACTATTTTTACTATAATAAAATCTGAGCCAAATGTTACTGAACACATGGCCATTTGCCAAAACGGTTCAAATTATTCTTACATTACGAAAACTTATCAGCAGTAATATCTCAAGGGCATTGATAATTACCCGAAATAATATTATTATGTGTTCAAAAGCACGTTGCTTGGTAATTGTTACCTAAAAGCAACGTGCTTGAGGAAATATAATAAAATTATGAGGTATTTGTCAATGCTCGAGGGGTATTCGACGAGAAAAATGTTTGCAATTTTATTTTATTCTATGTATTTTTTTTTACATACAATAGTTTTTTAATACGAGAACATAATATAATATTTGCATATTACCTTAAACATTTACAGCGTTAATAACGATTTTATTTATTGAAGTTTATTGATTAAAAACATAATTATAAAATGAACATGATGAACAAGTGTAGAATTAAATGCAGAGAATGACACGTGTCTGTTCCTATTTCTAAAGAAAAGAGATAGTTCCAGTTATATTTTTTACAGTATTTTTGGCATATTTTCCTCAATAATTTGATTTATTGATTCGCCATTTTCATGCCCAAATCATGAAAGTGACATTTTGAACTAAAAGTGGATATAATAAACAAATATTTCTTAACACAGAATTAATTAAGGCTGCTAGATTGTAAATTGTACTATGAAAGTATCATTTTGAAACAGTATTTGTTTGAAAATAAAACTATGAATTCTTTTCATCTAGTAGCCAGAGTATGTTTTGCTAGAATAGCAAGCCTATTAAATCAGTCAATTTCGAGTTACGTATTTGATTTGTTTATTTGGTACACGTGACTCAAAATTGACCGGTTTAACAGGCTTGTTTTTTTAGCAAAAAATTATCGTGTTTAATTGATTGTCATTCAATAGTAATTCACAATTCTCTCTCAGGATAATCCCAGCATAATCCTTGTCCAATTGGATTGAATCCTGGCTGTTTTTTGTTAAATTGAATCCTGGCTGTTTTTGGTCGTTTAAATGTATTTAAGTTTAAACATATATAAATTTGTGATTTAGTGAGCGAATATGTTTATTTAGAGATCACAATTTTAATGAAGTGTTTTGATCCATAACCAACTTTTAGGTATCGAATAAAAAGGTTTAAGATATTAGATTATAGATTATAAACAACAAAATAATAAATGGAGGGGAGAAGGAGGGCATTGACAGCCTTATATTATCTGGTTCTACTAGCTCTATTGTCATAAGTTGTCTAATATCATCCGCAATAAATTGAATCTGGTGATACAATTTGTTAGAAGTTTTTACGGAAAATTTTGAATTTTAAACTGAAAAATGTTCACACCATTATTTTGTACAATTCGATGCTTTATTTAAAAAGTGTAAACTTTTTAGAGAACAAGTTTACACTTTTTTTAAATTTTTTGTTACGGAGTAAATTAATATTTAAATGGCAACATTGGCTAACTTTACATGAAACCTAAAACCGAATTTTAGAGTACTCTATGGATTAATGCCCAAGCTTACAAATAGCACGGTATTGTAATTATCTGCCTAGTTCGTTTTAATATTATCAGCTTAAAATTAACCTCTAATATGAAAACAATCCAATAAGGCTATAAAATCCACCTCAACCCCATTTTAATGGAATTACTCCCATTGGAATTCAGATAAAAATCTAAATGTTTTACACATATTTTTTAAATATGTACAAGGCCTATTAAAATTTGAGTATTTTTCGAAGCAATCATAAAGGAAGATGTTCCGCTATCTCGAATTGTCAACACCTTAGATCGATTCCGTATGGAAAATTTTTAGTTTAATGAACTCTAATTTTAATTTTTTAATTTTTAACTGTAAGATATAACAATACTCAACAAATGGGGTTTAACCCAATCCAAAATTTGGAATGGTTTCTGCAAATCTGATAGACACAAATATTTTTCACACTTTAATTAAGTGTTGATGACAGGCATATCATGTAAATTATAAAAGCGCTCAGTATTTACTTTCAAAATACAATCTGTATTTTGTCTTTGAAGCAAAATACAGGTTTCATAAAAATATAAAAATATATGTATCTGGTTGTCTTTCAATTTTAGAAATAATATCATTTTACCAAGAGACAACCACCGTTCCAAAATGTTTCCAAGAGAAAACCCAGTCACCGATTTTTCTTTCTATCAATCCTAGTTTTGCCACCGCCTTTCGAGGTTCACTTTCTTGCGAGCACGATCGATTCTAAATTAAGGTTCATTTTCATTTCGTTTGAGCAACAATTCGAAATTTGAAAGACGGTCCCATTAAATAACTATATGTAAGTTATCTTATACCCGTTCTTTAAATTTAGTTACATAATATAGAGATGGATTAACAACAATTTTACCATAACATTACATTATACCGCATAAAATCACAATACTTTATGCTTAAATAATTCAATTACATATTAACATAAAAAACTTTTACTCACATACGAGTAAGGCATTATTGCAAATTCCCAATTGATCTAAATTAAAATCATGCGCTTCGCTTTAAATTTTCCTTTCGGTATTCAACAAACAACGAATAAATCGAAAGACAACAAATCATTTCTAATGTATCGTATTTTATCATTTTCATCTACGATATATTGAACATACATCTTATGAGATAAATTTAAAACAATTGCTCATATTTGTTTATGCAATTGTACATAAAAAAAAAACAAATTAAAGTTTTGCAAACCTCGCAAGATTGGTTATGGATTGTTATAATTCTAAGATACCGCATTTACAATTTTTAATTTAAGTGTAAAATAATTGGTATTAGGCATGCCTATTGATTTCCATTCACCTGTAATTAATTTTTCGTTACGAAATTCTTACATAATTTTGATTGGATTTTTGTGTCCAAGTAAATCAAAATAACATATAATTCGTAGAAATATTATGTTTAAACGACATTGGCTTTAAAAATTATAATTAAAAAGGCAAATTTAATTCACGCTACTGTCTACATACAAGATGACGAATTAAACTATTTAACTAAATTAAGTTTAATCATTTCCTAAGCATATCATACGTATTCTAAATTATTATCATTCATTGCATGTAATATGGGTGAAGATTATATATTAAAACTGAACTAAGCCACGTGTAGGATGTTAAGAAGATTTATCTGTATATATATGGTCGGAAAGACAAAATGTGATTATGTTTAAACATTTTAATGTATTGGCACAGAATTGGTTTAAATTGAGCAATGGCAGTGTCAGATAATTAATAATTTAATTATTATTATTATTCAGATTACTTTTTTGTCAGATTGTTTAGTTTGAGTGGACCGGACCCCCTATATGCAATTCATAGTGCTCCAGATTTTCCACCATAACTATTCTCAACATTATTTATATATTAACATCGATGCCACTGTTCGATAAAATCTCTAACATTTGATTTGTTTTGCCAGCCACTGTTTGGTGGAGTACTTGAATTTATCCTAGAATATTGTTTCTAAATAAATTAAATTATGGCTAATAAATTAATTTGATATTTTGGTTAATTCGCTTCTAATCCTTAGATTGTGTCCGAAACCCATGATAAATATTTGTGAATAAAATTTTTGACATTTATTTGAAAAATATTCCCCTACATCCCCTATTTTTTATTACGCTGTCCAAAAAGTATAATATTAATAATTGATTGAAATATTTTCCCGCCTTACATGTTTTTAAATTCTTTTTTTGTGAGGTATAAAAACTATGAAGACGTAATATTACATTTAATTGTATGCATTGTTTATTGAAATTGTCATGGCAACGAAAAATTTCAAATTTTTCTTATGTGGTTGTTAAATGGTACAATTACAAAATCAAGTATTGCATTTTATATGTTTTATTATGTTCCCAAGTGTGCTACGCGATGTAGTTTTGCTTTTATTATAGAAAGTTTTGATATTTGTTAAAAATTATCATGGAAACTGACCGTGATAATTTGGGTTCCTTCGTTTTTATCAAAAAAATAAATAATACAAATAAAATACAAATAACGGGTTTTCCAATAAGAGGTTTCATTTTGATATTAAAAATAACGAGTATTTTTTGAGAGAAATCAATGAATGTTTATTTCATTGTAAAGAGGAAGGTATGCCATTAACATTTGAAAACGATATCAGCCCAATGGCCGCCACGACTACGTTTGCAGCACCATATCCTTTTCATGAAATTTTCCATGACCAATTCGCACATTTGCAGCTGTATGTCCTCGATAACATCACGAATTCCATCTTTAAGGTCTTGAATCGATTGTGGAGCATTGGCATAGACCTGTGACGTGGCCTCAAAGAAAAAAGTCTAAAAGTGTTAAATCACAAGATCTCGGTGGCCAATTGTGATCATCTCTTCGAGAAATAACACGGTCAGGAAATTTTTTTTGCAAAATTGCGATTGTTTCGTTGCTTGTGCGCCACCTTGCTAAAAAAAGTGACGTCCACATCAATACCTTCCAATTACGGCAATAAAAAACATTAATCCATAGCTCGGTAGCGCAATCCATTTACCGTAACAGTTGCACCAGCTTCATTTTTGAAATGAATTTTAACAATTTCAATGCGTTGTTGAAGCGTGTATCGTACCATTTTTAGTAATGGCGTAGGTTTACTTGTCAAATGCCAAAAGTAGGCTGCCCAAACAGTAGGCTGTTCAAAATGAAACTTCTTATTGGGTAACCCTATATGTATCATGGGTTTCGGACACATCTTTACCATGGTCTTTTATCCTATCCTAACTTCATTCAAAATTGATAAAAGTGGTTACAAATGTCATTCGGTATTGTTTTTTATGCGCTTTATATAAATAATAA
Organism: Tipula confusa; assembly: GCA_963556175.1. NCBI lineage: Eukaryota > Metazoa > Arthropoda > Insecta > Diptera > Tipulidae > Tipula > Tipula confusa. The sequence goes on along the minus strand of OY744475.1, from coordinate 161,655,876 downwards.
TATCATTTTAAAAATTATATCTTAATTACTTTACGTTATTCCTAAAATAAGTTTTTGTCTTAAATTCAATTAGATATTTTTTTGTTGTTTAGTTTGTTTTAGTGTTTAGTTCTCAATTTTATTTTAAGGTTAATACGGGTATTTAAATAGTTTAGGTAATTTAATTTGCTAATTATGCTTGGGGGAAGCGAAAGTGAAAGTGATATGGACGATGAAATGCTTTTAATGTTGTATGACGAGGAACATAAAAACATAGATCATTTTGAAGAAGTAATTGAAGCTTACACAGAAATACAATTTCGAAGGCATTTCAGGCTGTCTATGCTGTTTACTATTTTCTACACAAACCATTGTGTAGAAAATAGTAAACAGTTTCTACATCTGACACCCAAAATGCAGATTTACATGTTTGTTTGGTATTTGGCAAATACCAAAACTTTCCGTCAGCTAGGTGATCGTTTTAGAGTAAGCCGTAGTTACGTTTTTTATGTGGTATTCCAACCTGCTAAAACCCTTGTCAAGTGACCATCTCTAAATGAGCAAAAATTTATCGCTCAAGGATTCAAATCAATAGTGAACATCAACAATGTCATCGGAGCAATAGATTGCACTCACATAAAGATACCGAAACCTCAAGAAAATCAAGAAGACTACTACAATAGAAAAAAATATCACAGCATATAAATGAAAGCTACAGTCGACCACCAAAAAAAGTTTACAAATGTATAAACTTTGTGGGAAAGCATGGTTCTATGCACTATGCCCGCATTCTAAGACGATCACACATATTTAAAAATTTATGTGAGAGGCAAGAAGCATTTATATTACCAAAAACATTTTTAATACGAGATTTAGAATATCCAAAAACTTTTAAATGGCTCGTCCCACCTTACAAAATTAACCAACAAACCAACAATGAAAAGGTCCAGGTCAACAAATTACACTCCTCAATGAGAATTTTTGTTGAACAAGCATTTGGGCTTCTGAAAACCAGGTTCCGAAGATTACAAAAATTTCAAAATATAAATAAAAGATTGATCATATTACTTGTGTTAAGTGCATGTGGGCTGCATAATTTATGTATTACGTCAAGATGAAATTAATGATGACACAAACTTACCACAGGAAGAAAGCCAGAATATTAGATCAAATGCAGAATTAAACGAAAGCACCACAAGATAACATGAATTGTTGTCAGAATTAATTGAAAACGGTATAATATGAAATTAATAAAAATTTGTAAATTAAATAAAATTTATTATAATTAAAGAACATAAAAATTAATTATTTTCTCTACTTCGTGGAAATTGACTAATTGCCATTGCTATATTATTAAGCGCGCTTGCCACATTATCCAGCCACTCCATATACTGCTCGTGGTGTTAGTTGCCTGATCGCTCTATCAGCCAACCTAAATTCTAATAGGTGGTCAACATTACTTCGTGAGCGTCTGTTCCAACGCCGCGACGGTCTAGGCCCTTCCTCTTGGATCCTAGATTCCACAATTCCATCATCTACTAGCACGTTTAAATTTGGGCTAGGTGTTCTAGGGCAAGGTTCCCGAGGAGTAGGTTCCCAAGGTGTATCCGAGTATAGTCACTCGTCCGTAAACTCGGGTTCCTCGAAATCTAAATTAACACCATTAGAGCTAGCTTGGGCTGGTCTATCCCCAAATAGGTTGTCGATCTCTTCAAAAAATTCAAATGTCTGTCTTTCGCCAATTTATACATTTTATTTAAATTTCGCCATTTATCTTTTATTTAGGGGCAACGAATAATTCTAATTAAAAGAATTGTAATTATAAAATCTTAATTTTTAATTGCTAATAATTAAGTACTTACAACATCTTTAGTGTTTAAATAATTTTTATGTTGATCCACATATTTCGAATCCCACGAGGAACACATCGCATATCTTTGTATTCCTCGTAGGCTTCGATAAGCATCTTTGTAGAGTATCTATTCCACATTTTATTTGAATCACAAAAAATTAAAAGGCAAATAAATTTTAAATTTTTTTTTTTTTTAATTAATAATTTTTATTATAATATTTTTAATATATATAAAAAAAAAATTGTATTACCAAAATAACCAAAATTGAAACAAAATTTAAATAAATTTTGACAGCTACAACTCAAAAAATCGGAAAATAGTTTGGTTTTTTTTTTGGGGAAATGAGTGCGTTTTATGCCAAAATGTGGTAAAATTTACCAGGTTTTTTTTAACATTTTTCCCCGATTGAACACCAGGAATAAGGAGATTTTTCTATAATTGTATTAAAAAAGTAAAAGTTAAGTTAAGTTATTTTATTTATCATTTTAAATTAAATTTTATATACGTAAAATTATAATAGATATAATGAATTAGCTTAATTAAAACAAAAATAAGAAATTTATGAGAAAAATATATAAGAACAATTTTAGGATATTTCAATTTTATCTTTAATATGCCCCTGTTATTAGTGCTTGGTGACCCCATTATTGGAATTGCTGTCGGATCCATTTGCTTCATAATATCATTCTTTGTTTTAATTACACTTTGGTTCGGATGCACAATAACAACTGTGGTAGGCCTTGCTTTTAAAATTTCGGCATACGTCGACGGGTATTAGCACTGATATTCTCAACGCGGTTCTGAATTATATTAACTTATGCTTTTATATTAGTTCGTCCTTCATTTATCAGTTTGGTTAACTCCTAAATTTTCTAATCTAAATTACTGAGTCACGTTCTTAGAATATCCTTGGGAAATTTCTATTTATTTAATTTGTTTTAACTAATTTATATTTTGACAAGATTTTTTCAATTTTTAATTTCACAAAAATTAAACTCCAATAACTCTTGCTCGGCTTCTTGACATCTAAAATAATGAAAAAGGAATGAAAGAGACCGCGTTGATAATTCAACATATACCACCGTTTTTAACTTTCGGTCGTCGTCGTTTTCATCGTCGTGATGTTGATCGTCGTTCAACATTGGGAAAACTGTTGCAAGTGTCCGTTTGCAGATGACGTTGCATGACGATTATTATTTTATGTGTGGCCAATAATTTGTGTTCAAAATTATTGGTCACTACATTACCTCCTCCCACCTACCGAGGAATCGTGATTCCTCACACTATGATTGCTGACTACTCGTGTAAGATAAAATTTACGACGAAAAACGTTTCAGCTGATTGAAGCTGGTTTGGCGACACTGACCAGAATTTCTTATCCTTTTTATTGAAAGTCTTTATGTGAACGAGGGATAATCCAATTGGATTGGCTATACGAAACAGTGTTTGTGAAGGTTTGTTACTGTGAGCTGAATCAGGTGCTTACGAACTTAGTTAAGTTCGCCGAAAGTTAAGTAAACTGCGATGACAGCAGTGTTGGATGCATTTGTAGTTAAACTGAATTTCGCGTTATTCAGTGGATGTACCAAAAATGTTACGTTAGCCAATTCTGTTTTTGCTTTAATAAATGCGTCATTGCATTCTTCGGGCCAAGCGAAGTTCTTGACAATTGAGTAAAGCGGCCAAGCGTAAAAGCGGCCTTTTGAGTAAAGTGGCCAAGTGTGAATGAGTTTTCATTCATCCAAGTGTGAAAATTTCGGCAAGTTTAGAAATAAATCGGTGGTAATAGTTTTTCATCCCGATAAACTACTGAACGCGTTTAATTGATGTTGGAGCTGGAAATTCCGTAATGACATTGATTCTCTCTGATGAGGGTAAAATGTCATTCGAAGTTATCTTATGGCTAAGGAATTAAATCAAGATTGTTTACGCCAAATAAGGGCATTTAGAGCTCTTGATTAATACATCGAAGTTTGCCAACCTGGCAAAAAGCTGATCGATATGTAGTTTATGTTGTTCCTTATTTTTCGATGCCACTAGATTGTCGTCGATGCAGACAAAAACGAAATCTAAACTTTGAACGGCTTGATTTATAAACCTTTGAAATGTTTGTGCGGCATTTCGAAGATCAAATGGCGTTCGCCTGAATTCGAAAAGACCAAATGGAGTTGTGATTGCTGGTTTATGTACATCTTCGGGTGCAACGGGAATTAAATGACATGCCAGATCTAGCCAGATCTATCTTGGAGAAAATTGTGCATCCTTGCAAATGCATAGAAAAATTTTATCTGTCAAGTATTGTAATTGTGACAAGAAACAGGTGAGGCCGACGGTTAGCAAATCCCTAATTCCACCATATGCTGGAATTCGGTAAATGCAACTTTATGTCGCGCTGGCTCTAGTCGCCGTGGTCTTGACACTGGCAAATGACCAGTTGTAACAATATGATGAACCAAGTTATGTTGGACGGGTGAACTGTAATTTGCCTACGCTATTAGGAAAAGAAACTTCTTTAGTAGCGTGCCATAGCTGTTGTTGATCATGTAATGGATAGGAATGAGCGAGTCAATGCGAATGGTAGTGGCATTGATTGACAGCTGAGTCGCTGAATCAATCAGCCTTTTACGGTTGAGACTGACAGGTCGGCATCAATTATCGGATGGTTCATTGCTGCGAGAATAAACGCATGCGTGAATTGACCGATGTCTACCTGGAGTAATCGTGTTCCGTAGATATTTATTGTTGTATCGTTCGCAGCCGATAAAACTAGTTACGAAAAAAAAAACAATTATAAGTTTCACAGCGAGCACCGAAAGGTCGGCTCCTTTGTCTATAAGGAAAGTCAGGGAATTGTGTTTGTCGTAAATAAATAAACTGCTTCCGTGCATCGGAACCAAATCGGTTCTGGAGTTGCGAGCTCGGAAATGTTGAGAATTTCGTCGTCGCCAAGATACACTACGGTCGCGCAGTACTTTTAGCCCTTTCTCTATAGTTGAATTATTCTGGTTTCTAGCGAGTTGTGTGTAGTAGTAGTAGGTCGACTTTCGTGTCGTACCAAATTCGTAATATAGTGCTCGTTGGTTGTGCTACAATAGCCATCTTACAGGTAAACACCGTAACCCTGAAGAGAGCCTCGAGGCGCTTGTCATCAGATGATGCGCATCTGTCTAATAGGAGAGCAACCGCCTCTGATGTAAGTGCTGACAGTGTTAATATATATTTTTGTTTGATCATCCGTGGTTTGATACTAAAGTATGTTTCCCCCACCCTGAACCAGTCGTAAGCGATTGCTACCTAGAACGACTGTAATCGGAATACCATTTGCGCAGCCGCAACCTTGCTCAATATGTTGCGTGTTTGTCGGTCTGCATGTATGTGTCGTTTTGCTTGTGAGTTATATTTGTGTCATGTTCTCTTTCCGTACCGGTGGCCCCAATTCTAGTTTTGACAAAAACTTTTGTTTACACAATATTATTCTTTGATGGGGCAATCACGGTTAATTTGCTTTTTGTTTTTGTTATAATAATGACGATCGGGTAAATATGGACTTTGCAAATTCGGTGAAATATTATATGAGTCGAAAGTGGCTAAAGGTTAACAATAAATAAATAAATTAATGTTTGGAAATTGTCAACGTTTTGAGTCTACGTTGGAATTTTATTTTTATTGCAAAATAAAAAAAAATAATTTACGATTTTTCTGGTGTTGTTGCTGTACTCCGTTGTTGTAGTTTTTCCCGCCTGCTAACAATAATCAAAATGGTTTTGTGGTATCACGTCGGGGTCACTCAATATTCTTAAGTACGTCGTATTTTGTTCACTTCTGTTGGCTTAAACAATCTTTGACTACTTAGACTACTTTTACAAACTTAAACTACTTTGATCTACATTCATATATACAACCTATATTTAAACGTTTACATATATAAAAGGCTTTTTCGGTTAAAGAACTAATATAGAAGACCGCGTGCTGCGCACCCCTTTTTCCGAATATTTTTGCTGTGAGAAAGTAGTGATAGCTTGCTATCTATAATAACATCTAGATTTTCGACTTGAGATTTGTATTTAGATGCTGATTTTGAATGAAATAGAACTAGCTTTATGCATTTTACTATAGTCATTTCGTTAGAAGTGATTGATTTCAGTTTTAGAAGAGTTTACTTTAATCTTTCATTTCCTCGCTTACCAGATTGGTATTTTCGTAATGACAAAATGTTGTTATATCTAAGTTAATATCTTATTTTGAATATTGGCCGTGTAATAAAAACTTCCATAGTCATTACTGACTTATAGGGCTTCATTGTTCAGATTTATTTATTTTCAGATTGCCTAGTCTGAGTAGACCAGTGCCCTCAATATTATTTATAACGTCGACGTCACCGCTTGATAAAACCTCTAAAATTTGGTAGAATAAGTAATTTGAGTTTTTCTTAGAATCAAGCAGATGTAAATTATTAAAAATTCGAAATTTTTACCGATTCCAATTGGACTTATAAATATGTTGCTTCTTGTTGCATGAAATGTTTGAAAAATCTAATAAATCTAATAAAATTTTAAAATCATTATCTAGGAATAAATCAAATAACGTAAAAATAATCAGTTTAAGTGATGAATTGATTAATTAACATTAACATTATAAATATTATTCATAAGAAATCAAATTTACTAAAACTAAAACGATGGAAACAACAAACACAAGAAATGGTAGCACGAATCTACCAGTGCCATCTCTAGTCGGTGGCCATTCAATTTCACTAGCATCTATTGAAAAGAAAAAACAGAGCGAAGTAAACGAATATAGTGTATCGCTTCCAACCTACATAATAACATGCGTATTTTTAATCACTTTGTGTGTATTCTTGATAAGTATTTTAGTATTTATTGGACATAGCTTGTTGCATGACAATAATTTATCGTCGCGTTCGGCTCGAAATATAAATAATACGGCTATTTTAAAAGCGTTAGAATTAAGTAATAATAGTGTATTGTTCGATAATAAATATAAATTCGATGCGAAACAAATAAACTTAATTAAAAAATTTAAAATAAATGATATTGGTAGCAGCAGCAGTCAAGAAAATACAAAAAGTGAGGTTAAACATCCTTTATACATTTCAACAACAACGGTGAATGACACTCATGCCAGTGTCGTCATGAAAAAAATACAAATATCCAAAATTGTAGATAAATTAACATATCGTTTACCAAGAGAAATACATCCTAAAAATTATAAATTATATTTACATCCAAATTTAAATGAAAGCACATACACGGGAAATGTACGAATACGGATTGCGATTGAGAAACCGATATCATTTATACCGCTTCATTCTAAAAAATTAACAATAATCGCTACAAAATTATTTCGGGTTATTAAAAGTGATGAAAATTCCAAAGAAATGGAACAAAGTGTGGATATAAAACAGACCTTCGATTATCCCGAATTCGAATATTGGGTAACAGAGGTGGATAAAAATTTGGATGTTGGGGATTATCTACTCGATTTGGAATTTAAAGGCACGTTAGCCGATCGTATTGTGGGATTTTACGGTAGCACATACTTTGATAAGCAGACAAATCGGACAAGGTTATTTTTAGAATATTTTACTACTGTTTACTTATTTATTTCTTAATAGTATTTTATTTTTTATGTTAATTCACGTTCAATTGATATTTTTACTTCATTCCACTTAACGTGTCTTCTTATCAATGCACAAATTATTATAAAAATAAAAAGCAAAAGAATGTTGTGATAAGAGTTCGCAAGCAATAAATTTTAAATTAACGTACTTTACATTGAATGCAACTTTGTAGCTAGTTCAAGTACCGATTAGCAAGGAAATGCTATCGCTTAAGGTTATACAAGGCCATTTAAATATGTTTATTTTGTTCTGCTATAAAATTTTCCATTCAATTAGCACGATTAATGGTTTTTATTTATATTTGATTAGAGCTAACCGTGAAATGTATCATTAATTACAGAAAAATTGCAACATCAAAATTCGAACCAACTTATGCCCGCCAAGCATTCCCGTGTTTCGACGAACCAGCAATGAAAGCGGAATTTCAAGTAAGTTTAGTTCGTCCTACCCACGATGGATATCATTCTCTATCTAACATGGAAATCAATACTGAAGCAGTACATCCAGATAATAAAGATTTGACAATAACAAATTTTCATAAGAGCGTACCGATGAGTACCTATCTAGCATGTTTCATTGTTTCCGATTTTATTTCAAACAGATTTGAAATTCAATCTCATGGAATTGGTGAAGATTTCTATATGCGAGTGTATGCAACACCAGCCCAAATAAATAAAATACAATTTGCGGGTGAAACCGGTGCTAAAGCAATCGAATATTATTTGCAATATTTTGAAATACCATATCCATTGCCGAAATTAGGTACGTACGAAATATTTAGATTATAACCACATAATTATATCTTAAAAATAATTCTTTTTTTTTGCTCACTAATTACAGACATGGCTGCTATACCAGATTTTGTATCTGGCGCTATGGAACATTGGGGATTGGTCACATATCGAGAAACGGCACTTTTATATGATCCAGCATTTAGTTCCACAGTTAATCGTCAACGTGTTGCTACTGTGGTTGCACATGAATTGGCTCACATGTGGTTCGGTAATTTGGTAACAATGGCATGGTGGAATGAATTATGGTTAAACGAAGGTTTTGCAAGTTATATGGAATATAAATGTGTTGATAATATGTATCCTGAATTTGGTATGCTAGGACAATTTCTAATTGATGATTTACATACTGTGCTTGCGCTAGACGCAACACTAGGATCACATCCTATCGTACAAAAAGTCGAAAATCCTGATCAAATTACTGAAATATTTGACACAATCACATATAATAAGGGAGCTTCCGTTATTCGAATGTTAGAAGATTTTATTGGTGTAGATACATTTAGACGTAGTGTCTCAAATTATCTTTCGTCACATCAATACAGTAATGCCGAGAATAACGATTTATTAATTGAAATTGATAAATTAACTAATAAGGATGCCACCTTATTTTTAAATACTTGGATTAAACAAAAAGGTTTTCCTTATGTCACCGTAGTCAAATCACCAATTTCTGATAAATATTTATTGACGCAAGCAAGATTTTTAATCGATCCAGAGAGTTATAATAAAAAAGATATCGAATCAGAATTTAAGTAAGTTCTTATAATGTTTATCGATTTTAAATAACATGTCTGTATTTTTAGTTATCGCTGGGAAATTCCTTTGACATACTATACAGATTTAACCGCTGATGGTAAATTCCAACGAGCCTTATTTACTTGGACAGACAATTCTTGTAATGAAATTATACGCCAATTATGTATAATTATGGTTCTTATAAATTTTTGAAATTTTGTTTTAGTTGAAATTGGCGTTGAACCAGGTCACACCTGGCTTAAATTAAATAAAGACCAAATTGGATATTATCGTGTTCTGTACCCTGAAAAAATGTGGAGTGCTTTTACGCAAGCGTTAATCGACAATGTTACTTCATTTTCGGCAACCGATCGAGCCCAATTAATAGACGATGCGTTTAGTTTTGCCGAAGCTCAGATGTTATCGTATGACAATGCATTGGAGTTGACTAAGTTTTTATCTAACGATACGGCTTATATTCCTTGGGCCGCAGCATCATCGAAATTCACAAAAATCAATAATTTGGTATACTTTACAAGTGTATATGATAAATTCCAGGTAATTTAAATTAATGGTCTAATTACGTACGAAATTAACAAATCGATGAATTTTAGAAATATTCCCAACAAATCATTGATGCTGCATACACGTATGTTGGTTGGGATGTTGTGATTAGCGATGACAATCATTTAAAAAAGTTTGTTAATTTTTTATTTTCGTTTATGTTTTTTTATAAAATCAATACTAATTCGAAATAATTTTTGTAACTAATTTAGTCGATTGCGTACAACCATATTAGATTTGGCATGTAAAATGGGACATAAAGATTGTTTACAAAAAGCTGGTACAATGTTTACAGCATGGATTGAAAATCCAACACCTCGTCCACATCCAGATATAAGAAATATTGTTTACTACTATGGTTTGGCGGAAGCAGGCGATGCCCAAACATGGGATAAAATGTGGAAGATATTTGCGGACGAACAAGATGCTCAAGAGAAACAAAAGCTTATGAATGCATTATCAGCCATTCGAGATCCGTTAATTTTAAATAAACTACTGCACTTGGCAAAGACTGAAACAACTATTATACGGGGACAAGATTATTTCACTTGTCTCGAAAATATTGCCTTAAATCGAATTGGTGAACCGTTGGTATGGGATTTCGTACGAAATGAATGGGAATATTTAGTGGATCGATTTACATTAAACGATCGATACCTTGGTCGTATGGTATCGTCGATTACATCACGATTTGTTACACAAATTAAATTAGATGAAATGTATACATTCTTTGCTAAATATCCGGAAGCTGGTGCCGGTACAACAGCACGAATACAAGCGGTAGAAAGAGTTATAAATAATATTAATTGGTTGAAGCAGAATTCGAATTACATTTCGTCATGGCTAGATACAAATAATATTAAGTAGTGAGATTTTATGTGTGGTTTTGTTTTTTGTGTGTCGTTTTTATTTTAGTTTTAGCTATAGGCTATCCTATTTTAGTTTTTAAATTAATGTTATTATTTATTCTTAGACAAAGTGCATGTTGTGTTGGTATAATGCAAAGTATTATTTGCACTTTTAATAAATTCAGTTTTAAAATAAAAACAATGTATAAGCCTAATTTATTCTTAGCAAATACTTAAGATTTAGATAATAACTACATAGTATCTGTGCGAATACTGTAAATTTGATTTACATGCGAAATTCATCCAAAATTCATGTTTTCTTTGGCTTGAAACCTTAAATTGGCTTCGTGGTTTTATAAGGTTGATTTTGACTTTCAACATCTCCATTTATTATAGATTGGGGCTATCTTAATATAGAGCAGAAAAAGTCGATAGAAATGTTAATTATCGGCTTTTTGTAAAATTTAAATTTTTCTTTTTATAAGTTGGATCAATTTAAATTTAATTTTAGAATGATAACGAAATAAACTTAAACATAAACAGATCGTATTTAGCATGACCTCCCCGCAGAGAGCGTCAAGCTGCTTTCATAATACAAATTCTGCAGAAAATGTGATAAATAATATAATTTATTTTTAAGTTGGTCTAATTCCGTCATGTTTTGCTGCAGAAATATCACCAAAAATTTTTTTATGAAAGCGGCCTTAAAAATTAAAAGTATTGCATAGAATAAGGCAAGCATTAAAGCTTTATGAAATGCTGTTAATCTACATTCAATGTCGACTACTTAGATCTTCAGCTAGTGTTTTATTAAAAGTGAGTATTGGTAACGGTGAAAGATGATTTGCGTATTGAGAAATAAACAAATATAAAAAAAAGTTCACCTTATCTTGCAATTATGATCTATCTGTTTCTATTGGCCGAAAGTCATCAATATCAATGGAACATTAAATAGACGAATTCCGAAGACTAAAACTAACTGGAAACCATTGACAGACAAAAGGTACAGCAATTCATGGAATAAAGAAAGTTCGGTTCAAACATTATTTGCGGTCTTTGAAACTCAAATATTAATATGTTCCATTTTAATATTTACAATTTTTATACAGATATTTTCTTAATTCCACATTATTAGATATTTTCTTGATTCCACCGGATGTTTAACCGAAAATATAAAAAAATATTAACCGAAAATACCAAAACAATAAAAATATTACCACAAATACTCCCACCCCAGTGTAATGAATCAGTAATGATTCAACGATGACAGTAATGATTCAACGTAAAGGAGTTCTGAGCACCCGACCCGAATGAGATAAAGTACGCTTTCGTGGAATTATGGTCTGGTTATTGTCTGTCTGTGTTGATATTGGGATTTTAAAGGTTATTGGGATTCGAAATGTCTGTCAAAGGTGGTACTTTGGAAGATGATTCAGGTCTAATGTTTAGGTCATTACAGCTTTTTTCAAGGAAACACGGTTTAAACCTGTCAATAGAAATGTTGTGTCTTTTTCCGTTGATTTTAATGTCAAAAGTCTTGTCCGTACGTTATAAAACCAAATAAGGGCAAGTATAAGCTGGTTGTAATGACCTGCGAAGTCCGTCTGTTCTAAGAAATACGTGAGTATAGGAATTTAAGTCTTTACTAATTAAAATTTTGCTAGAATCATGCCTGGATGCCGGAAGAGGTCGAATTTCAGAAAAATGATCTTTTAAAATTTTGACAAAGTCAGATTGCAGAATTTCAGTACTGTTTGATTTGAAAAATTGTCCAGGAACTCTTAACGAAGTGCCAAAAACGAGTTCAGCTGGCGTAGTTTGCAGTTCTTCACTAAAAGTTGTCCGTAGTCCAAGCATGATAGTAGGTAGAACGCTAGTCCAATCAACACGATCGTAACACTTAATGGCAGACTTGATGATTCGGTGCCATCGTTCAATCATACCATCACATTTTGGATTGTAACTAGTCGTTCTTTTTCTCTCGCAACCCAACAAGGTGGAAAGTACGGAGAAAAGATTTGATTCAAATTGTGGTCCCTTATCCGTTACTATAACTATAACATTTTTAATAGAAGGCCAGATGACATTTTTTGTCATTAAATTATTAGATGTCTTTATCTCCGGGTGGGATAAGTTATGAAATGCTTCAAAAACTTTTTTCCGAAATTCAATTGGAATAAAAGTTCTTGGTATAGCAGTCGAAGTGTCGCAATACATTGTTTTTTTAGAATGAAAATTGATCGGGAGTTGCTTGAATTTTAAGGACGTGTTTTCACGTAAAAGCTCTCGTAGTTCTGCATCGTTGGCTTGTGCATCTGCTATTTGTGCATAATCTATGCTTTCAGGGATAGAAATTAGATTAATGCGCGATAAGGTATCTGCAACAACATTGTTAATGCCTAAAATGTGTCGGTAGTGAATTGACCGATAAAATCCAAATGGCGAAATTGGCTATGAGATGCTTTTTCCGGATTCTGATAAATTGCGTAAATAAGTGGCTGGTGATCCATGAATAGAGTGAGCTCTCGACCTTTAAAATATATTTGAAGTGTTTAATGCCAGAATAAGTTGCAAGCAACTCTCTGTCATAAGCATTATATTTTTGCTGAGTATCATTTAGACGATCTGAAAAAAAACCTATTGGTACATCGACCATTATTGCTAATCGCGCTGTAAGGCGGATACGCAAGAAGTGTTGCACTGCACAACTTTTCCTTGCAATTGTTGAAGGCTTTGTAAGATTCAGCCAACCAATCTATTGGAGTTTTACTGTGTTTTTTGTATCCTTCCAAAAATTGTTGAGAAAAATTTGGTCATGTGCTGCATTTAGGATGAAACGTCTGTAAAAGTTAATCATACCCAAAAATCGGTTAGAGTTGATTAACTGTTGAAAGACGCTCAAAATGTTTAATAACATTAATTCGTTCGAAATTAGGTAAAATGCCTTGCGCATTAACTGTATGTCCAGGAAATTAAATTTTGTGAGAAACGAATACACATTTGCTGGGATTAATAATTAAATCATATTCTGATAATTTTTTAAGAACAATCTCTAGATGTTCTAGGTGTTCTTCGAAAGATTTAGACGCTATTAATATGTCGTCTTTGTAGACAAATATAAAGTTTAGTCCCACTAGTACATAAATGCATAAATCTTTGAAAAGTTTGTGCAGAATTCCTTATATACCGTCTACACGCCTCGACTTTTTTTAGTTTCTTTTTTTAAGAACAGAATCGACGCGATCCGCAATTCATTTTTATTTTTAGTTGTGGTACAAGTTATTATTTCTTATAACATTTTCTTTGCAGTGCAGATATTCAATGATCGATGTCGCCACACATCCATCAAAAATCTTGAAGATGTGGAATTGGACATCGATCAGGAATAGTGACTCGATTTAAACCGCGGTAATCTCCACGTGGTCTCCATTCACCATTTTTCTTCAGTACCAAATGTAAAGAACTGGATCAATAGCTCTTACTTGGTCTGCAAATCCCTTGTGCCATCATTTTCTCGAACTCCGCCCTCGCGATCAGTAGTTTCAAGTCGATGTGAAATGTCGTGTTTAATGCACTGGGGTCCTTAAGTTCGCTAGATGACTTCCGGAAGAAAATACATTTTGAATTTCGACTGGTAGTGGTGATCTGTCGATACTTGAAAGGGGGGGATCCTGGCTGGTTGATAAAGCACCGGTTGTATACAGAGAGGTTAATGGATCGATAAGCCGCTGTCTCTGTATCTCAACAAGTAACCCAGATTCTGTGAGGAAATCCGCTCCATGATATAGGCATCGATACATTAGCAACTACAAATTCCCAATTAAATGATCGCCTTAGGCCAATATCTAAATTTAGAAATTTAATGCCGAATGCTTTAAAAGGCGTACCATTTGCCGCGAAGAGATTAAAAGTCGAAATAGTTGATTCAATTTTAGCGAATTTAGGGGAATAATAGAAATGATAATGAAAATTTAGTACGCGAATTTATTTCGTAGATCAATAAACGGCTGGAAGGGTGACCATCAATGATTTTACAATTTTTTTCTTTTGATGAACTTACGCCTTATATTTAACAAAATTCTAATTCTAAAAAAAATTCTTTTCATTTTGATACCAAAAGTTTGTTGACGAAATCTTGACCAGTTTGATTTCGTCAACAAAATTTTAACAATTTAGTTTTGTAGAAGTACCTCTAGTATTCACCCAGTTTGCCGAAATACAGTGCTTAACCGAAAGTACCAAAACAATAAAAATATCACCACAAGTTTATCAAACATGTCTATAAACTAGATAGGATCTAAAATTTGTAACGAATTGTCAAATTTTGTTTAAAACTTACAATATCTTCAGCGAAGATTTTATTAAGATTTCCACTTCACTGAATGACGACGAATTATTTTACAATGGAGATAATATTTGGTTTTAGTTAGTACGTAGTTGGATTAAGTAATCTTATCACAAGTTGGTGAATCAAACTATTTAATTATTAGTTTGATCGTATTTTAAAAATTTTAATGTGTCAAATTCAACTATAAAATTATTCCTATTAACTATTCCTATAGTCATGTCACTTGAGGCGACAGTCAAATATTAGTCTATTAGTCGAAGGAAGCGACAATCATCACTTGAAGTGACAGAAAGTCATTAATGAATAAAATGTAGTTTTTCTTTTATTTATAATTGGAAGTAACAGCTGTGGTAATAGCTCGAAAATACATATAAACTGGAAGAATGCAAACCGTAAACTTCATATTTCTCCAACGTATTTAAAATTAAAGATTTTGTACATCGCCATAATTGCAATAATGCAATTAATTTACAGCTACTAATTAAGAATTTTACCTAAGAAAGTTTTATTAAGATAATTAATGTTAATAAAAAATTCTACACTCATTTATTGGTTTGATAAGTCGTTCGTTAAATGTTTACGGCTATAAATTGTCAGGTGTTACCTTTTATTACTTTATTATGAAATATTTGAACCTATATCACATCATTTGGAAATTGAACGCGTATAATGTTCAACACTGATAAACTACAAAGTAATGATAATGAATGACCCGAAGTCGTTTTATGGAGAATTACCAAGACTAGATACATAAAAAATTTCTAAGGCATTTCAAAAATGGCTAGTCTATTGTTAAGGGAATAAATAGTTCTTGTTATCTTGAATAGTTCTTTTTATTTCATAAAAGAACATCAGGAATTTTCATCTAATTTCTGGTCTCGCAGTAGAAGGGAACTCGGTAAGTGTCTCTCACACCTATACATGACGACGAGTCTGATCAACACCTTGTATAATTTCATCTTGCGCAATTTGCAAGGAATTTAGGCTTTAGCAATGGACGTGGTATACAAAGCACAGTTGGCAAGACGATCTTTTATATCCCCTCCCATACAATGGATACCTCGGATCCCAAGTCACTCATGTTAGTGATCCAACACCCCTCAAAATGTGAGGTTACCACTAATAAAATCATCTCTTGTTGGTTCCCAAAAGCTCTGATCACAACTTTTTTTTAAAACTCATTTGAAACCAATGGTTTCGATAAGAATCGTACAAGAGGATCCAGACTCCAGAGATCCATTAGTACCTTTACACCGTTTTCGTTCAGTCTTATTCCACAGATAACCGCAACATCTGCCAGGGCCTGATAGGAGTCACGGTATACCATGTTGTTATGAGTTGTTTTACCTTTACGAGATATAAACTCTCCAGTATAGTCACATACAATTTCTTCGGTCAGAAGAGTTATTCTCTCTAAAATTATTTAAGATATTAATTTGTATGCTGGAAAAGGAGAGCTATGCCACTTTCATTCCCACGACGAATTTATTGTTGCCAAATATGTTGATCACTGTCTATGAATTTGGCAGCCGAAATTAACATATGGTCAATTTGGCTTCAGCAACGTATAACCATGTGTCCCATGATCTTCACTTTTTTGCCATCAAATTTCTTGGAGAGCTACGAGTTCGCAACGATTCTCTTTCATGGCTGATATAGTACCATTAAACGCGCCTGGCTTTTTTAGTGAGTGTACGTTCCACGTGCCAATCCTAAACCGCGGGTCCATTAACGTGAGCAGTGTTCGGTTAAATTTGGCAAGTGATTTTTTAAAGATGCTGGTTGTCCAACGATTCAATCTTTATTTAGTCGACTTCTTTGACAGGCCAATGATACTGTGATTTTTTTTAAGGATATTAAGTATTTTACGAGGAATGCAAGAGCCTCCCTATCACGGGAGCCACTGTGGATTTCTATCCATTAACCAACATTCGTATCTTGGTTATGCGGGATAAGTCACAGGAAATTAATCCAGATTCAATGTAACATGTTAAATGTATATAACTGGCTTTGTTTGTGCGTTTATTTATGTCTTTCTTTGTACCACCTGTTTTTAATAATGTGCACCTAAGGTTTACGAACTCATTTACTTCTTCAATTTGTTGTTGGCTGATGTGCATCGATGTGTTTTTTCGTGTTGCTGTTTACGTATTAACAACACAATTTTCAAAAAAATGATGATTCAGAAATGTCGGATGAAACCCGATTTAATTTTTTAAAAAAGACTTTCGACCCTTGTTCATTGTATTTGTAATACAATACACTTAAAAAAAAATATAAGTTAAGTCTTATGCACTTGAACAAACCAAGTGTTCAAAAAGTTCTGATCAGGTAGATATTGTAAGGAATTATTGTTGCTGCCGTGTGGTGAATTTTCAGCTGGTCATCGTAGACTAATTATAACTTTGCTATCTTATAATGCCAGTTCTTATAATGTATTTAAACATCACAATTAGTAGACACAATCATAACGGAGTGTGTTTCATTACTTTTTGTGCACTCGGTATTAAATAAACGAAGAACATCATAATTTTCACACGGCAATTACATTGATTTTTTATGATATTTTGTATATGAATAATCTTTTGCACTAAACTTACAATTGATCAAAATTAACTTTCTAAATCACTATTACGTAAACTAATTTTAAATATAAAAATCCGAAAAAACCGAATTCTGTCTAATATACATAATTATATTTGCTGTTTTGATCATGCGTAGTAGGATTTTAGTTTAGTGTCGAAAAACTATAAAAAAAAACAAAACATTAATAGTTTTAAAGTATGTATTGGTTTCGAATTTTTGTTTTGTAGTTTAATATTTTGTTTTTATCGTTACACACGTTTTACGTTTACTCCGTTTAGTTTGATTTTCATCCTTGGGTTAGTTGGTTGTGTCGAATTGTTTTAAGTTGCTTTTCAATTAAAATTAGAGTTTGGTTTTAAAATTATTAGAATTTAAATAAAAATTTAGCAAGGAAGTGATGATCGCAACGGTTTGATTAAATTATTTACTATATATAATTATCAAAATAAATTTTTATTAAAATTCATTCAAGTGTTCATTGAAATTAATTCGATGTGTAAACGATGTGATTTGTTCGATAAGAAATTTGTGTTGATTTGAGCAGAACTTTACTTATTACTTAAATATGCATTGGGTTTTTGGTCTTGTTTAAATATTAACTAATTATGAATGAAAAGGGTTTTATTTTGATAAGACGTTCCTATATGCATATTTAATTAAATAAATTTTGTTTTGCAATTGACTCATACATCTACATTATTGGTAAGTAAATTAGTTTGTAAATACATACATTTTAAATATATTTAGAGCTCATATGATTAAGCTCATTGATTAATTTCTTTGTGTAGCCGCTACTTATATTGTATAAAATATAGTACATTACTTATCTTTAAATCTTTGTGAAAATTATGTTCAATAACATAGCCTAGACTTGTTATAAATTATTTAAATATATTCTTGGCTCAATTTCAAAACTGATTGATGCAATATTGAATGATATCGGTTCATCGCTTTAATATTAAAAGGTACTTGTATTTGGAATGTTTACTGATCATTGATCGTGTTTTTCATACGTAATGAATAATCAACGTTACCCCCAACGAAGTGTACTTACCTATTTTATCGTTTTTACAAAATAACAAACAAAACAACATTCAAATTTATTTTAGAATGATAGAGCTGAGCTCAATTTAAATGTGTTATCTACTATATACGTTTATTAGTAAAACAACAAAAAATAACTTTCATTTTCATAGATTAGATAAGTACAGCTGACCTATATCTGTTCGCGCACTTTAAGTTTTTGAATCAGTTTAATTACAAATTTTCATGTTAAAACACCTTTAAAGAGTGAAATCTTACGAAAAAAAAATTTAGTTACGATTTTTATATTTGACCAAACTAAAAACTTAACCATAATTATAGTGTGTGAATATATTATATAGTGTAACAGCACCCATTTCTCAGAAATTATAATGTGATGAAACGAATCGTGTTGTGGTTTAAGATTTCTTTATAACCATCACAATGATTTTGAGGAATGGGATGCTGTTTTGTTGTAAAAAGGTAATTTATTATATTCTTGTAAAAAATTTTAACTAAAGGCAAACATAATTATTTTTACCTTTGAATAAACTTCAAGCGGCAACGATGTTATTGACGTCAGTTGGTTATGAAGACAAAAAAAAAAATGAAAATCAATAAATGAAAGTCATATTAATAGCTACATAGTAAAATTGTTTTGTAGAAACTACTAAATCTAATAAATTATAGTTTTTGTAAAGATGATCATTATAGTTGGGATTTAAAAACTTCTTTCTTTCGAGTTACCCTAAAAATAAAAAATATAATTTTTATTTTATTTTAAATAAAGTTTCCTTCATTTATTGAAAATGTGATTGTGAAATTCAAAATAATGAGAATGAATAAGAAACTCCTGGCTAGATTCTGGATATTTTTGTCGGGTCATCGAAGACATTCTTTAAATTACTTTTGTGAATCGGCTTTGGATTTAAAAATAGAATTTTAACAGAGGTTATGAATTTATTTCAATTACTTATCTGATTTTTTTTTTATTTTCTACAATTTTGATTTAACAATATTTTGTTTTTGCATAACAATTAAATAACAAAAAGCCGTTTAGTTAAATATAATAAATTGATTGATCAATAATTTACTGATCTAGATTTTGCCAACAGATTGGTAATTCGACTAAATTCCTTAAGAATTTCCTAACTCAATACGTATATGGCCTTTTTATTCGATAAAATTTAATCCTAGGTGTACCCTATAGAAACACGCCCATATTGACAACGGCCTTTGAATCTACTGCATTCTGGAAAATTGTGATGGAATCTGTTAGCTGACATCGGTTTTTGTTCTACAAAATACTTCTGATTGTTTTGTTTCGATTGACTGTGTTATTGTCACTTTTTCTTGGTTTTCAATCAGCGGACCTTTTAAAAATCATCATCTTTCTTTCACCACAATTTTTTTATTGCTCTTATAATGAAAGTTCAAAATGTATATTAAATTGTTCATTGTTGAATTGTAACATCGAGTTTTTTGTATCTAGAATTCATGGAACGATTTGTGGGAGCTGTTATTGACCGACTAAATCAGTATCGCTTGAACTTTTAAAATTTATCGATAATGTTTGTTAATGTTTAGACGCCAAAAATTAACAAAAAAATAAAAAATTATTTTGAAACTTTAATTTAATTGGTGAAATTCGTATTTGTTTGCGTAATAGAAAAAGTTTGACGTTTCAAATAGGTCACAACTCACAAATTATGCGAAAATCATTTTTAGTTGTAAACAAAAATATTTACTACGAGTATATTATACTGAAAGTAGTTGTGCGGATATTAACTACATGCAAAGAGTTGGTAGATTATTTTTTATTTTACAGTGGAATAAGTAGAGGATTCAGTATTGCCCTTATTGTATATTCCGATCAAATCCTAATAACTGCTGATTTCAGTTTGTTTGACCCTGTGAAATCTTCGTTTTGCTGGAAGAATATAAAGGGATTTTAGTGACGGAAGATAAATGAAAGTAATTCCCGAAATATTTAACACAAGTATTTAACGAAATATTAATGCGAAATATTATATTGGTCAGCTCAATAAACGCAGATTTAAATTATTTTTAACATAATATTCAGGATTCAGTTCTCATCGTGTAAATTCTATTGTATTTTGTTAAGTGGTTCATATCGAACTCGGTATCTAAACCAAATTACCATTGAATTTAGATATACTTGAGGAGAAGTTGATAAATTTGTAATTGTTTTTCCAAAAAATTATTCTAAATGTTTATTAATATAAAATTTTGATTTCATATGACTAAATGAAACATACTAGAGTATCTTTAGTGTTCTATAATTAGCGTATACAAAATATAGTACCGATTCATTGTAACAGTCTGATAATGTTCAAACACATTTCTACAGCATTACTAAAAAATGGAGTATATGTACTCGAATATATAATTTTAAATGCTAATCGCAATAATAATTTTTCCACAATAATATTATTAATCGTTTTTTATTGTTTACTGCATCCCCACATATACCGTGTCAAAAATCAGGCCACTTAATGGTGGATTTCCTCTCCATAACGATCGTTTAATCGTTTTTGTAGGATCATCATCCTACAAAACGTTGTTAAGCAGTTGCAAGATGTTTAGATTTTAGCAGTGGAGAGTAAAACGCTCAACGGCTAAGTTCAAAAGTTTCCAAAGATATATTATTAATTAAGTAGGTACTTAATAAATTGTTAACGTCTTAAAAATTACTTTACGATTTCAACCATTGGAGTTAAATATTTTATGGCACCTGGTTTATTAAAGGTTTTTGCTTATATCATTTGAATGTTTGTCTGCTTTGGTTACTATATTTATGGTTTTATTTTCATAAAAAGTAGAAACACAAATGTATACCTGTAATTTTAGTCTAGCCATTACCTATACCACTACCCTAATTATATTGGTGCGAAAGTGACAATTTTATTTCATATTCGATAGTTTTTGTTTCGTAACTGTAGGAAATCGATTTTTATAAAAGGTGTTCAATTTTATAGGCCATTGCTGATCCGTACCGTATCAATAATCTGGCTTCATCAATTTCAATCCCGAACGTGCTCTACATATTGTTCTAGATAAACCGAAGAAGCTAGGTCTATCTGAGCAACCATCATTGCCGACAGCTTCCTCTGTGCCTGTCAAACAGCGGCTGCCCTCTCATAGATCGCTCCACCACTCGTTTAGAATCGACTGGCATAACTTGACCAAGCCAGCGTATTTGCTGTCCTTTTACTTTATTAACAACATCAGGAATTTTCAGCAAATTCCTGATCTCGTGTTTGAAGGGAACTCGTTAAATATCGTCAACGTTCGAAATTCGAATGTCAACAGCCATATTCATTCGTCGGGGTCCAACTCTATCATACCTGTTGGTTGGAATTTCCTTGGATTCGTTTCAAATTGTGATTACTGGCGGTTGATTACTCAATTTTTACGTATTAAATTAGTTTTTTAGCACAGAGGACCTTTGTGATCCAATAGAACGGTAAAAAGTAACTACGATACATTTGGAAGAGATTAAGCTCGAAAACAGATTTGTAGAGTTATTTCATTCTGTACAACTATTCGAACACAGCATATTTGAACTTATTTGAACCATATAAGTGAACTTTCAACAGGTTCAATAGTGAATCGGAAATATAATGAAAGATAACAATCGTTACGGTTAATTAGTGTTTAGAAATAACTAATCATAAAATTAAAGTGTGTATACCTCAATCCGATTAGATATTATGTGGATTTTGGCATAAATTTATGCGCAATATAACACACCACACAATTACTTGACACCATTTTAGTATTTTTGTGATAAAATTTTATCAGACAAAAATCATCTGGTTTTTACATTTAATTGTTAATTTTTAGTATAAGTCATTGAGCTTAAACTTTCAGGTGGCTAATTAAATTTCGATTAGCATAAATAAACTGACTAATAAATTTTGGTCAAGACACTCAAAAATTTATTATATTTATAAATATAATAGTACTAATAATGAACCTGACCTTGCACAAAATCCAATATCAAGTTATACTCGAGTATATGCCCCCAAAGTTACGTCATGCTGTGTGTTTATTTAAAAAAATAAAAATAAAAAATAAACACACAAACACATCTTATCTTATCTAAGTAATAACAAGTTAATGTTAATAAATAGAAAGAAGTATATGTATTATTATTATTATTTTTATTTTAATTTGTTATAGATTATAGTTATATGACCGATAAAATTTTAGTTCACACAAAATATAATTTATAATATGCGTTGATTAAATTTAACTGATTAATAAGTTTAAGTGCAAACTAACCCCAATTTGTTTATTGAATTGTCATCTCATTTTCACCACTTAGCTCGTGAATGGTGAAAATATTTCTTGATTATTTGTTATAATGTAACGATAATTGCGACTTAATCTATAGTCGATTTCTTGTTATTAATTACAAACTTGAATGAATAAGTCATAATTTTGTATTTCAAATAGTTAAAATCTGGTTTTACCGGCCATTACTGGTCTATACCGTATCAGCAATTGGAATAAATTGGATTCAATCTATTAAATTCAGTATAATTCTTTGACATCGTTACCACTCAGGACAATCAAACTGATATCATTTGCATATACTAGACCGCTATAGGACCTGTTTGAACTAATGGCCTATAACATCTTGTTCTAAGGTGTCTTTCCAATATTTCTATAGTGGGTACGGTAAATTTACCACAAAGTTGGGACTGCAATATTATTATTTTACATAAATACACTTTCATTTCACTTTTCAGTTTGTTCTAGATATTTCAATGGAAATTTCCGTTATTTAGACTAATCCCTCTTAAGACTAACCCTTCTTTGGCGAGTACTCCTTTGCATAACTTTGCTTCGGTTTAAAATAATTTCTGGAAAAAATAAAACCACCGCTACTATAATATCTACTTGGAGCTTTAATGCAATAAAATACAAAATAACTGTTTATTTATAGTCACTGCACGAGCAAGATGAGTTCTTTAAAGGATGTTCACTCTATAGGCATATTTCAGAAGTTTGTATCAAACAACTTTATAATATTTTACTCAAATTTATAATAATAAGCCAAGCGAATTTTTTTCTATAAGTATCGAGTACCGAAGCGGTTGTTTTTCATAAAAATGGATACCATTTTATGTTTTTCCGTGAAATTTTGAACAGATTAACACATTCACATAACATTTAATCTGTTGTTCGACAGTACCATGACCCTTCTTGGTAAACCAATCATTTTTAGGTTTGATTTTTACTAAACCTATACAGAGCCACTTACTATAGATAGTGAGTGAACGATCTATCGTTGGTCGGTGAATGGTTTTAACGCAGTACGTAATTGCTGACAAGATTCAATTTCTTCTATAATCCAAACTGGTGACGGTGTGTCTTCTTTTGTATGTATGTACTTTTATTCGCATAGCATGCGTTTTAAGCAGAACCATCTAAACTACAAGCCGTATTGTTTGCATACTCGTGCTATACAAAAATATATACTTTGATTGTATTGCAAGTAGAAATCGTGTCGGGATATGATAGCGAATATTGTGTAAAAGAAATAAAAGAAATAAATTTATATGGAGTTTTGATAGTTACTAATACATCTAAAGTATACATTTTCACTCAAAACCCTCTTTACAAATTTTTTGTAAAGAGGGTTTTGTTTTCACTAACACATTTTAAAAATCCATGATGATATGTAGTGTTAACGAAAATTTAAAGAGGGCTTTGGTTTTAAGCCACTATACGATTGTGTGAGAAATATTAGAAAAGTTAGCATTATTTTCGGTTTACTTGAGTCGGTACCTGAACAGTAATATTTTAACTATATTGACAGTTTTTACAATGTGGTTTTCACAGCATCTATGTGTATGTATATATATCGGGATATATATCCCGATAACCAACAATGTAAAGTAATTCAATGCCTAATCTTATCTCTTAATGCCTACATAATCAAAACAATTCATTATATACTCACCCGTATATTATTACAGTTTCACATCATTTAATATAAACAATAGTTAGCATATTTTATTTTGTATAAACATTTATTTTTAATCATAATTTTGAATTATATAAATTTTTGATGTCGAAGTGTTTTTTATCTTTAATAAAACTTACGTTTTCAATTATATAAATCTATAAAGGCAAGCAGATCTAAAACTCCACCTGATTTCGATCGGTGATGACGATGAACACAACTATGACCTCCTGTTGGAGTGCAAAATCCATGGACCGAACCATCGTCCATGTCAGTACAGGCTGGCTGGAGCAATGCAATGTGCAGATGGATTTAAAATCGAACCTGTATTCGTGCGTCCTCAATTTGGCTGGTGACGGCGTAAGGTAGGACGTTAAAAATTAACTGCGAAAGAGTTGGGAGAACTTCGGCCCCAGAACAGATTGCAGAGTTCAGAAACAAAAAAAAAAATCTAAAACTCTGAATGTTAAACCCAATAATCATAAATACAGTGTAAAACCAAAAATAGTTCTTTTATTTTACTTTAGCTTAAGGAAACGCTCACCGCATAAAGCCAAAATAACATCGTAACGGTTAAAAAAAAATCCCTCACACAAATTTGCGTACAATCGAAAAATTTACCGAATTTCAGACTAATGCTGTGTGACCTAATCGACTCTTCAAACTAAACTTTTCAAATTGTTCAAGCTTTCACTATTGTCTCATAGGTGGTAGCTGAAAAGTAAATTTCCGATGTTACTTTTCGGTGACTTTTCACAAAAACTATAAAATAACTATAATAATTGTAAACTATAAATAAACTATAAAAATTTTTGGTTAAGTTTCTAGTTGAGACACAGTTAGCAAATTTTGTCTACTTTTGTATAGTTCCATCTATTTAGAAATAGTTAGTTTATAACTCGTTATAATTTAATTTAGTTAGGTTAGTCAATTAAGGCACACAGCATAAGATCAAGAAATATTTAACGGGTTGACTGTCATTCGTTTACTGAAGTTTAAATACGAGTAATAAGAAAAATGTGTTAATGTTAAAAATTTCTATTTTATTCATAAAACAGTTTTTCTAAAATCGAATGGCACTAAAGTGTGCGTACGTTTAATAATTAAAAACAAAAATTTAATGGAAAGTAAGTATTCAGTATTTTAATACTTCCCTTTAGCTTCTAGGACAGCTGAATCATCAAAAGAATAGAATTTACCAATTTCATGGTTTTTTTAAATTTTGTGTTTTTCCATTCCTTTTTTAAAATCACTTTTATTTGTTCTCTTCTAGTGAATCGATGTTTATTTACACTTCTACCTAGTATCTCCCAAAAATGTTCTATAGGGTTTATTGAGGCGGTGGATTGAGTCGTTTAGGAACCCTATATAGAGCAACTATTCATTTACTATTTTCACCGTATGCTTTGCGCCATTGTCCTGTTGAAAATACCATGAAGAGTTAAGAACTAACTTTTCGACGATAGCTAGGATATTTTGTTTTAAAATAACTAAGTACGTCGCGGCCGTCGTGGTTTGATCAATAAACACTAAATTTCCAACACAGTTTGCAGCCATACAGCCCCAAACCATGACTGAACCACCTCCTTAACTAAAAGTTTTATTAATGTTTTTTGTTAAATGTCGTGTTAGAATTTCTCCATACTTTTCATTGTCGATCTGAACCAAAAATGTTAAATTTGATTTCATCCGTAAATTAGAAATTTTGTCAAAATAAAATATCTTATTCCTTGTACAATTTTCAAACTCTCCTTTTTTCAGATTTACATCAGAAATAAAAGATTTCTTGCGCATATAGTAAGTCCATTATAACCAGCTCTCCGAAGAATACAGCGCACATTCTGATTTGCTGGATTGGTTTTTATTAGATTCACAATTGGTCTTTCAGTACGCATATCTACCGTGCGAGGACGAACCGTTTGTAATTTTCGTACAGTATTTCCGTATTCTTGGAAATTATTGACAATTCTTTGAATTGAAGAATGTGTTCTATCAACAATTGCCCCAATATTTCTGTAGGATTTGCCTTCTTTAAATAGTTTGATAACGACATCGCTTAATTCTACTGGTGTATTGCATTTTATTGAAGATATTTTACTGTTGCACGTTTGAAATTTCAAAAATTAAAATTATTTGTAGATTTCTTGGTCTGAACCCTACAATCTTTTCTGGGGCCGAAGCTCTTCCAACTCTTTCGCGTTTAATTTTTAACGTCCTACCTTTCGACGTCACCAACCAAATCGAGGACGCACGAATACAGGTTCGATTTTAAATCCATCTGCACATTGCATTGCTCTAGCCAGCCTGTACTGACATGGACGATGGTTCGGCCCATGGATTCTGCACTCCAACAGGGGGTCATAGTTGTGTTCATCATCATCACCGATCGTAATCAGTTGATGAAAAATCTCTTTTGCGACCCTCCCCCGTGGTGATTCGAGAACCCGGTACCACCCGTCCCAAACATCCGTTCCAAATTGCTCGGTTAGATATCTTGTATTTGAATGATTTGAATTAATTGCTCGTATCACCTGAGATAATGCAGTTTTTTTTAAATTCGATTTTTTTCACTCTACTTTGCGTTTCTGTAAACCATGGCTACAAATAAATAAAATCCATCGATTTTTTGGCACTATAATATTCTTCATGGACCATAACAACAGATATGCAGTAAACCATATGAGTAGCTATTGTAAAAATGTATGAAAGCCTAGGCCAACTATTAAAAAAATGCGTAAATATGAGGTTATTAATATTAATATGCAGATGAAATAAATTTGACTAAATAAACAAATTTTAAAAATTCAATTATTTCTTGTCGTAAACTTACCTGATGATGAGGGCTTCATGAAAAATAACATAACACAGTGATAAAACTTTATTTGAATTTAAAGTAAATGCTTAAACAGTCTGCCACTGACTCTGATAAAAACGTGACATCTACGAATGAAAGTTCTTTTTGAAAGGTTTTTCTGATAGGCTTCGCGTAAAACTCTTCTTTTAGGTAACCTCAATAAAAAAAAACCAACGGATTTAGGTCCGGAGAACGTGGATGTCACAAAATGGGCCCCGGAATGCCAAACTATTTATTTGGGTATTTGTATCATTCAAAAATACACGGACGTTTACTTTATAATAAGCAGGTCACCCATCATTCTGGAACCAATAGGAGTCTCTTACTTCCTTGGGCACCTCTTTATATAAATTTGGTAGATAGTCTTTCGATTGCAGAGTTTGCGACGTATGTAATATGGTAGGGGTGAATCTTATTTTTTTTTCAATACCCGGTGTTCACTTGATTTTGCGATCCTAGTACATCTTGCAGAAGATGTAGACGAATCTCGCTCAATTTCCTCAACCATCGTGTCATCGGTGTTAGAATTACAAGTACTGACAGTACTAACAGTGCTAGTACCACCAACACCACTCTCAGGTATTCTTTCCGAGTACCACCCGTGGGCTCTGAAGAATACGCGGTAATCCGAGTGAGGCACGTTAGTGTATCTTTCCTTACAAAGAGATGCAAATGTAATTGTTTCCTCTACACTCACAGTAAAGAAAACTGTATATTTACATATTCCTGTGACGTGTACATCATACGTAGCATTTTAAGAAACAAACTCCAAAACAGTATGCAAAAAGAAAGGAATAGTCCAATCAAATAGCGAAATGAAACACATACGATGTCGAAAACATCGATTGACGCACTAAATACTTACATTTCTCACTTGCTTACCCTTAACTAACTCAACTCTCCTTGTCTAACATGAACAAGTCATGGAAAAACAAAGATTATCACTGTAACGTTGTTAACTTTGTTTTTTCAGAATTTTTAAATTTTTTTTATTTAATCAAATTTAGTTCATCTGCATATTAATAGTAATAACCTCATATTTACATTAGATAAGAGGATGTCAGTATTATACCATTTTGAAATCCTTGTTGGAAAATATTTTTTTTGTACTTTCAAACAAAAAAATTTGTTTGAATTTTGAAAGAGCAAACTGTAAAATAATTCTAAGAAGATTCATTGGCTGTACAGGTGGTACTTTAACTATATTTTGAAGAAAAAAAAACAATTGTTTATATCTTTTGTTTACTTGCGTTACTTGAAATAGTGACGCGGCATACAATAATGTATTGCGTAATTGGTAAACTGGAAAAACAAATGCATTGTTCTTATGGTGAAAGAAATATAATCAAATAATGCAAAGTTATTTACATTATAATTCCCCTTATAATATTGGTTCAAAATATTGGCGGCACTTGTTATCGTCCAGTCAGATTAAGGTTCAAATGTATAGATTTTTCGACTATTTGAAAAATCTCAACGATTATAATAACAGTGCACCAAGTAAAAATAAGTGAAATATCATCAAATGTATAAAAATGAGGTCATCTTTATCCTACGATATCTGCAAATTGCATCCTCTAAACCTCGCGTAGAAGTATATATAAAAAAAAGTTAATAAAAGCGCCAAAATATTATCAAGCTTTAGACTCCAGAACAAGATATGGTAGTTAGACTCAGCCCATATAACGTGCAGTTAATAAGAAACCCAAGTAACGATCTTAACATAGCCATGATAAATTATCATTCGGGGATTTTTACTAAATGCGATAGTTTTTTTATAGGGAATTCACAATTTTTTTTTTCAATTATGTCATAAACATTGTTTGTACGTTTATTTTAATATTATTGTTAAAATATATTGAGGACAGAGATAACTTTCCGTTTGGTAAGAAAAACCCATTTTTAATAATTTCAAAGAAGTCTTTTGATACTACTTTACTAATTAATACATTATACATTGCTAAGAAAGGCAGATTTTATCTGAATTCTAAAGTTAATCATACTGGTAATATTTTAACTGATTAATTGTTAAACGAGTCTAAGGTCATTTAAAATAAAAATTAATATTTTGATCTTTCTTGATCCATACTATCTTACACCCAAGTAATCGACCATTGACCAAATAACATTATCGAAGTAATTACTTTATCAAAATATCTACTCATCACATATAAATTTATAGAACACTATAAATATAGCATGTGTCATACTAAAGTAAAACAAACGGTACGTCTAATATAAGCACTTTAGTATTTATACGGTGAACATTATACAATATGGTGCGTACATATAACACAGTAGACATATTTTGGGTTCTTACCGACTAAACTATAACCGCCAATTTCCTTTGCCATTTGGCCTCGAGGAACTACCGATAAGAATTATTTCACGAAGCCGGCTTAGCTCAAGCTACCATCATTTTTATTTATTAGCGTTCCCGTCTAATCCTCTCTAAGTATCTTAGTTCCTTCATAGTTGTTGCAGTCATAATACATACCATTTTTCAAGTTCCTTTGGTTCCACTATACAGTCAATAATATTTGCTGGTGCTAGGTTGACTCTCACAGACTCTAGCTGATTATTTACCGAAGGGATTATGCGATGAGTCCAACACCTTTCAACGAGTTGTCTGATTGCTCCTGCCAGTTTTCGCACGGTTCATATAATTCTTAATTTTCATTCTTGTTCATATCTCTACGGCAAAAATATAGTTAGTCGATCCTTAGATAATAAATCCACTGGTTGATTCCCGCTATGAGAAGCAAAGCCTCATTCGAGACCGTGTTAAATGCACAAATCTCACTTAATGCGCTAAACTCATAAACAGAAGCGACTTGCTGCTTATTTGTACACTTCTTCATAGCACTTACTTAAATCGATGCATCATACTTTCATACATCAGAATATATGTAACCATTTTATTAAGTAATAATCTGTAACTCTGGTAAACACCTCCTAAACATTTACTTTTCAACTTAATACTTTAGTTAGGAGACACTCACTAATCTATATGAGATCAACTATCGAGCTAGCACTATCCCTACAAAATGTGGCGGTGTTACCAACATTCAGCATTATCGTATATTGAAATGCTTCCATTATAGCTTTATCTCCATTATTAGTAGCTTGGCTTCTTGATTGAACGGCCCAGGCATTAAAATCACCCGCAATCAACAAAGGCTCTGATTGCGTGCGTCACTAATCAGACGATTCAGAGAAACTTTGAACTTTTCTATGGTTGTACAGGGACGAGCATAACAGCTATAGATATAATACCATCGATCTTACATCTTACAAAACCAGATTCAGTACCACTAGCATTTTCTTGAAAGAGTAACTTCCCACAGATTCAGACAGCAGCGCAATTTGAGAAATCTGTGTTCCAAGTCTCGCATACAATAACAACGTCTGCGCCCAAATCATGAACTGTTTGCTGTAGTAGATCTTGCGCAGTGATTAAGATTTAGTTGGATCAACCTCATCGTCTCGGAAATATCGGACACTTCATACTAATAGCGGAATGTCTGTTTCCTCCAATGGCTTTATCACTGAATAGCATGCATATCAGATCATTGCTGCAGCCCTTTACAGTACGACCCTCACTTACTACACAGCTTAGACCTATCCTTCAAATTCCTACATTGCCGAGCTTAGTGACCATATTCGAGGCATTTGAACATTTTTAAGAGCTCATTAATTTCTCAAATTCTGAAAATTACCCAACCAATCCTTATTTTACCTTTAAATATGACATTCTCTGTTATTTGACTTAGAAGACTAACCACTGCCATTTGTGTCCAACGATAAAAGGCTTTCAGCGTTTTTAAAGAGTTTTCATATGTATAAAACCTAACAAATTATGAATTCGTTACTTTTTTTTTTTAAATATAAAGCAAATATAATAATAATGAATAATATAATAAATGTAATATAATTTCGATATTTCAAATAATACTTTTTAAATATTAACTAAAAAAAGAATCTAAAGAATTATAAAGAAATGTAGACGGTTTTGCGGCTAATCCTTAGTGTTATTCTATATTCACTGTAGTGTGCTAATCTTTAACGTTATATATGAAATGTTTTTAAGAAAAATTACTAAAAATAAAATAAATAAATTATGCTGATAATTAATATACCTAATTTAGTTTCTATCAAATCCGCTTCGCCTCTCTCATATAATAAAGGTCTAAAAATCCGATTGCCTCTCTGTAATCGGTTGTGGAACTCTCGCTGAGAGTTATAACGCGGTACAGATCGAACAGTTATCTTGCGGCAACGTCTTTTTCTTGATTGCTCCTAAAAATGTATTTTTTGTAGGTCATTTTTGAACTAAGTGCTTATGTAGTAGATATATATTATTGTTCACTAATAATCTTACAAATTAATAATGTTTTACTTTTAACCATTTCAACATTAAACTTTTTTACATGCATTGAGGAACACATGGTGGCAGGAATATAACCTCAATCATTTCGAAAAACCACTTCTTATTTTTATTTTTCTAACATTTTTACCACAAATCAAAACTCAAATTAAACCATTATGAGTAGAGTTGGGTAGTTCCCGAGAAAATCTCAATCGTACGAGAAAATTAAAAAAAAATGCAACAATTCTTAAATCAGTGTAAAGTCATTGCGACATGAAGATACAAAACCGAACAATTCCGTCGTATTGTCGATTTTGACGCCACATGGACACCGAAAATGCCGGTCGACGAATAATGTCATAGTAAAATAAAAATTATAAAAAGTGTCATTTGGCTTGGGTAAAAAGAATTGTTATGTCAAGATTGCGTTTCGATCTAAATTATTAATTTAGACTCAAATTATTCCTTAAATAATTATTTTATATATATATTATGAAAATAAATTATGTAAATAAATATAAACATAATTAAATTAATGCATATTAATATTTAAAAATTACATACAAATTATAGTTTTTTCATTTTACATCAGCTATACATACACAGAAAAAACAAAATCCAAGCTAAAAACACATCGAAGTGAGGTTATGTTATACCATACAAATAAAATCGGTTCCTTTTGATGCGTTCGGAAACCAAAAAAAATTATACCATTTGAACTTTTCGACAAAAATAAATTCGTAAAACGACAAAAATTATACCATTTTAGATTTTGCCGACCGAATTTAATTTTTTCGGTCGACGAAACATGAAAATGTATAATTTTAAATGAAATTATAATAATATTGATAACATTTTTGATTAATAAAATAGGTTTTGTAAATCTAAACTAGTTTTTATTTGATTTGTAGTTTTGCTCTGACGGTCGTGCAAGTGTGCATGTGGCAATAAGAACAAAGAAATCCCAAAAAATATGATTTTTATTTGTTTTAGTTAAGGAAGCAAAATAACAAGAAAAACAAATTAGACTGTGTCCGAAACTCATGATAAATATTTGAGAATAACATCACGGACAGTTGCTATGATAATTTTTGACAAATACCAAAACTTTCTACATACAATAAAAACCAAACTAATCGCGTAGCACACGGATGTGTACAAAAAACATAAAATTTACTACTTGGTTTTGTAATTAATTTTGTTAAAGTTTGAACATTTTCGTTGCTATGACAATTTCAATAAAAAATGCACACAATTATAAATGTAATTTTTCTTCATAGTTTTTTATAACTCAAAAAAAGTAAATTTAAAAACATATGAAGTTGTATAATATTTAAATCAACTTTTATACATTTCGGACCACGTAATACTTTTCGGACTGCGTAAAA
Source organism: Tipula confusa (assembly GCA_963556175.1). Classification (NCBI taxonomy): domain Eukaryota; kingdom Metazoa; phylum Arthropoda; class Insecta; order Diptera; family Tipulidae; genus Tipula; species Tipula confusa. The sequence continues at coordinate 161,622,896 of OY744475.1, read as the reverse complement.
TTGGGAATGTAGGGGAATATTTTTCAAATAATTGTCGAAAATTTGTATTGACAAATATTTATCATGGGTTTCTAACACAGTCTAATAGAATTTCATAAAAACACGGATTGTGACTGGTTGCGTCTGACAATTGCGTACGCTTTTGCTCCACAAAATTGCCCAGTTTCATCTAAACGATAAAACAATTTTCAGCATCCGCATGTTTTGCAATATATGCGTTTGGCATTGAGCATTGCTGGACACAATTTTTAAGTAGTTTCGCCATATCTTCTTCGTAAGCAGTATGCTTTGGCTTGTTTGATTATAAACTTAAATAAAAAAATCTTGAGAATTTCTAGAGAAATCCTGTCGGGAAATTGCCGAAACTCAACACTAATTATGAGTACCTATATAAACAGCGAGCGATCGGCAAATTAGAATAGAAAATCAAATGGAGGAAGAGAAGATCATATTTGTGACTATTAAATTGAGATAACAAAAAGTCAGACACAAGTTTGACACAATTTGTACATGTAAACACGATTAATAAATGGAATAGGGAATGAACTATAGCGATGATTTTTGTGTTTATATATACATTTGTTCGACATTAATAAATAGAATAGAAATTATAAATAATAGAATAGAAATTATAAATAGAAATTAATAAATAAATAGAAATTATTTATGTCGATTTCGATTGATTTTTTACCCCACTCTGGTCGAGTACACTGATTTTTTCAATCAAACGAACATGAGAATTACTCTGACAGCTTTATGCATGTGTTTATGTGTTCTGTCAAAATATGTATTTTGCCACAATCTATTGACTACCAAAAATTCTAATAAAAAATGAACGATATTTAACAGAAAATTAACAGAAAAATTATCAGAAACTTTAAGCACAATTGAATAAAAATTACACACAAACTATAATCAAATTTATGATTTTTTTATTTCAAATTAAATTATATTTCAAATTTTCCGCTAAACAAATTAACCGTCAGTGACAAATTATTTATTGACAAATAAACAGAATATTTGTTGGTGTGTGGAAAGTAGGGGTTACTCGACCAAAAGACCTCGAGTAGCAAAACTTGCACTAGAGCTGTCAAATTAGCTGTCAGAGCAGTTTTTTTTTTCATCAATCGAACAAAATCAGGGTAAATCGAGTACCCTTTTTGCACTCAGTGCAAGTTTTATTCTTCAATCGAAATCGACATTAATTTCACAGAGAAAATAAATCAGCAGAAAACACATTACGACTAATTTTTTTGTCCATCCTGGTAACATACACATACCCATTGGACTCAAATTGTTTGTTGGATATAATTATTGATATTAATAGTGATATTAGAGATATAATTAGTTTTGTAATACTCTAAAGGTATATCTCATCTTAGCTTCAGTTTCTATATCAGTTCGATCAGTTCTATATAGATAATTTATTGCAAGTTAAAATTCTTAGTCTGATCAAAATACGACCAGTCACCTAATGGTTTTGCCATTTAAGGGCATACGAATTACTTACGTTGAAAAGTAGTATAACTTTATATTCGGGAATATCATTTCTTCTTTATTTGTTGACAAATATTTTAATTGGGCAAAATAATAAGAATAAATTGTTCATCCTCTTATTAAGTTCATTCAGTTGTTGATCTGCTTTCCATAGAAAATTTAATGTAGTGTTAGGTGGTTAGGTGGTTTGATCGAAGATAAAAATATATTTTAAACTTGGGCATCTTCTCCAAACTTACCTTATCAGTTTCAAATCTAATTACTGCCATTTTTAAGAATCGTGCTATTTACATAGTCTGTGAAATATTTTAAGAATAATAAATTAAATATTTAGATAACGAATACAATTGTGAAGATCACTTAAAATTTTCCATCTTACAAAATTAAATAATTATTGCAGCATTTTACAAATTATGTCGTTGATTATCTAGATACAACGATGTCTGTTTTTGATTGCGTTTGATCTCGTAGTTAGCACATTTTCTATAAATATGAGAATAATCTGGATCATAGTGACATTTGAAAGGTAACACTTTCCGTCATGCTTTCTTTATACTTTCAGTTTTAACTAATTTTTTAAATTGTCCATATACATTACTTTACCGCAGATCAAAAGCGATCTGGTTGAACCACAATTGTGTGAAATCTCAATTGTCGTACGATTAAATTTAAATATTAATATTTTTAATAATTATCATTTTTCAATAAAAGTAAAATATGATGTTAAAGATTATGATTAAATTTAATGCTTTCTCCATACATTTGTGTTGTGAAAATATCTTTAGCGGCAGTAGTAACTAAACAAATTATATAGAAAACTGTAACGGAAATGATGACGAAGTGTAACGGAAATAACGAAACACTATATTACGAAAAGCATATTCGTCGAACAAATCGATTGCAAATTGTATGAATGTAAGTGTGAATATCGGTTCGAATAAAATAAAATAAAATAAAAAACAAAATTCAAAGTTCAATACAGCTATATATGCATTAAAACAAAACCAACAATTGTTTTTTTGATTTTTGATGACCGTCAAAATGTCTAAACAAGCCGTGTGGAACGTTTTAATTTACAGATTTAACAAAACAAAATGCACATTTTGAAATGTGTATTACCAAAGCCTTCTATGTTACAAAATACAAAACCATATGAGAAAAATTGGAACTTTTTCGTTGCTATGCAAATTCAATAAACAATGCAAAAAAAAAATTAAATGTTATTTTTCTTCATAATTTTTATACCTCACAAAAAGTGAATTTAAAAACAAATATGTAGGGGAATATTTTTTAAATAAATGTCAAAAATTTTATTCACAAATATTTATCATCGATTTTGGACACAGTCTAACTGTATAGTTTCAAACTACATAAACAGAATACGTTCACCGTAGCGAATGAATTTTTGAATGTTTTTTAACTGTAAATGTCAGTGTTTCTGGTTTCTATAAAAAATTTAAATTGTTTCTTAACTGTTTATGTCATAACGTCAAAATCTTAAGTTTGCTTTTATATCGATTCAATTTTATCACTTCAATAGTTAAGTACTGATACATGAAAATAAGTAGCGTAAACTTGAAAAAGTCAGTTAAATGAATTTTATAATTTAAAAATTATCATTCCATCATATCAGTTGCACATCGTATAATTAAATCAATTGGTTACTAAATAAAAGTGTAATAAAAGTTATTTATCAATATTTTTAAAAGTATATAATATTAACTAGTTAGGTACATCAAATATACAATCATCGCTATTTTATTTAGTATAATCTAAACAAAATCAGTATTTTTCCAGCATTCACCAGTTAAGACTGAAACAAAAGCAAAGTTCATTGAGAATATATAATAACAACCGTTGAACAACTATAATACAGCAAGTTGTTATTGCAAAGTAAAGATTGCGTGCTTTTTTTTTGTTAATTTTTACTTTAAATAAATTACCCTTAATATGTAACTTTTGATAAGTAACGATGATAAGTATAACAGCACTAATAATATTTTCTAAATTTCTGGATTGAAAAATAGTTTAAGTGTAAATTTGACATGCCCTCTTAATTGCTTCTATAGATATTCATAGTTTTATACCTTAGATTTTAACATTTAGAAATTAATTTTTCTTTATGTACTACGCCCTCTAAATTTTTGGTCAATTGACTGATTTTCAGCTTCAAATACTGCTTTATTTGGACCTTCTAACTTGCCTAGAAGTAGAATAATAATATTTTTTTTTCAAAATATCGATCCATCAAAGATAACACAAAATGTCTTTAAAATGTTTTGATAATTTTTTTGTGATGTTTTAGTTGGTGTAGATTAATATACATCAATGTTTTGTCTATTCTAGATCTGCATAATTATCCCTCTATAGGCTCATAGGAGGTATTGTCAAAGGCATTCTTAATGTCAACAAAGGCGCAAAGGGCGATTTTTTAAATATCAAAAGTGCTGTCAATTTTAGTGATCAGACTACTAAGAGCTATCAATGTAGATTTGCCAGCCTGATAAGCAAACTGATTTCGATGATGAAATCACCGTGGGTGGCTTCCTTTTTAGAGCCTTACTTCTTATATGGTAATCCTAAGCTTGCTACATTCAACTATACTGGGCGTGAATATGCTGCTTGAAAGACTCCATGTCCTGTTGCATATCGACCACCTCACTAGAACCTTCATAGGCATATTCAAGAGGAACCGCAACTATTGTGTTCGGAAAGTGGGTTTCTAAAAGCAAACTTATAGCTTCCCTCCGGTTCTCAGTAAAACTTGCATCGGCCTTTTGAAGAATACTTATGCCATTTGAGTGATACTTTGCAAGGACCATCTGGAGCTGAGTTGCAAAGGGCAATTCGTTTATTTCCTCGCCAAAACTGCTCAAAAGTTGCCCTTTTTGAACTCCTTTTCGATATTGCACTCTGTCAGGGCCCTTTTATAATCGCCCCATTCACTGGTGTGTTTCTCTTGCTAAATAAACATCTCGCTTTAATAACCGGACGGTTTTAATAACCTCTCTTTGCTTCACAGGACAGCTGTCCTCAAAGGTTGAGTGTATTGAGTTGTGCAGTTGATTTGAACTGTCCAGCCTTTCTGGGGACTCTATTTTCCCCAATACTTCAGTCATTTCTGACCCGAGCAGTACTTTGTATAAGCTGCATTTGGTTAGCTTAGGAACTATAATTTCTTGCGATTGGATGATCCGTGCCTCTAAATCATGTCTGATATGCATATGATCAAAAAGAGAAGCCTCTTCAGAAACATGCCAGTCTTTTTTGAGAGAACCTATCTGCAGACAGACTAGGTCAAATCTAGGACCTCTACCCTAATCGCATTCATAAAACTAGGTTTATTTCCCCTGTTGATAATGTCTACATTATTTCTAACCAAATAACCAAAAAGGGGCTCACCTCTGTTATAAATATCGCTGCTGCCGCACACCGTATGGTATGCGTTCGTGGTACATCCACTTAGATAGTTCAGCCTTTTTCCCATACAGTGGGATATTAGTCACCTTACTTCCGGAGGGGAGGGGGTGTTGCTTCTGAGTCTTCAGGAAAGTAGACCGAGACCACTACAACTGCCAAATTGCCAAGCTGCTACATTGTTTTTCTTATCATTACAAGAAGCGTTAATATCCTTCGATTAAACTGAAAACGGCCGAAAGTAGGACGATTAAACTTAATCTTGAAAAAGTTAGAAGAGCTTCGGCCCTAAAAATCGGCTTTGAAACAGTCTTATGAACATTTTAACCTTTAGGTAATTCGTAAATATAAATGATGTATTTATGTAATCGCATATTGATTTTAAATTAAATAAAATTGAAATTCTGTAACTGTTATTTTCCAAGTACTTTTAAATAATGCCATTTCATTAGATAACCATTTTAGATAACCATATATTAACACAAATTATACAACATTTAAATTAAATTAAAATTTAAAAAACTTGTCGTAATTTACCTACGTACTCTAATTTTCCATAATAACAACAATTAAAATTAAATTTGATGTGATAACATAATAAAAATTGTTAAATAATGCATGTACATATTACAAAGAAAAGATTTTACTGTGATAGGGACGAGATAAGCATATAAGATATTGCATTTTTGGTAAAATTAATTCAATAAAACGTGACGATAAGTTTATTATTAATTCGCGTGCATATAATTGCAACGTATGTTAGGTATATAATTTATAAATTAGCGATATTTAATTATCTTCCTGTTATCACAAGGGTATAATATCTAGGTTATTATATATAGGTATATACATACTTATATGGATATATGTATATATATATATATATATATATATATATATATATATATATATATATATATATATATATATATATACATATATATATCGTTGATGTCAATTCAAAATTACGCGTTCAAAATTTTCAGTTAAAAAGCTATTTAATTATCTTTATTATAAGACTTTATCTAGGCTTCTTTTATCGGGCATAAACGACTAAAGTAATTAATTCACCATAGTTACATAACTCTTAACGTAGAATTCGTTTATACCGAACTGTGTACCGAACGCAATATGAATACTATATGAACACTTTTTTTGGTCCCTAGAATTGGTTTACTATATACAAACATTTAGTTCAAATGAACATACTTATATAAAGAATATAATTTTCTATCCCTCGACAGTTCATTATAAACCAACTCTATGGCTGCGTACTGTACTCTAGGTAAATGGCATTTTCGGTAAATTTTTTGGTAAATCGAATGACTGTACTAAAAAGGTGGGTAAATTATTAGAAAAAAAGGTAATAGGTTGTTGTTGTTATTTTTCACATTTAATTTATTTATTGCAACAAAAATCAGACAAAAGACTAAAAGTATGATTAATTATTATAATTACTAAAATACGTTAACATAGAAGGCATTTTGTAGAATATTATTGGACTAAATATAAATAAACCTAAAAAAAATTAAACAAAAAAAAATTGACGTTTCATTTGTTACCTGCAAGCCAGTGCTTTTAACCCTCCAAACCTAAATATTTACCTAAAGTTTTGTGAATCTAAATTTGTGAATACAAATTTTGCTATGATAGTTTGTTGCTATGATAGTTTTGGACAAATACCAAAACTTTATATAATAAAAGCCAAACTCATCGCGCAGCACACTCGGATTTATACAATAAAACATATAAAATTGACTACTTGGTTTTGTAATACTACCATTTAAGAAAAAATTTAATATTTTCGTTGCTATGACAATTTTAATAAACATTGCACACAATCCTATTTACAATATGTTGTAGTTGCATCTTGTTAATGTAATACGTTTCATTTTATGTCATACAGATGGAAATTCTGACACTGGAGAATGGTAAACCGTTTTATTTATGCCTACCTTTATATACATTAAAAGTTAGTTTTAAAGTTAATATTTAGCTTAATATTGCAGGTTAGATAAACACACATTTTCTTATCGTTTTGTAAGCTTTTAACTATTTGGAATCAGTTGGAAATTTTAATTCATCGGTGTATAATTATGTTGCATTGATTTGCAAAAAAAACGTTATTGTGAATTGACACCAACTATATATATGTCGGAAATGTTTGAATTATAGCCTTGTTCACATACGATTTCGCCAACTGCGGCTAAACTTATTATGAATTAAAATAAGAATAAAAATTTGTTTCACCAATAATTAGTGATCAAGCACAGTAATTAATTCTACGTTGTTTATAATAAGCTACAAAGTACGTTTTGAACTTGAACGAATTAAAGTATAATTTACGTTCCGATTTATTACATTTTAAATTGGAATGCAATTGGTCGATTATAAATCTAAGCAAATTGTTATACCATAACCAAATATTAAGTTAACTTGTGGTCATAACCGTGATTGTAAATTTTTTTACTGTATAATTTTGAATGGAATAAAACCTTGCCAAACACTGAGTCCCGAGATTGATATATAAATATTATATATATATATATATATATATATATATATATATATATATATATATATATATATATATATATATATATATATATTTGAGTGTTCTATATGATGCAATTTAATATGATCTTACGACATATAATTATGTGTGATCGGTTCTGTAAAAAATAATTGGCATGTGGAAGATGAATGATGCAATTTCCACATAAATTTTGTATGATTTGTTACAAATTTTCCATGCACATTATTAATTTGATGGTTTTTACCCAGGCTACTATACTTTTGCTTTTTTAAAATTAAATTTTTTTATTTAAAGTACGAGTGTCTGTAAACTATATTTCCAGTTTTAACTTAATTCGAATGATTCTTCCTCGTTTGCTGTTATTTGGCCCGTGAAAATACATTTTTTAAACAAATATTTTTTTTTATATATTCTTCACGCACTTCCTGCTTGCGCCGATCAAAATCTTATAATTATATATACCAACAAATTACATCTTTATCTAATTAAAATTATTGGATCACTTACGAAGTTATGATGTGATTCAAAATAATTATTCTAAATTATATTATACAAAATTAATTGTCGTAAACGAAAAATAATTATTTTGCTATGTATTTTTTTTTTTTTTTGTTGATAATTTCATTGTAAAACATAATAAAAAACATAAAAAAAAAAAAAATAAATATATAGATTTGTAAATACGCAGAATGAACTTTAATTCATAAGGAAAAAAAATGAATTAAGATTTAATTTTTTATTTACTTTTTGCACAAGAAGTTTATAAGTTTAACGGTAGAGTGAAAGGATTTATAAAGCTGTTGCAATGTAATGTCCATTTAGTGCTGTGTTTTTATTTGAACGGTACAAACGTTGGAAGAAAAAAAAAAATTAATAGTTAATTAATAGTTATTAATACTAAATTAGTTAAAATTTTAATAAAAGTTAAACAATCGAAATAAATGTAATTAAATTATAATTGTTATATATTTGTATAATTATAGTGAATTATTTGAATATTTATTATTTTGTGTTGTTCTAAATATTTTTGTAAAATATATTGTGTATTACACAAATCTGTGATTTAATTGAAATTAAGGTGGAAAATTAAGGTGGAAAATTAAAAGTGAAAAATAGTTTATATCGTATGAAAGGCTATTATTTAAATTCAAAATATTCAGTCCTTAAAAATCATTTCTTCAAGCTTTTTTTAATAAATATCAGCTTCATCAGTTTGAAAAAAGCCTTGGCCTTTAATTAACAAAAAGTAAATAAAAAATTAAATCTAAGTTTTATTTATTGGTAATCTCAGTAATTTTAACAATCTAAAATCTATAAAATTGCTATGTGAAAACTGTTTTCAGACGATAGATTCATTGTTCGTTTATCGCCAAATATTTTGAGATCTTAAAACTTAATTACACCAAGATCAAAATAAAACTCTTTCGAACAAATACTAATTCATGACGTCATGGAATTATCCATGCATTTGAATTTTGGTAAATGGCGTTAATATTTTATCATTTTGTATGTGCGTTAATATAAAAGTATCAGCTTATACGATTATTTATTTAAAGTCATCGTAAGTGCGCTCAAACGATATAAAACCACATGTCAGAGGAAGTAAAGGAGTTCAAATTGTTTATGTTTAAAATAGCAAAGGGTCACTGAAGCTTAAATCAAAATAAAGATTGTTTTATTTTATCAAATTATATATATATATATATATATATATATATATATATATATATATATATATATATATATATATATATATATATATATATATACCTTATCAAAATACTTTGACGTATGTATATTAAAAAAAATTTATGAAACACGTTTTAACGGTTTATATGCTTGTTATCATATTCGAAATTATATTTTGGTGAGAATTAGGCCTTGTACTTGAGAAGTTGAAGGTGGACTGGATGTTTCAGGTTATCTGGGGTTATTTATTATTTGTATATTTTATTTATAAGATTTGTTTATGCGTGAAACTGAATTTGATAAGAAGTTAACTAAAAGTTTTCGTCATGCTAACGCAATGCTTTACATAACCGTACTGATTTTATTTATAACGTTAAACGTTATTAGTTGACAATATAGCGTAACTAAAATCAATTCGAGCTAGCCGAAATATCCATCTTTATCCATCAGTCCAACGGCCACAGCTCAATAAAATTAACTGGCAAACAAATCAATAAAACCGACTAAGAAGGGTTCGAAGGCAACCATAAAAAAACTATCCACATAAATATAGCATACTCGTACATAAAATATCAGCTGCAACAAGCGAGCGTAACGCAAATATAAAGGCAAACACATTTTACACTACTGTAATCTGAAATATAGAATACTGGAAATTTATTTCTAGAGCCTTTGCGACAGCTCAATACATGTGTTTGTAAATGTAATTTTTAGTTGAATATCTCGCTCAATCACTAAAGACCTAAGAAGCAACATTCTGACTTTAAGCTAGAACAGGGTGTCCAGAAGTCCTGGCAGTAAAAAGAGTACAAACGAGTAAAACAAAGGGCCATTTTAAATAAATGATTTTATTATATTATTCAGCATGGTAGAACTTTTATAACATCATAAAACTTCTTGTCTCGTAAAGTTAATGAATCAAAATTATTAAAAAACAAAATCGTAGTCACACTAGCAGACTTCAGTTGTTAGGCATACCAATTAAAAGAATTAACACATATTTACCACAAGTAACAGTAATTACATAAAATAAATTATTGCATTCAGAAATTCTCGTCAGTCTTTTACCTATTCATTAAACTGAAAACCCGCTCCAGATTCGCATTATGCCAGAGTGAACGGCAAAAAATATTCACAAATTTTAAAGAATTATGATTTTTACTCGTCGTTTGGAAACCAATAAAAAAATCTATTCAGATCTAGTGTAAACATTTTTAAAAAAATTTCTTTTCTTTTAGAACGGCATCCAAAAAAATTTTCGAACTGTTTATTATAATATGTTTCTCCATTAAAAATTCAACTGTTTTCGATACATCAGTCCACTCAGGTTCCTTCGTTAGAGCCCGTAATTTAAAAGTAGACAATTTTTTAAAATGTTTTGTCCATTGCTTTAAATAATCAAGACAATTCTTGTAAATTTCAATAGCATTCTTTTTAAAAACCGAACATTCATTGAATTCATCTTTATTTTTTTTTAAACGTTAGCAACTTTTTGCCAATAACTTACAATATTGACAAAAATTTGTTATCTATTTTTTCCTCTTGCAATGCCAAATATGTATTTCAATCAATGAACTATATTTTTGCATTTTGTTTATGATAAATAAACGATGACAGGAAATAGAAACAACAACCGTGTCTTAGACCAAGTAAAAATAGTTTGATAATTCATTTGGAGAAATTCACAAAACCCATTTATCTTTTCAACGTGAACTGTAAATTATGAGAAATATGGGTATCGCAAGTAAACAAACTTCGACTGTTAAATATGGCGGACTTGTGATTCAATTTTTAATTTGCTAGACATGGCATCCTCGATACATCTATCCAACCCGCCATATTTATACTATTCAGCAAACTGCTGAATCATTTTTGACATAAAACAATTTGAATGGAGTTCTGTTTAATGGTTGCCAAAAACAAAATATAAATGTAAACATATTTGATATATATTATAAAAAAAGATTACGCCTAAAAAAAATTGCATCGAAGTGTTCGTATTCGAAAGTATTTCCTTTGGCCCGGATCATTTCCGAGCCATATTATTTTGCCGTCTTTTAATTGAAATTGCGTCCATCTTGCTAACACGCATTTTAAATCAATAAATTAATTGACCGAAAATTGATAGTATTTCTTATAGATCTTACAACTGCACTAGCAATCGCATAGTTTACCAGAAACAGTAAATACATACGCATTTATCAAAATATGCCATCTTAAATGTTTTTTCATACTTTCGTTTTTTTTTTCTTGCGAGCTCAAAAAGTGGGTCACGTATATTTTTAATTTTTTTGCTTGCTAGAAAACGATCGAAAATGCACTTTTATCATTATTAGCTCGCAAGTTGCGAATTTGCTGGCTAGAATGTATCAGGAATATACCCAATAGTTTTGGAAAGCATCAAGCGCGATCGTAACATCAAATCGTCAATGGTACCCAAAGGCGAACACGAACATAACGGATTATCTGGATTATACAGATAGCTTATACTTCACAGATGGCTTATCCAATCGAATAGGCTACTTAAACTTAACGAGCAATTAAAATTCTTACTAACAGTTCTTACCGTCAATGTTATATCCTAATTCTAATCGTTCGGTCACATCCTAATCAAGTACCCCAACTTTTGATGATTTCGTTTCTCAATCACTAATATAATGCCAAGATGTTAATATGAAACATTTCAAACTGGACCAATGGGAATATTGGTTATCAAAAGAAAGCTCGCAGTGTGAGGTTTTTTTGTTTTGATTAAAAATAATACAAATCCTAAATGTAGACTATTTAGAAAATCGCCTGAATGATGCTCTAGATGTATTATAATGTTATTACTTAAATTTACAGTAAGCTAAAAAACTGCATAAATAACCAATTATTTTGTTTTATCTCTTTTCAGATTTAATTTTATTGAACAAATAATTTCAATGAAATGGATCACAATTTAATTACAGGTCGTGTCCGCACCGAAACCGAAACACAGTTAGTATACGGAAGTGATGAAAATTTGAGTAGGCATACGATAAAAGGAAAATATAGTACTTCTAAAATAATACTAACGATAATTTGCATAGGATTCGTTTCATTTGCGATTACATTTGGCGTACTATACGCAAACGATTATGTTAAAAAACAAAATAATCGAATAGGTAATTTAAAAACTATCGCGACTGAAGTTTTAACGGAACAAATCAATTCGTGTCGACGTGATTTAATAGAAATTCGAAAAAATAATATTAGGCTTATTGAACCAAGTGAACTACATTTTATTGATAGTACAACAATAGCAACACCAACGACCACTGTAAAAGTTATTGACAAGAAAATGTCTAAAGTTATTGATTTACTATCGTATCGCATACCTAAAGAAATAAAACCGCGCAACTATAATCTTTATCTACATCCAAATTTGGATAATGACGATTTGAATGGTTCTGTAAAAATTTACTTCCAACTAAATGGTTCACTTCAATACATTCCAGTGCATAAACATAAATTGTCGATAACCGAAACAAAACTTTATGTTTTGAATCAAAATAAATATGAACCGGTCGAAATTTCGCAATCATTTGCGTACGAAACCTATCAGTATTGGGTGCTCGAAGCGGAACATATATTTAAAAGTGGTGACTATTTGATTGAATTAAAATTCAATGGAACAATCGGTAATCGAATTATTGGATTCTATTCAAGCTCGTATGTTGATAAGACGACCAACACAACAAAGTAATAATTATAAAATGGCATACAAACTAAATGAGATAGCTAAACATTTTATTTATATTCTAGAAAATTGGCATCATCTAAATTTCAACCGACTTATGCACGTGAAGCATTTCCATGTTTCGACGAGCCCGGTTTAAAAGCCGAATTTGAAGTAAATCTTGTAAGGCCAAAACTTCAAAATTATCATGGCCTTTCAAATATGGAAATCGTTCGTGAAACTCAACATCCAACAGACGATGGCTTAATGATCGTTCATTTTAATAAGTCGGTTCCAATGAGCACATATTTATTGGCTTTTGTCGTATCCGATTTTTCATATCGTAAATTTGACATTAAATCGAATGGAATTGGTGAAGATTTTTATTTGCGTATTTTTGCCGCACCCGATCAAAATAATAAAACTGAAGTGGCTGGCCATACGGCTAGTAAAGCGATTGAATACTATACGCAATATTTTGAAATTCCATATCCATTACCAAAACTTGATATTATAGCATTACCGGTATTTGTGGCTGGTGCTAGCGAGCATTGGGGACTAGTGACTTGTCGCGAACAATTTTTACTTCACGATGAAAACTATACGTCAACATCGGATTTTCAGGAGAATGCTTTAGTCATGATACACGAACTTGGTCATATGTGGTATGGAAATTTGGTAACAATGGAATGGTGGAATGAAGTTTGGCTGAACGAAGGTTTTGCTTCCTACATGCACTACAAAGTAACAAACGCAATTCATCCCGATTTTGGCATGTTGAATCAAATGTTATTTATGACACATTATGTTTATACGTTAGATGATAAAATCAGTTCTCATGCAATTGTTAATTCAGTCGAGAGTCCTGATCAAATCAATGAAATATTCGATAAGATAACTTACTACAAAAGTGCAGCAGTCATTAGAATGGTTGAAAATTTGGTTGGCGATGAAAATTTTAGAATATCAGTTTCAAACTATTTAAAAGCTCACAAGTATTCAAATGCCAAATCAACCGATTTATTACGAGAACTTGAAGCTGTCGTTCCAGAAATGGATATCACGTAAGTTTTATATATTTTATATATATACCAGTTAAACGTATAATAATTTTGTAAAAATTATTTAGTCTATTTTTGAATACATGGATACAACAAAGAGGCTACCCTTTAATTACCGTTCAGAAATCAGACAAGCCCAATACTTATAAGCTAACTCAAAAGAAGTTTGTTATCGATCCAAAGGTGTTAAAAGAAGATAAAATATCAGAGTACAATTATCGTTGGGAAATATTCTTAATATATTACACGGACGTTACAAAATCAGAGGAAGGACATCGTAAATTACTGTCGTGGAAAGATGATTCTTGTGAGAATTTAGATAGCATTTCACTCTATCATCGATATATAATATATATTTTTAATCTTGTAGATGAAATTAGTGTTGAAGACGGCCACTCATGGTTGAAATTAAATAAAGGGCAATTAGGATACTATCGCGTTAATTATAGTCCTGAAATCTGGACTAATTTAATTACCGCCTTAAAAGAGAATCCTTCTACATTTTCAATTGGTGATCGTGCCAATTTAATTGACGATGCATTTAGCTTGGCTGAGGCTCGTGTCATAACGTATGACATCGTATTCGAATTGACTCAATATTTGGTTAAAGAAACTGAAATGGTACCATGGACAGCCGCCATTACAAAATTTAATCAAATACTTCGAATGGTTACGTTTACCGATATTTATGAAAAACTTCAAATTTATATAACCAATATAATTGAAAATGCTTATCAATTTGTTGGTTGGGATGTCGATCCGCGCGTTGAATTTCATTCAAAGAAGTAAATATTCCAAATATTTAGTCCCGCAAAAAAATTGATTTAATTAATATTTTTGTATTTGTAATTTTCAGTATTTTGCGAACAAAAATTTTACAATTTGCATGCAGTGTTGGTCACAAAGAATGCTTGGTTGAGGCGGGCAAAAAATTTGTTGCGTGGCTTGAAAATCCAGCGCAAAAAATTCATCCAGATCTAAAAGAAATCGTTTATCATTATGGTATGATTAATAAAGGTACACCCGAAATGTGGGAAAAAATGTGGAAATTATTTGCAAATGAGCAAGATGCTCAAGAAAAACATAAAATGATTGTTGGCTTGGCAGGCATTCAAGATCCATTAGTGCTCAATAAATATATTCAATTAGCGGCAAATAATACACATTTGGTGCGAACACAAGAATATTTGACATGTCTCCAAAGTAGTGCAGATAATAAAATTGGTCTACCGATTGTATGGGATTTCATTCGTGAAAATTGGGAATTTTTAGTTTCGCGTTATACATTAAACGATCGGTATTTTGGTCGTACAGTCGGTGAAATTGCATCCAGATTTACAACGACAACCAAATTGACAGAAGTTCAACATTTCTTTGAGCTGCAACCAGATGCAGGCGCAGGTCTATCTAATCGAATTCTTGCCATCGAAAATATTCGCAACAGTATTAATTGGATTAAGGAGAATAGTAAAGATATTTCACATTGGCTTGAAAATACGATTATTTAATTTAAATTTACCTTAAGCCGAACATAAGTATTTAATAACTTTCATATTGAAAAGATTTTTGAAATAAACTGGTATTAGTTTGTAAGTTTTATATATAAGATAATTTATTTGTTAGCGTTGATCGACTAACTATATATTTGTACTGAATTGCGTTTTTATTACCTAAATAAAATGAGAATTATTATAAATAATAAACTGAATTTAACAAAATTTTAGCGAATGTAAATTGTGTACCTTGTAGTGGAGAAAAATCGTAAAATGTGTCTGACGAAATCAAACTATTTTTCAAAACAATCAAAAATACTAGAAATACTGAGAACGACCATAATTTGGTCAATATAATTGGTTTTGGTGGGTGTTTGTGTGATATACTAATTAATAAAACAATTGATTTATATTTATTTATTTTAACTTTACTTTATATTGAAATGTTACCATAAGGATGTCAAAAGTACATCTGACAACAGTACATTTTTTATTTTTTTATTTTTTTTATTAATTTTTTTGGCCAGAGCATCACAGCTCACATCACCAACGATTTTTTTTATAATACGAATGTATTGTATTTCTGATTTTATTTCCGTTAGGAACTCATTAATCTCTTTTTATATTTTACTCTGATGGATTCAAATTTGCTGCCCTCTTCAATGTTGTGTTTGACGTTTTCTTTTACGTTACATGTGTCACATTAGTCATTGTCTGTTTTTTTTTATCATTTTCAGATATTTTTTATCAAAGACATGGTTGGTTCTGATTCTAGTCAACTTTTTGATGGTTTCGATTTCCAAATTGTGTGCAATTGTTGTATCTGTCTTTTATGAACGATTTTATGCTCCAACGGGGTAGGAAATTTTTACCCTATTTTCGATTTTGCTCCAGTATTCGCTGCTCTGTCAGCCTCCTCATTTCCTACTATTTTAGAATGACTGGGTACCCAAATGATTTTTATTTTTGTATTATTATTATTCACCGCTTGTACGATGAGACTTTCAAAATATCCCATTTTTTCGTTGTATCTACCCTTTTTTAGTGCCAGTATTGCGCTGAGTGAATCAGTAAATATTGTGATTATCTCTATTTTATTCCCAATTGCACATTTAGTGCCTTCCCAAAAAGCTATCATTTCTAACGATTTGATAGATATATCTTCCTCTATGTTTCTACTGATTGTTTCTTCGTTGTATTGGTTGTATATGCCAATTCCTCAGTATTCTGAATTATAATTAGTGAGATATACTACCACCTCCTAAATATATTATTATTAGTGAGATGATACATTCATCCAAAACCCTCTTTACTACAAGCCGTATTGTTTGCATACTCATGCTATACAAAAATATATACTTTGATTGTATTGTAAGTAGAAAATCGTGTCGGGATATGATAGCGAATATTGTGTAAAAGACATAAACAATTAAATCAAATAATGCGCATGCGTTTACAATTTTTTTTATTTTTTTTTATATGGAATTTTGATAGTTACTAATACATCTAAAGTATATATTTTCACTAATACATTTTAAAAATACATGATAATATGTGTCAACGAAAGTTACAAGACGGCTTGTAGTAAAGAGGGTTTTGATTTTTGTCCAATAAGTTGTGTTGTTATATATATTTTTCGCTATGTAAATGTAATTTGATATATCTCTTTTGTGCTCTATGGGCAAATCTCCTGCCTCAGCAATAACCGCTGTGACTGGCGTGCTGTTTACCATTCCTAGGCAAGTTCTTAGTCCGGTGTTGGTTATTTTCTGCAATGTATCTTTATTCTTCTCCCTAAATGCAATGGGGTGACTAAATCTCATCCTCCCTTCAATTATATGCTTTTATGTATGTTGAGCAGTGTTCTTGGGTGGACCCCACCGTTTTTTCTTCCCAGAATTTTTAATATGTTTGCCGCCGATGTACAATTATTTTTGATGTATTTTTCTGATGTCTACATTTCTGATTTCTATGTTGCAATTTTGATTAATTCTTTTATTGTTGATTCTCATGTATGTTGTTTTACTTGGGTTGATTTCTAAATCCAACTCTCTAAGCATACTGTCGAATTTATTTATGATTAAGTTCGCGGTTTTGATAAAATCGGTATCCGACATAATTAACAGAAAGTTGTCTGCGTATTGTAATAGTCTGCAGTTATCGCCATTAATGGAGTGAAGGTGCGACGTGTAAATGTTAAAAATTTGTTTAGGTTGACTTTGAAAGCTTTGGATATATCAGTAGCTATGATGATGGTTGCCATTTTATTCGTTTTGTTTCTTTCCATAATTTCCATCACTTTATTAATGTAGTCAATCGGGGATTTATTTTTTCTGAATCCATATGACGTCTCCGGTATTGTTTTTTCTTTTTCCAAAATTTTTGTAATTCTATTTTTTACCATTTTATTCCTGATTTTCGCAATTGTAGAATAATGTCATTACTATCTTTGTTGGGCTTTGGCACTAGTGTGATTTTGATGTTTTTCCAGCAGTCCGGGTATTTTTTCCTGAACCACATCATGTTAATGTGGTCGAGTATTTTTTCTAAATGTACTTCAGGTAATTGTTTTAACAATTTGTATGTGATTTTATTTACTTCGGGTGCTGTGTTTTGTCTTTAACTTCCTCTATCCTGAATTCCTTATTTGTCGCGTGGGCGTATGGAAGATTAAGCCGATCTTCTTTCATAAATTTTTCCATGTCTTCCAAGTTATTTAAGATGTTTTTATACTCTCTTTTTTTACTCTAATTTTGTTAATTTGCTTCCATATTTCTTTAATATTAAGATTTGGGTTGATGTTATTTATGAATTGGTCCCAGGATTTCGTTTTTTCTCTGCTAATCTGGCTTCCTAGCGAGTTTGTGTCTTTGTCGAGTTCTTCTATAATATATCTGTTTTTATTATTAATGTTAAAAAGTTTTAGTATTATCCTTTTTATTTCCCAAAGTCTTTATACTTTTCAGACCATCATGTTTTGGGGATATATTTGTTGTTTGATTTTGTGATCGTTGTATTTTCTGATGTAATTTGTTGTAGCGCCACTTCATAGTCCTCCATATCCCACGTATGATTCGGGTTAAGTAGATTTATTCGGTCTAATGCTTTATCGATTTACTTTTTCTGTTGGGTTATCTATTGCTATTCATGGAACGTTAATGTGGAGTTTTATTGGCAGGTGGTCCGATGTACCTATTTTCATAAGTTGCCTTTCCCTTGTTACTTTGTGTATCATATCTTTAGAGACCATAAATATGTCTATAGCCGATGTTTTCCCTTCATTTCCCATTCTGTACCCCGATTTTGTTCAGTTTTTCATTCATTCTAACGCAAGGGAATTGAAAATTTAGTATACGTATTTAGTGTATAATATACACATTTATTATTGTGTGATTCAATTTTATTTTAATGTGTCTGTTTAATTCTCATGTAAATTACGCCTAAATGTTGTTTTAATAAAGCCTAAATGTCGAAGCGGTTAAAATCGGTTATTGCATGAGTATTATTTTCCCAACTTTTCGATGTGACGATAGATGGCTTATACATACAAAATCAAAAGTTTCGTATTTTCATTCGAAGAAAAATATTATAGACGGAACTAAATTATTTTGATCGAAAATCGAACAGAGAATACAATTTATGTTTCAAAATGGTAAGTGTTCACAATTTTAAGTTTCAAAACCAAAAATCAAGTCACAAAATCAAGTTTCAACAAAACAAAGTAAACAGCATGAGTAATACACTGTACATGTACATTGACACAAACACAAGCAACATTCGTTTTGTATTCTCATCGAAACAAATGAACCAAATTAATTTTTTAAAATGGTAAATGACAAATTAATTAAAATTTCACAAAATTTAAAGCTATTTAAATTTATAATATAAATAATTATTTGTGTATTTAAAAACAAAACTAAAACTTTAGATTCGCACGAATATTTCAAAAATTATTTACCGAAAAAAACTAACAATAAAATGTTAGAACTAACAACTTGCGCAAATACAGTGCGCATGTACAATACCACGAACACTAACACCAATATTTATAAGCTCCGGTTTAACAACTCATAAGAAGAACAAAAAAACGAACAAAATCGGGGTACTGGTATGCTCTCCATTGTTCAATATGCAATACTTCAAATTTGAAATTATGTTTGATATTAAAGTTCCTCTCGAGTCTATGTGACTATAATTATCTTCCCATAGGAAAAAAAGTATTAAAATTATTAAATTTGGACTCTTGGTTATCCTTAAGTCATGTCTCGCTTGTAAACACTATGCCTATCTTTTCTTTGCATATATAAATTTCAAGTTCTTCCTTGTTTTGTTTCAGGCTTCTGATATTCAATACTGTTATATTGTTTTTTTTTTATAATTGTGACTGGTCATGGCCTGTTTGTTTTTGTTTTTTCCTTTCAGTTTTGTCTTTGTCTGTAATGTATTTATCTAGCTCTCTAACATTTTCTAGTATCTCTGTTAGAATTAAATCAGACCCTGGCCCTTTATCAGCTGCGTTTAGGTACCCCTGAGTTATAGTTTGAATTCTCCTGTTTATCATTTTTATATCCTTGAATGTGCCTTTTAATGCACCAATTTCTATTTTTATTGCTTCATTCTCTTCCTTCATCATTTTTGTTAATTCTTCCATTTCCTTTCTCAGTTTCTCGATTAGTGTTGCTTGAGTGTTATCATTTACGTTTGTTCCTTATACCCATTGATTCTCAGTATTACTTAGTCTCGGGAAATTTTCGTACTGGTAATAGTTAGTTGCATGTTCTACGCTGCAATAAAAGCATTTGGTTTTATTCTCACATTTTTCCCTTTTATGGTCCGGTTCTGCGTAGTTTGTGCATCTCTCCGAACCCCTACATTGCTTTTGGGAATGCCCGTATACCAAGCATTTCCTGCACAACAGAGGTTTAGGGATGTAGTAATTCACCCTTCTTGCCACTTCATATATATGTATACTGTCTGGAAGGGATGCGGAGAGGAATATGAGCTTGTTTAGTGTTGTAGGTTCCATTTTGGGCTCCATGTTGTTCCATCTTGTCATTATCTCTATTAGTTGTATTTTGCTTTTTGCTCTAATGGTTTGTTTGATTTTGTCTGTTTGTTTGTTTGTTTGTTTATTTCAATTCAATGCAATCTGTTTTGGGGCCGAGGCTCTCCCAACTCTTTCGCGGTTAATTAACGTCCTACTTTACGCCAATACTAGGCAAATCGACGACGCGCGATAACAGGTTCGCGTTTCAAATATCCATCTGCACATTGCATTGCTCCAGCCAGCCTGTACTGGCATGGACGATGGTTCGGCCCATGAATTCTGCACTCCAACGGGGGGTCATAGTTGTGTTCATCGTCATCACCGATCGTAATCAAGTGATGAAAAATCCCTTTTGCAACCCTCCCCCGTTGGGATTCGAACCCGGTACCTCCCGTCCCAAACACCGCAGCTTTAACCACTGCGCCAATTGCTCGGTGTTTTTTTGATTTTGTCGAGATCAAGGATTAATGGGATTTTACTAATGTAGCCGATGGTTTAATCATGAAATTCGGGATGTTAGTGTTGTAATGGTGCAATTTTTCATGTCCACATTGTTTAAGGTTTTGTTCACCGTTTCCAATTCTCTAGTTTGAATTTTTACTTTATTGCCGCCATATTGTTTGATGCTAATTATCGCACCAAAGTTAAGTCTATTTAATGTTTCGGCAACTGTTATATCATCAATCTGTTTTTTTTTCTATAATCAAACAATACAAGGGATCATGGGCCCATCCCTGGTTTATATCTATTTTCTGTAAGAACGCTATTGCCCAAATAACTTATATTACTATAAGGGAAATCGTGAACATTTCCATAGTAAATGCGAACGACAGCATAAATTAGAAACATTTAAACTTTGTTCCAAACATTTCGAGGAAAAATATTTAACCATTGGTAAACCTCTTACAAGACATGCGGTACCTTCGAAATTTGTTTTGGACAATGGCATGTGGTAAGTTAGAAACAACATTTCTTTTTAATGTAATTATTGTTTAAGCTTGTAATAATAAAATTGTCATATTTACACCTAGGTATACTATTAAATATGATGAGGTTGCGACATTAAATGTTCCTACTGAAATAATTAATTGTAAAAGCCAGAAGGTAATGAAATTCCATGTAATGATAATACAACAAACTTGGAAATGAAATGAAATAATTAAAAAAAAAAACAAATTTTGTTTTATTTATTTTTTATTATATATGAATATAAAAGCCCATTTACTTCAATAATTTCCAATTCCGATTATAAAATTTAAATTTTTTTTTAGTTTTTAAATGTTTGTTTTGGTTAATAATTCGTTGAATATAAAAAACTCTAGGTAAAAAAATGTAAACATTTCGTTCAACTACTACTAGTGCCATCTATGATTTTTCTACGAACTATATCATGTTGGCACATGAATTCTATGCGATTTCACTTATAGTAATATTAGTTATTTGCTTTTGCCACCAGATCATTGTTGTCTACATTATTCGTGTTGTTATTACCTTTAGAACCATGTGTATATATTTTTGTATTTGATGAATCATAATTTTCCTTTTATTTAATATTCTCTTCTCTGGTTGTTCTAAAGTTAGTGTTGTTGTTTTTAGTAATTGCATGTTCTGGAAAACCTCTGAAATTGTCCGTGTCCATGTTTGCATGTTCTTCTGGCCTCGTGGTTTTGGGTAAGTTGATTTGCTCATCCATTTTTTTTTTTTTTTAAGTTTTATGCGTGTTATTGTTTGTTTGTCTATGGTGTTGCTTTTCCTCTTGGCATTGGCGGTTTTTGAATTTTCATGTATGGTTTTGGGTTTATTTCTCTCTTCATTTTCCGCGTGCAGTTTTACAATAAGTGTAATTGACGCTTGACCGTCATCCACCCCATTACTACCAAATTTTATTTAGGTATTACTTTCTTAACACTTAAATTTTCCACCAATAAATTAAAACTTAGAATTAACATAAAATTTTATCACAACAAAATAAAATTGGTATTATATATTTGTAAATAATACACGTTTATACTACACGAATGTTCTCGCAATATTGTAGTTCTACCTTCTTGCAAGTATCAACTTCAATGGACAACAGTATATTCTTTTTCATACCCAAAAAGAGTAAGAGTAAGTATGTGAAAAGATTTGCGTTCGTTTTTTTTATTATTCTGCAGTATAGCCACTGTATCCTAATACCACGTGTTGACGCAACAGTTTGTATAATGTCCGGTACATGTACGTAATCAAAAAATTGATTCGCGAATCAAGGGGAAATTTGTATATTTTTCATATTGAAAAATATACAAATTTCCCTTCCTGATTCAAATAATTCAAATAATTGAATATTAGTGTTAATTATTTCTCTGGCAATACTAGTTTTTATAATTTGTATATTTGGAATACGTGTGGTCTTTACCTTCTATAAGCTACTATGTTTGGCAACTACTAACATTAACAATGTATAACTACCACCGTTTATTAGTGACCCAATTCATTTTTAAGAAGAAACTGGTAGAGAAATGCAAATCAAAAAGCTTTACAAATATAAATGAACCTTTAATTTTTGAAACCGTGATAAAAAAAATTTAAACATCTCTATTTAGCCATTGCAGTAGTACTTCATTATTCCGATGAAGCCATTCAATATTATTTTTTATATTTTCTAATGCTCTTAGTCTTGACCCAGCTCCAGCACCCGCTTCAGGTTGCACATTAAAAAATTCGAATACTTCATTGTATTGATCGATTGAGTTAAACTTTGACAATATATTTCCAACGGCCCGACCAAAATAACGATTATTCAATGTAAACCTATTTACAAAGTATTGCCAGTCATTTCGAATAGCTTTCCATACTAATGGCATTCCAAGTTTATTGGTCGCAACATATTCAAAATAAGTAAAATAATCATGATCACGGATCAGATTTGTTTCGGTTGTCAACAATTTTAATAATTTACTTAATATATTGGTATCTTGTATGGCAGATAGGCCATACAGTAATTTGATGTGCTCTTGTGGTGAACGCTCGTTAACTAGTATCTGCCAAAATTTAGTCCAAATCTCGTCATTGCCAATTTCACTCATACCGTAATAGTAGACAGTGCGTCTTATATCGGGGTGTGGACGATTCGATGGACTATGAAGAAATCCTAAAAATTCATGTTTAGCTCGTTCTAAACATGCGTCGTGTCCAACAGCGCAAGCAAGCTCGAGTATAACAGAACGTAGGCGACTGTAAAAAAATTATAACATTAACATTTAAGCTAAGTTGATTTAACGTTTTTATAATACTTTTTAAGATGAAATTCATCTCCGTTTTGATAAGTCCATCCCACATATTGATAAACCGGATCGATTATAGTTTTGATAGAATTTTTTAATTTAATTGTTAACTCTGCGGAATCAAGTATACTGAAAATGTTGTTCAATTTCGTTGATGTTATAGACCATGGAACAAAATCTTTTTCGTTTACTAAATACTGAAGTAAATCCATTACAATTTCGTACGATATTAATTTCGCTTCGGCCAAACTAAAAGCATCGTCTATTAAATTTGCTCTATCACTAACGGATAATGTATGTGGACAAGTTTTCAGTTCGTCGATCAAATGGTACCAAATATCGGTTGGATACAACACTCGATAGTAGCCAATACGATCTTTGTTTAATTTAATCCATGAATGTTTTTCCTCCACCGATATATCGATACTATCACTATGCCACGTAAATAGTTTACGTTTAACGGCGTCAACTTGTGATAAATTTGAAAAATATGTTACCAATATTTCCCATCGGTAATTATAGATGGAGGGAGTGTCTTTAGACATATCACCATTGCCAACTAAAAATCGATGTTGGGTTAATTTATAGACGTTTGAATCATTGGTGCGATGAACATGTATGTAAGGGAACCCTTTTTGATGTAACCATGTGTTTAAAAACGATCTGTGGATTAACAATAACGAATTACTTGTAACGAATATCGAACGTTTATATAATTTACATACTTAATATCAGTATCTGGTACAACCTTCTCAATCTCACTTATTAAATTGGTTGAGTTTGCTATTGAATATTGATGGGCTTTCAAAAAGTTGGAGATACATTTTCTAAAATGTTCTTCGCCAACAAAATCTTCGAGCATACGAACAACAGCAGCCGCCTTTAGATATGTTATCGGATTAAACATTTCACTGATTTGATCAGCATTTTTAACTGATAGTATAATAGGGCATGAAGCTACTGTCGAATCTATTGCTAATACATTTTGAATATCAATTAACATTTGATCGAACATTTTATACTGTGGATACATAACATCACCACATTTATATTCCATCCAACTGGTGAAACCTTCATTCAACCATAGTTGATCCCACCATTCTATTGTAACAAGATTTCCAAACCACATATGAGCTATCTCGTGAACAACTAAAATCATCGTGTACTGTTTACTTTCACTCGAAACCACTTCTGGATCATATAGAAATAGTCCATCGCGAAATGTTATTAAACCCCAATTTTCGGTAGCTTCGGATATGTAGTCGGGAATGGCAACCATGTCTGTAACATTATTTAAATATTTAGTTCGATAATTTAGTAAAATCAATATTTTTAACTTACCCAATTTGGGCAATGGGTATGGAATGTCAAAATATTTTAAATAGTATTGAATTACTCGGTATCCCAGTTCACCCGAAAAATCGGTTTTATTGATTTCATTTTTAGCCGAATATACTCGCATAACAACATCTTGACCGACACCGTTCGAAGGCACCCGATATTCTTTTGATGCAAAATCCGAAATAATAAAACACAAAAGATACGCCGTCATCGGAACGCTTCTTGCAAATTTAACCACAGTTAGTGAATCATCGTTTGGATGAGATGTTTCACAAATTATATTCATGTTCGATAAAGCATGATAAAGATGACCAGATGGTCGTACCAATGTAATATCAAACTGTGATTTGATCGCCGGCTCATCGAAACACGGAAATGCATGTCGGGTATATGTTGACTGAAATTTTGTTGTGACAATTTTTCTAAAACGTTATTATATCATAATATGTGTTAAGTACTTAAGTGGTTCGTAACAATGCATAATACATACCTGGACTGATTAGTTAGTTTATCATAGTACGTGCTACCGTATAAACTTACTAATCGATTTGAGTAGTCCCCACTAAAATTCAACTCAAGCACATATTTTCCTATGACAATTTCACTTGACGGTACAATAATTAAATATTCCAAAGGTTTATGGTCAAACGTAGCATTAATTGAAATACATTTACCACTTTCTTCATATAATTTAGAATCACTGATTATTAATTTGTTGGCGTGCAGCACAATGAATTTTATCGTATTGATAACATCAATATGAATTTTTACACTTCCGCTGAACGTTGAACTTTTCAAATCCGGATACAAATACAGTTCATACAAAGTTGGTGTGACGTCTTTTGGCAATCGATATGTTAATTGATTTATTATTTGTGATTGCTCAAATGTGTCAGCTGCCATTATTTGATAACGAACAGTCGAACAAACGATGTTCACCATAAAATGTATCAGACAATACTGACATAATATTTTCAAATGGGATATCGTTATCATGAGAAATTTCTAATATTTTGTTTTAGATTAAAAATAATCTAAAAAATGTTTATAAATATAAGATATTTGTATATATATTCAATATAAAAAAATTGATTAAATCACTTCAGAATATTAAGTGTTTATTATGTATGTCTAGTGTAATCCAATAAAAATGAAATTTAAACTTTTTATGATAAATTTTTTTTCACTATCAAATATTTTGATGCTTGTCACCGAACGAAAAATGTAACCAGACAAAATGATCTGTCTAAATAAAGTAAAAAAAAACTAGCGATAAGATTTAATCATTTGTTTAAATTTTGTATTAAACCCTTTGTTCGTTTAGAAATTTAACAAAATTTTAACAAAACCAGAATATTCCACATTCCATAAATGCTCTCAATCATACAGATTTGAAATTAAAATTTTCGATTGAGAAGATCGTAGATTGGTATTTTAATACGAAGCTTTTTAAATCATAAACAACTTAACTTGATAACACCGCTCTACAAAAATTATACATTCTTACAAATTGTTTGTATCGATAGGACGACTATGCTAAACTAAACACGGGTCATTGCTCCAATTTGGATGAGTAATACCAAAGAAAATATACTATATCGGAAGTGAAGACACAAACAAAATAGTACGAGCAACAATATTTTTTCTGCAAAATCCATATTTTTTAAATCCATCTGGTGAGTAACTTTAATTTAATTTATATAAAGTTACAATAAAGTTTGAATGTGATAGATTTTTTTATGGAATTTATTTTATTGTCATTCGTCTTCTTCACAGTCACATGCATATAAAATATACTTTATTTATATAAAAACACTAACACAATTGTTGTTTCGATCGGTTTTCGTTATATTTTGTGTGATCGCCGATCGCATGCTATATTTTTATTTAATTTTGTTTTTTTTTCTGCTGTTTTACGAATATATGTACATATGTAGTGTTACATAATTTAACAAGCACAAAATATTATTTGTTCAATATAGATGATGCGCTTAAAATCGATTCCTATTGTTATTTAAATTCATATAGCAATTTTTTTTATTTCTTCAATTTGAAAATTTTGGCCCTTAGCTATTTGATGATAAATATATTTTATGTAGAGGAACAATTTTCTGATTCATACACATAATTTTATTTTACAGAAAAAAATGAACGTTTTTATTACACGGTGTAAAGTACAAAATTCCATTTTGTCTTGGTGTCTACTCATTGATTTTGAGACCAACAGAAGCTGAGAATCGTACAATTGAGTCCAGTAGTTCTTTGATACCGTTGCCATTCAGCCCAATTACACTGACAGTGGTTGACCGACAATACAAGATGTTATTCTGAGGGGTTCCACTTTTACGAAAGATAAATTCTAACATGAGATTGAAAAGTATCGGGGACAGAGCAGTTTCTTGCCATACTCCAGAGCTAATTGTAAAAATTCTTGATAGCGTTTTCTCATCTTTGTCACAACATTGTGACTGCATTGCTGTCATTTATGATCTATTCCGATGGATTGAGTCATTGACCTGGTGGAAATATAAGAACATCAGACGTACGTCACGAGATGTTTCTTAATATTTAGAAAGAATCTTCTGTTTATCAAAGGTACGACTGGGATAAGTATCGTCAACTTGTGTATCCAAAAATTCCAAAAAGTACGACTGGGATGAGTTATGAATGGGTGTACAGTTTATCACACCACTGTATTTATTTTTATTAATTTCCACGTTTAACTTAGTTGTATAATGGTTGTATATTGTAGTTTTCTATGTTGATTGATTGATGGCCAAAATGTAAGAGAGTATAATTTTAGGATTTTGTTTTTTACATAATTTTGCTTACACATACCCTTTAGATGTATTGGGCTGCCAGATTGGAGTTTTTACTATTTATTCTTTTGACGCAGTTTAATGAAGATTGTAGATGTTAATGTAGATGGTACATAAATTTACATTGGACTCTACTAATTAATCTAATGTACACTGAACAGTAATTGAATTGACATGTGACATGTTTACATTATTTGTTTAGATGGTAATTAATTTACAATTTAATAATTTTTTTTTGTTTACTTTCTCAAACATACTCCCACGCCTTAACAAATATTATTTCTTAATATTTAGTTTTACTATTTTGTTTACAGGTCTTTTAAATGAACTCTTTGACGTCTTTAGAGTTACTACTCTTGCTATCCCGTCGCTTCCAGGATGAATGTGTGTAATTCTGGCTAACAACCATTGGCCCGGATACAAATTATCCTCCTGAATGAGAACTACATCATCAACTTGATAATGATGTTTAACTGTCTTCCATTTGTATCTGTGTTGCAGCGAAGTAAGGTAGTCCCTATGCCAACGGCTCCAAAATCCCTGCAGTCGCTGCTGTATGTTTTGCCACCTTGATAGCTTTTTTAAAGGCAGCTCTTCCAAATTAGGTTCTGGAAGAATCATCAACGATTCTCCAACCAAAAAATGTGCTGGTGTAAGCACCTCCAAATCGACTGGATCGTCACTGATTCTACATAATGGTCTCGAATTTAACAATGATTCAATCTGGGTTGTTAACGTCGTCATTTCTTCGAAGGTGAGCCCCATGCCTGTTACTCTCTTTAGATGGTATTTGAAAGATTTTACCGTAGACTCCCACAATCCGCCAAAATGTGGGGCACGAGCTGGGTTGACATGAAAAATAATGTTTTTCTGTAATAAGAAATCAGATATTAGTGAATTTGTCGTTTGCTTAATGATCTGATGTTTTAGTTGCTGTAGTTCTTTGTTTGCATCAACAAAATTCGATCCATTATCACACCAAATGTGCGCAGGCGTTCCACGTCTTGCATTGAATCGCCTAAGTGCAGCCAAAAAAGAGTTCGTATCAAGACTGCTAACAATTTCTAGGTGGACTGCCTTTACTGCCATACACACAAAAACCGCTACATATGCCTTTTCTGTTGGGGAACTTTTCCGCTTACTAGTTTTAATGTATACTGGCCCAGCATAATCTAAACCAGTGTTAAGGAACGGTCGACTTTGCGTACAACGTTCCACTGGTAAATCGGCCATCTTTTGCTCGGTTTTATGACTTCTATAGCGAATGCATGTAACGCAAGATTTTATGCAGTGTTTTATCATACATCTTGCTCCGATCATCCAATATTTGTTTCGCACCATGCTTAAAGTTAATGAATTGCCAGCATGCATATGGTTAAGATGTGTCTCCCGAATTATTAGTTTGCATATGATGTGATTTTTTGGTAGTATAATTGGGTGTTTCGATGAATATGGAAGCGACGATTTAGATAAACGTCCACCAACTCGTAGTAATCCATCTGAATCTACGAATGGATCTAGTGACGACAAATGGTTTTTTGTTGGTAATGTTTCGTTCTTGTTTAGATTTGCTAACTCGGGTTTAAAAGATGTTTTCTGAACTTCACGAAGAATTATTTTCTCAGCTTCATTCATCTCGGATGGAGTTATTTTGCTTCTAGGGTGCTCTTGCTGCTTTATTCGTCTCACTCTGCCAAATTTTAAAATGTAAACTACAATTTTTCGTATTTTATACCATGATGATATTTTTGATAGAAGAGTTAAAATCACGTTATCTTCATTGCTTGTTTCAGTCAGTACATTGATAAATTTTGGTCCTTCTTCAACATTGCCATACATAGGTTTGATTGTCGTTTTAGATTTCGGCCAGTTCCTTTCATCTTTGTTCAGCCACTCTGGACCGTTCCACCACAGTTCAAGTGTAGACAAAACTTTCGGTTTGACTCCTCTTGAAATTAAATCCGCTGGATTACTCTTGGATTCGACATGTTGCCATTTTCTTCGTGGAATAGTTTCAAGGATGGTTGACGTTCGATTGCCTATAAAACCTTTCCATCTCCGTGGAACATCAGATAACCAATATAAAACTATCATAGAATCCGTCCATGCGAATACGTCTATATCTTCGTACGCGAGAGACTCGATACACCACTTGACCGATTTGCACAAAAGCACAGCTCCACATAATTCCAATCTAGGGAGCGATATTTGTTTAAGCGGTGCAACCTTGCTTTTAGCATATAGTATATTAACAGTGACCTCGCCCATCTCATTGACTGCTCGTAGATAGATAACAGTTCCATATGCAGCTTCAGATGCGTCACAAAAAGCATGTATTTGACGACATGTTGGATTATGAAGTGTCGTCAGGCATCGTGGTATTTGAATTGATTTTAGTTCTTGGAGCGATTTGTAGATACCATGCCATATATTTGTGATGCTGTTGGGCAAGCTGGCGTCCCACTCGATATTTAGCAACCATATTTTCTGTAATAACATCTTAAACAAAATAATTATTGGTGCAAGCCAACCCATAGGGTCATAGATTCTAGATGCCGTTGATAATATTCTTCGCTTGGTCCAAGGTACCCGGTCGTCACTTTGTTGTGCCTTAAATGAGAACGTATCTAATTCTGAGTTCCAACTTATTCCCAAGGTTTTAATTGATTTATCATCTTCAATTAGTTTTGGTATCCTTTCTAAATCAGAATGTGAGAATGAGTTGAGAAATTCTTGTGAGTTGGACTTCCATTTTCTAAGATTGAATCCACCTTTACTTAGGATTTCAGTTAAGTCCTTTTTTAATTGTATGGCTTCAGCGGCAGTGTCACATCCTGTCAGCAAATCGTCAATGTAAAAAGCATTGTTTATTATGTTGGTAGCCCTTGGATAAACGTGATGCTATGCTTCCGTAGTTTTCTTCAATGTTTTAACAGCCAGAAACGGTGCGCAAGCAGTACCATACGTCACCGTGTCAAGTCTGTACGCCTTTAGAGGTTCTCTTGAATTTTCACGCCATAGTACTAGTTGATAGTTCGCATCGTTAGTATCGACCCGAATTTGTCGGTACATTTTCTCTACGTCTGCCACTAGAGCGATGGCGAACTTTCGAAATCTTACTATGATTGTAGCAAGGTCAGTCTGAATATTAGGACCCACCTCGAGGATATCATTCAGTGATACTTGTGTGCTAGTTTTGCATGACGCATCAAACACAACTCTCAATTGTGTGGTACTGCTACTGCTCTTGAATACTGCGTGATGAGGTAAATAATTTTTTGCGTCATCTTTGTCTGGAATCTGATTCCATGGTATATAAGTCATATGTGTCAGTGTATGTTTTCTCGCATGAATGACGTATAATTCTCGGACAGTTCTGGTGTTGTTGATAATTTGCGTTCCATTGCGAGAAGTCGCTGATATGCTGCTGGAAATGAGTTGCCTAACACCTGTCTCGGTTTCTTGAATGGAAGTTTTACAACGAAGCGACCACTAGCATCTCTTGTTGTGGTTTCTTCATAGTGTGCTTCACATATATTAATAGAACTCGCTGGATTACTTTGAACTGCTACATCTTCTACCTCCCAAAATTTCTTAAGCAGTTGATGTAGTTCGTCAAAGTTAGTTTGAATGATAGAATCAGTATTAATATGTAAATTGATAGTATCTGAAGTTTGATTGTTGGAAGTGCCGGCGATTAACCAACCAAGTTTTGATGATTGAATAATTGGAAATCCGTTAATGACACGTTTTTCTGAACCTAGTATT
The DNA here is from genome assembly GCA_963556175.1 of Tipula confusa. Taxonomy (NCBI): domain Eukaryota; kingdom Metazoa; phylum Arthropoda; class Insecta; order Diptera; family Tipulidae; genus Tipula; species Tipula confusa. The sequence goes on along the minus strand of OY744475.1, from coordinate 161,591,262 downwards.
TCGAACAATACGTCTGCTCCGAGAAGTACATCAATTTTATTAGGTTTAAAAAATTGTGGATCTGCTAGCTCCAAATTCACAATTTGCTCATGGATGCTGATTGGTTTCTTTGGTAAGAAATTGGTAATGTTATGTATGATATGAGCCGTGACATATAAGTTATAGTGGTGATGTATACGTGAATAGATGGTCATATCGATTATTCCCTTCGTTTTTCCAGCCGAAGATGATGCTAAACCGTAAATAGATATGGAAGATTGTCTTCGCTGTAGGCCTAGGCGTTGCGCACAGGATTCAGTTACAAACGATGATTGAGAGCCTGAGTCCAAAAGCGCTCTAAAAGGCTGGAGTTGTCCGGTACGAGACCTTATGTGTATAACAGCTGTTGGTAATACCGTGGTTGGCGTGGAATATAATGTATATACAACTGGATTGTTATTTTGGAAATCTACAATTTGGTTTGATTCAATCGTGGATGTGGTATCAGTTGACAATACTGGATTAGAAGTATTCTCCAAATTATTGTGTGACGATTTGGTTAACGCAATATGATGGCTTGTTGATACTGGATTGGAAGTTGACTGCATCTCAGATTGGTCGGAGTGAAGCAATGTGTGATGACGTTTCTGACAAATGATGCACGAAGATTTAGTAAAACACTTTGAGCTGACATGACCTTTTTTCAAACAGTTTCTACACAGATTCTTGTCAGTTACTAATTTTGATCTAGCTTCAATATTATTATTTTTAAACACTGCGCATCGAAATAAAGGGTGTTGCTGTCCACAAGCTACGCAGTCATATCTTGTATTAGAGCCTTCGGTTACAAATGACTTCACTGTAGGTTTAGAATATAATCGTTTGGCTGGTACATCACATATTTCTAGAGCATCACATCTTTTGTTTAAAAACTCAAGTAGATTTTCAAACGTTGAAAAATCCTTGTTTACTGATTCTGATGCCCACAACTGCCTTGTTTCACTATCGATTTTGTTAAGCAATATGTATATAAGCCATGGATCGCGCGTTTCTGCGGTTGGACCCAGTACGCGAAGGCCACGGATTATTTCGTCAGCTGTTTCTGTCATACGTCGCAATTCCTTGCCATTAGTTTGTCCGCAAGACTTTTGATCCATAAATGTTTGGATTAAAGTTGTTACTATGGGCGTCATTTTATTATATCTATTGCATAGTTTGCTCCATGCCTCTGCATAGTTGTTTTCCGTGATGGAGATGTGTCTTATAAGAGCCGCAGCTTCCCCAGAAAGCACGCCCTTCAACATTTGCAATTTATGTATGCCACTAATATTAGGATTGTTATGCACCGTCGTCTGGAACAAGTCGTTGAAGGATGCCCAATATCTATAGTCTCCTGAAAACGGTTCTATATTTAATTTTGGCAAACGCACGTGGTGTGCTATATTGACACCTTCGTAAAATGTCTTCTGTTGATCAATGAATTGTCCAAGGGTGGTGTTCAGATCATGAGTATTAGTAGGTTCATGGTTAGTCTGAGGCCGACTTGCTTGCATGAGTAAGGCACGTGCTGTGTAGTACACCTCATCAACTTCATCATTGATTGCTACGTAATCTGCATTTTCTAATAACTGAATTTCGGCTTCATTGAACGCGTGGTATTTATTTTCCAATATTTCAGATCGTGTTTGAATCTCTGCGAGCCCGGTGTCCTCCTTGATTCCTTCAGCATATCGCAAAATGACCGTCATCTGTTTGTATGCTCGATCACGAACTCGTTTTAGTCTTTCAGCCATATTAACACTATCACTTTACACACTTACAATATGAACTCTTCGTAACTTTTTTAATTGAACTGATGCACAGAAATGTAGATTTCAATTATAATTCGTGGTTTTAATTCACTCGATAGTAGCGTATACTTATATGTTTCGTACGATTGAACCAATAAATTAAATAAATTAGATAAAATGTATACTTATCTAATGTAGTGGGATAAATCCCGGGTTTCGGCACCAAAATGTTTATCAAAGGTACGACTGGGATAAGTATCGTCAACTTGTGTATCCAAAAATTCCAAAAAGTACGACTGGGATGAGTTATGAATGGGTGTACAGTTTATCACACCACTGTATTTATTTTTATTAATTTCCACGTTTAACTTAGTTGTATAATGGTTGTATATTGTAGTTTTCTATGTTGATTGATTGATGGCCAAAATGTAAGAGAGTATAATTTTAGGATTTTGTTTTTTACATAATTTTGCTTACACATACCCCTTAGATGTATTGGGCTGCCAGATTGGAGTTTTTACTATTTATTCTTTTGACGCAGTTTAATGAAGATTGTAGATGTTAATGTAGATGGTACATAAATTTACATTGGACTCTACTAATTAATCTAATGTACACTGAACAGTAATTGAATTGACATGTGACATGTTTACATTATTTGTTTAGATGGTAATTAATTTACAATTTAATAATTTTATTTGTTTACTTTCTCAAACATCTTCCTTAGTGAAAAAAATTGATTGGTGACAGATCGATTAGGACGAAATCCTCCTTGGTAGTCTTCTATAATTTCTTTCTCCAGAGGAGTGGTTCTTTCCAATACTATATGTAAGACTGGAATTTGTATGCTATGCTACGTCGCGATAGTTTTCGCATTTTGAACGGTCTCCTTTTTTTAAGTAACTGCACAAAGCGACCATTTTCCATTCATCAGACATATAACTTCGCTTTGCCATACTAATCGAAAAAGGTCGAAAAGATAGTTCCACAAAGTATCCTCTCCGAATATCAAGAGCTCGGAATTAATGCATTCAACCCCAGCCTTTCTAGTCTCTAAATGGCTAGTTTAAACTCCTCGTAGGATGTGTCCCCTATGCACATCTCCGCAGTCTGTATTTGGCAACTTTAAAAAACCTGTAGCATTTGACACTTGTTGAACATTGAGTAAATCAGAGAAATAACTTTTTCAGTGTCGAACATTGCATTGATGATAACACGGAGATTTTCATCCTAGTCCCAAATGACGATAGACCTAGGTCTGATGGTATGGTGCAGTTCAGTGACTTAAAAATTAGCTTAAGAATTAGCTTTAATTAAAATTCCTGATTTTGACGGAAACCCCACGGCCTTACATAAATTTAAGTATTGTTGCGAAATAATTTATCAACCTTTAATTGCCAATGAAGAAACTAAATTCATCAACTTAATTCCATGTCGACTCTCAGGTAAAGCCTATGATATTATAAAATACCAAACACTAGAGAGTTGGATTGATCTTAAAACTGAGCTAACCAAACAATTTGGTGAAAAACGGTCCTGAGAGTCTCTCCAAATCCAACTCATTCAAGTGTCTCAATCCCGCAACGAAGATGTTCAGGTTTATTCCAATCGTGTCGAAAAGTTCTTATCGGATTTAAACACCGTTAGTGCCGACGGGCAAGATAAAATCAACATTCAAGTGATAGTGGAAATTAATAATAAAACCGCACTCCGTGCATTCCAGGAGGGATTAAGAGATGATTTGAAAGTCATTATTAAAGCGTACATATTTTCTAGTCTTTCTGAAGCAATCACCAAGGCTTTGGAAGAGGATATTATTATCAAAACAGAAAGCCAATGAATATATCCCGACCGGCAATGGTGTGCCATTTATGTCAACGAGTGGGCCGTATCGCAAAGGATTATCGTTTCAAGCAGCCTACAAACCTAAATTCTTTTAACCCTACTACCTCAGATTTCCACACCTCCAGATCTGTTAACAGCGTCTCAATTATTTGTGCATATTGTAAAAATCCAGAACACCACATAAGAGAAAGCCGAAAAAAGAAATTTGCAGACGCTAGGAGAATTAATTCTCATAATCAAACCCATAATATCAACCCAAATTATTCACATTCTAATCAATCTGTAGGAAGTCAGTTACACAACCATCAATCGTCTGAAAACTCCGTGGGACTCGAGAGACACAGCCAACTCGCTCCACATCGAGTCCAAATTCATTCAAAGAGTGCACAAAATATACCTACACATTAAACAGCAATTCCAATTCTAATTCAGTAAATAAAGAATTTAAGCCAACACGGCATGACATGGATGTTGAAAATTCAGCCAATGTATCTTTTCGAATAGCTCAAATACTAAAGTTTATGTTCAAATATGTCTTGATATCAGTAATTCCAATCTTTTCTTTTTTCTCGTTGATACTGGGGCTGATATTAGTCTTGTCAAAAGTGAATGCCTCAATCCACAAACTAACTCCTTAAGTAACCATATTTGTCAAATCAAAGGCGTCATCTCCTGGTTTACCAAAACTATGAGATCGTTATCCATTACCGTAATCATTTCAGACAGTTTCCAGTTTCCACATATTTTCCATGTCGTCGATAACTCTTTTCCAATTTCGTGTAGTGGTATTCTTTGTAAGGATTTTTTAGAAAATTACAATTGCAAGATTGACTTCCAGAACAGGATCCTCGAAATTCCCATGAGGGAGTGCGCTGTTCTACTAGATTTTGTATCATCACCTTCCAGGATTTCTATTCCGGCTCGAAGCGAAAAATTAACTTCCATGTTTGTGGGTGAAGATGACAGAAAGGAATACTTGTGTCTGCCCAGGGAGGTTGGTCCGGGAGTGTTCGTGAGGAATTCCGCGGTAAGGTTCAGAGGTGGTTTGGCAACAATAGGATTTATAAATTTTAACGAGTCTATCCTGTTGAGATAGATATCAACGATGTTATCCTGGATGACTTGTCTCATTACGACGTTTACCTTTTCGGTTCATGTAATAATGCGGTGGAGGATTGCTTACATACGTTGCGGGGCAAACTTCGTCGTGATTTTCTAAATTCGGAAGAAGCATCATCCATTTCATCCCTTTGCAGAGAGTACAATGATATTTTTCACTTGAATGGTGATCTTTTGACGGCAACGGATGCAACAACCCATTCTATTCCTCTGGTACCAAATTTATTACCAACCTATCAACGTCCGTATAGATTACCTCAAATAACTAAGAACGAAATCAACCATCAGGTAGACGAAATGTTACGGCATGATATTATTGAGCCAAGCGATAGCTCAAGGAATTGTCCAATCCTTGCAGTGCCAAAATGAAGTAATGATGGGCAACAAAAGTGGAGAGTAGTCATAGATTTCCGTCGTCTTAACAACATAACTCTTGATAGAGTCTATCCTTTACCAAACATCCATGAAATGCTTGATCAGTTAGGTCGGTCATACTATTTTAGTACCGTAGATTTGACGAATGGTTATCATCAAGTTAAAATGGAAAATTCGGATCAGTCAAAGATGGCTTTCAGCACTACGTACGGTCATTTTCATTTTAAACGAATGCCGTTTGGTCTAAAAAGGGCTCCGGCAACCTTCCAGCATCTCATGGATCTCACTTGGATGACGTAGTCATATATGGACGTAATCTAGACGATCATAATCAAAAACGTCGTGCAGTGTTTGATTGTTTACTTTCATACAATTTAAAGATCAATCCAGATAAGCGTCAGTTCCTCCAAAAGGAGATAACTTATCTAGGACATTTAAACCAGATCCTTTGAAGACGAGTGCAGTGGTAGACTATCCAAGGCCTAAAAACCCCAGGGAAATAAAATCCTTTTTAGGGTTCATTGGCTACTACCGACGTTTCATTAAAAATTTCGCACAATTAGCAAAACCATTAAATAACCTTCTAAAAAAGGACACTAAATTCGAATGGACTCCATTTTGTGACGAATCCTTCAAAACCTTAAAAAATTTTCTAAGTGTACCGCCAATTTTACAATTTCCAGATTTCGAACGCAAATTTACCATAACCTGTGATGCAAGTGACCTCGCAATTGGTTCCGTTTTATCGCAGTCACATCCGTCTGGTGATCTCCCTATAGCATACGCTGGCCGTACTCTTAATCAAGCAGAGAGAAATTACGCGACCATTGAGAAGGAGTTACTCGCAGTTTTTTGGTCAGTTAAACATTTTCGCCCTTACGTGTATGGGAAGAAATTTAATATTATCACGGATCATAAACCACTGGTTTGGTTAAATAGTATCAAAAATCCCTCTTTTCGATTAATACGATGGAGATTATTGTTAGACGAATACGACTTCAAAATTTCGCATAAGGCTGGATCATTAAACCGAAACGCTGATGCGCTTAGTCGCATTGCTATCTCTCCTCCAAGTTCAATTTCACTAGTGGATGATTTTGAGTTGCGGTCCCCAAAAATGTCAAGCAATTTAACTGTAACTCAAGAGGAATTAATCTTGCCTTCTACTAACTCCTCAATTTTGGCAGATTCAAATAAAATTTCTCATTTAACTAGTGAGCGTGCAATTTCTAAATCAGTAAATCCAAATCATACAATGTCGAAAACCCAACTTGTTCATCTTCCGTTAAAAACAAATTCTGAAAGGGCTACAATAGATTTTTCCGAAACCACAGTCGAAGACGTAAATATGATTACCCGATCAAAATCCAAGTATCTTTCCAACCAAGATAATAACATACCATACACATCCACTGATTCTTCGTCCCAAGCCATTCGACCTCATCCTGACCCCTCTTCCAAATTCATCGATCAATCTAGTAATCATACCATAGAACAAGACATAGATTATCCGTCTCATTCGAAACAAACTCCACATTCTCTAACACTGACATTTTTGACCCCAAGGAGCAAATCAAATTAATCCAGGAATTTCATAATACCCCATTAGGTGGACACCAGGGGGTGTTACGTAAATATAAACGTTTACGGAATTATTATTATTTCCCAAAAATGTTCCGAAAGATTGAAACCTATATTAAGTCCTGTGAATTTTATCAACGACATATCAAACTAACGAAAGTCCCTATGAAGATCACTACTACGTTCTACTTTCGGTTCCAAAAGGTCTTTCTCGACATCGTAGGTCTTCTACCATCCAGTTATCATAATAATCGCTTTATACTCAACATACAGGATGATCTGACGAAATTGTCTTTAGTTTTAGCAGTACCCAACTAAACAGCTGAAACTATAGCTAAATCGTTCGTGGAACATTTTGTCTGTGTATTCGGAGCACCAAACGAGTTGTTAACCGATCAAGGTGCTAACTTCATTAGATTGAGATTCTTGGTTACCATATTCTATGTGTACATACAACAGTACATCCCACACAACCACTACATTTATGCCATCATTTAGGAGCATTGAAATCAGGCAAGGGGTTAGCCCACAAAATTATCAATAATGCATAAATTGTGCAATAAAACACGTAATAGTGGTCCAATTTTGATAAGTGATACTTTAATCAAAAGCTCAACATAAATTCGATATCAGCCTAAATTCTGCTGCAAAATATTCGTTAATTTTCATAAATCATTTTGGAGCATAAGAATCAGGCAAGAGCTTAGCTGATTTGTGTTTTTTTGCATAATTTAAGGAGATTGATAGTTTTGTAGGTTAATCCGCTTGCTAGAAAAATGAATTAATTCGGAATTTCTAATTCGATAACTCTTTTTATTTAAATTTAATAATACTTTTGTAGCTAGAACTGAACATTTCGATCCAGCCACTCTGAAACTGTTTGTAGATTAAATTCCACCCATTTAATGTTATTTTTAACGTTTTCAATTGCTTGCTTTCGTGCTGCGGCACCAGCACCAGCCTTAGGATATTTGACAAAAAATTGCATCATCTGAAAATAATCAAAATAAATATTTGCTTAATTGTGAACCATCCTAATCCTTAATTTATTTACAATATTACCTCTTCTAATTTAATTTTTACTGAAAATTTTGACAAAATTTTTTCGATCATTCTACCAAAATATCGATCATTGATTGTAAAACGATCAACTAATTGTTCCCACTCACTTCGTATAAAATCCCATACCAGTGGCTCACCAATTTTATTCGATGCAATATTTTTCATACAATCGTAATAATCCTGATGGCTTATAAAACTATTCGCCTGATTTGTTAAATGTATAAATTTATTTATTACCAGAGGGTTTTGAATCCCGGCTAAACCGTACAAAAGGGTTTCCTTTTCTTGTGAATCTTGTTCGACCCGATAAACGTTTAACATTTTTTCCCAATTATCGACTTCACCATTATTTTCGATGCCATAGTAATAAGTAACATCACGTAAATCGGGGTGTGGTCGATTTGTGGTATTATTGATCCAGATTAAAAATTGTGACCCAGCTTCGGTCAAACATTGTGAATGGCCTACGCTGCAGGCTAATTTTAAAATAACAGGCCGAAGTAAACTGTAATATATAAAGTAAATTTTATAAACATTTGGTTTGATTTATGAATTTTGACTGCGTATACTTTCGTAAATGTTGATCGTCTTTTAACTCCACACTCCAGCCCACATAATTGTATGCATTTTGAATTAATCGACGGACAAAAATTATAAACTTTGGATACGAATCTGTGTAATAAATAAGATTGGCGATTTTATTAATTTTTTTAGCTGCAACCACCCAAGGCACATAATCCGTTTCATTGTACAAGTATTTTAATAGCTCCAATGCTGTATCGTACGGTAATAACTGCGCTTCGGCAAAACTAAATACATCGTCTATAAGATTACTTCGGTCTGATATTGATAGTGTGCGTGGATTCATTTTTAGTGCCGATATTAAATTGATCCACATATCGGTTGGGTACAGTACGCGATAGAATCCAACTTGATTTTTATTTAACTTTAACCACGAATGATTCAACTCAACCTCAATATCAATGTATTCACTGTCCCATACAAACAACACATTTTTTAAGCCACCAGTGTCAGTTAAATCTGTATGATAAGTTATCGGAATCTGCCAACGATATCTGTCAAACAGTAAAATTTCATTAACTTTAATAAAAAGTCGTATTATTGAGTACCACCTACCTGTATTCCGATTCGATGTCCCGTCCATAATTTGTAGGATCGATCAAAAATCGTTTCTGATATAATCTATACGATGTTGTGTTGAGTTTTTGTACAGTTACATAGGGCAGTCCTTTTTGCTTCACCCACGTATTCAAATAAAGTCGTATGTCAATATGGGGAACAATTTGTTCAATTTGCTTCAATAAATCGAGCGTTGTGGCCGTCGAAAATTTATGTTTGTTTAAATAATTGGAAACAGCTTGTCGAAAATTTTCTTCCCCGATAAAATGTTCGGTCATACGGATTACAGCTGCACCTTTATTATACGTAATAATGTCAAAAATCGATGTAATCTGATTTGGACTTGTAACCGTTTGTACAATAGGATGTGAATTGAGTGTACCATCTAGTTCAAAGACACTGTTAAATTTTATATTAATTTGATCCATTACCCCGTACCATGGTCGTAACGTGTTCGTACATTTATATTCCATATAACGGGCAAAACCTTCGTTTAACCACGTCTCGTCCCACCATTTCATTGTTACTAAATTTCCAAACCACATGTGCGATAACTCGTGTCCAAATCCAAGCGATAAAAATTGTCGATTTATCGTCGACGTATAAAATGGATCGTATAGTAAAAACATTTCGCGATATGTTACGATACCCCAATGTTCGGTGGCGCCCGAACCATAATTTGGTATTGCAATTATGTCTAGTTTTGGTAATGGGTATGGAACTTCAAAATGTCGGGTGTAGTACTCTATAGTCTTAGCCGTATTAATGCCGGCATATTCAATTTTGTTTAGTTGTGTTGGCGAGACAACAATTCCAATGTCAAAATCATCTCGATATCCAGCAGATTTTACGGGATATTTTGTCGTAACAAAATCTGATATGGTAAAACATACCAAGTATGTACTCATCGGAACACTTTTCGCAAATTTAACAATAGTCAGCTCGGTATTATTCGGATACAATTCTTCACTGATCATATTCATATTTGATATGGCGTTATAATCGTTTGTTGGACGAACAATGGTCAGTTCAAATGTTGCTTTTATTGCAGGTTCATCGAAGCATGGAAATGCTTTTCGTGCATATGTTGGCTGAAATTTAGACGTCACGAGCTTTCTGCAAAACACACAAAAAAATTAAAATTTGTTTAGTTTCTTTGCCTTTGCAACTACATTTTACCTGGTTTGATTTCGTTTTGGATCAAAGTAAACATTTTTATAGATTCCAAAGAGTTGCGTCGATAGCGTTCCATTGAATTTGAAATAAAGTGTGTAGTTACCCACTGCTAGTTCCGAATGGAATTCCATAACCCAATATTCAAATGGTGCATACTCAAAACATTCTTTAATTTGAATCGAGGTCATTTCACCGTAACTAGTTCGGACTAGTTTTGTTTCGGTCACCGTCAAACTTTTCATATGAATTGGTAGAAATGACATACATTTTAGGATTTTAAAATGAATTTCAACAAATCCTGTAAACATATCGTCATTAAAATCAGGATGCAAATATAATTTATAATCAAACGGAACTATTTCGTCAGGTAGACGATAAGTTAATTTATCAACAATCGAACTATTCATTTCCAATTCGTTTTCAATCTCGACCAAATCGTTTGCGATGGTTGTTTTATCTTCAGCAATCTTAGTTTGGCAGCCTGTGTCAACTATTGCTGATGCTATCGGTATCGTATACCTCTCCGTTGGTACGATACACATTTGTATAAATATAATTGATAGGGTTAGTAAAAGTATCGATACGGCTAATTTAAACGTATAATTTGTCACATTTTCACAGGTAGTAGTTGGCTGCATTTTAAACACATCTACACATATATACACAAACAATTTTTATTAGTATTAAATAATTTAAAACAATTAAAAATTAACATCAAATATATGTTAAATCGCGGAACACTATTAAAACGTGATGGGGGTCTTAAGTAATAACTGCGAGATAACTCGGTTGTACTCTGTTTATATACCAAACAAGATCAAGAACACAGACACACGATCTTCAAACGAATTCATACAGGGTGATAAGACCGATACAAATGTACACTTCCCAAGTTTGATTAATCTTTGAGTTGACACAATCAAATGTGCTTAAAATAAAGGAAATAGACTGTTCCACACAACTGCGGTGTTTTATTATATATACCCTTTAAAGTATATAGCATCTTAAAAAACAAACTTTTAAAAACTCTGAGTCTGAATAGTAAAACATTGCGTTGATGTTAATTGTTTTGACTAAGCAAACACGATAAGCCGCTCAATTTTAGATTAGTAAATTGAATAATATGAAAACAACAAATAGATAATCGAAATTTTCTAGTAAAATTAACTGTGGTCGACGAAATAATTTTTAATTGGATTACACAATTTTTAATCAACGACAACGGCTCGAAATATAGTTAGCATATATACATATAGTTTGGATCTTCGTTAAATGCCGCGCAATTTAATTTAATGAATGATTTTTTGATAAGAATTCTAATATTTAAATTTTTGGGGATCTAATGAACAAATTAAATGAAGTCAATTGATTTGGAAGTGCTATTGCTATCGCAACGATTAAGTATAAGTAAATAACATAAAAACAGCTAGACTTCTAAAATTCTACGATTTATAAGAAAACTTCGCAGACGACATTATTATGGTTTGAGTCTGAGCTAAAAAAAATATTGTTTTTTTAACTCCAGTAATAAAAGGAATTGAAAACAGTTTTCTAAAATAGACTTTCTGTTAGATAGTGTAACGGCATAAGTTCTCATGAACCGTTTTCTTGTATAAAATTAACTTCGTCTTTCCTCTCATCGATCCTCGTTTCGTTTTAGAGCACGTGTTCAACTTATATTTCTCCCCCTCAACTTTGCTGATCTCTGTAATGAGCCTTTTTGGTAGAAAGTTCAGTCTTCGTTTGTCTTTTGAAGAGGACAGATCAATTAAAATAATTATAAAATATCTCAGTAAGTGTGAGTAAACTGGTTTTGATACCATACAAATAATAAAAATATAAAACGAAATTAATATTCATTGTAATTACAAAATGGTGTAAAAATGCAATAAAATAATATTTGTAATCTGTGCTAAAATAAAAATAATAAGTTAAATTTGTGAAACAATCTCAAATTAAACTGTTATTATTATAGTTTTAGTGAATTTTTAATTGTAATAATATATCATAAAAACATCAATAAAAATCTTATAACTATTTCGGGACCATGCTAAAATTAAGTGTCATGTTTGCTTACCTTTATACCACATCAATTGTATAAAACCTGGTATATTAACAATTGATAAAAAACAGAGTGGTACTTGGTCATGTGCGGATTGCACTAATAAGCAAAACTTATCAAAACAAACTTCTTCGGCATCAAATCCTAATCAATCCGCAAACTTGAGAGAAAACAACTTCATTCAACAACCAGCTGCTCAAATTCTCGATAATGTTATGGATTTTAGTGATAGTTGTTCGTTAAGTTTAAGTTTATATATGAGCAATTGAAACTAAACGAAGCGGCATTTTTAAAAAGATTTAATTTCATTGAAAATCTCCTGGGTAAGCTGGATGAACTTAAACAAGAAAATGCTACTTTAGAGAAAACAGTAACCGATTTAGAGTGGCGTATTGATAGCATCGAACAGCTTAACCGGAATAAATCATTGGAAATACACAGCATGCCCGACTTACTCACATCCAATGCAAATGGTACCCTTGAAAATACGGTAAAATTAATTAACCAAGGCCTTAATATTAACCTTGATTCGGATTCAATTCAATATATCAACAAAATAAACACGCCGCATGTGAAGAAGTTATTAATAAAATTTAATCAACTAAATATTCGTGACGCAACACTGGTAGCTAAACGAAAAAAAAGATTAACAACTGATTGTGTTGGAGTGTTACCTTCTAATAATATTTTCTTTAATGAAAATTTAACTAAGTTCAGGAGTTACCTGTATGCCGAAGCGAGGAAACGTAATTGTTTAAATTTAAATATGTGTGGATTCGTAATGGTAATATTTATGTTAGGAAAACTGCTGGATGTCAAGCTAAGTAAATTAAATCACTGTCTGACCTTGATGAAATTTGATATCCCAAATTTCATCACAATTACAGTCATTAGTTTTATATTAATCTAGAATTATTTATGAAGCTCAAGTAGATAGTGATTTAATTAATAGTGTGGATAACACTAAACAGTTTTCAAATTTTCGTGTCATGCATTTTAATATAAGAAGTTTACGGGCAAATTTTATTTCACTTTTGGCGAATCTAAATAGTTATGTCATTGTAACAGATATAATTTTTTTAACAGAAATCTGGATTACTAATAATGAGGTTAATTTTTATCAAATTCCTGGGTATAATTTTTTTAGTTGTTGTAATGATATAAATCGTGCGGGTGGTGTTGCGGCATTCGTAAAGGATAATATTGCGGTGAATTATTTTAATTATGATATAGTAACAGCTGACTGTATGGAACTTAATTTTATAAAGGGAGAATTCACCATTAGTAGTTTATGTATCTATCGTTATCATGCTTATTCTATTGGCAGATTTTTAAATGAATTACGACCAATCCTAAACAAACACTGCATATCAAATATTTTTCTACTTAAAGGTGATATCAATATTGATATCTTATCGTCAAATATAGAAATAGACAATTACATGATGTCATTATCATCTTTTGGCATGTGTTCTTTGATAAACTTACCTACCCGAATAGTAAATAGTAGCTCGTCATGTATAGACCATGCATTTTACAGGTTTGGATCGACAAACTTAAAAATTATGGGTGATTTACTTAATCTTCATGTATCTGATCATATTCCAATTATACTTACACTTACGTTTAAAAATTCAAATAGCTATAAAACTAGAAATGCCAGCCAAACTATATCTCGCATCAATTTTGATAAATGTAACAACTTTTTACAGACGCAGGTTTGGGATGATATATTCTTAGCAAACGATATTAACATCGATAAATAAATTTTTGAATACTTTCAATTGTTGCTTAAATATCAAAAGTGTAATATTAGAAAAAACTATAAAATGGCTCCATGGATGTCTTTCAAGCTTCACTCACTGGTAAATTTGAAAAATAAATTATCTAAGAAACTTAGAAAACATCCGTTAAATACTAATCTATTAAAACGTTTTAACATTATAAACATAAAGTGCAAAATGATGATATATGCTGAACGAACTAATTATTATGTGACCCTTTTTATTTAATATAGAAGATATTATACCAGAACCGGTATAATATCTTCTACATTAGATAAAAATGATAATCTTATTACAAACCCTCTAGATATATGCAATCATCATTTTACAAGTCAATGTGGTTTGATACAAAATACCGCAAGCCCTACATCTCATTGTTATATAAAATGACAAAATGATTCATTTTATTTTCATGCAACTACTCCTGAAGAAGTATTTTATATAGTCGCATCAATGAACAACAAAAACTCTAGTAGGCCTGATCGAATATCCTCTACCGTTTTAAAACAAACTGTTTCAAGCATAATCTTTCTCCTGGCTCAAATTTTTAATCAAAGTGTATCTAATGGTGTATTTCCTGATATTTTTTAAATGTGTTATTGTCTCCCCTCTTTTTAAAAACACGATAGATTGAAATTAACCAACTACCGTCCAATTTCTGAATTACCAGTATTTTCAAAAGAAAAATTGATTAAAAATCGTATAGTAACTTACTTGGAATTATACAATTATACAATTTTTTAGTGACTGTCAATTTGGCTTTAGGAAAGGCTTAAGTACTGAAGCTGCGCTTTTAGTATTTTTTTCGTCGATATATGATTCCTTAAATAATGGTAAAGTCGTAAGTGTGCTTTTTCTTGACATTTCTAAGGCCTTCGATACCGTAGATCATTCACTTTTACTAAGTAAATTGTGGCGTATTGGATTCAGAGGGTTCATGTATAACTGGCTTAAATCATATTTACAAAATAGACTACAAAAATTTGTAATCGGTTCCTGTTCTATTGAATTTAATGAAATCATTTCAGGTGTCCCCCGAGGTTCGGTTCTTGGTCCTTTACTTTTTTTAATCTATATTAATTCACTTTTTGATTTAAAATTGTACGGTTAAATTGTTGCATTTGCAGATGACCTTGCATTAACTTATTCAGTAGATACCACAGAAGAATTGGAACACCAAATGAATTCTGATTTAGCAATAGCGCGTATTTGGTTTTTAAATCATAAAATGAAATTAAGTGAAAAATCTAGAAGCATGCTATTTAATGTAGGATCAAGAGTGGTTAAAATATTGAATGTATTTTACCACGGTGAACAGTGTAATAGATTTAGTGATTCTATCAATTGCTTTAAATTCCAATTTGTCAATTAATTTAAATACTTGGGAATAACGATCGACAGTAACAGAACTTTAAGAAACATATCAATAATATTAAAGCATATTTAAATAAATCATTAAGAAAGCTGTATTTAATACGATCAATGTGTCCACGACATGTTTTGCTAAAGGTATATTATGGAATTTTCAGTTCAAAGATTGAGTATGGTCTCCTTGTATATGGTGGAGTTTATCTCACCAAATTCAAATCGTTAATAACTGCTCAAAAATTTGCTTTACGAATTATTTATAAAAGAAAACGCACCATCCGTTCATTACCTTTATTCAGGAATAGTCAGGTGTTGCCTTTTCACTACTTATATGAATATAAAGTCTTAAAACTCTACTTTTTGCGCAGTGGACACAAGTTAGTAAAAGTACACTCGTATAACTTAAGAGATTAAAGTTCTCGCTTTATTCCGTTCAAAAACGGAAGTATTTTAAACACTTTTATAATTCTAGTGCTGCGACGCTTTTTAACAAATTACCACATGAAATTCAGAATGAACAATCTATTAAAAAGTTTAACAGTTTGTTGAAGGATTGGTTATTCCGGCAGGATGACGTTGAATGTTTCTTTCAAGTTTGTCAGTAGAAAATGTTGTTGGTATAGCTCATTGATTGATTGATTGATTGATTAGAATGTAC
This sequence comes from Tipula confusa, assembly GCA_963556175.1. NCBI lineage: Eukaryota > Metazoa > Arthropoda > Insecta > Diptera > Tipulidae > Tipula > Tipula confusa. Next base: position 161,575,323 of record OY744475.1, on the reverse strand, counting down.
GGCCAAGGACGAACCAGGAACTCCCGGAATGCCGGGCACCACCGTACACCCGTTTTACATATAACAAAACCGAAGGAGTGGATGGAATTTGTTAGTTATGACAGACTCGACCCGGTTGCAGACACCTAAGCGATCGATAGTTAGTGTTTTTTTTTGTGGTGTAAGTAAAGGAAGGGCATGTTAGTAATGACAGATTTGACCCGGTTTTCCGGAAGCCAATATTCAACTAATGTTAGCACAAGACAATCACAATTTTGACTAGCTGCTCTGCATTATTTCATCAACTGCAGTGTGCCCCCATTCAGGTGTATCAGCAAACGTTTTCTAAAAGCAAAATATATTAATGAAATAACCGCTCTTAGCCGTAGGCTGTAATAAATTGAATTAGTTTTCATCTGAAAACACAAATAATTAATTTATCTAATAATAATAATATATTAATTTAATATAAATATATAAATACCTAAATACATAAATATATAAATATATAAATACATAAATATATAAATACATAATAGCAATTACACAAAGTACTTGCATTAAAATCCTATTTATATTTACTTTAAAACCAAAAACATTACAAATCGAATTTTATTAATAAAATTAAACAATTGAATTCGATCGAATCCACCGTTTTTTAGCAATATATCTTAGCAATATATATATCAAAAAATGTTGTTGGTATAGCTCATGTAATTTAATTATTTTGATATCGAATACTACTTAACTAACTGAATAATAAACTTAATAGTTAGAATTTGAATTGAATAACAGTTGTTTCCACTAGCAATATTCAATTAATCATCATTGGTATCACAGATTATATATATATATTTTTTATTGTTTCTTCCTCTTCATTATTAATTATTAACTAAGTACAATATTTGATGGTGAGTCAATATAGACATTTATTTGTCTCAGATCTACCTACGTATATTCAACATTATAAACGTGTACGAATATATAGCTTATATTAAGATAGCAAGTCTGAATAACTTTTTGTTGTATTTATTTTATGTTTATTAAAATATTTTAAATAAGTTTTTAATGTATATTTGTTAAATAACTTTATATTGTAATATTGTTGAATAAAGTGTTAAAAAAAAAAAAAAAAAAAATGTTTATTTATTCGACCCAACCTGCGTCTTAGGTCCGACCCGCCGATGCACCTTCATTGAAATAACTAATTGAATAACTAATGCAGTTTTCACTTTTATTTTGAAATGTTTCCACCACGCTCCATTTTTAATAATATCTAAACGCTTTCGATTTTTGTAGTACCCCACTAAAATGGTTCTAAAAGCCTCCGAATCCATTATTCAGCGCTTCTCAGCTGGCAATACTTGTTGTTTAACAATACCGTATTTCAAATAGAGTCTTGTTCTAAGTGTAGTAACGATAATGTAAGCATCGGTATGTAGGGAATACACGATAAATCATTTATGGTTTATCGGGTAAAAAGATGTATAAAAAGGGAGACGAAAATCGCCATCCCGATGTATCGGATTGATAGAATAAAGAGCGTGTCAAATATAAAACATCCTTATGTTTAACATGTAGTACAATGAATATTATTACATTGGCGACGAGGATAAAACAAAAGAAAAAGTAAAGCAAAAATAAAAAACGAATTAATGGTCCAATCCGAAGATGAAAGAAAATAAAAAAAAGTGTGGTTGAATCCGAAATCATCGTGGTTATAATAATTAAATCAAAAGCAAGAAAAAAAAAAGAATAAACGAAGTTGAGGTTGAATCCGAAACAGGAAAAGAATTTAAAAAAAAATGGAAAACGGGAGTGGCGCAATGCAAAAATTAAGTTTAGAGGGAAGCATCGCTATAAACTGGGAAAAGTGGAAGCGAGCGTTTAACGTAATGGTGGAGGCAAATGAAATAAAGGATAACAAAATAAAAAAATTCAAGATGCTGTTTAATGGTGGTATAGAATTACAGGACATTTATTATAATTGGCCGCAAGATGCTGAAAACGACGAAAAAAGAAAGAGAACGAGTTTTTCAATCAATGCTAGACGCCTTGGATGTGTATTTCTTGCCAAAGACAAGTTCTGCATTAGAACGTAGGTATTTTCGTGCAATGAAACAGGAGCCAGAAGAAAACATCAACCAGTTTGTAGTAAGACTGTGGTAACTAGCTGTGAATTTAAAATTCACGGTAAAATGTGAATTTAAGAATGAAAAAGAGTATGTCCGAGATCAAATCGTATACAACTCCAAACATTACCAATTAGAGAGAAAAGTAATCGAAAAGGGGAGCATCGATTTAGACGAATTGGTTAAATTAGCCCAACGATTGGAAATTGTAGAGTTGGCAGATAAACAGATACAGAAAGTCAGTATGAACAGAGAAAGAAACCGGGGAAGCCATGAAATGCATCGAAGTCGATCGGAACCGAAATATCCTAATACGGGTAGAAATGTGCGAAATAAAATTGACGGGTGGTAAGCAAAATGAATTTTCCTGTTTTAGATTTGGTAGAATAGGTCACATAAGTAGAGACAAAAGTTGTCCAGCGATAGGGAACTAGTGTAGCAAATGTAAAAAGTTCAACCATTTTGAAAAAGTTTGCAAATCAAAATTAGGTTCTAATCGTGTAAGATATGTAGAGGATAGAAAAGAGAATAAATCGTCAGAGAGTAGCGACATATTAAAAGTGATAGACAGTAATAATAAAAGGAATGGAAATATAGTAGTGGTCTGTTTAGCAGGCAATGTAAATATAGGAATGACTGTAGATACGGGTGCCGCAGTTGATATAATTAGCGCAGAAACATATTTTAAAGCGAAACAAAGAAATATAAAGATTATAAAGGAATATAAAACAAACGAAAGCAAATTAAAAGATTACAATGGTAATAAGATTGGAATTTATAAAGTAATTCGTTTGAAATAAGTTACAAAAAAAAAAAATTAAAACGGACATATATGTAGTGGAGGAGAACGGAACCTCGTTAATGAGTTGTGAAATGGCTGTTAGTTTGGAAATAATATCTTTTGATATACGATCGATCCAAAAGTATTAGTCTTTAATTGAGACGAATGATAGGATCGGAAAGCTGAACGGAGTTCAGGCCGAAATTCATATTGACAGATCAATATTTCCAGTGCGTCGCCTTATCGGAGAATTCCTATTCCTTTAAGGGAGAAAGTGTCGATCAAACTGAAGGAGTTAATAGATAACGATATAATAGAACGGGTAGAGGGAATATCCGAATAGATATCTCCATTAGTGGTGGTACCAAAGAACAAAAGCAATGATGTTAGGTTGTGGGTTGATATGCGACATCCTAATAGAGCGATTAAGCGAGAGATACACCCACTACCTACTTTCGATGATGTACTTCCAAATTTATCAAAGAGTATAAATTTTACGAAGCTGGATGTGAAGAGCACATTCCATCAAATAGAAATAACGCCTAGGTGTAGGGAAATAACAACATTTATTTCACACGTGGGGGTTTATAAGTTTAAAAGGTTAATGTTCGGAATCACATGTACCAGTGAAATTTTTCAGAAAACAATGGAAAACCTGTTAGTGGGAATCCAGTGAATCGTGATATATATCGATGATATTTTAATTTATGCAAGAGATTAACATGACAGAATATTAGAAGTAGAGGTAGTAGGAAAGTTAAAAGATAATGGAATAGTTTTGAATAGAAAAAAGTGTCAATATAGAAAAAACGAAATGGTTTTTATGGGGCATATATTAAATGCTAATAGAATCAGACCTACAATAGAAAGGTTAGTGATTTTAAAAATTTTAGGCAACCAAACACGAAGGAAGAAATTCTCAGTTTTCTAGGTATACTTAATTATGTAGGTAGATTTGTCCCAGATCTAGCAACGATTAATGAACCGTTAAAAATTCTGACAAGAAAGAGTAACAAATTTGAGTAGACGTCTGAACAAGAGAATTTATTTTAGTCGGTGTGTTGATGAAAGAGGATGACAGAGGGAAGGCAAGTTATAATAGCTTTTGTATCCAAAGTTTTGTCGGATGTCGAAAAGCGATATTCTCAGACAGAAAAGGAGGCGTTAGCTGTAATCTGGCAGTCGAACGTTTTAAAATGTATCCAATGGGAAAACAATTTGATCTGATAACTGACCATAAACCGTTAGAGGTATTATTTAAACCTGCAACAAAACCGTGCCCGAGAATACAGAGATGAGTAGTGCGTTTACAATCATATGACATGAACGTAGTATATAGTCCCTGAAAAACGAATATAGCCGATCCATTGTCAAGGCTATGTCAGCAAAATTTCGAAACGTATGACGAAAAAGGGGAGAAACATCTACATGAAGTGGTCAGAATAGCAACACCAAAAGCTATTACAATGGATGAAACTAAAGAAGAAATTATGAAGGACGAAGAAATAACAGATCTAAAGTGTTGTTTGAAATACGGCAAGTGGCCGCAGCAGATATCACACTATAAGCGGTGTTCAGACGATTTATCAGAGGTGAATGGAATATTACTGCGTTTCCGAAGAATAGTTATTCCAAAAAGTATCCAATTGAGAATACTCGAGTTGGTACATGAGGGACACCTGGGTGAGTCATTAATGAAAAGAAGGCTAAGAACGAAAACGTGGTGGTATAACCAAGATAATGATGTAACGAATTATGTCAAAGCTTGCAATAGTTGTCAAGTGGTATCTAAAAAAAATCCTTAGCCTTTGTATATAACGCAATTACCTGAGGGTCCATGGAAGCAAATACGGATGGATTTTCTAGGGCCACTACCCAACAGAGATTATATTTTGGTGATAACCGATGATTACAGTCGATTAGTGCTTGTGAAAGTAATGAAGCCATGTACAAGTGAAAGGACGATTGAAGTAGTAAAACCTATATTTACACGGTTTGGTCTTAATATATAAAACATCCTATTAAAAGTCCTAACCTTTTCCTTGTAATCGCAACTAAATTGCGTTTTTTCTATACTACACTATTTTGTTGAGGCTTAAATGATGTGGTTCTTCGACACTGGATTCCCTTTTTCTCAGCCACATGTTCTGTAAATTTTGCGAATGCTTTATTCTTTTTTTAGAAAATAGATCACAGCCTATCTTGATCATCTAATCTATAAACAACAAAATATACGCAAACATTTGAACGAACCGGACCTTAAACATATCTTGCACGATTTTTTGTTTTTGAAGGAAATGTTATGCGCGTAATTTTTCCTTTAATCAACATTAAGTATTACTAGGGCTTTCTAATAAAAATTCCTGTTATAATTGTTTCCGAATTTGGTTGTAGACTTATTCTGTCCACTTGATTACGATCGGTGATGACGATGAACACAACTATGACCCCCTGTTGGAGTTGCCTCTGTAACGACACTTCAAGTGGCCACCTGATGTTAAAATAGATAACTTGTCAAAATTGTATCCAAACAAATTAATAATTTACGAAAATACTTGAATATTTAAGCTCTTTGAATCGGTAATGAGATTTACCGAGTATTAGACGAAATATTAAAATTTTTTAATTAAATTAAAATTATTGATTGGAAAATTTTTTAACTTCAAATAATTTACTTTGAGGCGTTGCCTTGAAGAGCTATCTGTAGTAGAGAATCAATGTTTAGCAAGGTCGTACAAACTTTGCTGAATTATTTGGGAGCCGTGAAAATATCAAGTTTTTTTCTTTTTAACTCAGTAGATTGCTAGCAATTTTATTAAAAAGTTTTGCACAACGAGCTAAGTTTTCACAGTTTAAATTGTAATATGTTTTCTTTGTTGTATGCCGAAGTAATCCGCTACCTGCTGCATAATATCACTTACAAACTGAGGACCATTGTTCGAAATAATTCTTCTTGGTAGCCCGTTTATTAGAAATATTTCCTTTACGAGTTTTTTGAACATATTTCTGCCGTCGAATTGCGTAACGGAAAAATCTCTGTCCATCTAGTTGCGAGACTCTATAATTAATATCCACTTATATCCACTTTGGATGGTAGGAAGTTGTCCGAAATATCAATGGCGATTACTTCGAAACGTTGTTGGATAATCAGGGATTTAAGTAACCTGCTTGGTTTTAAATTATTGGACTTATATTTTTGGCATTTCTCACATGATTTGGCAAAGTCTTCTACATACTTCCGCATTTTAGGCCAAAAATATCTCGCTCGTATCTTTTCGATTGTTTTTTCTATCCCGTAGTGACCGATAGTTGGATCACTATGATATTTGGTTACGATTTATTCTCTGTTTTTCTCAGGAATAACTATGTTGAGCTTCTTCCTCTTCTTGATCGGGTATGTAACGTTAAAGTACCCCGCGTATCGTCTTCCAGTCCAATTCTGTAGATCTGTAAGATTTTTTGTTCGAAGCATTCTATGATTGTTTGTAGCGTTGGATCTTCTAATTGAAACTTACGAAGTGCATCTGGTTTATACGACGGAAAATCGATTTGACACAAATCGACTGCGCAAATCTCAATCTTCTCATCGGTTGGTGGTCTAGATAAGGTATCCGCGACCAAATTTACTTTACCGGGTACATAGACAACTTTAATGTCAAATTTCTGTATTAATAGTACCCAGTGTGCAAGTCGACCCGTTGGTGATTTTAACGTTAATAACAACTTCAGTGCTTTATTCAAAGCGAGCTAGGTGGTAAAATAAAAATACTTTCTAGTAAATAATAAAACAAAAGTCTATAAAATAAATTTTTTTTCGGTGAATTAAAATTTCAAATTTTCTATTTTTCATAATTGAATTTTATCATATTGTAATTAATTAGTAATTTAATTACATTTTCGTTTTCACTTTGTATATGCTTTCTAAAATATATACCTAAGATAGTGTAAATAATTTAAGTGTGTGCGTGTTTCATAAAACGGGAGCCCTTGTATGGGGCTACCCATATTAGTACTGACGTGTTCTTATATCACAGAGATATTTGTGTTATAAAATTTCTTAATTAAAAAAAAAAATAAAAATCTATAAATTAAGGGACAATTAATTTAAAAACTTAAAAATATAAGTTTTTAATAGTGATCGCGGAGCTCTCGTATACTTCTCTATATATACAGAGTTTATATATATAAACTAGAAACTGGAGACACGTATGTCTTTACAAGAACAAAAGAAATTTTTCTTTCTTCGAAAAGCTTGCTTGTGTTTAAAATACTTTTTTTTCGTTTTTTTTTTGTGTGTGAAAACTCTCAATTTCCTACGTGTGTTTTTCGTGTTGTAAACATTTAATTTAGTAAAAAAAATAAATAAAATTAAACCAAAAACTAATTATATAAATAAAGACAGTTATGCTTCAGCATATAAAAATAAATTAAGATTAGTTTTAAAAAAAAACAAAAATAATAATAATAATAAAATAATAACTTCCAATATTCTAAATAGCCACAAAGAAAATTATAAAGAAATCATGGGCAAACAAGACCATGACCAAGAAGGGAATATATACCCAGCTACATTTATTACTACGGCAACGGTCCATAGCAATAAAAATGAATCAACCAACAACAACGAGCTTATCACCAACGATTTGACTCTATCAGATTCATCATCAACAACAACTACAACTGTTGCTAACACACAATCAATGCGAGGGAACAAACGGACACATAAAACAAACAATGAATCGGGTGAGTACTGTTCATTAAAAAATATCATAAAAAACATGTCCAACGAAATTAAAATACTAAAAGATCAATTAGCAGAATCGCTAAAAAACAACAATAACAATAAAAAAGTCCTAAATAATAATAATAACAATAATAATAATAATAATATAACGACCAATAATTCCAACAACCACAATAATAATAAAGACAATAATAACAATAATAATAAAAGACATATAAATGACTTTCTATCAAAAAATACGTTTGAGGCCCTAATTCCTGAAATCGAGGAAAACGAGACCGAACTAAATATGATTGTCGACACAATGCACAATCATGAACATCAACAACAACACAACAAAAACAATAACAATAATAAAAAAAATTTCAACATTAATAACAATAATAATTCCGGTAACAAAATCAATAACAATAAACCATCGACATCAACAACGACTGATGCGCCAACGATTTCAGCGGCTGATGCTAAGACAACTACATTAACTTCAACATCAAACGTGTCTAAGCCAAAAGGTCAACGTAAACCTCCACCAATTCATATTTTTGGACAGGAGATCAAGAATACAATTGCTCTGGCAAAGGGCATTAAAATTCAACATTTCGAGATAAAGAGAATAAATTCCTCTAAACATACAGTGACGACCGATACGCTCGACAATTACAAAGCACTGAAAAACATTTTCAGCGAAGTCAACACTCAGTATTATACGTATACACCAAAAGAGCTTAAGCCAAAAACTCTTGTACTACGTGGACTGACGGAGTCGGAAGACCTCACCGAATTAAAACAAGACATTGAGACTGTTGACGAACTTATTGAAATTTTCAAAATTATACAGATGCGATCGAAACGGACGGACCAACAGAAAAAGTTATTGCCCCTATACATCGTACAATTCGCTCCAAGTACTCCACTCAACCTGGTGTACAATATCAAACACCTTAATCACCAGAAAATTGAGTGGCAAACACTAAATAAAACCAATGACATAATGCAATGTCGCAATTGTCAACGTTTTGGACATACCGCATCAAACTGCAGTCTTGTATTTCGATGTGTAAAATGCGCAAACTTGCACGAACCGGGTGATTGCCAAGTTAATGCTGAAATTACAAAAGAAAACATTTATTGTACAAATTGCAAGAAAATGGGACATCCAGCTTCGTATAAAGGCTGTCTAGTCTATCAGACATTACTATTGAGACTTAAAAAGAGAATTGAAGAGCGTAAAAGATTGGCAACGGCATCAAAAACTGTACCAAAATATTTTGATTCTATCAAGGTGACCAAAGAGAACGGTACGTTCGCTAATATGATGAGAGGAGGACCTGCTTCTTCTGCACCCGCACCTCAACAACAACAACAACAACAGAACAACGACAACAACAGCATACAATTATTAACGTCTCGAATCGACAAAATGGCCAAACAGATGGAACAACAAGGCGAGCAAATAACTCAACTACTCGAAATCATTTCGCAAATATAAATTTTCAAAATTCAACAAACACTTATCGACATCAAAATTCGCATTCTTCCAAATTCAAAATTATCTCGTTGAACGTGAACTCTATAGTGAGCATTCAACGCAGACTCAACCTTCTCGATTTCATTAATAAGCATAAACCGGACTGTCTTCTCGTGAACGAAACGAAATTAAATGACAAACACAGAATTGACTTTAAAAATTATAATATTATTCGACGCGACCGCATCCATGCGAAACAGGGAGGAGGAACAGCCATTCTCATTAAAAATGGTATTAAATTCAAAGCTATCGATCCACAAATGGTGAGCAATCGGGAGGGGATTGAGATTGCCATCATCAGATTAAATTTCAAATTTTCGGCCAACAAAATCTATTTAATTTCCATCTATTGTACGGGCAATCAGTCGCATATTTCGGACGAACATTTTATGAACGAGTGGGGCAAAATTTTCGATAAATTAAATTTAAGTAATCCAAAAAATTACTATATTATCGCTGGGGATCTCAACGCTAGGCACACGAATTGGGGAAATGCGGGGAACAATTCTCGTGGCAACCGCTTAAACAAATGGATGGAAGAATATGCTTTGGAATATAGGGCAAAAATAATTCATTCAGATAAACCTACCATGATTCGATCAGGAAACTTCCTAGATTTGGCCATAGTCGACGTACGAGTCAAAATTCAACAAAATTCCAATCAACAAATATCAACACTACACTATGACAGCGATCATCGAGCGATCGAAATTGTGGTTCGAGGATTAGAAGAGATCGAACGTGGCACCAATAAAATCGAAGATGATGACAACGAGGACGCAGAACATCAAATCAAATACAATTTTACTGGAATAGACTGGCAGACATGGCAAACAAAATTAGACAAAGCCCATCATGCAACGGTAGCGCGTCTACAACAACAACTTTGGAACGATGACGATGTCAACACAACGCAAAATATAATCCCATCAGACCGAAATCTCACGGATGATGAATGCAATAATTACATCTATCAATTAACTCAGCTCATTTTGGACAGCTTAAAACAAAATTCACCGAAAAAACGTCGAGTTAACAATATGATTTGCTATTCGAATCATATCATCGAAAAATTATACAGACATAAATCTTTTTTGATTACAAAAATTAAAACTTTAAAAAGAAGCTTGATCATTATCAATCAAAATTCTCATTCAGGAAATTACCATAATCAGCTTCGCATCAACATTTTAAACGGGTAAATTTTGGAATGGAAGGTCGAAATCAAAAGGACTTGTCAACTTATTGAACAAAATGTAAAGATTCAGATTGAGAAATATTGGACGGACGTTATGAAAGGGATTCGGCCGGGTGCCAAAATGTGGTCGGAAATAAGGAAATTTAACAAAGCTAAACGTCAAAATTCAACAAAAATTAACTCTTTGGAAATTAACGTAACAGACATTAACCGATATAATAACCTAGAGATTGATTGGAGCCAAACGCACAAAAATATTACAGGAGATAAATTCCAAATTTTTGACAAAATTACCAAACTAAATATTCTCGGCCAACATATCCAAGAACACACTTTTCAAAATTTAATTCATTCCATCTCCACCACCTCGGTTCTGCAGCATCAGGAGCAAGAACGTGAAGTTCAAAATTTATTATCGCCTATCATCAACCAACACAAACATGATAAAGCGACTCACATCACTAAAACTACATTTTCAGCCTCAAATCGTGCGTTTGCACCTCAACAACCAAGTGACGATCAAAATTACTTTATCACCATGGATCAACTTTCGAACATTTTAAATTTGGCTAATAATAAAAAATCTTTTGGACCTGATCTTCTCCCAAATTGCATTTTCAAACACTTACCAATCTCAATAAAAAACGAAATCTGTACATTATTTAATAATTTGTTGAATAATAAAACATTTCCTGAATCGTGGAAAATTGCTAGGGTGTTTCCAATCCTAAAAAAAAATAAACTGCCTACGGATCCGGAGAGCTATCGACCCATTAGTCTTTTGTCAAATTTCGGAAAACTTTTCGAAATTATAATTTATGAAAAAATTAATGACCATGTAGCTGAACATAAATTAATGCCAGACAATCAGTTTGGTTTTCGACAAGGCCATAACACTGCGCATGCCATCACAAAAGTGGTCAGCGATATAACACACAATCTAAAATTTAATCAACCGACAGGAGCAGTTTTAATAGACATCAAAAAAGCATTTGAATCGATCTGGCTCGATGGACTATTATCAAAATTAATTAAAATGAATTTCTCGACCGACCTTATTGAATTACTCTACGAACTTCTTTATAATCGAAAATTTACAATCACCACTGGCGGAGATATTAAAATATCTTCAAAAATCTTCAAAATTTCAAACGGTGTACAACAAGGCTCTATCACCGCTCCAATCCTATTTAATTTATATACGGCCGACTTAATTTTACACGATAAATTAAATTCAAAATTTACACAATCATGTGCGTACGCAGATGACATGATTGTCTATTGTTCGGCATACCATGTGGGAGAAATTCAAAAAAATTTACAATCATCTTTAGATTTTATTCAAAATTACTTTCGACTTTGGCACATAGAAATAAATTCATCAAAATGTGAAGCTATCCTCTTTCGACGTCCATTAAAAAATGCGACGCGCGATTTAAAGAGAAATTGGCGTAAACTTTCGGTCAAAATTTCAAATCAACCAATAAAATTATACGAACAAATTAAATACCTGGGAATTAATATAGACAACATGTGTTACATGACACAGCATACGACGATTCAATTAGAAAAAGCGAGACGTGCGTTTATGGGAGCGCGGCAACTTTTTTACAATAAACGTTTGGACAAACGGGTAAAAATTATAGCGTACAAAGCACTAATTCGACCTATACTGACATACGGTTGCCAAGTATGGTTTAACCAAGTTCCTCGTTATATTGAACGGTACAGAATTTTCGAACGGAAATGCTTACGCCACTGCAACGGACTTTACAGAAAAGCCGAGACGGACTATACTCATTATATTTCAAATAAAATACAATACGAAAAATTTGACTCGGACCGTATTGACTTACACATGCTCAAATTGACTCGTAACCATATACGACGGGCTTGTCTGAATACTGAAAATTCATTGATTTACGGACCGTACTACGTGGACGAACAACTTGCTAAAATTTACACGACAAACGAAACGGTACCAGGACCGAATTTATTCCTTTATCTCGACAGATTGGGCTACATCCAAGATCGGAAGGCGATTCCCCTCATTTACCACGTGACAAGGCGGCCTAACGAGAAGTGGTTCGACGTGGCGAAATTTAGAAATCCGTCGGAACATCTTCGGTTCGACACCTCCTTCAAAATCAACGACGACGAATTTTCAAAACGTTGTGAGGCATATTGGTGGCTGAATGATATGGCCCACGACGATGATGACAACGATGGAGACAACGACTCCAATCAACAACCGCAGCAGCAGCAGCAGATATAACATTTATTTTTTTATTTACATATTTGATTTATATATATACTTGTATTGTATAATTTTTTAGACAATCATTTTAAAATCAAACATTTACATTGATTTGCCATATAACTTATTTTGTTATAACATTTATGTTAATTTTAAAACTGTATGTATGTTGTGTAATTGCTTTTGTATATAGGTGTGCTTGTGTGTGTGAATGTCTTTTCCATTTATATATTTAGTTTTATAAGCTCAACACTTGAGTCAATATAGCCATAAATTTTTTAACATTTTTGTTTATGGCAATTTAATTTTTTACTCTTTGATATTGTATAATTTTTTAATGTATTTAAATTTTTGCAATGTTAATTCTTTTTGAAGTTTTTTACAAAAATTTCATATTTTATTAAGCATTGAGCCTGAGCTCCCATTTTATATAGGGACAGGGGCTCTAATTTTGTATCTCTATAATGATAATATATGGACGGCATTTTTATTATTTCCTACGTCCTTTTTGTAAAATTTAATTTTTGATAAGTAATCTTTAATTTTTGAATTTGTAAAAAAAAAAAATGTTTTTCAATAAAGGAAATTTTGTTTAAAAAAAAAAAAAAAAAAAAACAACTTCAGTGCTTGATCTTCGGTAGCTATAGTAACTTTGGCACCATCGATATATCCACGAAATTTATGAAGTGCTCATACGGATGCTAACGCTTCACGTTCCGTGGCATTATAATTAGCTCCGCGGCAATTAATAATCGACTCGCATATTCTATCGGACGTTCGTCCTGGTTTTCTCCTTGCATCAACACTGCACCAATTGTGTAATTGCTTGCGTCTGTCCGTATAGTATAAGGGTTTTTCTGGATCCGCTTGCTGCAGTATCGGTGCAGTAACCAACAAAGATTTCAGCTCATTGCGCCTCAGACCACTCGAAATTTACATTATTCTTTGTCAGATTGGTCAAAGGTCTTGCGATATTAGAAAAATGTGGCATGAACTTTATATACCAACTGCCGGCCTGTAGGAATGATTTCACCTCCCTGACATTTCTGGGTTTCCTTTGAGAAATAGCCGAAACCTTTTATTGGTTTATTCTAATACCATGTTGGTATATAATATGACCTAAGAAACATATTATATCTTATCACGAAACGAACACTTTTCCCGATTAACGCATAAATTAAAAACTTTCAAACGGTCGAATATCATCATCAAATCGCCCAAATGCTGTTCGAACGACTCAGATAAAACCACAATATCATCTAAATATATGAACATTATGCACATCGTGTATATTTGTCTTCATATACGGTCCACCAATCGCTGGAACGTTGCCGGAGCGTTCTTTAATCCAAAACTCATAAGTTTGAATCTAAATAGACCAAACGGGCAAACGAAGGCGGTTTTGTCCCTATCCTTTAAATTTACAGAAACCTGCCAATATCCTGCTCACAGATCTAAAGTTGACATGATCAATGTCCGCTTTTCTAAATGGAGAAGCTCATTGATCCTAGACATAGGGTATTCATCAGAAATGGTGATGGTATTTGACCTCCTATAGTCTACGCATATTGTTGACTTTTTCTAACTAACAATCCATACAACGCAGGTGAAGCCATACTCATTTTAGCAGTGGTATCTATAATACCTGTAACTCTGGACCCAAGTATTTTAATGTCAAGTGTGGGTCTACACATAGGTTTCAACTTAACTGGCTCTATACCAGAGTTATATGTTGTCCTCTCCAACGACATGTAGAATTCTGCGCTCAATGGGTTAACAAAGTCAACCGAAGAAACCGTGGCCCCATTTTGCACTCCATTTGATGCCTACAATTTTTGTTTACATCGTAAAGAGTAACTGTCACTTATCCCACCAGTCCACAAGTGTAACATTTCAACTCGTGTTTTTAAACATTTGATCTATTTTGGGAATTCCTCTCAGACCTCGGTTGTTCCAAGAATCAAGGTTTTGTTTTACGGCACTCTTCTGTTTTGTGATCACTCTTTTTACACGTTTTACAAAACAATTTCTGCCCTATCAGAATATTCATGGATTTTGTGGTTTAATGTTCCTCATTAATCAACTCCTCCTCACTCGCTGCTTTCAATAACTCATCAAACGACTTGAACGAATGTCGCTTTACTTTATCTCGAATCCTGAACGATAGTAATCCGTAAACCATGTCCAATTGTACTTTCTCACTCAAATCATTAACCGGTAGTTGAGCAAAAGAGCCCGAAGGTTGCAGACATACAAATCTGTATTTACATTTTCCGGCTGAGAATTTGCGAAAATCTCTCTATAAACTTTATACGATTTTTTCTTTTTCCCGTAGACTGATGTCAACAAGGTTAACCCATCATCGAAACTATCCACTGTCACGTTGACTCCTTCCCACCAGGGGGCAGTGGTGCCTCCAAGTAACATGGGCAACCCTTTTAATGCATTTTCTGCAGAAATATTCTTGCAGTCGTTATATATTGTTATTGCGCTAATAAACGCTTCCACACTTGTGCTTCTACCACCATTAAACCTGAAAGTGCAAACAGAAAAACTTCCACCGACTAGTACAAAGCACTCGCTACATAATATTTTTCTATTTTCCACTTAGTCTCACATATTAGCTTCCGTGTCTTCACTTTCTCTTTTTTTAAAAATATCCACCTAAGAACTGAATTAACTTAAAATACATATAAACTTTGATCAATGTCGAAAAACTGTAGAGCCTGTGCCGAATATTGAACTGCATCTGTCAGAACTTAATTAGCCCAATGAAGTGCACACGGAACTAAATATGTCTGTGTTTCTAATCCTTAAATTTGCGCCAGTTTTCTAACACTTTTCCGCTTTATAAACGACGTGTTATTAAACCCTTGTGCCCTACAATCATTTATTAACAATCCTAAAAGAAAAAGTCTAATGTAAACTCAACCAATCCAATTAGAATAAACAAAAATTTCTACTGCGTGGTGCAAAATTAAAACTGTGCTTCTTAGACCGATATTAGTTGCTTTCCAATCGATCATCGCTTAAATGTGGGTCTTTGCTAAATTTTAACTACTCGTATCTGCTCTTACTATTTTGCATGAGAAATTACGAGTAGTTAAAATTTAGCAAGGACATACACTCAAGTACTTGCAGTGGTCCATTGGAAAGCAACTAATGAAACAAAGGAATGTTATTTTTTGTTTATGTATAACTTCATCTTACCTGGTGCACTATTTTAGATTGGAAATTGTTGTGCTATCAGCAAAACCATCCAAAATTTATTTTAAGTAGCCTGCATGTTCCACAGAGACATATTTAAAATAGCAAAATTTTATTAAAATTTTGGCACCCGGGTTTACTGCACCATCTGCACCTATGGAGCGCCGGTTCCGAATTCGATTAAAGAGAATCGGGATTTGTGTTTTAACGATGATAAGTTTATCATTTATCATATTATTATCGAACTGGAATTGCACCTCTGTAGAGAGGAAACTTTATAAAACATGTTAAACTAACGTAAAGTAAATGTTCTGAAGAGATTTTGACACGAGAAAAATTTTATATTGAGTGCTCATGTAGGCTATACAAGAATACAGGATGTATACACTTTTCCACTGGGACTGAAACAGCTAATAAAAAAATGGTATGGAAAAAAATGTTTGACCACTGTTCATACTTATTTAAATAAATTATAATTTTATAAATCATTTTTAATATTTATTTGAATATTAACTATTATTTTTTTTTTAAATTAGAAAATAGAATTTTTATATATTTACAATACATTCATGGTTATGCTTATGTATATAATTAATAAATTTTTTTTTTAATTTTTAAAATTTTTATAATAACAAACATAATTACTTACTAATTAAATTATCATTTTTGTAATTAAAACGAATGCACGAATTACTAATTTAAATCAAAAATAATTAATTTTAAATTTATTTACATTTTGTATACACATTTGTAAAAACAATTGCAGATTATAAAATATATGTTGTCAAAACCTTCTACAATAAAAGCCAAACTCATCGCGAAGCACACGTCGATATATAAAAAAAATAAATAAAATTCTCGATTTGGTGTGGGTAACATTCAAAACCATATACATTTTTTAAAATTATTTCGTTACTATGGCAATAAATAACTTACACTAGTATAAATCTAACTTTTCTCCATAGTTTTCATATCACACTAACACTTTTGCAAATCTAGAATTTGTACAGCCTACGGATGAATTCGGCTTTGATTACAGAAGGTTTTGGTGTTGTGTAATTTAAAAAACTAACATTTTTTAAGTATGTGCGTGTTTTAAAAGTCTATGGTGATTTTCCTCGGACAACAATTTAAACAATAAAACTTTTCCATTTCAAACTCAAAGGTATGTTAAACGGTAATACAATAATAAATAACGTTATCCAAATAAAGTGAGCAATGAGGTTATGGAAAATAATTAAAGAATAGCAAAACAAGGCTGAACGGTCATTAAATTCAAAGAATATTTTAAAATATAGAAATTCAAATTTCGAAATTGATGGATACTTCAAACGCGTAATCTAGGAATTAATAGTTAAATGTGCCACCAAAAAGGTTGAGCAATTAGTGTGGTTTTACACCGAAAAGTTAAGTTCCACAGATAACATTATTTTCAAATGTTTGCTTAAACACGAATAATCCGCTTACTTAGAAAAGTCAAATGATACCAAAACTAAGTAACACAATTAAGTGGACAATGAATGAGGCGATACGATTTTTGATTGGCCTCAAACATAAAGTCATTATTACTTCAAATCAGGCTAACTTCTCTATCGTTACGTTAAAATATGTAATTACCAATTAAAGAAAAATTAATTCATTCAAATAAACAAGCAAAAATTATTATTGTCAAGGGAAATTTAACTAAATTACAATTTAGTTTGGAAAAAATGAAAATTTATTTTTCATAATTTCATACAGTAAAACGGTAATCATAAAAAAATTGTTATAATCTTACATATCTATCAGACTTATGTAGTAAACTTAAATTAATAATTTAATAATAATTAAAAAAAAAAAATTGTCGAATTATAATTTAAATTATAGTTAATAATGTTTTTAACAAATAGATGAACTCTTAAATTAATCAATTGTTTACTTTAGTCTTGAAAACTGTGCCCGATCACTTTCGAGAACGTACGTTCATTTTCCATCTATACCTTAGCTCAGTTCAGCCATCTTGTATTATCAAGGGCAAAGGTTCGGCTTCTGCCATCCAACAGGGAAACGTAATTTATTTTATGATCATAAACGATCGAAATCAAGTAATGAAAAAATCTTTTGGCATTACTCTATAGGTAGATTTTAAACCCGAGGAGACTTTGGCTTATTTTCATGCTTTTCACCTTTTCAAAACGAACAAATTATTTAAATTTTTTAAAAAGGAAAACGAAATTTGAGTCAGCAAAATAATAACATTCAATAAGAGAACTTTGAAAACTAGTTTAAAAGAGTGGGACAAAAAAAACAAGGTCAACCACCATTGGGGTGTCGCAAAATGGTAGCACCTCTTAACTGCAAAAACCAAGAGCGTGACGAGTATCGTACTGAGTAAATATTTCAAGGTGATTCAGATTCCATTCATTTCATGGCCAAAGAGCATGATTTAGCTAGAGCTAAATGCAGTAGCTGTAAAAGAGCCACTCCTCGAGAAACAGAGAATGCACATCATATCAAATGTCATTGATGCGGGAAATTTTTTTTTGTAACTAAAAATAATATAAACTCTCAATTGTCGATCTTAAACCTTAACATCCTATCCGCATAAACGGACCTCTAATCGAGTTAAAATCCAATCGATGCGGTTTGGAGTTTATCACAAACCATTTACCCTCAAATACATTTCAAACAAGTTATTATAGTTATACATTAATTTTTTCGATGTTAAACATAAGTAAACCGTCTGGGCACAGCTTCATATAATAATAATATACATAATCACATGAAAATCAAAATCAAAATGCTTATAACTATATAGATTATCAATCTAAGAGGCTTTATCTTGTTTTATATCTTTATTGATTTCGCCCATAAATTTAGCTAATTCAACGCATGTAAATTCGTCCTTATCTAGTTCCTGTAAACTTGAATTACTTATCGTATTTGTTGTATTACCACTTTCAACACTATTTGCCTTACGCAATTTATCATGGACATCAAGTAAATTGTTTGTTGTCGAATTTGAATTACACGTATATAAATTACTATTCTTACCCTCGGTGGCTATTTCTGTTATGGGTATTACGGTTGGTGTGGCTGATGTCGGCTTAAATTTTAATATACTTTTCGTATTTTTACGTAATTTTTCAGCAATTGTCGTAAACGTGGTCGATGGGAGTTTTTGAAAGTTATTATTACTACTATAACTATTCGATAATTTTCTGTCGCTATCATCGAAATTATCTGTACCGCGACATATTAGTTGGTCGTTGACAGTTTTATTTTTATCGTTCAATGTATTGCAATTTTTAACATATGACTTTGAATTATTATTGTTACGTGTATTATTCAAATCATTATTGGGTGGTGTATCTGGCAAAGGTATCCGTGTCATTGTTGTTGTGGTTGCACCTTTGACGGAACCACCATTGCGTGACAGTGCACTGTACGTTGCATTTTGATTATGTTTACGGTTTTTAAATAGAGTTGCCTGAAAAAAGATAAAAATAACATTTGTGTATTAATTATGCCCAATTTATTTATGTAAATCGTATAAGTAAACCACTTTAATATTTGTCAAGGTTATATATTAGGAGAAAATATGCTTAGTTATATATATATATATATATATATATATATATATATATATATATATATATATATATATATATATATATATATATATATATATATATATATATATATATATATATATATATATATATATTACATATATATCACATTGTTACAACGACATGTTATATCTCAAAAACATGAGATACAACATTGTAAAATTGTTCAGGTACAAAAAGGAAATCTTGATTTCTTAAAAAAATAAATCGGGTTCTGTAAGCCGAGAAACGAACCGAAAAATGAGAATGTCGCTACCAAATTTAATAGTTCGGTTGTGAATCGTCATCTTTTATTAACAGACGACGATTCACTTTAAAATTGACAGAACATAAAATACTAAGATGACTAGATTGCACTGTCAAAAATATATGAAATCATTTTGAATTTAGAAAAAAAAAATTATTTTTTTGAAAGTGAAATGGAGGATCAATTGTCGGTTAGAATATATATTTAGTCTTGTAGATTATGATAATTTACATATTTAAAACATGATTGCAAATCCAAAAGTTGCAAAAATTTTGTATAATATTTTTTTAAAAATATTATTCAAAAACAAACGACGTTGTATTTTAGTTTGTAATTGCCAAATGAATGATTTACTGACTATAAACAAAAAATAAATAAAATGTAAACAACTATTTTATTTATTTCTCATATTTTCCATAGTATTTTATTTCTCATGTTTGAGTGGATTGTCGTATGTATCACAAGTTACTAAACTGCGAATGTTAACTATGGCGGACTTGCTATTGTATTTTTAATTTGGTAGACATAGTATTCTCGATCCATCTAGCAAATAAAACAATTTCAATTGAGTTTTGTGTAGCGGATGCCTAATATACAAAACCCTCTCTATTACAAGCCGTCTTCTATCTTCTGTTGACACAGACAAACAAAACCGATATGAAAAATTGCGTGTAGTAGTGCGTTCGAAATCCATATAAAAATAAAGTTTTTTCTCACATTTTCTGTTTCTATTGTATGCGAATGTTTATTTTATTTTACACTATATTCGACTGGTTTTTTACTTTCAATACATTCTTATGTTCATATGATGAGATAGCATTAGTATGCGATAAGTACGGCTTGTAATAAAGAGGGCTTTGCCAATACATTGTCATAGACTTAATAATTCGATAAAAAAAATGTGCGGCTTCTCTAATAAACCGATTGCCCCTAAAAAATAACATCATCGCATTCGAAATGGTTTCCTCTGTCTCGAAACATTTTCCAAACGATATTATTTCGCAGTCTTCTAATTAAAATTGCAATCGCACAGCGTACACAAAACAATAACTACACACATACATTTTTAAAACTTCATTCTAAATGTTTTGAATATAAATCGGCGTTCATAAACTATTTTTCATATTGTTTCAAACAATATGAAAAATAGTTTATGAACGCCATTTTTAACCCTACTCGATAGTTGACTTGTAGCTGTCAATATTTTGGCGTTTTTTAGAGATTTCAAATTTAAAATGTAATAAAACACGAAAAAATAATAGTTGTATTATATTTGAATATGGAATTGGATTTAAATTTGAAATAGAATAGGTTTGGATTTTTTTAAAATTTAATTTTCAAGCAAACAAATTAAAATTATACACAATTTAATTTTTTATGTTTTTTTTTAAATATTAAAGAATTGATATGATTATCGATTATAGGAATTAATTTTATTAGCTATAGTAAAATTTTAAATTTTTTTTAGTAAAGTACTAAACACATGGAAAGTAGCGCACCTGTTATTTGACACTCTAACTAAAACTCAGTATTAGAATCCCAATACAATTTGTTTAGAAAGAAATCACCATATAATAAAAATTTGATTTTTTTCGTTGTTATGACTACTATAAATCTAATTTTTCTTCATAGTTTTACTATATTTTAATTTAACGTTTGAAACCATGTCAAACCGCATTGTTACAATGTTCTACAATGTAGAGTTTAAAGGCGACTTTATGACTGCGAATATTATGCTAGCATTTTAATTCATACTGTGACGTTATAAATAGTTGTTATTTGTATGAAAATCATACAAAGCCATACATGTTTGAACATGAATGCAGGTAACTTAATTCTAACGCTTCAGTTAACAACATCATAGTTTAGCGAGTTACATATTATATATTTATGTTTTTTATTTTAGTTAACAAATTTTAATATATAAATCAACCACATTAGTTAATAAAGTCGGAATAAAATATTTATCCAAACAAACACAATAATATCGTTCTCATTCTAATTACTAGACTCCACCCATGGTAAACTAGTAGTTAGTTTACAGTTAATCCTCACAGGTCGAAATTTACGACTTGGACGTTAAGGTGAAATTTTACATTGGTCCTTGAACTTGCAGTAATAAAATCAGAATCAGCAACATCAATAAGATCACTGGACGATGTACTAATTGAAAGCTTATGTGTCATTAAAAACTTAGGCATACTCACAGGATCATGGAATTCCATCATAATTCCAATTATGATTGGGAAAAACTGGATAAATAAACATCCATAGTCTCTATACGAAAGGTCAATTTGGGATCCTAAAGAAATGCCAAAATTAGAAGACTTTCTCGGGTTTCTAGAACGACGATTCCAAGCCATAGAAGCAACAAAACCCATATGTCGCAATCCTGGGATACAGGCTCCACAGAGAGCATGAGTTTAAAAAACTGTGTACAATCCCAACGACAGTTCACGTTAGAGCGATCTCAATTCATTGCTCAAACCCAACTGTGCAGTTTGTGTTTCAAGGAAACCACAGAGATCCTTTCCCATACAATGTCTATAGTATGCAAGGGAAACAATAACACATTACTGCAAAATAATCGTGGCACAATGCTCACCATGAAGGTTGATGACACTCCAGAAGTTAAAACGGACGACAAGTGTATCTTACAAATCACCTAGTGAACCAGTACGAGCAATTAACCGGGAAATTATTGGCCGCAGCAATAGTTCAAGTTCAAATTGAAACCAACCATCGACACTACTACGAATGTTAACTGACCCGGGTTCACAACTTTCGTTTATCACCGAGGAGGCATCGAAACAAATCAGTCAACCAACGAAGAAAACTTATGTTGAAATTGGGGAATAAATGGAAGCGAAATCACAACTGCTACAAAATTAGTTACTTTCCAAGGACAAGCACGATTTTCGTCGAATTTGTCAATCAAAATGGAAACCTTAGTGTTGCCAAGTATCACATGGCCTTTGCCCGATCATGATTTTGATAGTAGAACTAAAAATACCAAGGTGGATTCAATTTGATTCAGCCTTACTGGGAGAATTGGTTTTGTGATGCTACTGCAGTCGCCTACCGCAGCTGTGATATTCTTCTATAATAGGCCAACAAACAAGGCAACATTGTTAACATCAAAAATACGAGCGGCGCTAATAAAATTAGAGTTATGTGGTGCTAATCTACTTCCGAACTTAATGGTTAGTTTTAGCAGATTCCAACATATTTCTGAATAGATTTGATGATGGTATTGGTTTGGAAGAAGAACACACCTTAAATTTAAGACATTTGTAGCAAATCGAATCTCGGAAATCCAAAAAGTAAATGTAATCTCAGTGGTTTTATTTCAAGTCACTCGACAACCGTGCGGATTGGGCATCTAGGAGTATCGAAGTAAATGAATTAATTACGCATAGTTTATCGTGGACTGGTGCTTAGATTATTTTTGATAAGGCAATTTAGCTAGCGCCAATGATAGTAAAAGAAACTCCAGATCAACCGGAACTAAAACCACGAATATTGGCCTACGGAATACTCAAATGTTAATACCATAAAAAAGATTATGGTATATGTAATGAGATTTACCAACAAATGCCGAAAAAAGGTGACCCCAAGCTGGAAACTCCCACGGCAGAAGAAATGAGAAAATCCTTTCAACTTTTGATTAAACTTGCACAGAAACAAGATTTTAGCGCCGTAATTTGCGATCTAAAAACCAGTAAGATTAAGCCAAATCAAGTAAAATTTTTCAACACGATGGAATCTTACGATGACAATCAAAGCCATACATATTAAGCCAGTCAGTGATTTAACCACCGAAACAGTCATCGCAGCTTACAAAAGACTACTGCACGTAGAGGATTGTGCGGTGATCTATATAGCGATAATGGTACCAATTTTGTAGGTGCTAAAAACTATCTTGCACGTGAATTGGCTGCACTGTTATATTTCGTAAATTTTTAAAAGAATTTGCCCAACTATTATAGCAAACTGGGAAGTGGCAGAAAAATCATTAAAGAAATGACGCTTTAAAAATCCCAGTGTACTTCGATTGAAATGTACTTCGTAAATTTCAAGTACAGAGTACTTCGAACAAAACGGCGTGGTATAAAAGCTATGCGTTAATCTAAACTGATAGCTACAAAAAAACGGTATTAAACTTATAGCTACAAAAAAACGGTATTAGTTTTACTTAAGCAATTTACAGGAAACCAATTGCCTAAAGCTCTGTGGATTTCTCAAATATTTTCCTAATATTGACAAAATATTGCCGGCAAGATAAAATGATTACAAATATTCTTTAGTATTTGGGTTCTTTAGTATTTGGGTATTTGGGTTACTTTTCTAGTTTTTTTAACCCAGTTTTAGCAGACAAATTTTGTGTCTTCACTTTCCAAGCAATTTACAGTATAGTAATTAGTCAAGAACACAGATTTAACAATAATTTTGCAATAATACCGTGTTTGTACTGTATAAAGTGTCCATAATACTCAAATAATTTAATAAGTCTTTGGTCAATTAATAGACCAAATAAATAATTTTCATGGAAGAATTCCATTTTAACCTTAACTTACTGAAAACAATGGTTGTCACAAATGGCACATAAACGTGATCAGAAACCATTGAGCTTACAGTAATGGGATAACAAACTACAATTTTTTAGGATGTTCGTGTTTTAACACTTTCTATACGTAGTTGCAAGAAGTATCGGAATTGGTATCTTCTAATAAATTTTACAAATGGATTTTTGTTTATGATGCTTTCAATATTTTACAGTGTAATTGCTAAAAAACGGTGGATTCGATCGAATTCAGTTGTTTAATTATTTTAATACAATTCGATTTGTAGTGTTTTTGGGCAGTGCAACAAATAAATTAGGAAAATGTAGTTTGCAAACATTTTTATAATCTATATACAAATAAATAAAATATATTAAATAAAAAAAATATTTACTCTAAATTTATTAGTTTATAAGCTAAAATTTGTAATTCTTAGGTTTTTTTAGTTTTGTTGGAGTGTAGAGTGGTTTTGTCTGTGCGTAATATTTGAGTGGTTTCTTTTAGGGTTTAAATTAAAATTTACATGTTGAAAGATCAATTTTATTTAATAAAATTAAGTTATATAAATTATATCTGTACCAGAAAAGCTCTGAATATTTTTTGTTAAACTCAAAAGAATATCCGTATGCTCAAATACGTGACGTTGTTGAAAGCTATCATCCCGAAGATGATGGATGCCAGCTTCTCCTACAAATTACATGTTTTAACGAATATCTTAAGGGCCGTGAAATAATAAGTGTCGAATCAAGTACTGCTGCTGCATTTAGTTTGCGTACAAATGCCGATGTTATTTAATTAATTTCGATATCTTTATATTTTATATTTTTATATTCTGTATATTCTTACGTTTCAGATTTGAATTTTGGTGTTTATATTGTTATATTATTGTATGTTATATAATTTCACATCTTTGTACTGTTATATTATGATTTATATTACCACTATAGTACGGTACTAAATTAACACCTAATTTTTAGCAACAACGCAACGGAACGAATTTCAAGGGAAACTAATCCAATTTATTACAGCATATGGATTGCAGAATTATAATTTTATAATATTATAATTAATTAAATTATAATTTCAGATTGAAATTAATTCTATTTCTTACAGCCTATGGCTAAGAGCCATTAGTACATTAATAGATTTTGTTTTCAGGAAACCTCTGCAGATTACAGCTGAATGGTGGCACATTTTAGTTGCTGATAAGAGATGGCAGAATGCAGAGCAGTACAACAGAAATGTGATTGTCTTACACTAACAGTAGTTTGAATATTAGATACCGGGAAATCGGACCAATTAAGTCTCTACTAACATACTTTTCCTTTCCCTAACCCACAAAAATTTACTAACTATTGGCCGCCAAGGTGTCTGTAACCGGGTCGATCTCAATAATTTAACTAGTATCCTTCCATATCCTTCCAAGTGTAAAAACGGGTGTACTGTGGGCCCGGCGCTTTCCGGGATATCCTGCTTAATGCTTGGCAGTACATTCAAATTCAATCAATCAATGATGCTTTTAATATTTTACGTAACATTTTGTAATTAATACCAAAAATTACCTTATTCAGGACTTACTCTTCCAGTAATCACAATTAAATTAAACCGGATATGCTTTCTGCACGATGTTTTAAAATATTTTTATCACTTTGTTTATTACTGCGGCTTTAACTTCCAATATATTTGTCCAAAGCAGCTCAAAGCGTGATATATTTATAACTTTAGCTTTTTTGTATTATGCTTTGTAGTTAACCTTGTCCAGCTTCTGTTAAGTCAATAATAAGAACGCTATAAGACATATTATTCGATTTGAAAGCTTTGATTGGAAGTAAATATTGAATAGAAGTAATGTGATCACGACGTAACTTTTTAAGGCTAGAATTTTTAATTTAATCAATTTATAACTCTAGCGTTCTATAGAATTTTGTCATAATCGTTAGATAATTAAAGTATGACTACTCATATTTGGTACTATTTGATTAACTAACGAACGTTAAAGTCGTTAATTCATTTAAATTTTTTTCAAAATAGGAAGTACTACTAGTGCTTATGACCGTTTTACAATGTCGATAAAATCGACATATTATGATAAATCATAATTTAAGACCGAAAATCGAAATAATATTCTGTTGAAAACAAAAATATATTACTTTTCGCCTAAAAGTTGGCTAACGTATTTATATTAAAACATTTGTTTAACAGTAAGAGAAACATTTACTTACACAGAGGGCAATTTAATATTTAAAGGCGCACACGACTGATCAACTTATAAACAACAACATCATGGACCATCATACTCTTAGTATTACTCTCCAAACAATAAAGACTGGTAATTAATAACACACTGATAATTAGAAATGAATACAGTATTGAGCAGATTTCTACCCGAGGGAATTATCACTTCGAGACATTTTATCTTAAAGTCTTATTTATTTTGTAATTTTCAAATATGTGCGACAACTTTCTTTAATGTATTATTTAATTAAAAAACAACATAAATATAGAAATGTAAATTAATTTTGAAATGCAAAGTGAAATAATAATTTGAAAATCATGTTTATTATGATTTTTAATCGGATTTAAATTAATTAAGTATTTTCAATAAAATCGATCCAAATGCTATAAAATCACTCAAACCTTTGGAAATCAAAAAAACATTCTGTCTTTTCAAGTAATTAAGATTTAAATGAAACCGATGAAATGGAATGGTGACTATTTAGAATGTTATAAATTTTATTTTGATTATTTATGTTTTTGAAAAAATTTAAAATGTTTCTGTCTTATTTCAAATGTATCGTATCGATATAGTAGAATTTCATATGTTATGTTTAAAATCTTTATTTCAAATATATTGTATACAGTCCACAGTGGCAGAAGCAAAACTGATGGACATCCTTTCAAATTATTTAAGTTATCTTTGATTGTAAATATTTTGACAGATATCGCTACTACAGTTAACTCATACATTTGCTTGGCTAAACTACATGAAAAATACGTAAAAAAGAAATTCTTTTCCTAACAGCCACGCCGACGATACAAGATATTAGTTTCATCAGAGAGTAATATTTTTGAAGGCCAATTTTTTATTTTAGTAATCACTCTGAAATATGTGTGTAGCTTTAAATATTATCGACTCAAACACTCTAAACGGTATAAAGTTTAAAATCTATTAACGATTTTTAAAAGGCCATAATATGCCGTTTGAGAAATAATTGTCATTTTAATTTGGGGCAAAATAATCGACTTCCCACACAAATAAATTAACGTTCATTGATTTTTTCTAAAGGATATTTCGTTGAATGAACGAATTAATTTATTAAATCAACGAATTCTTCAATGAACATGTTTATAATTTGATACTTGGGTCATTAATGTGCGTTCATTAAAGAGTATTTTGACATTTCGGTTAAAGTAGAGAAATCAACGAAACTTTTAATTAATTGATAAACTCAGTTATTAAAAAAATAAAACTAAAAATATAAAGTCAATAGTACCTATATAATTTTGTATATATGTATGTATATATATATATATATATATATATATATATATATATATATATATATATATATATATATATATATATATATATATATATATATATATATTTATATATATATTTATTTAAGTTTTTTTAAGATGAGATACGAGTATCGTAAAATTATTGGAAATAAATATTATGTTTCAGATATAATCGTCTATCGAACATTTAAAAACACAGCAGCACTTTAAAGTTCTGTATATTGTTCGAATAACGCAAATAGAGATGTATCTACTGAGTAATATTCTGAGTTGATAGATCCAAACTCAAGACTTAAGAAACTTTCCTTGAAGAAGTAGAAATTGATTTGGTTTTAAATTTGCAGATAAGAAAACAATATAATCATATATTTTAAATAATCATGTCATTTGGTTTCTTTATCGTAATCCTTTAAGGAAATCGGGTTGACAAACATTGGGAACTTGGGTTATAAATAAATGGTTTGGTTACTAACGACTGAGCATTATTCGTAAATTCGATAAACCCATTCATGCATTCAATGAACATTGATACAGAATTTAATAAACAAAATCGTTAATATAATGAAACCAATGATGAACTCAACGAATAAGTACGTTGGGTTAATGAGCAAGTTAATAAGTTGTAAACCTTTTATTTGTTGTTAAACTTATTAATTAAATTAGTGTATACATTCATTGGCTCAGTGAAGCCTGTTACAAGTTAAGGAAATTATTCGATAATTCAATTAATTTATTCTTGGATCAACGAACATGTACATCAGTACTGTGTTGTTCTACCTTCTATTTAATTCAATCGTAAATTGTATTTCATATTAAGTGGTTCAGTGAAATTAGGTGTTCGTCTAATTAAACTAAAAAAAAATTAAAAACAACAGAATTGATGCTTCATATAATTAATAAAATATAAGAACGTAATTATTAAATAAAAAGGTGAATATTGTTAACAATACATATTAAATATATATATATATATATATATATATATATATATATATATATATATATATACATAATAAATTAATATACACATGGTTGATGGTTGTCTATTACGGATCTCTCCGATAGAGTTTATATTGAGATTTGTAATTGTGAATCATTATCAATGGTCTAATATATATGTATATGTATATATGTATATATATATATATATATATATATATATATATATATATATATATATATATATATATATATATATATATATATATGTATATATATATATATATATATATATATATATATCTGCTTTCTTCCTGGAAATTGGAGATTCTATTCAATGATTTTTTAGGTAAGATAAAATTAAAAGCTTTAATTTTACTATCCTAATTATTTTTTCAGTTGAAAAACTTAATCTCAACATACGAGTATTAAAAAAAATAAAACCTCGTAAAGTATAGAGAGTTTGATGAAAAAATATCCTTTCGGGACCCAAATAAAATCAACTTGAAGATTGGAGGGAACATATTGGATTACCATTCGATAAAGTTACAAATATTTTTAATAGTAGTACCATTCAATAAAACACCATCAACCCAGGGCTCACCAACACCGTCATCTATAGTAGCTTTTCATCATATCTAAGAGCCAAGACACCGGCCCGTTAAATTACACTTGCTAAAGAACTGTCTGCAAGTGATAATGTTTCAATGATAATTTATTATTATAGTACAACAGCTAAACTTGAAGATGACCATAGAGGAATATACACATTATTTGCCAAGGCTTCATTGATAAATCCGTACAGAAGACCTTAACAGCAAACCATCATTTAAAAGAGGAGATCTGTGAAAGATTTCTTACAGAAAAATGGGTAATAATGATTTAAACTTCCTTGGTTCAACTTTATGAGGAAATAATGAACTGATACTTAAGTTTTTTAGGAATTTTATCGCAGCGGTACGCTGGTAAGATGTATAACCGATTTTGTAATCTAAAAAGTAACTCTAAACCAATATCTACAAAGTGACTTCTGCCTTCAGTCGAAAGTCTTACAAATAAAAAATTAGGTAAGCTTGTTTCTGCATTTTTTAAGCAGATAATTTTATTTAATTTTAATCAATTATTTTTTTATTAAAATTAAAGTTGTTGATTAATTTGTTATACACTTACTTATTTTTTATGTCTAGTGTCTGAAATAGATGCTGTCTGCTGGGAACGAGCTTTTAACTTCGAAAAAGGTAGAAGAATTTAATCGTATCTGGCATGGATGCAGCAACTACAGAATTCAGGATACACAAAAACTGACCAGCACTACCAAAATATTTGAAAAATGGTTATTCTACAAACAGCCATCTGGATATCGCTTGATATGTTTATTTAAGTTTTAAAACAAATAATATGAATATAATATAAAAATTTGTTATTTAAGATTGATATAGATTTCCGAGTAATATTTCCTCAAAATATTAGTATTGGAGAAATTGGTCAACACATCATTTGGCGCTAAAGACCTTTTTACTAACCGAGGATTAAAATAAAAGATAAAAGTATTTTCACGTACTTAAATGAATTAAAAAGAAACGAAAATATTTCAGAAAGTAAGCAAAACCATTTATTTTAACCTTTATATTGGTAGTTTATACATAATTGTTTTTATTATTTATAGATAACTGCAACACATCACTTTTGTGATCGGTACAATGGATACTTAGTACAAAATTAAAAAAACGTCACTAAAACCAATTCTTTATAGAAATCGGTTACAAAATTCACTATAGAAGATTTTTAAGAAGAGCTTCTATGTGTCAAGAAAACAATGCAAGAACTGGAAGACCATTTACGATTTTTGGCATCCAAGCAGTCAAAAATTCAGTCATTCATATTATTTAGCTACTATTACTTAGCTTTATTAGAATTGAAATTACTGAAGTATTTGTTTACTTTGGTGGAATTAAATTCTCATTCGGTTAAGGGCAAAATATATGTTAAGGGCAAAAGATATGTTTTAAAATATTGCGTTTGTTTAACTTATAGCATCCATCGACGACAACACTTTTTATAACTGTGTTCAAGGGTTATTTTATAGTATAAAATCCACAAAATTAAAAAGTACGAAAGTTAACGTAATGCTTAGTGAAATCTCAAACACCTAGTATAAAGTTTTTAGTAAATTAAAATTTTTTATTTTAAATTATAGTTTTATTTTATTTTATTTTAATAAGAAAATTTAATAGAAATTTCAATGTTATAGAAAATTTAAATAGATTTTAATAACATATGCATACATCAAAGAAATTTTATAAATTTAATGTAAGAAATAAATGAAATTTAAACTGGAATAATAAAACATTCGCACTGAAGCAATAACTGATTGAGTTTTATTTGTTTTCCTACAAAAATACCCACATTTATATATATATATATATATATATATATATATATATATATATATATATATATATATATATATATATATATATAAATATATATATATATATAAATATATATATATATATATATATATATATATATATATATATATATATATATATATATATATATATATATATATATATAACCCAGTCTATAGCTGTATCTTGTTTCTATTAATTAGTTCATCAAATTTATTAAATTTGTTCGTTGAATCAATGATTGCGTTTAATAAAATTTATTAACTAATTCATTATCCCAATTAAATACTACATTAATATTTGATATAATTTTGATTAATTCGTACGTTGATTCATCGAAAAATTTATAGATCATACAAATCAGTTACAGAATGATAATTGGCATTGTTGTAACAATGAACTAGTTCGTTACATGGTTTGATTTTTTTTATAAATAATTACGTTGGATCAATGAATGTTTTATTATTTAATAACTCGTATTATTAACCAATAACAATAAGTTCATTGAATCAATGAACGCAGTTTAAGGATCCAAATTATTAATAGATTCATTGAATCAATTAATTTTTTCATTGAATCTACGTATGTTTTTTTTTCAGTGCATATTAAAAACCGATTCGGAATGAAATTTTTCATCACTACGAAATTTTATTGATGCAAAACAGATATAGGTGAATACGCAGCTTTACCGAAACTGAGCGATGATTTTGAGTGACTTATTCTGTTCTCGACAGGTAACAGGAAAAGTTTATTAAAATGGCTACTCTTTCCTATTGCTCTTTCCTAAATGACATTTAGGGGACTATATAAATAAAAATATTTTGATTATCTATCATGTAAATGGCCGAACATACCATGGAAGTACTATGTGTATTTATACATTGATTGAAGACAGTAAGACAATTTAATCTACCCAGTGATACAGTGCGTAAATGTAAAATATGAATCAATGAAGTGTATAGTGCCAAATGTATTGTTAATTGTCTTTAATACATTAATTTGTATACGATTCACAGAGATTAAGTAAAGTGTTTTAAATTTAACTGTTACCTTATATGCTGTAAATGATTTGATTGTAGTATTATGTGCGATTAAGAACGAATCAAAAAATATGATGCTTTATTAAAATTACAACTAAAATTTTTGTATATATGAAATGCAAATGAACTATTAATTTAAGATACAAACATGCTTTATTTACTTACGGAAAATGAAAAACATCGATGACTGTTTTGTGTTAGACATGGAATGAAGTGAAATTCTGTGATAAATTGTGTATTTAACAAACAAAAGAAAGTTAAAAAAATTATATTAAAAAATTTAGTTATCGTTTACGAAATTGGTCTTGTATCACTAGTTTATATTATTTTTATGTTTTTTTATGTTCAGATAATTCAAGAGGAAAAACCAAAGCAAAATTTCCATAAGATCACGTATTTTAAACATAACAAACTTGAACGTTGAATATTTGAGTCATACGAAATCTACGTGATTGTAACATTTTTACTAATAAAAAGCATAAAGCTCATTCTTCTTGTAATGATTACGTTAGAATTTATTTTTGAGTACTGAACTTTACCGAATCATACCCGGCATATGCAATGATTAAACCAAAACATACCTTCATGTTATTGTAATTACACATTTATCCAAAAAAATAAGAACTCATTTTAGGAGCATGTTACTGATGAGTCTTCAATCAAACGAAGTCAAAAACTGTATTTCATTAAAGTTAAAATGTTTTGACTTCTTTCTACATTCGAAGTTCAAGGATTAGATATATGGGTCACTTAAACGAAAAACTGCCGGATTATAGTACTTTTAACTTCCATTTTTTTAATTTTTCCAGTTGCTAATAATAAAAACAATTTTATCTTATAAAATGTAAAGCTAATAAAAAAATTCTAGTCAATCAATTTTAGATGCCAATAAAAATATGTGTCTGATATTTATGTAAGAAAATGTAATTAAAAGTTAATTTTAAATTTGTAATAAAAATTATTCTTGATTCAGTAAATCAATAAATTACATACAAGACACAATAAATAAGACACTGTAATAACTATGATTCGTTAAGAATTTTTTTCGATTTATAGGGTAGTCTAAGTTGGACAAGAAACACATAATGTTAGTAAAATCTAAAATCGCACGGAAGAACAAAGCGGTCCTTGCTAGGAGATACGCCACGTGAATTTTTAGACGGAAAAAGCGTGAATGGTGGAAGGCTGAAGTCTTAAGAGTACAACAACTCAGCAATAAGCGCAGTTCTCATTGCTTCTTTAAAGGAGTTTTCTTTTAAAGGAGCTCTTGATATTCGGAAGTTGTGGAGCTATCTTTTCGCCCTTATTCGATTAGACTGGCAAAACGATATCCCTGATGAATTGAAAGTGGCCGCGTTGTAACCTATCCTTAAAAATGGAGATCGTTCGAAATGCGAAAACTATAACGGCATAGCTCTTCTTTGCACAGAATACAAATTACTGTCTTACATATAGTATTGGAGAGAATCATTCCTCTGGTGGAGGAAATTGTAGATGACTACAAAGGAGAATTCCGTCCAAATCGGTCAGTCTTTGATCAATTTTTCTCGCTGAGGATGATTTTTGCTAAATATTACGAAACGTTCTTGGATTTCCAACAAGCCAATAACTTATTCCATCGGGAAATTTTATGTTTTGCTTTGCGATGTCTAGGAATACCCGACAAATATGTTTGTTTAATAATACAGTCAAAATTTTGTGTCAAAGTTGCGAAAAAGCTATCAGGAATTTTAGCAGTTTGCTCTGGTGTACGGCAAGGAGATGGTCTGTTCCCGATACTCTTTAATCTTATGTTAGAATTTATCTTTCGTAAATGTGAAACACCTCAGGACAAGATCTTGTTTCGTCAGTCCAACCAGGTTCTGGCATATAATTGGACTAAATGGTCGCAGTCAGTGACGATGGCTTCTAGGAGTAGGGGACGGCTTATCTTCTTCGGGTTGACTAGAACAATACGAAGAACAAGCTCGGGATTGAATCCGATGGAGCCAGAATATTTATGCGGTACGGGCCAGTATTGGCCTGTAAAAACCGATTATTATTATTATTATAATATAATAATATAATAATATAATAATATAATAATATAATAATATAATAATATAATAATATAATAATATAATAATATAATAATATAATAATATAATAATATAATAATAATATAATAATATAATAATATAATA